>CAKKXW010000001.1:72476650-72582482 GCA_920937365.1 Sphaerophoria rueppellii
GCAGACACAAGTTATTCGTCGCTTACACCCGTCCGATGTAAGTACTTTACTAAAACTGGGTAGTTTCATTCAAGAAGTTGAAAGTGTTCCTCAAGTTCTCGACAGTCCCAGAGCAAAGACGCAAAATGATCAACTCGTGAGCTGTAAGAACCGCCTCGATACAATCACCAGAACTCTGCTAGATAATTTTGCAAAATGGCAATCGGCACAGAAACGTGGACAGTCCCTGTGCAATTCTATCGAAGCAATCAAAACCAAATGTCTGGAAAACAAAACTCCTGGCTGTTCACTTTTCCCCGAAGAACTTCAACCATTCTGTGATAAACTTGCAATTATTTACAGTATCTTTGAAGACATTTGTCGGAATACAAAAGAGGCACTGAGACAAATGAATGCTTTGGCCAAACTCCCAGAAGCGCCTTTTGAAATATTCTTCAGAACATGGTTGATGGAGGATTTCATCGAATTCACGAAAACCGTACTTGAACGATATCAAGCCGAATGTGCTGTTAAAAAATTCGTTACAGGTAAAAATTATCTGAGAATTCAGAAGAGAAGAAGTCAAATCGTTGATCGATTTTTGTTTTCAGAGGAGATTGCTCATTGCCAGGAGCGAAGTGATTTAATTCGTGTGTCTAGCTTGTGGGAGTATCCGTGCCATGTTGATGAAAATGTGAAAGTGTTGTTTTTATTTTTAGCTGAGGAATTAAAAGTGAAATAAACATTCTTTTTTACATTGAATATCCTTTTGTTGATTTAGTAATTCTAGAATAAAAATGAGCCTGGTCATGATCATCAAATTGCTTGTTGAATATCAATTACAATTACGAGGGTAAGGACAGAATGAGAGCTTGAATAGTAAGCATTGCTGCTTTGAATGTAATAAAGTACCTAGTGGATAGCCAGTGGTGGATTTAACGTTTAAGGCGCCATAGGCAAGCATCTCATCGGCGCCCCTATATTAGAAATAACTCGTATTATAGTTTCACCGAAACCGCTGAAACGCGCCCTAGAAAAACTCTTTAAAATGGGGGCCAGGGAAAAGGGAAAAACTTTACATGAGATCGATAGATTCTGTTACAAACGTCTTACGATTTCGGTTTAAAATATTTTAATTCTTGATGTGCCGAACGTAAATTTTGTAAGCCAAGTTTAATCGAGTTGGTTTTTATGCAAACCAAGTTTTAACTCGGTTCGCCAAATCGGATACCACGGGGGTCCGTCGCCGTCGGGAAGGTATACAATACTACTTTGTGTTTCCTCCATTCTGGTAAACATTAGTCTTGAGTCTTGACATATTTGGCAGTCGTGAAGTAGACACGTGGAAAATTTATTATGGAAATATATTCGATAAAACATTTACCTCCATGGGGTAACCCTTGACGTGGCGAAGCGGCTTACGGTAACTGCTACTATGAAGCTTAGAGCTATGCGATCGCGAAACTTGTTTGCGCAGAAGGGCCTCCCATGGTGGACTGGTCGAAGTGGAGTAGGCTGTTACAACTAATTACCCCACAACGAAGGAGTGTTCCCACCAAGGCACTCCCAATGAGGGACGGCAGCAAATAAATTTCTTTTTTGGAATCAACGGTGGCGTCTTTAGTTACAGTTAGGCTAGAACTACTTGGTGAACACCTTTGCGGGCTACTTCGACTTATTTGAAGCCCAGACTGTAAAAGGAGCAGTTTTTCCGGCTCTTGCACTTGGAGTCACATCAAGTGCCTGGTACTCCAGGTTGGGGGTTGTACGCCGGGGTGACTTCCCGACAACGAAGAAAAGAATTTAATTGCGAAGCAACAACAAGCCTCGGAAACGGACCGATACAATGATGACGCTCCAAGCAAATGTATAAAAGACAACGCAATTTCGGATATGCACGTGGAATGTAAGGTCCCTTAATAGACCGCGTGCTGCCAAACTGTTAGCGGAGACTTTCAACTGCTACAAAGCAGACATTACCGCTATCCAGGAAATGAGATGGGAGCAGCGACTCTTTGGATGCGGATTCGTCGTCGGAACAGACTCAGGCAAAAAGTCTTGAGCTTCAAATGTGTGAGCGAACGCATCACGAAAATCCGTATCAAGGCTAAATTCGGCAACATTTAAAAGAATAACGCAAAACTTTAAATAGTAACTCAAACAATTTTAATTAAATCTTTTTAAACGATTTACAAAATATAATGGTAGGTCTCTTCCTCGTGACTGTTCAACTACGAATGATCTTCCTTCCTTTTATCTCCTCCTTCCTTCTTAGTTCGTTCTTGTAATTCAAGGGATAGAACGAGACAGCTATTATTCGAGGGCAACAGTTTCGTCCATCCTGACATCATCGACGTCCTCGTCGAGGTCGGCGTCTAATTGTATCCACCTTTTCATCCTATCGGCTGCACACACTGATGAATATGGCTTTTGTACCCTTTGTGCATGTGGAACATCACAGATATGGTATCGGTCATGCGGCAACACTGCGGATACTATATACGGTCCCTTATACTTCGGTTCAAGTTTCCTGGAAGTCCCAGAAGCTGCAACTCCGTCATTCAACAGTAGTACTAGATCTCCAACTGCATACCTTTTTGCTTTTTTGTTATTAAGATCATGTCGTTCCTTTTGCTTGGCTTGACCTCTGGCTATAGCTTCAGCTCCTTGGCTTCGTATAACTTCAATGCTTTGTGGGGTCTGGTTGAGTTCAACTTCTTGTGCTAGAACGTCGGCCCATGGGTTTCTGGGAATATAACCCATTAGCATTTGTTGCGATGTGGTTTTTATGGCTTCGTTATGGGTGTTGTTAATACCCCATTGAACCATTTTTACCTTTTGGTCCCAGCGATCTGTGTCTTCAACCGAAGAAAGTAGCGCTTGAAGAATGGTTCGGTTGTAACGCTCAACTTGGCCGTTTGCTCTCGGAGTTTTTGTTGCATTTTGTACGTGTTGGATGCCGTGGTCTATGACATACTCTTTGAACAATTTGGAGGTGAACGCCGTCCCTCTGTCCGTAATTATACGCCGAGGGCTACCATAGGTAAAGGAAAGCTCTTCTAGAAAATTAAGAGTAGGTTTTGATTGTGTATTGGGCAAAGCTTTCATTAAAAGAAACTTTGTAAAAGCGTCAACCAAGACTATTAAATAAGAATTCCCTTTTTTGGACTTAACAAATGGTCCCAGATGGTCCATATGTACGGTGTCGAATGGAATCTCTTTCTTCTCAATACTGTGTAACTCTCCTCTTGGTTGTATTTCATTTTTATTATAAGCGCACTCAACACAACTCTTCAGATATTTTTTCACATATTGTCGCATTCTGGGAAACCAATACCTTTCTCTCAAATGCTTTAATGTTTTATTCTCGGAAAAATGTCCCATTTTCCCATGACTCCCTTGCACGACACGCTGTCGTACTCCTTTTGGTATGTAGAGCCTTACCTCGTTATCTACCAATCTATAGAGCCTTCCATTCTGTACCTTGTAATCCGTATGAATTTGCTTATCGTTGTCGTTCACTGCAGGCCTATTTAAAGTTTCAATTATTTCAACTACTTTGGAATCTTGTAATTGGAGTGTATAGAGCCAGTCGTCGTCCGTTATATTTATTTGCATCACGTCCATATTAACCACTTCAGTTTCTTTTGCTTCTTCATATGGTTGCCTGGAGAGTGCATCTGCATGCGCCATTTCTTTTCCTGGGCGATGTTGGACTTCATAATCGTACTCTTGCATTCTAAGCCACCAACGTGCAATCCTTGGTATCATTTCTTTTTTTTTCATGGCAGTCTTGAGGGCTTGACAGTCAGTGACAATTAAGAACGGTTTGCCAAGAAGATACTGGCGGAATCTTTCTACCGAGTCCACTACAGCCAACGCTTCCAACTCATAGCTGTGATACATTGTCTCTTCTTTAGTTGTCTTTCGACTATAATAAGCAACAGGGTGCAAAGATTTGCCGATTCGTTGCAAAAGCACTCCAGCAATTCCTTGAGCGCTGGCATCTGTGTGTACTTCATGTTGTGCTAAGGGATTGTATAGTTCAAGCAGGGGCTTATTAACGAGGCATTTCTTTAAATCTTGGAAAGCGGTTTCCTCTTTCGATGTCCATTGAAACTTGTTATCTTTTCTGGTCAAGTTTGTCAATGGCATAGCAATCAGAGAATAATTTTCAATAAATTTCCTGAAATAACTTGTCAGACCAATAAACTGTCGTACACCGTGTTCATCAGTTGGTCTATCAAAGTGTTCTACAGCTGAAATTTTTGCCTTACCTGGTTGGACGGTGCCATTTTCGATTTCGTGTCCAAGGTATTCTATTCTTTTCTTGAAGAACTCGCACTTCTTTAAATTGATTGTCAAGTTAGCTTCTTTTAATATGCCCAAGAAAGTTTCTAATTTAGCCATTCCTTCATCGATCGATTGTGCGGGTATAACTACGTCATCCATATAGCAAACAACTTTGTGTGGACGCATTTTTCGGACAATCATGTTCATGAGCTTCTGGAACAACGATGGAGCGTTTACTAATCCAAATGGTACAACCTCAAACTCATACAATCCATCCGTGGTTATAAATGCTGTATAGTGCCTATGTTCTGGTTTGATTGGCATTTGATAGTAGCCCGAGGCTAAATCCAGCACAATGAAATACTTATATCCCACAAGGTCATTCAATTGTTCGTCGATGAGAGGCATTGGGAAGTTCACCTTTTTCGTTATCGAATTCAATTTACGATAATCGACGCACATTCTTTCTTCTCCGTTTTTCTTTTTAACAAGTATAACGGGGGAGGCAAAATCAGACTGAGATTCTCTAATAACCCCACAATCTAAAAGTTCCTGGACCATAGATGTGAGCAGTTGTCTCTTAGCGTATGGAACTTTATACGGATGGTGGACTACTGGTTCTTGTTTGATTAGATTAATTTCCAGTTCGACAAGATCGGTGCGCCCCAATTCTTGTTTATTTAGTGCAATGCACTTTCTATACTTGTTTAAAAGTTGAACCAGATTCACAGAATTAATCTCATTACTAGCTTGAATGTCTTCTGGCACTAACTTTCTTGGATTTTCACCGATGCCTACAATATTCATTTTCGTATTATTTTCGATAGGTTGGTCTCTGCGCTCAATAGTCAAGATATCACCGAATTTATTCAAATTACAAGCTGGATTATTAAGCACATCCTTGCCAATCAAAACCGATTCTGTTACGGCATCATCTGCCACTACCAAAGCGCATACGGGGAATATAGCTTTATCGATCTGGATGCGACAAGAAACGCTTCCCTTTGTTTGGCATCTACCACCAGCAAAACCATGCAAGGTTAGGTTGCACTTTTGTATTTGGGCTTCAATTGCTTTGCACACTGATTCGGTTATTATCGAGCGCTCACTTCCTGAATCGAGTAGGGCGATGTACATATTGCCATTGATTAAGACGGATTTATGATAACAGTCATTGTATACAACGTTTATTTTTGTTTTGGTTACTGTTTGTTTTTCAGTTTTAGTATTGGCATGAAGGTTACCTTCGTTGAAAGCTGGCCATGATCTTTTTCTTGATTGAATGCATTCGCGCGCGAAGTGCCCTGCTTGATTGCAATTGTAACATATGACTTTATTGAAGGTTCGTTGCTCAGTATTTCTAGGTTGCGCCCTCATTTGTCCGTCAGTGATTAGTGAGGGCGAATTATATCGACTGTTGTTAGCAGACCTTGCGTTGTTTGTACCTTGTCGCAGATTAGATCGAATGTTGTCGAACCATTTAACTTTTTCTATGAGCTCCGCAATATCTTTAATCATTCCCCCTGCTAAGCTAGAGCTCATTAAAGGGTCGTTGAGACCTGTTAAGATGTATTGAATTATCGTTTTGTCACATAACTGTATCTTTTTGCCCATCATGTTCATTTCGAAACAATAAGCCTCGATACTCTCAGTTGGTTTACGCATTTTCTTTGACAGTTGTTGGTGAATTTCTATTTCATTATTCTGATGGGGAAAGTTTGCTTTAAGTCCGTTAGCCAAGTCCGCCCAGGATGTGAACGATCCTTCAACCGTGTCCCACCAAAATCGTGCGGGACCTTGCATTTTAGAAGCTGCAGCCATCAGGAGTGCCCTTTCTTCCCAAGAGTATATTTTAGTTAAAATTTCTACTCTGTTAATCCAGGATTCAGTTGACATCGATAAAATATCTCCTGGACAAAATGCTGGCAGTGCATCTGCAATCTCTCTTATACTGCAATTTACTTTCGAATGGCATTGTAAATTAACACCGGGTGATCTGTTGTGTTCCAACATTTTCAGTTTTTCGCCTATCTCTTTTTCTTTCTTTAATAATGCTTTTTCTTGTTCTATCAACAATTTTTCTCGTCGGATAATGTCCCATTCCCGGGAACGTTCATCTTGGTCATTTGGTTCATTATCCGTAATGGTAGGTGAGTCAATTATTACATCAAAGGCACGCTCTCCTGTTTGCAAAGGCGTTATACATCCTCGATTTTGATTGATCAAGCTTTCTTCAAATTGTCGTAGTCGGTGTAAAAGGATTCTTTTTGTCCCCTTTGTAGATAAGTTGCGCTTCCTAAGCTCATCACGGAGTTGTGTTACCGTCTTACCGTCCATGGTTCTATAGAGAAATATAGATAAACAGACAAAAACATATGCATACATATATATACCTCAACAGATACGTACACTAGCGTTAATCGTTTTCCAAAACACATCAGATCATTACTTTACCAAAATGAGAAATAAATAAATTAACAACTTTATTATGAGTAGGAACAATATCCTTTAAAATATTTCGTCAAACAAATCAACAATCATGACCATCGAGAAGAAGAAAAAGAAGTAATCGTCGATATCTGTTAATATTGTTTTCGATATTTAAAGTCATCGATACAAAGGAAAATTATCGATATATCTTTTATCGTCTCTGACATCCCTAAAAACCAAAATAAATATCAAATTCTCTTCTCCTTCTATTTTAACAATCCGTTGCTCCATCCATCTCTATCTAATTCATTTTGCCAACTATTCGATTGCGTAGCCGCAATTGAACATAACATACACCATCTCATTCTCACATACAGTTCATCATAACTTATTTTACAACTAAAGCACATCATCTTGTCTTTCTTACTCAATTTCAAATGCAAAATGCAATGCATACATGAACATAATGAACCGTTATCCTTTCCAATGGATTTGGTTCTCATACATTTGTAGACGCCATAAAGATTTTCACATTTTCGCCGAACAAAATTATAAAATGCTCAGGGCACTATAAATACTATTTCGTAAAACCGAAATCGCACCAAAGGACCATAAGAGCACCACCATTTTGTTTTTGTTTCCGCCGAACAAAGTTGTACAATACTCATGCCACCAAAGATAATATTTCGTAATGTCGAAATCGCACCAAAGGGCCATGAGAGCAACATAACTTTTATTGTACCTTTTTTTTCTTTTATTTTACCTTATAAAAAAAACAACAGACAGATACCGTTCACTCTGCTACTTCGTTTAATCTAACCCGCCTCCAGTCTCAGAGGAATTTTTTTTTTTTTTTTTATAGTAATGATCTGATTAAATAACTTTTAAATAACATTTATATCACCTGGATTTATCCCACTTCTGAACTTTAAAAGAATAACGCAAAACTTTAAATAGTAACTCAAACAATTTTAATTAAATCTTTTTAAACGATTTACAAAATATAATGGTAGGTCTCTTCCTCGTGACTGTTCAACTACGAATGATCTTCCTTCCTTTTATCTCCTCCTTTCTTCTTAGTTCGTTCTTGTAATTCAAGGGATAGAACGAGACAGCTATTATTCGAGGGCAACAAGAAATATATTTGTATCCTTTGCAGGTTGTTCTTATTCTTTCAGACATTGTTCGATTATTTATTTAAAACGAAAGAAAGTTTCTGTATTTTAAAAACCATCTCTAGAACTGAAAAGATAAGCATCATATTTCACGAACCTTTGAAAAACCCTTAAAAACTAGCCAATTAGAAGTTCTTTAACATACAACCATAAATACATGATCGTACACACAAAACCAAAACCAACGACCAATCAGTACCCAATAAATAAAATTATTTCCACAAAAAAAAAAAAACATTTTAACTTCAAAATGAAATCCGAACATTGTATCATAGAAACCCACACTCACACAAAATGTTGCTAGCAAAAAATGTTTTCCGAGTCCCCAATCCAAAATTATTCATTTTTCCCTTTGAAAACCAATGAAATTTCCGATTTTTTCATCAAGAACTTTCTATTTTCCATTTGAAAACTTCGAAATGTTCCAGTTTTTCATTTGAAAACCAATGCACCTACAATAACATGCACTTTTCCCTTTGAAGACCAATGAGTTTTCCGAGTTTTTCATCGAAAACTTTCTATTTTCCATTCGAAAACCCATTTTGAAATTTTCCAGTTTTCCACTTGAAACCAATGCATCCACAATTTCATGCAATTTTCCACTTGCAAACCAATGAGTTTTCCGAGTTTTTCATCGAGAACTTTCTATTTTCCATTCGAAAACCTATTTTGAAATTTTCCAGCTTTCCATTTGAAATTTTCCACTTGAAACCAATGCATCCACAATTTCATGCAATTTTCCATTTGCAAACCAATGAGTTTTACAAAAAAAATAATTTTTGAACCAAGTTTTTTCAAAATTTTATGTAATTAAGTACTAATTTTGTTTTAAAAATTCAATGACATTGTTAATTTTTAGTCGAAAACAAACCGGATGCAAAAATGTCTTTTCGTTTTTGAGAAATAAAAAAAATAACAGGACCACTTTTTTAGTTTTATTAATTTATTATGAAACATTAACCTTTCTTTTAATATTTGTTCTGTAATTGGAATTTTATAAGGCCCCACTAAAGTAGAAAAGTATTGGATTTTCCCTGGATTAATCATTTTGTTCATTGACAACGACTGAAAACTGACCTGAAATTTGTTCTTATTATGCCTGGGGGCCGCGGCCACCTGTCGGTGAAGGGTTCTACCTGCTAGGAGCTTAAGATGATTAAACCGCAATTTTTCTTGAACGAAAAAACCTAAAGGTGAATAAAAGACATCGCATATTTAGTAAACAACCATTTCCAATTGAAATATTGACTCATCAACACAAAACAATGTCAAACTCATACTCTCGAGAAGAGTTAGCGGACATGCACTTCTGCTACGGTTTATTGTTTTTTCATTCAAGAAAAATTGCGGTTTAAAAATTAATATTTTTTAAACTATTCGTTAAAATAATTTAATTTAAAAACAAAATGAGAGAAGATATTTCTGGCTTTCCAAAAAGGTACAACACGGTGTTGTAAACGAAGCCGTTGATTTTTAATATATTTTGTTATAAAATAAGTCAATTTTTCAGATAATTGCCCCTCCCGGCTAAACGGGGGGGGGGAATAGATCCCCCTCCCATACGATTTTTTTCTAGTCTCAGCTCAACCTACACGCTCTAGCTTTTTGGCACAACGCTCGTGAATCACCCTGTATAATGTAAGCAACACTTATTGTGCTCTGTTGCGTTATAGATTATAGAAGAATTAATTGAGATGGAGTCAAGCAGCGAAGATGAGTATGGAGATAAAATCATACGGCAATTTTTTCAAGAAAGCTCTCCGAGCTCCGAAGACTCATCCTCATCAGATGAAGAAGAGAAGCATGCATCTGTCGAAAATTTCATGAATACTATTGATATGTTTAGTGATTCAGGAGTGGAATCGGCTAGATTCAAAAATGATTATCACATTTGTTATAGTCACATGTGATGAAATGAAATTTTCCTTCTGCGTAAAGCTTTGTATATCTATTTGGGGAGCAGTCTCAAGATGGAAAAAGATGGTGGTGTCATCTTTAGAATTTTTCACAGAAGCAGTTTTTTTTTTACAAAAGTTTGTATTGTGTGTTCTCTGCCTGGTTTGACAGAAGATCTGTCAAACCAAGTAGAAAACCAATCTTGGTAGTACTAGATGTTCCATATACAAAGGCGTAAAGTAAACACATAATAAATTATTATACAGGGAATCACTTTGCCAAACTGACGTTAGTCATATTTTTTTTTTCAAGCTTGATTTTATTTCAATGGAAAAAATAATTTCATCCATCATCTATCTGTCTGTGTGTTTTTTTAATGTGGCTGCAATAAAAAATTTTAATGAAAAAGTAAAAAATTATGTTTTAATTTTCATTATTCATTGAGAAAAAAAAAATGAAATAAATAATGTAAGTTGCTCAATTTATTATTTTATTGTTTTACTCCAAATTGTGGGGAATACCAAGTTTCAGATGATAAACATGAATTAACTTTTGAAGTCCCTAAGGATGCATAATTGAAGCTTCTTCAGGAAAGAAGCGCTAAGCTCCTCAATTAGGCCTTACTACTCAATGAATCCAAAACATTATTCGTCACGACCGACGTTGTCCGAATTAACTTCAGATATATCTTTTTCTTTGAAAAGATAGTGGACACTCGGAGCTTAATCAGATGAAAATTGCGTTCACTTTATTTTAATCTATGTCGCTCTTTCCTACTCTCGCCATTATTGCATGTAGTTTGTTCCAATATCTGCGTCTCACAAAAGCTTGATTGATAAATTCGAACTAAGAAAAATGTACATACTTGTAAGCATTGTAAATTGTTTTAAGATTCAAATTCCTTTCTAAGAAAGAGCTTTTCACATCCGTGACATTTTTTTAGCAAACAAAATCAATCATTGCCAAATAATATATAATAATAGGTAATATTTTATTGTTACTTACTTATTTACTTAAGGTGGCGCTACAGTCCGTTGTGGACTTGGGCCTCAATCAACAGTCTCCGCCGGTTTAGCTCGGTCCTTAGCTAGTTGTCTCCAGCTTTGCACTCCAAGTTGATTGAGGTCCTCTTCCACTTGAGTGCGCCACCTGAGTCGCGGTTTTCCTCTCCTCCTGCGTCCCTCGGGAATAGTGTCGAAGGCTTTCCGGGCCGAAGCATTGGTGTCCCTCCGGTCTAAATGACCGAGCCATCTGAGTCTCTGGACCTTTCATCCCATTTTATCAAGGTCCATTCTTCTGCACCTTACAGGAGGACTGGGATGATGAGGCGATTAGCAAGAGTTTTTCTTGGTCTGATCTCGGCGCTGGTTTTATTGCCCGTGTTTATAGCGGAGCCTAGGTGGACAAACTCCTCTACTACCTCGAAGTTGTATGTGTCAATTGTGACGTTCTGTCCGAGCCGTCGGTGTTGGGTGTCCTTCCTTCTTCGACCGTAAGCTCGTTGCCAGCCTTGATGGAGCAGCGTGAGTTCTCCATCGTTATTTTGCACAAGCGAACAAGCTTGGCAGAGATGCCAAAACTAGACACAGCTTTATACAGTTCGTCTCTGTAGATGCTGTCATACGCGGCCTTAAAATCGATGAAAAGGTGGTGGGTATCGATTTGGAGTTCAAAGGTATTTTCCAGGATCTCCCGCAACGTGAAATTTTGGTCGATGGTTGACTTTCTTGGCCTGAAGCCCAATTGATAAGGACCAATCAGATTGTTGACGAAATGCTTCAGAAGTTCACATATTGCTGCAGAGAGGATCTTGTAAGCGATGTTAAGTAGACTTATTCCTATGTAGTTGGCGCAGTTTAGAGGATCTCCCTTTTTCAGGATCGGGCAAACAATGTTTATAGCCCATGAAATCTCTTATTGGCTCTAATAGCTTTAATATTGTCCGGGAATACTATCTGAGCAACCCCTAAAAGTGGTGGTTCCAGATAACATTCTTTGCAGTCTGGGAAATGGGTTTTCATTGAGACTTCCAGGGACTCTGTAGAATTTACTGTCCAAGTGCCAACTTGTATACATATATGTCTTGTATTGTTCACAGGACTCAGGCAAACAAGGAGCAAATGAAAATACTTTCTTCCTTTATGGAAAAACATCCGGATTTGCGCAATTCCTTCTCCAACAAATCGGTAATTGCCAAGGATGCCCATAGGCATTAATGGGAATATCTCTTTTCTTCCCTCAATGCGAATGGGCCACCAACTAAAACCAAGAGAGAATGGAAAAGAGTAAGCAGAAGGCCTCACGCTTGTAATAAATTTTAACTTTTCTTATTTGTTCTTTAAGGTTTGGGCAGTTAAGAAGCATAACGCGAAGAATAAACTCATCAGTAATAGACAATCCTAAGAGAAAACTGGTGGAGGCCCTTTCTCGGAAGAAAAATTAGACGACAACGACGGAGCTATTATTAAAGCTTGTATTATGGATGTAAAAATTCAGGCAGCGGCGCAAAAAGCTTCGGCTGCGAAGAGGAAGGTAATAGGAATTTGAATATATTTATAATTGGATATAGTCTAATGACATTTTTTTTTTAACATAGATTACGAAATTGAATATTTGGTTGACCCAAATATAGAAAGTGAATGCAAGCCGACACCAAAGGATTTCTCGAAACCAACAGCAAAACAACGGAAAAATAATGCTGTTAATACCAATAATTTACTTATAGCACTTTCCATTGGACGAAAAGAAGCGTCCAGAAGCATCCGGAAGTCTTCTGAAACCGTTCCATTGGTAAGAAAATGACACTTCTGACGATTCTGAGAAGAGAATTTTGCTTCTGGATTTGAAGTCAGAATCCACTCAAGAAGCACAAATACATGATAAATCAAATGTCAAAACAAAATGTCAATTTGACCCATTTTAATTTGTTTTTTGTTTTTAGAATTGTTGAAAGGATTTTGTGTTTCAAAGGAATTATTTAATTAAAACGAAAGTGAAAAAGAAATTAAAATAGTGAAAAATAAAATTCATACATTAATAAGTGACAAAATAAAATATGGATATAGTTACGGCGAGTGTCAATTCGCACTCACACAAACACAAAACGTCATTATTGAGTAGAAGCAGTTTTGCTTGTTCCATTGGTTTTCAGAATGAGTGGTTCCCCAAGTGAAACCAATGGAAAGTGCCATTACACAAAAGCAGATTGATCTACTTCTAATTCTAAGGAACTTAGAATTCAAAGCGAGAATACAGGTTCCATAGTTAAGGCCATAGAGAATATATAATACCTAGAGTCGCGACCTTTTCCTCCCTTGCCGAAAACACCCTCAAAATTTGTCTGAGGTCAACTCTTAAATTCCTCTCTTTTTTTCGTGTCCGTGAATCTGTGTAAGAGGTGAACTCTCACAATCTTCACCTTTTTTTCGTCTCCGTGAACCTGTGTAAGAGGTGACAAAAGAGTGAGCACTCAGCCATGACAAAATTTTTTACCTGATGCACAAACCCAAAGTGACAGACTTCCACCACAGGAAATACGAGACTAAACGCACGACTTTTTTCTTAGATTTATTAAGATTTTTGATACAAATATTTGTAAATTATAGTGCAATTATGTGTTAAAAGTGCAAAGAAACAATATAACGTATTTATTTTTCATATTACATGCATTTTTTGTATGTTTAAGTTTTTTTTGAAAATGCTGAGCTCAACGGAATCTTATTTTCGAAATCTGAGCCCATGAAACCCACCTCGACTCCAACCTGAGCATTGTATCTAACTCAGTGCGAATGTATGGGTGCAGTTTCTCATTTAAAAAGCATTGGAAAACTAACACATTCTCACTGGGTTAGTACAAAACGACCAAATTGCAGCTTGTAGGCAAAAAGAGAGCGAACACCCGAAGTCGTTACTCTAGGTATTATATATTCTCTATGGTTAAGGCTCTGAATGAAATAAACGAATCAATTAAACATTTAAAAGATTCCATCGTTTATTTGTGTGAAACCAAACAGGAATACATATAATGTTTTTTTTTTTTTCATGTGTACCTATACTCAAGAATTGTTATATGAAAAGGATGAAATTTAATTGTTTAATAAAGTAGTTTTGTTATGTTTTTTATTTCATTGTTTTTTCTTAACTGATTGGTTGGTCAAACATTTGTATTTTGGATTTCACTCCATGTTACGTCTTCTCTACTCTTACGGTTTGATAGAGCTGAGACAGTAGTTGTGTTTGTTTGCAAATGCTTAGCTCGATAGAATGAACTTGTGCAAAAAACGACCAACGCATGGCTTGGCAGCACATGCACGTTTGATTAAGTTTGTTCAATAAGAAAAAAATGTAGGTTAGAACAGTACAGAAAAGTGTAGGTTAGAACAGATCAGCACAGAAATGTCAGACAAGTTAAAACAGTCATCGAAACGTCATCTGTAAAAACTTAAATTAGAAAAAAAACTTCCTGCATTGTTTTCTTCAACACATGCTTGAAAATGTAATTTATTTAAGGAATTAAATCTTTAAAAAATCAAACAAATAAATACTTACTATTTTAAAAGCAAAACCAAAGAATCTTTCATTATTGCCTAAAGTGAATTAATTCACTTAACCTCAAAACATAAAATAATAACAAAGACAAAAAACTACACTTTGACAGTTGTCATGATTCTGTTCTAGGTTACTCTTCCTCAAAAGCAAGTACAGAAAATCCTGTTCTTTTTTACGCTAACCTACGCTAAACTGTTCTAGAAAAAGTCATTGAACAGCAAACTAGACTGTTCTAGAACACACAGCACAGACTCATTGAACAGACTTATTGTCAATTTGTAAACAGCTGATTTTATTGTTTGAATTTCTTGGTGTCTTAAATTTGAATAAAAGATTAACAATTTTGAAAAATCACAAGCAAATATTTAAATACGAAAAGTATTTCTGATATCTATACGTATTTAACAAAATTGTTTCTATAATAACTTGTTTGCGGAAGGACAGCAGCAGCACTTAAGAAGCCAAGTGTCTTCTCCTTGCTCCAAAACTTTCGCTTGCTGAATTCAAATAAAAAAAAAGCAGTTAAAATGCAAATATGTTTTATTTACGTACACGTTTTTCAATAAGCACTTAATACTAACTTTAGCCTTATTTATTAATTCAAGAATTTATGGTTTGATTTTTCTTTAAATTTTTAGGTTCATAAAACTGCATAAAACTGTAAATTCGTCCACGATTGGTTTTTTGTTTGCCTTCCCCATTTATATTCGATGAATTTTCGATTAATTTTTTGACAGTTTGAATGCATACAACGCCAACTAATTTCTGGCAGCACTGAACCCTAAAATTCCTAAGAGATAGGACTCTTATTTATCCGTCCTAACTGTGTTGTTGTATTTAACATAGAAATGTTAGTAACATTTTGCTTAGCCTGGCAAAAAAACAGCTCTAGTGTTGGATGGTTTTTATTTTCGCAACGCTGTAAAAAAAAACACAAAAAACTAAAAAATTAACCAGAATCATTAGGTGTGTTTTGCACGCGTATATAGGCTTAGAATGAACAGTGCACAAAAAAAACGACAATTTTTCTGTTTTAGCAGTTTGGCATCACAAGTTGATGATATGTAAACGAGAGGAGAAAGAAGAGGAACGTCAGTGGGAATTTTTCTACTGACAACAGAAAAATCTCTTGCTCAAAGAAGCAAACCAAGAGAATGAAGAAAAGAGATCTGGATAGAGAAAGAGATACAAAGGTGTGGAAGATGGAACAGACAAAAGTGGGCATGGTTTTCTTTGATTTGAAAAAAAAAACACAGCAAAATCATAGCATGCTTGGATTTTGTTGTTTTTATAATTGTAAAATGGTTGGCAACTCTGCTCTAAATTGAATAAGTTAGCTTTACGTATTGCTCTCGTTAATTTTCAATTTTAAATGTTTAAAACTTAATAATAAAAGCTAAAAGTGGTATATATTCTGTGATTAGGGTTTATCTACCTAAAGACACTGAAAAAGTTAAGAAATAAATCCAGGTAATTAGCTTTTAAGCCGGAAAAAATAATTCAAAAGCCGTGCTTTTGTCACATGACTGGCAACAAAAGAAAAGTTGGTCAAACTTCGCCCGAAGGAAATATACACCCACTTTCTGAAAACAAAAGAACACCAAAGGTCTTTAAATATAACAAACAATGTCTATTTCTCAATCGGATTTCCAATAAATTAAATCTATAATTGATGAATCACTTCACAAAGAGCTTACTTTAGCCGTTATCAACTTGGCAACAAAGGATGATATCAACAACATAAATAAAGAGATGAATCATCTTCGCCAACAGAATCTAGAGTTGGTAGATAGGGTTAAACACTTTGAAGATCGCTGTAGAATGATTGAAGATGAACTGGAGCTACAAAGTCGCGAAATTAAAGGCAAAAACATAATTTTCACGATCCCGAAGGATGGTAGTGAGCCCCAAGATCGAATTCTAGATATATCCAAGCTTTTGTTGGACAATCAGTCACCTCAAATGCCACAGGCGATAAAATTAAGTGAAAACAACAATATGATCAAACTCAAACTCAATACAGGATCAAACGCAATTGCAACACAAATGTTAAGAAATGCTTCCAAGTTAAAAGGCACAGGTGCATACATCCAACGCGATCTAAGTAAACAATCACAGCTAAAACGCAGGATACTTCTTGGTTATCGCAAAGTGATCAAAACAAAAAAACCAACAGCAGCTGTCTTGAATAGAAACCACACATTATTAATTGGAGATAAAATATTTTATTTAAATAGTAACAACACCTTAAAATATAAAAATAAAAATGGAGAAGCTGAATTACAAAATATGTTTGGCGATCTAAACCTTTGCATATAGAATCTATAGTAGCGACACCATCATAGAGAATATATAATACCTAGAGTCGCGACCTTTTCCTCCCTTGCCGAAAACACCCTCAAAATTTTTCTGAGGTGAACTCACACAATCCTCTCTTTTTTTCGTGTCCATGAATCTGTGTAAGAGGTGAACTCACACAATCCTCTCTTTTTTTCGTCTCCGTGAACCTGTGTAAGAGGTGACAAAAGAGTGAGCACTCAGCCATGACAAAATTTTTTACCTGATGCACAAACCCAAAGTGACAGACTTCCACCACAGGAAATACGAGACTAAACGCACGACTTTTTTCTTAAGATTTATTAAGATTTTTGATACAAATATTTGTAAATTATAGTGCAATTATGTGTTAAAAGTGCAAAGAAACAATATAACATATTTATTTTTCATATTACATGCATTTTTTGTATGTTCAAGTTTTTTTTTGAAAATGCTGAGCTCAACGGAATCTTATTTTCGAAATCTGAGCCCATGAAACCCACCTCGACTCCAACCTGAGCATTGTATCTAACTCAGTGCGAATGTATGGGTGCAGTTTCTCATTTAAAAAGCATTGGAAAACTAACACATTCTCACTGGGTTAGTACAAAACTACCAAATTGCAGCTTGTAGGCAAAAAGAGAGCGAACACCCGAAGTCGTGACCATAGAGAATATATAATACCTAGAGTCGCGACCTTTTCCTCCCTTGCCGAAAACACCCTCAAAATTTTTCTGAGGTCAACTCTTAAATTCCTCTCTTTTTTTCGTGTCCGTGAATCTGTGTAAGAGGTGAACTCTCACAATCTTCACCTTTTTTTCGTGTTCGTGAACCTGTGTAAGAGGTGACAAAAGAGTGAGCACTCAGCCGTGACAAAATTTTTTTCCTGATGCACAAACCCAAAGTGACAGACTTCCACCACAGCAAATACGAGACTAAACGCACGAATTTTTTTTAAAGATTTATTAAGATTTTTGATACAAATATTGGTAAATTATAGTGCAATTATATGTTAAAAGTGCAAAGAAACAATATAACGTATTTATTTTTCATATTACATGCATTTTTTGTATGTTTAATTTTTTTTTTGAAAATGCTGAGCTCAACGGAATCTTATTTTCGAAATCTGAGCCCATGAAACCCACCTCGACTCCAACCTGAGCATTGTATCTAACTCAGTGCGAATGTATGGGTGCAGTTTCTCATTTAAAAAGCATTGGAAAACTAACACATTCTCACTGGGTTAGTACAAAACGACCAAATTGCAGCTTGTAGGCAAAAAGAGAGCGAACACCCGAAGTCGTGACTCTAGGTATTATATATTCTCTATGGTCGTGACCCTGGGTATTATATATTCTCTATGGACACCATATTGAATTTTGAGTTGGTTACTCGCGCCGTGTTTGGCGCTGCCAGGTTTTCGCCCGTTTTTATATTTCAAAGAGAGCTGATGTTGAATGGAAAGAGGAATATGGAGAAGAAAAAATGAATGAAGAGCGAATGTCATTTTTGTATTTTTGTTGTTTGTTGTTTGTAACAAGATAAAGAGACAAATAAGAAGAGAGCTTAGCTTCTTGTGAATTTTGTGTGTCAAAAAGAAAAACAAATGAATTTTAAATGAATTTTATTCATTACTTGAGCATGAAATCATTCAGCCTGGAATAAGCGAAGTGATTTATACCTAATTAAAAATAAAACAAGTTAAATCACGTAATTATAATTGATTGAAAATGTATGGCAAATCGTGTAATTAATTATGTGCTCTAGCTAAATCAAGTGGATTTAGCAAAATCACGTTGGTGGAAATAAACTATTAGCTTGACACATGACAACGTTGACATTACTTCAGAAATATATTAAATGAAATGAAATGAAATTTTACTAAGTCTTTTTGGTCTCTGTTACAGTGTAATTTCATCTTATTCTAACATTAGAAAAGTACAAAAGCGGCTATATTATATCAAATTTGAATTTCGACTGTCGAAGAGAGTTCGACCTTTGCATATAGAATCTATAGTAGCGGCACCATCATAGAGAATATATAATACCTAGAGTAACGACTTCGGGTGTTCGCTCTCTTTTTGCCTACAAGCTGCAATTTGGTCGTTTTGTACTAACCCAGTGAGAATGTGTTAGTTTTCCAATGCTTTTTAAATGAGAAACTGCACCCATACATTCGCACTGAGTTAGATACAATGCTCAGGTTGGAGTCGAGGTGGGTTTCATGGGCTCAGATTTCGAAAATATGTTTCCGTTGAGCTCAGCATTTTCAAAAAAAACTTAAACATACAAAAAATGCATGTAATATGAAAAATAAATACGTTATATTGTTTCTTTGCACTTTTAACACATAATTGCACTATAATTTACAAATATTTGTATCAAAAATCTTAATAAATCTAAGAAAAAAGTCGTGCGTTTAGTCTCGTATTTCCTGTGGTGGAAGTCTGTCACTTTGGGTTTGTGCATCAGGTAAAAAATTTTGTCATGGCTGAGTGCTCACTCTTTTGTCACCTCTTACACAGGTTCACGGAGACGAAAAAAAGAGAGGATTGTGTGAGTTCACCTCTTACACAAATTCATGGACACGAAAAAAAGAGAGGATTGTGTGAGTTCACCTCAGAAAAATTTTGAGGGTGTTTTCGGCAAGGGAGGAAAAGGTCGCGACTCTAGGTATTATATATTCTCTATGGGCACCATATTGAATTTTGAGTTCGTTACTCGCGCCGTGTTTGGCGCTGCCAGGTATTCGCCCGTTTTTATATTTCAAAGAGAGCTGATGTTGAATGGAAAGAGGAATATGGAGAAGAAAAAATGAATGAAGAGCGAATGTCATTTTTGTATTTTTGTTGTTTGTTGTTTGTAACAAGATAAAGAGACAAATTAGAAGAGAGCTTAGCTTCTGCTTTTGAAACAAAATTTATTTGAGAACTGCAGACTTTATTCAATATTTGCGATGTTGTCTATTTTCGATTTTTCATATAAAATGCTTGCAAAACCTATACAACCTTATTATCTCACTACAAGCTTATGTCTATTCGTGAGGATAGATTTCTTGAACAGTTTTGTAAGAATTTTGCCTTTTTGTGGCAAATGATCAAATGACCTATATCTGAATGAAGAAAGAAGGTTGTTGATCTGGTTGGAAATGTGTGTTAGGTCAGTTATTGAGGTGTTTTTTGTTTGTTTTTTTTTTTAGGAATTTCTGTGATTGCTCATAAGGAATCATTGAATGAATTATTTTAATTCATGTGAAGCATGATCAACTGATATTGGATATGTTTGAATAGTTTTTTTTTGTGTAATAACTAAGGTTGAATATATTTCGATTAATTAAACAAATACTCACTTCTTATTCATGTTCAGGAGCGTACCTGTTTTGAAAGAAATTGCACCAGTAATTTTTTTTGATTGAAATAGTATGAGGAAATTACAAACCTCTGGAGCGGAAAGCGACGATGAGTTAGAAAATGTTAAGTAAAAGGAAAAAATTATTTAAATTTTCTTTGGAATTTTATTGACTGAGAAACCTTGCATAATTAACAGGATAAAAACTCAATATCTTTTCAAATTATAAAATTATTTTACAGATCTATCAATAACAATGGTGAACAATTATAATTTATTTTTAAAACAAACAATTTCTTAAAAAGTTTTGGAGTGCGCCGCAGCCGCCGTCTCGTGCAGGAATATTTGAAGAAACGTCCTGCTGTCTCTCGTTTCATAGGTACCGTCGAAGAAAAATATGAAATACAACAAAAAAAATTAATTGTGGGTGAACTTACTGATTGAACTGTTTCATATTGCCTGTTTTCTCTTCCATTTTATATGTAGGGTATAGTATGGTAAACTTCCTTCTGCAATGTTGAAACTAAGAAAAACTAGAGGAAAAGAAGAAAATGTTAGTCTCGATATAGATTATAGCGTATTCTTTTCCACATCACCCAAGGGGTAGAATACAAAATGCGTTATTTTAAGGATTTCCCCGGTAGGCATAATCCGAACATACATATGTATGTTACTTTTATTTACAACTATATACAATTTTTTTTCAAATAATTTAAAATTTACAAATCACATGTGTATGTTAATTTTATTTACAATTATATACAATTTTTTTTTATAATTTGAAATTTATGTTAGTTTTATATACAATTATATAATTTCTTTTCAAATAAATGTATTTAAAAAAATTAGGTGTCTATAAGAGAATAAATATATTTTTAAGGTAAAGATATTTACAAATAAATAAAGAATAAACAACAATATAATAATTACACGCGCCACTCATTCACAAGTATTTTTGTGTGGATCCTTTCCCCAGGTTTTTGTTTGTATTTTTAAGGGTAAAGATGGTAAGTCCTATCAAAATGTACCGGATGATCGATTCTTTATGTTCTTCCGAGCAGCATTTAACTAAGAAGACATCCATTTGCCGCTTGATGTCAGACACCCATGTTTTCTCGATTTTGGGCTTCCTTGCAAACTCTACGAATTTCTCTTTGAAAAGTTTCTCCAGCTCTCTAACGGTCTTTTCGAATTTTAAAGAGGGAACAGTCAGTTTTCCGTACTTGGACGTTGTGGCGATCGTCTGATACGTTCTGCCTTCCGTATTTTCCAAAGTCGGTTAGCCCATATATAATGTCGTCTTTGATGTTGTATTCTAACTCTCTCTTATTAGCCATTTCATCGAACAGCAAAACACACTTCTTATTCATGGCGTCCATCACTTTTGCCTTGTTCGTTAGCACCTGGACTATGGTGTCACTTACACCAGTGGGGAGACGTATCTCTGAATGCCATCTATACATTGTAGACACTGATATCAGTTTGAATCCCATGTCGATCAAGAAGGTGTAGGAAGACGGGCTCTTGTAGAATAGTTTCTGGGCAAATCCTCTTTCTTAATTAATTTAAAAATTTTAAAAAAATAAATCACCTTAATTTGATTTTACAATGTTTGTTAACGAAAATAAAAATAAATAAAAATAAAACACTTATTTGAAATTTATACTTTAAAATTCGTTAACTAACCTTATGAATGCATTTCGAAACACATTCGTTTCATCATCAGCATTGCACTACTGAAGCTGTGTCTGCGGCTGTTGATTGAAGCGCGACGACGACGTAAGCATCGTTAAGGAAAATCGAAACAGAACGAAAAACAACGGTTACATACATCGAACATCAACTCAAAACAAGTGTATTACTATATTTTGGCAAACAAACACGAATCGATATTGCCGTTGTCTTGATTTAGAAGGTTGTTGCCCTTCTGGATGTAAAAACTTTCGTATGCATCCAATTGCATTTCATTTCGCACTTGTTTAACTAAACGTACATTGTCTAAACAAACAGTGTGAGTCATATTTATGACGTGTGCTGCGACTGCCGATCGCGAAGGTTGGTTCAATCGAATACACGCTAAATGGTCATTGAATCTCTTTCTAATGCTTCTTTTCGTTTGTCCAAAGTATTCCTTACCACAGTCATTGCATTGTACAGCATAAATACCTGATTTATCCAAATCGTTCGTTTTGTCCTTTGTCGAACCAAGGTAATTACTAAGTTTATTGTTGTTTTTATAAACGATGTCGTAACCATGTTCCTTGAATTTTTTCTTTAATTTGTTTGTTATTTCGGGAACAAAACATATGGATACTCGTTGATTTTTAACTTTTTCTTCCTGCGAGTATAAAGTTGTAAGATTTGAGTTTCTGGCTTTATGGGAATGGTACAAAATTAACTCATCTACCATCCTTTCATTGTATCCATTTATAATAGCTACATTTTTAATGTATTCGTATTCATTTTTGAAATTTACTAATGAAAGTGGTAAATTACAGAGTCTGTGTATTAGTGAATGATATGCTGCTTTTTTATGTTGAATTGGGGTGTGTGAATCGGCGGTTATCGTTCTCATAGTGCTACTTGGCTTATGGTAAATTCCAACTTCTATTTTTTCTCCTAACCGTTGAAGTTCTAAGTCAAGAAAGGGAAGTTTACCATCTTGTTCTTCTTCACAAGTAAATTGGATGGAATTGTTTTGTGAATTGAGTAATTCCAGTATTTTTGAGATATCTTCTCTTCTTATAACTGCAAAAACATCATCAACATATCTCCACCATACTCTGGGTAATAAACTTTGATCACTCAAATTTACTTCAAAGGACGACATAAATAACTCAGCAATCAATGGGCTTAAAGGATTGCCCATGTTGGTACCTTTGGTAACTTTAAAAATCTCACCATCAAATTGGAAAAAACTCTGGTCCATACAGAGTTGGGCTGTTTCTTTGTAAATCAATTTTTTGTCTTCAGAAACTTCTGTTACATCCAAGTGTCTTTTAAATTCAATCAAAGCTAAGTCAACTGGTATACTTGGAAACAATGAACAAACGTCAAAAGAGATCATTATTTCATCAGCATTTGGCTCCAAGGCGCATTTGGCACATGGAGAAATTGAGATCTTATGAAGATTTTCACATCTTCGCTAAACAGTCCATGTTATCCTCCAAAAATTTTCGGACAGCATACTTTGGGTCATTTTTGATCCTTTTTGGAGTGTCGAAAATTTTTCTTGGGATGAACTGTCACTTCCTTTGAGGTTGCTCTGGAGCTTCATAGGTCCAATAACCTGGTGACAGGAACTGCGATGGGGAAACTGCTGCATCCAATTTGATCCTTCAAATACGTCCTTGACACCCTTAAAGGCATGTCAATCATTGACAATGCTGGGCTTTCTGATTCAAGGTGTATTTGGGGCTGCCGCGGAGTTAAGAACAAATGTTCTTGTTGCCCTTGAGGATATTCCACTTCACCTTCATGTTGTTGATGCTGGAATCTGTTCCAATTTCAATATATAAAAGTTTCAAGTTAAATAGAAAGACGTGTTTCTTCTTTAATTACTATTTATTAACTGACATTTAATTCAAAGCTTACAATTACATTTGTGCAAGTTCAGAGGGAGTTAGATTTTATAAACTAAGTAGGTATACAACATGTCCCTTTAAAAATAATAATGAAAAAAGTAATAAATCATATTTTCATATTTGTTTATTTCAATTAGGTACATAGTT
This sequence comes from Sphaerophoria rueppellii, assembly GCA_920937365.1. Classification (NCBI taxonomy): domain Eukaryota; kingdom Metazoa; phylum Arthropoda; class Insecta; order Diptera; family Syrphidae; genus Sphaerophoria; species Sphaerophoria rueppellii. The sequence goes on from CAKKXW010000001.1 coordinate 72,500,367, forward strand.
CATTAATTTAGTTTAATAATACAAATTGGTTTCGAGATCAGAAGCAAAACTATAATAAAATTCAATATCTAGGAAGCTCTTTGCCGGATCGAAGATTCAAAGTTCCTGTAGCTATTTTTTCTTGTTCTACAGTATTTTCAGTACTTCTATCTTTTAAGATATCTCTTTTATTTCGGCGGTATCGCTTTCCCTTATCGTTTTCTACAATAACAGATCTTGGCATATCAGTTACCTCTACAACCTTACCCTTTTCCCATTGACTTTCTGGAATTTTTTTGAAGTATACTGGTATATTTTCTGTAATTGCAGATCTTTCTTTTGAATTTTTATCATAATAAATTTTCATTTTATCCTGGTAATCCTGAACCTGTTGTCTATGAAGCCCTTCCTCTATCAAAGCTGGTTTAAGTTGCAAATAATGTGTCGGAAGTCGTGTTCTAAGCTTTCTTGACATCAGCAACTGCGATGGAGAGTAACTCAGCTGTGTAGTGGTCCGAAGATTAAGAAGTCCAAGATAAGGATCGTCATTGGTTTCAGAACATTTGGTCAACATTTTTTTCACAGTTTGAATAGTTCTTTCTACCAATCCGTTAGATTTCGGATAGTACGGGCTACTAGTGACATGGTCAAACATCCATTCATTAGAAAATTCCTTGAATTCTGATGAGTTGAATGGTGGACCATTATCAGACATCACTTCTGATGGTATCCCATGCCGCGCAAAAATTGACTTTAAGTGGATTACAATTTCAGCTGCTTTTGCTGACTTTAGTTTAATGACTTCCATGAATTTGGAAAAATAGTCTACTAATAGTAGATATAAATCTTTTTCCCATTCAAAAAGATCTATGCCTACTTTTTCAAATGGAAGTTTTGGCAATTCATGTGGCAATAAAGGCTCTTTTATATTTGCATTTTGGTATTTTTGACAGGTGACACAATTTTCTACATAATTTTGAATATCTAAATTCATATTAGGCCAAAATACTGTACCTCTTGCTCGACGTTTACTTTTTTCTATACCTGGGTGACCATCATGGATGTTTTCCAGAATCTTTCTTGTCATTTCTTGAGGAATAACTAAAGCCTGTCCTTTGAAAATAAGATTATCTATTTCTGTCAACTCGTATCTGTAATTCCAAAATTTCTGTACATCAGTACAAATTCTGTTTTTATTTTCAGGCCAATGACCTTTAATAAAAGAATGCAGTTGCTGTAGGGTTCTATCCTTACTTGTTGCTTCCAAAATTTTTTGAAGCATTTGTTGTGTAATGGCGAGATTTGACTTTATTAGGCCAACATGGATTTTTATTTCTTTATCTATCAAACTTTCCTCTTTGTGACATAATGGTGCCCTTGACAGCATGTCTGCGACTAACATCTTTTTCCCAGGCCTATACATGACTTCTAAATCATAAGCTTGAAGACGGAGCATCATACTCTGTAGCCTTGCCGGAACATGTACCAGCGCTTTCTTAAATAGAGGTATGAGAGGCTTGTGGTCTGTTTCTACCAATATAGTTTGACCATAAATAAATTGATGCCATTTTTCACAGCCGAAAAGAATCGCATACAGTTCTTTTTCGATCTGCGCATAACTTCTTTGACAGTCGGTAAGGGTCTTTGAAGCAAAGGCTATAGGACGACTTTCTTGTAAAAGACAACCCCCTACCGCAAACTGTGAAGCATCAACCGATAAAACAAGTGACTTTGTCGGGTCAAAATACGCAAGAACTGGTGGCGTTGAGACAAGAGACTTAAGTTTTGTGAAAACACTTTCTAATGACTGATTCCACTGAAATTTGACATTTTTCTTCAGCAATTGACGTAATGGCTCTGTTTCATGAGACAAATTAGGAATGAATGACCCAAAATAAGTCACTGTTCCTAAAAACCTTTGAACTTCCTGCACAGAAGTTGGAGATTTCATATTTAAAATGGCTTCGACTTTTTGACTGTCAGTGCTCACACCAAGTTCATTAAAAATGTGACCAATGAATTTTATTTCGGTTAACCCGAACTTACATTTTTCTTTATTGAGTCTTAATCCAACTTTATCCATACGTTCTAAAATCTGAATTAACTTTCTATTGTGGTCTTGAATACTATGACCATAAACCAAAATATCATCTATATAAATGATAACATCTAAATCAATAAATATTTCTGTCATGACACGGTGAAAAATTTGCTGTGCTACTTTTACTCCGTATGGCATTCTTAGAAACTTATACCTTCCAAAGGGTGTATTAAAAGTGCACAACTCAGAACTTGCTTCATCTAATTTTAACATCCAATAACCTTTACTAGCATCAAGAGTAGAATAATATTTAGAACCTGACAGCTTTGACTTGATAAGTTCTATATTAGGAATTGGATAGTGCTCTCGTTGTAATGCTTTATTTAGATTTCTTGGGTCCAAACAAATTCGTAATGAACCATCAGCTTTTTCAACCAATACAATTGAATTTACCCATTGGGTTGGACGTTTGACTTTTTCTATTACTGCATTTTTTTCCATTCTCTTTAATTCTTGTTCTAATTTTGAATGTAACTTAAATGGAATTCGCCTAGGTGCATCAATAACTGGATTTACTTGAGGATCGACCTTCAGTGTAAATTCCCCATTTAAACATCCTAGTCCTTTGAACAAGTGACTGAATTCTGGCTCAATATTCTTAATCAAAACATTTGACTCATTTTTAATCTCATTAATCGATGACGATGCAATTTGCCTGACGAGACCGAATCTTAAGCAATCGTGTTTACCTAAGACCGTACTGACATTTTCATTGACAACAAAAAAGTTAATTTTTTCTTGATTGACTTTGCTTTTGTTAATGAAAGCATTTACTTGACACTGACCAAGAACATTTACCTTCGACCCACCAAACGCAGTTAAATTTCCAACACACTTGTTAATAGTTAAACTATTCGACGAATTGATGTGCTCGAATGTTTTCAAGCTCATCACATTTGCTTCAGCTCCCGTGTCCAACTCAATTTTGATTACTTTATCATTAATTATAAACATTTCTTTAAAATCCATATCTGACTTCAACTTTACTTTATCAAGACTGTTTGGATTTAAAACTCTCTCTTCAAAATTTACTGAACCAATAAAAAAATCATTATCATCACTTAATTCTAAATCATTATTACTCAATGAAAACGATTTTATGTTTTTGTTTGACTTACAATATTTGGCAAAATGATTTCTGCCTTTGCAAATGTGACATGTTTGCCCGAGCGCTGGACATTTGAATCTGTGGCTCCAGTTTCCACATCGTTCACATCTTTTGTTGGAATTATTCATTCTGACGTTCTGATTGGAGCTGCTTGACGAGGAGGTGTGTTTGACGTTCTGCCCTTGCTTTGACTGCTGCTTGTCTTGGTGTTTGTTGATTGCTGTTCTGTTGCTGTTGCTAGATTTCTGGATGTAGTTGATTTGGTTTTCAGATTCGATGAGGACTGTTGACATCTCTCTTGACTGAGTTTGACTAAGGACATATGACTTTGCACGTTTTTCCGCTGTCTCCAGTGTGAGGTCGTCGATGTCAAGTAATAAACGCCGTAACTTGTCATCGTTTAACCCAATTATGAAGACATCCCTGACCATTGAATCTTGGAGCGTACCATATTCACATGCTTGAACCAATTCAGAATATCAGAACTTCCATGCTGCGACGAGATTTGACTGATCAAAGTTCATCTCATTCGGCGGCTTTGCCCCAAACGAAAACTCCATGTTTCTTTTTGCTTCTCTCGGATTTTCTTGGTTGGTCGAATTTTCCAGACTTGTGACTTTTTTTTTCGAGTAACGTTTGTTCTGTTAAGTCTACGACTTCTTCAGAAACAATTCCAGAATCAGAAATTGATTCTCCGTTGTCCAGCTTAGACACGTGGCAGGTACTACACTTATAGGTTAATTTTCACCTCGATAAGTAGATTGCCGACACTGACAACATAGACTTTAATTTGACACAATGACTTTAGACTGTATGACTTCTTAACTATTTTATATTTGACTGTGGGTATTTCTTTGGTGAAAACCACCTGACACCATGTTCCAATTTCAATATTGTAATATGTATACACTTTCTATTCCTACCTCTCTATATCTCTGTATGTCAATCTATACACACTTTGTAACTCCGCCTCTTTATATCTCTATACTTAAATGTGTAAACACTATCTATCTCTGTCACTCTAATATTGTCTAATTGCTGAATAGTTATGTGACAAAAGTTTTATTTGTAGTTGTAAGTAATTGTGTATACACTCTAGTGGTTAAGAGGAGAACTTCGTTAAGCATCGAGAAGTTTCAGCGCCTACTAGAACCTAGTAGTTTCTCGAACTTATTTGAGTTGTATAAATACCCGCTCGGTGTCGAAGAAAAATTAATTGAATGTGAACTGCTATAAAGTAAAGACACTGTGTTTGAAAGTAATAATTGAAAGTGTTGAATAAATAAGTTTGTGAGTGATTTAAATAAAGTGAATTTGTGTTTTATTTGAAAAGTGAATAAGTTTTAATTGTCGGACCAAGCCGAATATTACATTGGTGTCAGAATAAGGGATTAAGACTTATTGAAAATAAAACAGTGAATAGTGATTAAATTGTTTGTGTAAAGAAGTGAAGTTTAAAATAAAAAAAAAAAGAGAAAAATGAGTAAAGTGTTGAAAGACTTAACTGTCCCTGAGCTAAAGGCCGAACTAAGCAAACGTGGCTTAAGTGGGGCAGGAGTGAAAAACGAACTCGTTAAACGGCTGCAGGAATATCTGGAGCAGCAAAATGAAGACCCGAATACATTTGCTTTCGAATTTGAAGCAAAAGTGGAAGAGGTAAATGCAAATGACGCCTTATCTAACATGATGTCTCTTCTTCTAGCAAAGTTTGAAGAGAATAAGAATGATGTCCGGGAGCAACTACAAGCTCAGAACAAAAATGTTCTGCAGCAACTACAAACTCAAAAGAATGATGTTGTCGAACAGCTACAAGCTCAAAGGAATGAACAGAAGCAAGAACAAGAGCATGTTCTCAAACAACTTGAAGCCCAAAGAAACGAGCAGAAGAATGAGCAAGAGAATGTACTCAAACAACTAGAAGCTCAAAGAAATGATCGGGAGCGGTTTGACGAACAGAAAAATCTTCTAGAAGGCAGGTTTGCGGATTTCGAAGAGAAAATTAATACTCTCGACGAGCGCGTCGAAAAACAAAATGCACGTATCGAAAAAATTGACGAGCAAATCGAAACCATCACAAACGAATTGGAAAAAGTGCGTAAGATCAAAGCTCGAGAACCTTCTAGTGATTGCTCAAGGAAGAGAGAAGTGAATCCTCCAAGTTTTGATGGCCAGATTCCGTGGTCAATCTATAAGAAACAGTTTGAAGCAGCAGCGTTAACAAACGGCTGGGACGATGATGAAAAATACATTGCTCTTACGCTTGCTTTAAGAGGAGCAGCTGCTGAGCTGCTACAAACTATCCCAGCAGAGAAGAGTGGTGACTTCACAGTCCTTGTTAACGCAATTGAACAGCGGTTTGGAGATAGTCACATGACAGAAGTCTTCCGAGTTCAGCTAAACAACAGGGCACAGAAAAGAGGTGAAAGTCTGCAGCAGCTTCAGGCAGATATCGAGCGATTGGTTCACCTGGCATATCCAACAGCTGGCAACGAGATAATAAATCAACTTGCTGTTGAAGCCTTTGTGAGAGCTGTTAGCGATATAAATCTCCAAAGGGCTATTCGCACTGCTGGAAAGAGAACACTACCAGAAGCATTGGCTTTCGCTCTGACTATGGAAGCCGCAGAACAAGCTTCCCAAAATGTGCATCGCGTAAGAGAATTAGAGGTCCAAGAATGCTCTTGTCAGAAAGCTACTGTAGAAAGGAGTCAGCGAGACGGACCAGCACGATGCTGGAACTGCAATAAGACTGGGCATCTACAGCGACAGTGCAGATTACCACGAAGAGGAACGACATGCCAACACTGTGGAAACAGAAGAAATTCAACTGGTCAAAGTAACACCAACAATGTTGCTTCCGAAGCTGTTTCCCACCCGGGAAACGAATAAGAACCAACTTCGAGGGGCAGAAGCTGGTTTCTGGTATCGATGGCCCCAGAAACGACATCCAGGTTTCTCAAACCAAACGCGACAACAAGAGCCTGACCGTGGAAGCAAGTATAAACGGCAACAAATGTGTGGCTACCATCGACACCGGTGCCACGGCGTCCATTGTACGGCAGGACCTCGTTAAAAAGACATGGCTCCACAACACCAATAGCTATCGTCTAAAGACTGCAACTGGAGAGGCAGCAAAAGTGTATGGTGAGGTACGTCTTAAGATCCGGCTGGCAGAGTTGGAATTCTCTCACCTGTTCCTGGTAGCAGATATATGCGACGAGTGTATTGTTGGTGTCGATTTCATGAAAGAACATGGAGTGATATTGGACATCGGGAACCAGGTCCTGAAATATCGAAACATCGAGATTCCGATGATCTATGGAATCCACTCGTATGAGAACTCGTTATCTGTGAAAACCGTCATCAAAGAAGATCTAACTTTGCCTGCTTCTTCAGAAGTATTCGTGTGGACGAAATTGAGGGATAAGCCTGGCAGCCATCGATACCTCATGGTCGAACCAGCCTCTGTAAAGTCCTCCCAAAACGTCACCATTGGGAAGACTCTTGTTAGACCTGTAAAGAACATGGTTCCCGTACGAATACTGAACATCAAGCCGTACGAAGTTAAGCTTAGAAAAGGTGAGATTATCGGACAATGTGAATCAGTATCAGCGATAACAAGGATCAACGAAGAAGAGTCAAGGCAAACCTTGAAGTACGAAGAGCTGAGTTCCATAAAGACCAACATTCTCAAGTCATCTAATCTTGGTCACCAACAACGAAGAATGGCAGAAGGTCTCCTCGAAGAATTTGCAGACATCTTTTCGTCCTCGCAAGGGAAATATGGCAGAGCACAACTGGTTCAACATCGGATCAACACAGGGGATGCAAAGCCGATCCGTCAACCTGCAAGACGCCTCCCACTAGCCAAACAAGGTGAGGTTGAAGAACTGATAACCACCATGAAGGAAGAGGGTCTGATCGAAAACTCTAAAAGCCCTTGGGCGTCTCCAGTGGTCCTGGTAAAGAAGAAAGACGGATCAACCCGCTTTTGCGTGGACTATCGAAGGTTGAATGATGTGACCAAGAAGGATAGCTACCCTCTGCCTAGGATCAGTGATACTCTGGACGCAATGGAAGGAGCAAAGTGGTTCTCAACTTTGGACCTGAAGAGTGGATACTGGCAAGTAGAAATCCATCCTGAAGACAAAGAGAAGACAGCGTTCTCAACAGGAAACGGGTTGTGGCAGTTCAAAGTGATGCCTTTTGGACTATGCAATGCTCCAGCGACTTTTGAGCGCCTTATGGAATGTGTCCTGCAAGGACTAACATGGAAATCTTGCCTGGTCTATTTGGATGACGTCATTGTTTACGGGAAAACCTTTGACGAACACTGTACGAATCTGAGAGCCGTGTTTCAAAGACTTCGAGAAGCCCACCTCAAGCTCAACCCCGAAAAGTGTTCACTCTTCAAAACCGAAGTGAAATATCTGGGACATATCATCTCATCCCAAGGAGTGAAGACGGATCCTGATAAGGTTGACACCGTGAAGAATTGGCCAACACCACAGGACAAGCATCAACTCCGAAGCTTTCTGGGTCTAGCCACCTACTATAGGCGCTTTGTCAAGAACTTTGCTGAGATCGCAAAGAGTCTACATCAGCTAACGGAAAAGGGAAAGCAGTTTAAATGGTCAGGTGAGTGTGAGCGCAGTTTTCAAGAGCTCAAGCAACGCTTGTGTAATGCACCAGTGCTGACCTACCCGACTCCCGGAAAACCGTTCATCATTGATGCTGATGCCAGCAATGTCGGGATTGGTGCTGTATTGTCACAGGTACATGATGGCGAAGAAAAGGTAGTTGCCTATTACAGCAAGGTACTCTCGAAGTCGGAAAGAAACTATTGTGTGACCAGAAGAGAACTTCTTGCACTGATTATGGCAACAAAGCACTTCCATAAGTATCTTTATGGACAGAAGTTTCTTCTCCGAACTGACCATGGAGCACTAAACTGGCTTTTAAATTTCAAGGATCCAGAGGGTCAAGTGGCGAGATGGATTGAGAGGCTGCAGACGTACGACTATGAAATCCAACATCGGAAGGGGAAGCTGCACTCAAATGCTGATGCACTGTCTCGGAGACCATGCAAACAAGACTGTAAGCATTGCAGACGCCAAGAAGAAAAAGAAGTGGTTACTGTCCAACGAACCAGAGCCGATCCCATTTATGGCTGGAGCAACGACGAGTTGAGGAAGGCTCAACAAGAGGACCCAGATATCGAACCCATCCTCGCATGGAAGGAACACCAGGAAAAACCAGAATGGGCTGATATCTCCGACAGAAGTCCGGCTCTGAAGGCCTATTGGGCACAGTGGGACTCGCTTCATGTCCAAGAGGGTGTCCTTCGGCGTAAGTGGGAATCAGCTGACGGAAAGTCCTATGTAATGCAGCTAGTCTTACCGAGATCAAAGGTTATGGACGTTCTGCGAGAGATGCATGATGGAATTTCGGGAGGCCATCTAGGAGTAAACAAGACGTTAGAAAAGGTTCGACAACGATTCTACTGGCTACATGCAAGGGAAGATGTCGAGAAGTGGTGCCGAAAATGCGATACCTGTGCTGCCACCAAAGGCCCGAACAAAAAGAATCACAGTCAAATGCAGCAGTATAATGTCGGAGCACCCTTCGAAAGGATTGCAGTAGACGTGGCGGGTCCATTTCCGGAAACAAATAATGGAAATCGTTATATTCTGGTCGTCATGGATTACTTCAGCAAGTGGCCTGAAGCATACGCCATTCCAAATCAAGAAGCCAAAACAGTCGCAGACCAAATTGTGTTCAACTGGGTTAGCAGATTCGGCGTTCCATTAGAACTGCACTCCGACCAGGGAAGAAACTTTGAATCAAACATATTCCAGGAAGTTTGTGGGCTTCTTCACATCAAGAAGACAAGAACAACACCACTCCACCCACAATCTGATGGCATGGTCGAACGATTCAACCGAACCCTGAAGGAACATCTTTGCAAAGTTGTGGACGACAACCAGCGAGATTGGGATCGGCACATTCCTCTGTTTTTGATGGCGTATCGAAGTGCAAGGCATAGCTCAACTGGCCATACACCGTCTGAGATTTTGATGGGAAAGAACATCAGACTGCCGAGCGAAATAAAATTTGGGTGTCCCACATCGGAGCCGCAAGCCGAGGACGACTACATGGATGAACTTAAAGAAAGACTCCTTCAGATCCACGACGATACCAGGTTGAAAATAAAGATGTTCAGTGACCGAATGAAGACACGCTACGATATACGAGCGACAACAACAGAGTTCCAAGCAGGAGATCGAGTGTGGCTTTACAATCCCCATCGACAAAAGGGGTTGTCACCGAAACTTCAACGAGACTGGGAAGGTCCATATACAGTAATTACAAAAATCAACGACGTCGTGTACCGGATACGAAAGGGAGTCAGAGGAAAACCTAAAGTTGTACATCGCGACCGGCTACATCGCTACAGTGGTGATGAGAATGATGGATTTGTTCGGGACGATCAATCCTAAGGAGGGGGCAATGTAATATGTATACACTTTCTATTCCTACCTCTCTATATCTCTGTATGTCAATCTATACACACTTTGTAACTCCGCCTCTTTATATCTCTATACTTAAATGTGTAAACACTATCTATCTCTGTCACTCTAATATTGTCTAATTGCTGAATAGTTATGTGACAAAAGTTTTATTTGTAGTTGTAAGTAATTGTGTATACACTCTAGTGGTTAAGAGGAGAACTTCGTTAAGCATCGAGAAGTTTCAGCGCCTACTAGAACCTAGTAGTTTCTCGAACTTATTTGAGTTGTATAAATACCCGCTCGGTGTCGAAGAAAAATTAATTGAATGTGAACTGCTATAAAGTAAAGACACTGTGTTTGAAAGTAATAATTGAAAGTGTTAAATAAATAAGTTTGGGAGTGATTTAAATAAAGTGAATTTGTGTTTTATTTGAAAAGTGAATAAGTTTTAATTGTCGGACCAAGCCGAATATTACAATATATAAAAGTTTCGAGTTAAATAGAAAGACGTGTTTCTTCTTTAATTACTATTTATTAACTGACATTTAATTCAAAGTTTACAATTACATTTGTGCAAGTTCAGAGGGAGTTAGATTTTATAAACTAAGTAGGTATACAACAGAATCCAGTAGTGTGCGGCCGTCGTTGAGAAGTTGAGGCAGGTGTTGTGTCCATGAATGAAACGGAATGTTCCCTTTGGTGTTGTTGTTGTGATCCGGCTTGTTGTTGGGTGAAGCGTGGTTTTTGTGCAATGAAGGACGACATTATTCGGCTGCAAGAAGCATCTACAGAGCTTTCGGAGCAACTGCAGATTTTGGGAGAAGATACTGGCAAAGAAAATCTTTTCAGCACTTTTCCCTAGCTTCTTACAACCAAATCCTTCTTATAGAAGTGTTTCTCACAGAACAAATATCTGCGATGGGTATTTTGACCCTGTGCACTTCCATGCTTCATCCAAATAGCCCTTCGTTGATCATTGGGTATTTGGAAGAAGGAAACTGAGCTCAAATTTCGCTTTTGCTCAAAACATTTGTCATATGCACAAATGGACATTTAAAAAAAAAAACTTATAATAAAAAAAAAAAAATACAATATAATATAATACCTAATATAAATAATAATATGTATATAAGCGTATGTAATAAATACTATTATATATAAATGATTATGTAAATAAATAATATATAAAAATTGTATCAATACAATAGGTTATACAATATATACAACGCGAAGATTTTGAAAGAAAAAAAAAACACGATAAAAAACCAACGAAAATGATAATCAAAACAAAACAAAAACTTAAATAACGCGAAAAAAGTTAATTAACCGAACGAATGAAAACTTTAAATAAACTAGTTCAATAAAAATCGCAAAAAAAAAATTAAATTTATTTTAGAAACGGACCGATGACAAATATAAATAACTAAAAGCGTGTGCATTAACAAAACACTAACTTAAACACGACGATTAAAACACGTCCGAAATTATTATACCTAGGTATATGTCAATTACATTACAAAAAAAAAAAAAACGCTGAAAAAAGAATGTTATTTATATTAATTACAAATAGGTAAATTTCACCCAAAACCAGCCAATATTCCTTAGTTTTCTTAGTTCTTCTTTTTTAATTCACAACACTGACTCTATCTTTAAAGCACGATAAGAAAACAATCACAATACCGAGTTTAAATTAAGATTTTTATGTTCAACTAATTTTGAAAATCAACCGACTACAAATGAATTCGAATTACTATGAACAATGTTGATAAAAGGGCGCTAAAATTCAGTCATTGTATGGGATATCATTAGTTTTCCCCAATTCTCATATTTTTGCAGGAAGAACAGCTATCATCTCTAAGCAAAAAGCGCAGTAGTAACGACATGGTTACCCTTTGACGAAAAAATTATTCTCGTTTTTTATTGCAAAATAAAATTGACCAGTATATATTTTTTCCTTAAACAATAAAACGCAAGTAATACATTTAAATGAAAGTTTTTCATTCAATTTAAAGATAAACAAAATAAAAAGTTTAAATACCTCTTAATTTACTTATTTCACAAACTACTAACATAGTAATATTAAATTCAAGCTTATTAAATTCAGTTTATAAGAATATTGTACCTTCAACATTCATCATACCATATTAAAATAATAATATATAATCTCTATATATATAAAAATGGATGTGTGTTTGTTTGTATGTCTCTTATAGACTCCGAAATGGCCCAACAGATATTTGTGAAAGGAGAATGGGCAAAAATATATGGGAGCTGGTCCACCTAGTGAACAGAAACCTCACCTATGATAACAACTCAATACTATGGAGTATATCAACATTTGAATATTTTTTTTGTCGAGAACAATGGGAGATGGGTAAATTAAGCGACCAAAAAATATGAAAAACACTTTGCGAAATCGAATAAACAAAGTAGAATTTTACTATATTACATGATAGTATCATCAAGAATAACGTTATTCATATTGAAAGCTGGTGGTATGAACACGCCTTGATGTCGGGCCCAAGATAGATACCATAAAATCGATATTACATGTGCATAAGTACCAATAGTGCGACGCCCTGTAAAACAAGTGCAATAATAATGTTTGAAAGCATTTCTTCCTTCCGCTTCCGGATAAACAAGAATATATGTATAGTACTGCTTAGATCTACTATGCCAGGACTGTATATTGCTCTCAGTAAAAATGTTCGTTGTCCTGGGTCTATATTGTATCTATTTAAATCTCCAAGATTGTGATCTGTGTACAAATCGATGGTAAAAATTCCATTATTAAAATGCTCAGCACAGTATGAGCGGGCAAGTTTAATATAAAAATTGCATGAAATTGTGGATGCATTGGTTTTCAAATGAAAACTGGAAAATTTCAAATGGAAAACTGGAAAATTTAAAAATGGGTTTTCGAAAGGAACTCGGAAAACTCATTGGTTTTCAAAGGGAAACTGGAAAAGTTGTGATGGGGAATTAGTAAGTAATAATAATAGAGTGGCGCGACAGCTTTTGAAGAGCCAAGACCTAAGTGGCTTACTCTCATCAACAATTCTCTAGGTGCGGGTGAAGAATTGAGGGGACCTACAATTTAACGCCGATTCCGAACGGCAAAAGGGAGAAGCACTTTTTCATGACAGATGATACTCTTGGAAGTTTTGTCAGTTCTTTGCAAGAGGCATTGTCCGTGAAAGATGAAATAAAAACTTTGGGCACGAGTAGGATTCGAACCCACGACGTTCTGCTTAGCAGCCAACGCACCTAACCACTAAGCTAATTGGTAAGTAAGAAAAAGTAAAAAAAAAAAAAAAATTGGAAAAATTGAAAAATTGAAATGCAAAAAAAAATTGTTTGCGGTTTGCGGGTAATAAGTAGTTGGTTTCTGGCTAATGGTGTAACGGTAAGCGTGTGGAAATAATTGGTAGCGGGTAACAGAGTAGTGTCGTAACAGGGTAAGCGGATATGGGTATTCGTACTGGGTAGCACAAGCGGGTAGCGTTTAAATGGTAGTGGGTAGTGTGATAGAGGGTTATCGATCAACGATTGAGGCAGTACGAAGTCTGCAGGGTCAGCTAGTGATAACATAAAAAAGGATAAAACTTTTATGGCATACGGCAATCATTAAACCGCCACCCAAAAAATGTTCTACTATTCACATATCACTTGTAACAATGGGTGTGCGTGCAAAAAGAAATCTTCCACTTTTTTTTCGTTGTATGGATTTCAGTTTCGATTTCAAGTTCAAATGAGAAAATAAGAGATCTCTTCTCATAATTCTCTTTCTAAAAAAAAATAAACAGAGAACATTTTTTTCAATTTTTTCTCTTCTCTGCTGTTCTCATTCTAAATACAATCTTGTTTGAATTCGCTTCAGAGTAAATGTTTGCCTTAGAATAATTCTTCCTTCAGTTCCGTGGAGCGCTGCGATCGATTCTCGGTGCTGCCACTACTATTTAGTATATATGCAAAGGTAGAACTATCACATTACCCAGAAGAAAAAATCGAAACTATCCTTTTTGATAGTCACAAACATGATAGTCACATATCACCTTACACGATTCGGCCCCTTAATTTCTTATAGTTTTCACAGAACGTTAATAATTTATAACTAAAACAGAACGAAGTCGAACCTTTGCATATATACTAAATAGTAGTGGCAGCACCGAGAATCGATCGCAGCGCTCCACGGAACTGAAGGAAGAATTATTCTAAGGCAAACATTTACTGTGAAGCGAATTCAAACAAGATTGTATTTAGAATGAGAACAGCAGGGAAGAGAAAAAATTGAAAAAAATGTTCTCTGTTTATTTTTTTTAGAAAGAGAATTATGAGAAGAGATCTCTTATTTTCTCATTTGAACTTGAAATCGAAACTGAAATCCATACAACGAAAAAAAAAAGTGGAAGATTTCTTTTTGCACGGACACCCTTATGAGCAATCACTAAATTCCTAAAAAAAAAAACAAACAAAAAACACCTCAATAACTGACCTAACACATATTTCCAACCACATCAACAATCTTCTTTCTTCATTCAGATATAGGTCATTTGATCATTTGCCACAAAAAGGCAAAATTCTTACAAAACTGTTCAAGAAATCTATCCTCACGAATAGACATAAGCTTGTAGTGAGATAATAAGGTTGTATAGGTTTTGCAAGCATTTTATATGAAAAATCGTAAATAGACAACATCGCAAATATTGAATAAAGTCTGCAGCACAGATTAGTTTAAAAGGGAGATGGGAAACTGAGCTGTCAAAATGACAATGCCTACAAGCTGCGGTCAACGTTTACTGCAAGAGTATGCGTGTTTTTACCAATACTATCTCAGCAAAGTTAGGCACCCCATCTGGGGAAAAAATTAACCGGTAAATTTGAAAATTTTTTTGTTTTAACGTACGAAAGGTGAGCAGAAGAGGGATATGTTCAGAAAGATAGCAAAAAAATAAAATTGCGTAGAAGCAGTAAATGGCATCAAATGTATCCAGCAGTTGAATTTCCGACATCAAAATTGAACATAAACGAAAATAAAGAAAAAGCTTCAGTCCAATAAAGGGCCGGTAATAGGTATTAGAAAAATGTATCATTAAATATGGGAATAGTGGAAAAATATCATATTTTTGTTTTGTCTTCAGAAATATGTATCTGATGTGTTGGAAGAAAATTAAATAAATGAAAGCAAGGCTGTGAAAGTGACAGTTCTTCAATTTGTAGATTCACCAAAGAGGAATAATTTTGTCAGTTAAATTTGAATTTAGAACTTAAAACTTAGAATTATAGAACGTTTAGTATAATACTACGTTTTTTCTACACTAAATTTAAGAAATGTTGAGATATGTTCTTAATCTACTTCGCTTAATCTCGTGATGAGCGTCAGTTGAATCAGCATATTCTAACACTTAATACTCTTAACATTGTTCATTAGCGGACTTTAATCTTACACCAATATTTTTAAACATTTGAATGCGTTTCTGCATTTTAACATACTTAATGTAAGACGCAAAAAATATGTCTTCGGTCTAAAGTTTCAGAACGCATCCGAAATCATAAGTTCTAGTATATCCGTGGTGAGTTTAAGAAAAACGTGTTTGACAATTTCAAAATTCAATCTAGCAATCCATGATAAATTTGAAAATGCGAAAATAAACAAAAGAGAAATGTAAAAATAGAAAAATCTCACCTCATCTCTTTGTTTTTGTAACTCACATGTATTCATGTAGATGAAAAGAAAAAGAAAATGAAGGAATTGGAGAATTGCGGGATCTAGGAAGTGAAACGTAAGTCAGTTTCCGATCTCCTTTTGTCTCTGGTCTGCAGTTCTCAAATAAATTTTGTTTCAAAAGCAGAAGCTAAGCTCTCTTCTAATTTGTCTCTTTATCTTGTTACAAACAACAAACAACAAAAATACAAAAATGACATTCGCTCTTCATTCATTTTTTCTTCTCCATATTCCTCTTTCCATTCAACATCAGCTCTCTTTGAAATATAAAAACGGGCGAATACCTGGCAGCGCCAAACACGGCGCGAGTAACCAACTCAAAATTCAATATGGTGCCGCTACTATAGATTCTATATGCAAAGGTCGAACTCTCTTCGACAGTCGAAATTCAAATTTGATATAATATAGCCGCTTTTGTACTTTTCTAATGTTAGAATAAGATGAAATTACACTGTAACAGAGACCAAAAAGACTTAGTAAAATTTCATTTCATTTCATTTAATATATTTCTGAAGTAATGTCAACGTTGTCATAAGTGTCAAGCTAATAGTTTATTCCCACCAACGTGATTTTGCTAAATCCACTTGATTTAGCTAGAGCACATAATTAATTACACGATTTGCCATACATTTTCAATCAATTATAATTACGTGATTTAACTTGTTTTATTTTTAATTAGGTATAAATCACTTCGCTTATTCCAGGCTGAATGATTTCATGCTCAAGTAATGAATAAAATTCATTTAAAATTCATTTGTTTTTCTTTTTGACACACAAAATTCAAATTTTTTGTCAAATATTAAAACATTTTATTTAAAAATTCAAAATTCATGTCAAGATTGTCATAAGAAGTGTCAAGCTAAATTAGGAAAAAGTTCAGTGGAAACGCTCATCGTAATTTATAAATCATATGAGCTAAATCAATTCGGTGGGAATACGCTATAAATTAGGTAAAACGCTCACCGTAATTCACAAATCATATGAGCGAAATCAAGTCGGTGAGAACATACTATTAAATCACTTAAATGCGGTCTCGCCCTTAATGAAGTTATTGAACTACATTGCCGATCCGTGAAATCACCATTTATTGAACTTCCTTATCGCCGCCGCTGTCATTTTTCTATTTATTCTAAATTTACAAATTCAAATTTATGGCAAATTAATAAAGTTCTGCTTAAAAAAAAAACAATGCATTTCTTGGATGCCTGATGCCTCTTGCTCTTATGTGCACTAAATTTTTCGCGCAAGATCTGGAGCTAACTGTGTCGTAGAACGTGGAATCGGTGTTATGTTTGAAGGATCATGGATACCAACCAAAAAGCAAATCAAGAATCTTGAGCTCGTTGTGATTCAAACTTTATTGACTTTAGCAATACTTTGAAGCTTTGAAGCAATGCTTTGAAGCTGAATATCTAATATCAGAAACCACGGGTTTATGAATGTCGCCTGGCAATGGTCCAGCCAATTCCGGTGAAAAGTCCCAGTGGCAAATGGTTACACGATATACATGACAAACTACAACTACGAATGAATTCTCGTCTGGTGAATATGAATGCTTTGATGACTTGTTTAGCTGGACTGCCTGCAATTGAAGCAAATCTAAACGAAAGCTTGGATTTAATCAATGTAATTGAATCAATTAATTCTGCACCGTAACTTAAGAGTGTACAATTTGTTTTATATTTTCACAGCGGAACTTATAGCTCAGCAAGCCAAGGAAACAGGAGAACAAAATCTAAAGATCCAGAAAGAAGAAGAAAGGCTTAAACGTCTGCAAAAAGAACAACAAGCTACCTCCACGGATTAAAAGCCCTTTAATTAGTTTCTTCCGATTGCCATATAGACGCGTGGTTCATATTTCTCTTGTTCCTTACGTTCGGCTTCTTCTTGGTCTTTATTCCATATATCGACCACTTTATCGGCGAATTCTTCGCAAACAACAAAACCGTCGTAGAGCGGATGGTCTTTATGGTCTGCAAAAAGAAAGGAAGATATATAACCAAAATGAGTGGATTCAAACAAAAAAACCTGTGCGCCGGTTTATCTTTGATGTTGTGAGCTGCATGTTCTAAGTACTAGGGGATACATAAAACTGATTCAAACTGAGTAACGGTCTATATTTATTGCAGGACTAATTAAACCTCAAACGATATCAAATGTTAGAGTTTTGAATGAATCTATCGATTTATTAGGATTTTTGTGTTGCATCTAAAGGGGAAAATGGCAGTTACTTATTTTATCCTAGTTTTTTTTTTTTTTTTTTTTTTATAATTAGCACACACTCAAGGGGTTTTTTATGCCCTTATTATGCCAGAGACACAGTGAGTGCTTTAGGAAATATGAAAGGAGTTGGAGAGGAGGTGCCGGTGAACATTGGTCTTAAATTCCTGAACATTGCAATGATTTGGAAAGACAGAGTGTGGAAGGGAGTTCCACATTCGCGTAGTACGGCTAAAGAACGATTCTCTATACTTGAGGGTACGACCGAAGTTGGGCTCAAGGGTGAACTGATGGGCATTCCTGGAGGCGCGGGTATTACGGTTGAATATCTTTAGGGGAGGAATGCAACTGGCTATTTCACTAGAGCAGATACCGTTGAAGTAACGGTAGAATAGGGTGAGGCATGAGACATTACGGCGATGTTCGAGAGATGTAATTGACTCAACGATGGTACGATCACCAATCATCTTGAATGCTCTTTTTTGGATACTGTCCAGAAGACTTAAGTATGTCACTGGAGCACCAGCCCAGACATGGGAGTTATACTCAAGCTTTGGACGTATGTAGGTTTTGTAGATGATAGCCAGATCAGAAGGGGAAAAAAATTTCTTGCACCGTCTTAAGAAACCTAAACATCTTGCGGCATTTTTGGCGACATCGCATATGTGCTCGCTCCACAAGAGGTGGTCAGTGATGCACATACCGAGAATCTCGAGATGTTGGGTCTCATTGATGCAAGTGCCACTCATGGACAGTGGCAAGGGGGGTATGTCTCGCTTTGACGATACAAGACAGCATTGTGTTTTCGAAGCATTAAACTCTACGCGGTTCTTAATTCCCCATTGTACAATGCTGTTTAGGTCAGAGTTTAATGAGCTTATCATATTTTGCCGTTGCAGTTCCACATCCGAAGAGGAGGGGTGTGAGTCTGGAAACGAATAAGAAAAGCTAAGGGTGCTATCGTCAGCGAAACAATTAATTGGATTAGAAGTTACAGACAAGAGATCATTGATGAAAATGAGAAAGAGGGTCGGAGACAAAACGGAGCCCTGGGGCACACCAGCATTTATATTGTGGGTTTCAGACTTGAATCCGTCCAACACAACTTGTATTGAACGGTTCGAAAGAAAGTTTCTAATCCAACGAAGGAGGGATTCGTCGATACCGAAAGCACGCATTTTCGATAAAAGAGCAAGATGCCAAACTTTATCAAATGCCTTTGAAATATCAAGCGCAACAATCTTACTTTCTCCAAAACGATGTAAAGATTTGTTCCACTGTTCGGTGAGATAGACCATCAGATCACCAGTGGACCTGTTGCTGCGAAAGCCGTACTGCCGGTCATTAAGAAGCTTTCGCTCTTCGAGATATTTCTTGAGCTGATAATTTATCAGCGTTTCCATGACCTTAGAAAGAAGGGACGTAAGTGCAATCGGACGATAATTGGAGGGAGAAGAAGATTCGCCTTTTTTTGGGATTGGCTGGACAAATGCTGTTTTCCAACTGCTCGGAACGAGCCCAGAAGAATAGGATAGATGGAAAAGCTTACGCAAGGGTTTTGCCAGCGTTGAAGAACACCTCTTCAGAACAATAGCGGGGATACCATCCGGACCAGCGGATTTATGTATGTTGAGATCCCTTAGGACTCTCGCCACAGCACGAGTGCGGAAGAAGATTTGTCCCATGGAATCATTGACGCGCTCAAGAACAGGCGGAGTCATGACAGTCTCTGGCAGCGAAGAGTTGGCGGCGAACTGCCTAGCAAAAAGGTTAGCTTTCGCGAGAGAGCTAACAACTGGAGTGTCATTGTCAACAAGCGTGGGGACCGAAGAAGAAGAAGAATTCTTCATATTTTTTACAAATGACCAAAAATTCTTACTGCCTTTGGGACATTGCAGTATTTTTTGCCTTAATTTTTGGTCATGTAAAAATTTGGTCCTTCGAATATGAGCATTGCAGGCCTTCCTGGCTTGTTTAAACTTGTTCCGGTTTTCCTCAGTTGGGTTGGCTCTAAAATACCGGAACTTTACTTCTTTATCCCTGATAACCTCTTTACAGCTAGAATCAAACCATGACTTTTCCTTGGGTTTGATGCTTTTAACCCTATTCGGGATAAAAGTTTTCATTCCCAAAATAATCATATTAGTAATCATATCTGCGCTGGAGTCTACGTCACTATCGAGGAAGCATAGTGACCAGTTAAAGATCCGGAAAAAGTTGTTGAGACCGTCCCAGTTGGCTTTCTCGTATTGCCACACGGTTCTCTTCGGAGCTCTTTCTCTAACTGGGTTAGCTTGACACGAGAAATTTGCAGATATAATACTATGGTCTGATCTGCCTAGAGGCGTTAATACATTGATAGTGTATTTATCAGGGTCAGAAGTAAGAAACAAGTCAAGAGTATTTTCCGCTTGGCCATTAATGTCCGATATTCGAGTGGGCTCGGTGACAAGCTGAGTAAGGTGGTTAAACTCAGCAAAGATCTCGGCACACATTCCTTCGGGTGTTGTCTGGCCCGAATGGAGAAGCCACGAAGAATTGTGTACATTGAAATCGCCCGTAATAACGATTTCAGTGTGAGGATACAGGGAAACAATTCTTTGGATGGAGTCAGACAGAGCGTCAAATTCGCGAGAAGTTGAAGCTCTGTCCAAATTTGGGCTTCGATAAAGAAAACAATAGTGAATGATGTGCTTGTTTACGGAGAACTTGAACCACATTGAATTGAAAAAAGGGTCGGAGCAGTTCCCATATTGTGGAAGAAATTGATAAGCGACATCATTTCTAATGTAAACGGCGAGACCATGGTGGAGGAGGAATTGTGGCACTAAGCTATACCCATGAATGAGAAATTCAGTAGGATCGGAATTCTCACCTACTTGGGTTTCACTTAGCGCCAAAACAGCTGGCCTGTTTGAAACAGTGTGGATGTACATAGCAAGAAAATTCGTACGTAGCCCACGAACATTACTATAGTCTACTCTGAAATTTTCGATCATTGCAATGCACAAAAAAATAAAACCAAAACAGATAAAAACTAAGAAAAATTAGCTAAATGAATGACAGGTTTCTTTTCGAATCAACGCCGCCGCTAGTGTTATGCCTTAGCGGTGACGTGAGTCGATCCGACCCTGGAACTCAAGTGCAATTCTTCTATTCATCCGTTATTGATGACATACCATATGCATACATAGTGTGAGCAAAAAAAGCTCATACAATGCAATGCATATGATAAGTCATGCAACTGTTAGAGAAGGGAAAGGTAAGAGAGGTTGGGTACTCACATCTCACTGTGCTGTGTAGGCTATATATTTTTTTGTTTGTTGAGTGGTGGTGCTTGTTGTTTTACTTTTTTATATTAGGTAATTATTTTTTTTTTTTTTTTTTTTGTGGGATTAGTGTTATTGTTGTTAGTTGAAACGTTGATGGTGGTTTGTGTTTTTTTTTCTTTTTTTTTGTTTGTTTGTTTTTTTTTTATGTGTAACTTTTTTTGTTTTTTTTTTTGACTTTTGAAAGGACTCGAACGACGACGCGACGCACGTTTATACGAAAAAAAACGAAGACGACGACCGACGAGCGACGAGATGTAGACAAAAACAGACACGACGGACACAGGGGACGACACACAGCACTGGAGAACCTTCTCCTTCAGCAACACTGACAACACAGTATGGTTCAAGTTCAGTAGTGTCCGTAGCTTAGTGGTTAGGTGCGTTGGCTGCTAGGCAGAACATCGTGGGCTCGAGTCTTACTCATGCCCATGGTTTTTATTTCATCTTTCACGGGCACTGCCTTTTGCGAAGAACTGACCAAACTTCCAAGAGTATCATATGTCATGAAAAAGTGGTTCTCAACTTTGCCGTTCGGAATCGGCCTTAAGGGCTAACTATAATGAACGGAACAGAGCGGACGAAGCCGTCCGTAACTGAGCGAATACAAGGAATTCCTATATTGTGCCCGCAATAGCGGATTGCTCCGTTTCGTCAATTTTCGTTCAGTTTTGCTTACGGACGTAAACTGCCCTCCTCTTCGCTTTTTACGGACGAAAATTTGACAGCTGACTGGTTTTGTTGATTTTTCTGAATAGGAATTCGATTTGTTGTTGATTTCAGGTAATTAATTTCTTGAAATTCACAAATTATTGAAAACAAAATACATACATTTGTTTTTGAATAATACTTCCGTACACATCCGTTCATTATGGGTCGTATAGTGTTTACATGGCAGTTCGGAAGGGAGCGTTTCGTTCGGTTCTGACACTAGCTTAGTTAGCCCTTTAAATTGTACGTCCCCTCAATTCTTCACACGCACCTAGAGAATTGTTGATGAGAGTAGGCCTTGGATCTTCAAGAGCTGTTGCGTGACTCTATTTTTATTTAGAGTTCAAGCTACATAGTTTCGCCACACATTCAAGTTTCGGGCTTCGCGGTGTCTCCTGCCACGAATTCGATGCAAAGGACTTTTCCAGCGGGTTTATCTTTACTCGAGATTGTTGTGCTGACGCTTGAATCTAATAGTTATACACAAAAGCATTGGAAGTCGCCTACTTTTTTTTTTGTCCATATTGTTGACCGCTTTTACTGACCCAAGATAATTATAGAATCAAACTTCGTTATACTTACGTCGAAACATAGAACCACGTTCTTCGATGCTGACATTTCTATGATCATTTAATAGTGATTCACTCATTCACATACATACTCGGCCAAGGAATACATTAGGAAAAGAGTTTCGCTCTGAGGGCTTTTATCATTTATTCCAAGAAGCCTTTCATTACTCGCGTTTGCAGAACTTTCGCTGTACTGCATAGAATGCATCATGAGGACGCATTCCCATTGGCATATCTTGTTAGTTGGAAACATAAAAAGACCCACAATCTACAAAAATTCTGTCATATATCAAATGATATATCCGTCTGATTTCAGTTAAAAAAAAAATCCATATTAATGAATTCGGGGCGGAGCGAAAAAAAAGATCTTCCAATATTCCAGTGATTTGAGACTTTTGTTTTGACTATTTCTTCTTATTTTCCAGTTAATAATAATTGTGATTTCAACGCATTGCAAATGCGTTAATTAAAAATAAATAAATAGAGTGGCGCGACAGCTCTTGAAGAGCCAAGGCCTAAGTGGCTTACTCTCATCAACAATTCTTTAGGTGCGTGTGAAGAATTGAGGGGACGTACAATTTAAGGCCGATTCCGAACGGCAAAGTTGAGAAGCACTTTTTCATGACATATGATACTCTTGGAAGTTTTGTCAGTTCTTCGCAAGTGCCCGTGAAAAATGAAATAAAAACTATGGACACGAGTAGGACTCGAACCCACGACGTTTTGCTTAGCAGTCAACGCACCTAACTACTAAGCTACGGACTATGCAAATTCGTTAAATTCATTCATTTTCACCTTAAAGAATTTAATTGGTCGAATTCAAAACGAAGAAGGCGAAAATGAAAGCAATAATTGAAGAATGTCAAATTCGCTAGCAATACGATTCGCCGCGAATCCCATAATCAGGCCCCAGAGGATAGTTTCTATCTTCTACAAACTACAAAGTGCCGTTTCTACAAATAAAATGATTTGTCGCTTTGTGTTTTCTCTCACGTGCTGGCTTCCCTGTTCCTTCCTTACGTGACTGTCAGCAGCTTTATTATTGATGCAACTCACCCACAAAAGCAAATAATTATTCAAGTATTTTAGTATTTTTTAGTATTTTTAGTATTTTTTATTAATCATGATTAGCTAATATTGTAAGAACATAAATTCTTATTTATAATATAGCTTTAAAGTGTACAGCAGCTACGGCATTTTGTATCAAAATAAATATAAGTTAAAATGTTAAAACATCAAATTACAAAAAGAAAGAAAGAGAATACTAACAACAAAAATTTTAATAACAATAGGTACCTACTTACACAATTTTATATAAAGATGAATTTAAAAATTATTTTATTAATTGTTTTAATTGCAATTAATTGCTAAGGTACAGTTTTAATTCATTTTTTAATTTCTTTGCGCAATTTAAACTTCTTATTTCACGTGGTAACGAATTCCACATTCGTGAGGAGTTTACAAAAAACTGGCGTTCAGATGTCGCACAACAAAAACGCGGGACCAAAACTTGAGCGGAACGATTTGAGTTTAGGAATCTTATCTCATTATAAAGGTATTCAGGTTGTCGGGTTTGAAGAATATGAGAGAAAAAAGTAATAGTTCGATATTTGAGAAAATTTTCAAATGTCATTCCGAGAAATTGAATCATGTAATTGGATATTCGATCAAAACGTCTAAGTCCATAAACATAACGAACAGCACAGTTAAATACAACACTAAGTTTTCTTTTGCTTTCGAAGTCAAGTTTGCAGAAAATTTCGCAACCGTAAGTTAATAAAGGCAGAAACAACGTTTTTATTAAAAGAACTCTAATTTTTATTGGAATTAAATATTGAGATGGCCAAAGCATACGAAGGACTCTATAACACTTACCCACAGTTCTATTGATATGGTCCTCCCAAGTCAGGGTCTTATTGAACAAAACACCGAGGTTTATAGCCTTGTCGACATACATGATGGCACTTTCTTTGAGAGCAACTTGAGGAAAAACATTTAGAATGTTGTGATTTACCATATCGAAGGCCTTAGAGAAATCGAGAAGAATTAGAAAAGTAACGTTGTCCATATCAACTGCTTTTCTGATATCCTCAGAAACAGTTAACAAGGCAGTCAAGCAGCTATTTTTCTTTCGAAAGCCGGATTGTCTTGAGGTCAATAAGTCAAACCGTGTTAGAAACTCGTTTATTTGCTTTTGAAGTATTCTCTCAAAAACTTTCGACAAAAAAGGCAATATAGATAAAGGTCTAAACTCATCTCCTTTGGAATTTTTTGGTATAGGAATAACCTTTGCTTTTTTCCATAGAGAAGGAAATTCACGTGTTCTTAAAATGGAGTTAAAAATGTGTGTGATGAATGGTAGCAAGGTAGGAAGAACAATTTTTAAGAACTTAGGGTGCATCATATCGAGTCCTACAGCATTAGATTTTATCGATAGAAGGGCCTCAACTACATCCTCCGGGGTAATGTGAGAGAAGTCGAAAAGGGGTGTATTTGGCCTAGCATTTGATAAATTATTCTCCGATGAATTAACCTGGTCTGGAAAATGCGAGGTGCCTGTCGTGCTTGAGACGAAAGATAAGTTTAGGGCATTTATGTCAAGCATATCTGTAGATTTGTTATCGAATTTACCAATTCCTATTTTTTTCAGATTCTTCCAAATCTCTTTGCTTCCCAATGCGGCATTGAAACGTGTTGAATATGTTTTAGCTTTGGCCTTGCGTATCTCCCGAATAATTTTGTTACGCAGTTTGGTATAATTTGTATAAAAACTGTCAATGCGAAATAATTTCCATCGTTTGAAGAATAGATCTCGTTTTTTAATGAAAGAAAGAATACTTCTCGTTATCCACGGTTTACTATTTGGACTGAAAGTTTTAGTTCTTAGGGGCACATGACAATAATAGAGTTCATTAATTTTTTCAGTAAAAAATTCTACCTGCATAGAGGGCGAAGATATATCTAACAATGAGTTCCAATTTATAGTGTTAAGATTTTGTTCCAAGGCGGCGTAGTTCAAATTACGGAAATCCCTATATTCGATGGTATGGTTTTGCCTATGTCTTTCAACGTGGAAATCATAAACTAAGAAAATAAGGTCGTGTTTTGAAAAACCTGGAGCAGATAGTTGATCGTAGTGAATAACTTTATTTCGATCACATACTAAAAATAGATCCAACAATGAAGGATTACCATTATTAGGGAAATGTGTAGGCACAGATGTGTTTACAGAAAATAAATTAAGCGTCAGAAATTGGTCATAGACGTTATTTTCCTCTAAGATATTACAATTGAAATCACCACTTAGGATTATGTTAGAGTACGAAATTAAAACCTGTTCTAAAGTAGAGATAAGGGGAGAAATACAAACGTTTCTGTTGGGTCGATATACTGTTCCCACTAGAATTTTTTCTTGATCATTCGAAATTTCTACGAAAGCAAATTCCATTTCACTTTCGTTACAAGAGACAGCTATCTGTCTTGATTTTAATGTTTCTTTGACATACATGGCAACTCCCCCACCTCTGCAGCGTACTCTATTTAAACGATATATCTTATAACCTGTAAGAGAGCATATGTTGTTGTTTTGAGATTCAGCAAGCCAAGTTTCAGATACACAAACCACGTCAACCTTAGAACCTTCAAATGTAAAGCGAAACTCGTCAATTTTACATAGCAAACTTTGTGCATTGATGTGAGATACTCTAAGTCCAGTTTGATGTTCACTCAAAATATTAATCATGGTGCGCAAATTATGATCACCCATTGCAAATGAAAACAATAATATTCAAAGTGCACAAAGAAAAAAAAAAAAAAGAAGATTTACTGTATGCTAAAAATCCTTGAAAGATAATGTATTGAATATATTATTGAACTTGTAAAGCTTATTAGGAAGTTTAAGGACAGTAATAAAATATATAATAGAAATGAGAAAGTAATGTTTCAAATAAGAGATGAAAAATATAAAATTAATAGAGTAAAAGCAGAAATTAAAAAAAAAAAAAAATGTATATATATATATGTATTATAAGTATGTATTTAAATATTAAACATTATATTTCAGAGTTGGCAACCATATTCAAATCCTCCAAGCAGTCGATCAGTTGAGCATCTTCATTCATATGTCGCTTGATGTAAACAACTCCTCTCGATACAAACACAGTGCATAGTTTTTTTTTGCTTTCTCAGAGCCATTGCATGCTGGTATATTGACAGGTTGTTTTTCGTTAAAGCCTCTCGCATAAAGAGAGCACTTGTGGAGTTTATGTCAATGTCTTGCAAATATAGCTCTCTATTATTCGCTTTTCGAAAAAGAACAACTGACTTCAACACATAATTTCGATCATACGGTGTAATGAATTTGATTAGAATCGGTGTGTCTTTAGATTCATTTCGAGGTCGCGTGCGATAAATATTTTTAATTGTAGGTGGTTTTATGGAAAGTGCATTACACAGCAGATTAAAAGTAGACTTTAGATTTTCGTCTTCAAAATGTGGAATACCGAAAAGAAAAGCATCATTTGCAACGGCGCGATTTTCCAAAATTGATTGGTCTTTTTTCAAGTTTCTATCAAAAACAAGCAACGGTCTTTTAAAATACTCAAACTGGCACAGTTAAAAGATTGCTTTATTATTTACGTATTTCAAGTTTTTTTCAAATTCAATTCCAAGAGAACATTTAATATATTTAAGTTTAATTTATAATAATAGATAGTTATTTTGAAATATGCAATTAATTTATTTTGTTAATAAGTCTTAAAATTACTACAGGTCTTCAACGATTTGTTATAACTGAACACCTACATTGTAATAACTGAACATTCTACATCTTGTCAGTCGAGATTACTTCTTCCATGTCATCAGAGTCAGAATCTGCTGACTAGGCTGTGTTTTCTTTGGCTGGCTTTTCGGATTTCTTGTTTTCTTGGTTGTCGTTGTTGTTGCAATGGAAATTGATGATGAGCCCTCGCAAATGGCTACCAGTGAGGAGACATCATCGATTTTGGCATCTTGGCCTTACAGAAGGCTTCGGTGTTTTTGTTGACATTTGCCTTTTCCATATTTTTGGAGAAATCTTGAAAATAACCAAGATCGACTGGTTTTGAAGCACTTGCAGCAGCGGCAGTATTTGTAATGGTTATGTCTTTGATGGACTCTGTTTCATCATCATCTCTCCCGACATAGTTAATAGTGAACTTTTCACTTCAAATTTTATTGTTTACCGCAAAGATATCCTAGCTAAGAACCCTTTTAATGAATCAGCTTCTATTGGTCGTGGCGTTCTTTTGGCCATTGATTCCAAGTTCGATTCTTCAGCCATATCTATACCTAATACGTCAAACCTTGAACTTATATGTATAAAAATAAATCTGACTAAACGATGCATGTTTGTTTTATGTTGCTATATTCCCCCAACTCAACCTGTCGTAGTGTATTCTAACTTTGCTGATGCAATTGACTATTTAAATAACCTGAGTAATCCAGAGGATGATATTATTGTTCTAGGGGACTTCAACCTTCCTCGTCTGTCGTGGTGTGTCTCTGCTGATGAAATTTCTACTGTCCCCAATAACGCTACTTCCGAAAAGGAAATCTTATTCACCGACCGCCTTCAAGCCTCTGGACTCTTCCAGATGAGCAATATTAAAAACAACTTAGGTAGGCAGCTGGATCTGGTTTTCAGTTCTGACCCTGATAACACAAGTGTTTCTGTTAGCCAAGCCCTTTTAACGAAACTTGATGAGTACCACCCCCCAATTTGTATAATTTTTGCTTACGTTAGTATTAATACTAATCCCGAAGTTCTAAACGAACACAAATTCAACTTCCGTAAAGCAAATTTTCATAAACTCAATGACTTAATTAATAGAACTAGCTTCGATTTCTTATCTGACCAAAACGTCCACGTTGACTTGACCTTAACTAAATTTTATAAAGTGATTTTTGACCTAATCGCACAGTCAGTTCCGATTATTCCCTTACGTAACTTAACTTCTCAATCTCCCCCGTGGTACACCAAAGAGCTAAAGTCACTTCGTAACCGACGTAATAAACTTTGGCAAACGTTCCTTAAATCCAGATCAAATTCCGACTTCTGTAATTATATTTCCGCTTACTATAATTTTTCTTTTTTATGTGATACATTATATTCCGACTATATCTTAAAGATGCAATCTGACCTTATACATAACCCAAAATTATTTTACCAATTCATAAATAGTAAAAAAAAGTGTGATGGTTACCCCTCAATCTTGACGTTTGACGATATAACTTCTGCCGATTCTTCTACTATCTCTAACCTTTTTGCCAAATATTTTAGTAGTGCCTTCTCCAGTGATAATTTCGTCATAGACCATAGTTTTTTCCATTACATGAACGGCTGCACTGAAACTTCTTTAACATCAATTAACATTGACATCAGTTCTGTAACAGACAGGATCAAAACTCTAAAAGATGATTATTCTGCTGGCCCTGATGGTATCCCACCTATAATTTTGAAAAAGTGTGCTGAGAGTCTTGCCGCGCCTCTTACTACTCTCTTCCAACTATCAATATCTTCTGGTATCTTCCCTAAGTTATGGAAGGAATCTTTTATTATTCCAATCCACAAAAAAGGTCCAAAAAACGACATTATCAATTATAGACCAATTGCAAAACTTTCTTGCATTCCAAAATTATTTGAAAGCATAATTTATGAATTCATGTTCTTCCATTCCAGACAAATCTTTTCTCCTAGTCAGCATGGATTTCTTAAGGGTAGATCTACAACTACGAACCTAGTTGACTTTACTTCTTTTTCTCTTTGTGCTTTGGAAGAAGGTTATGAAGTTGACTCTATCGCTACAGACTTCAGTAAGGCTTTCGACAAGATATCACATAACCTTATTCTTTTTAAACTTGACAAGCTTAAGTTTCCAAATATTTTCAAGTCCTGGATAAAATCCTACCTCTCCAATAGACAATACAGTGTCTGCTTCAGAAATCATGTCTCCAACCCAATTATTGCTTCTTCTGGTGTTCCTCAAGGTAGCCACCTCGGTCCAATTCTCTTTGCCTTAGCAATAAATGACGTCGATCAAATATTCTTAGATTCAAAACTATTAATTTACGCTGATGACATGAAAATCTATAAAACGATAACTTCCCCTGAGGACGCACAGTTACTTCAGAACGATCTTAACAAATTCTTCGTCTGGTGTAAGGCAAATCTGTTGGAGCTCAATATTAACAAATGCCAAGCTATAACTTTCTCCAGAAAGCGGCCTCCACTACCCCAAAGATCTTATTTTCTTGACACCCAACCAATAACTGTAGTTTATTCTATTAATGATCTAGGACTGCTATGTGATAGTCAACTCAATTTTACTTCTCATATCGATTCAATCATCAACAAGGCTAATTCTACTTTGGGTTTTATCAAGCGATGGTCTAAAGAATTTAATGATCCCTACGTTACAAAATCTTTGTATATGACCTTTGTTCGACCTCTTCTCGAATACTCCTCCCAGGTCTGGTGTCCTCATTACCAAGTACACATTAAGCGTATTGAAGCCGTTCAGCGACGATTCATTTTATTTGCATTACGTGGTTTAGGTTGGGTTGATCCTCTTGACCTCCCTCCTTATGAGGATCGTCTTAAATTACTGGGCATGCAACCTTTATACTTGCGAAGGGACAACGCTGACATTATTTTTATACACCAACTTTTAACTGGCTCTTTTGATTGCCCAGATTTGCTCTCAAGGATTTCTCTCTTCATAAATCCCCGTAGATTAAGGTCTATCCCCTTATTTCGAACCCCTTACCACAGAACTGACTATGGTCGTAACGAACCATTGACTAGAATGATGACTAAAGCCAATAACTCACCTCACTTTGACCTTAATGTATCCAAAATCACCCTGAAGAACCTATTAATAAATTAATCCCCCAAATACTCCCCTGACCTTATATTACATATTTTATTTTATTGACCGCTATTTATAATATTGTTGTATTTTATTTTAGTTTTTAAGATTTATTTATATTCTGGTATGGCTTGAATTAAGTCTTTAATAAAATTCAAAAATTCAAATCATCGTCATCGTCGTCATTCTCTTGTGAATCGGACATTTTCATGACAGCATTACAATCGAATTGAGGTGCTGCTTGTTTCTCATTCGTTGTTGATGGCTTGACATCGAAGAAACTAGACTTGAGGTCGGTTTCATCGGTTTGGACGAGATAATTATCACTACTGCTTTCTGAATCACTTAGGACAGCAAGTTTATTTTTGGCGGTGCGTGGCGCCTTCTTTTCAACTTGCACAGTGATTTGTTTTTGTTGCTCGCCCTGATTTGATTAATTGGCATGTTGGAGTGTCTTTGGCGGAAGTCTGTATTTGTTGGAAAATTTTGTCCTCAGAAACGTGCCAGTCGATTTGCGTTCCTTTGTAGATTGTTTTGAAGAAGCACCATTCTTGGAAGATGATAATTTTCATCCCTGTGAGAGCATAGAAAACATTAGGTTAATGTTCGCTTGAAGTTGGAGTTCGATTACACTTAACTTCTCTTCCAACTGGGAGTATCTTTATCGAAATCGCTATCAACGTGCGTCGTCAGACTCATTGTCTGCTTGGCAGCAACGATTTGAGGATGATTTTCCTGGTTTCCGTTCGTGATCTAGGCTAAAATTTTTATCAATCATACATGGAAAAAGGAATTCTATGGCTTCAGATTGTACACACTTCTCATTTAGCTTCAATAGGAGCGGTTTGCTTATTTCGGGACATTTGTTTCTTAATGATGTACGGAAGGAAGTCACCTTTCATCGTTGATATAGACTTTTCCTATAAAGCTCCAATCGAATGTCTTTTTCGTCATCAAAATTCCCTCAGGGAATACCGTAATAGAGCGAACATCAACTTCGATATTGCTTCTACTAATCTTTGCATTCAACTTAAATTCCTCTAGACTTGTTGGGATTTCTTCAATTGTGGAAGTCTGCATCCGAAATATCTCAGATAAAATGCCGAACATGAATGTAGTTTTATTTGTAAACGCGACGAAAGGTTTTTCCTTTTTGCCTGATTAATTCTCTAAAGAATTTCGGCATTTATTAAAACTGAAATTTAACTTATATTTATTAATTCTAACTGAAGAAAGATACCTTTTTTGTAAATAAACAATTTACTGATAACACTACAACAGTTTGACAGTTCTTTAAAAAAAAATTATTGATAAGGCACTACATTATCTGCTCTGGTGGCAAAGTGTCTGGTGGCGAACTGTCGGGTGGTGAACTGTCCGGTGGTGAACTGTCCGGTGGTGAACTGTCCGGTGGTGAACTGTCCGGTGGTGAAGTGGCGGTGGCGAACTGTCCGGTGGTGAAGTGGCGGTGGCGAACTGGCGGTGGCGAACTGGCGGTGGTGAATCGGCGGTGGTGAAAAGTCCTGCTTCGATAAAACGCGGCTATTAAATACATGCGCCGTGTAATACCGCACTTAAGGGGGGGTTTCCCATGTAAAAATAGGTTGGACTTTTGCGCGAAACTGTGTAGCGTTCGTAATTTTACGAATATTTTAATAAAACAAACGGTTTTCGATTGATATTTTATAGGGCCAAATGCTTGTGCAGTTAAAAAAAATAAATAAAAATTCTATGTAGCTCAAAACCGACAAGCAAACGGAAAAACTATGAAATTTCGAAAGACGCTTACGCTAACTAATGGGAAATGGGCTAAATAATATATTTTTATTTATTTTTTATTTTTTTTATAATGACAATATATCCAGTCACTTAACGTCGATCTTTTTTTTCGATTATCGTTATAATATTTCCCAAACAAAATTCCAAAAACAGTGAAAAATACCGCAAATTATGTAAAAAGTATGAATGCATTTTTAAGCATAACTTCTAAAATATAAAAGGCAGTGAAGTCAAATTAACTTTTTTCAAAGCTTTAAATATGTGTTTTCAATGGAGCAATTTTTTTTTTTTTTTTGTATTTTCGTCAAATTTTTTTGTTGACACAAACATAAAAAATACCTAGTTTTTGCCTAACATTTTACGCGTTTGTCCGGGAAATTGATTAATATATTTTCGAATTTTTTGAAATATTTTTTTAATGAAAGTTTAATATATGTTTCAGTTAACGTCGTTGTTTTTTTTATCAATTTTCACCTGTAACATATTTAAAAACAAACTTCAAAATATCAATATTTGAAAGGTCATTGTAAGTGAAATATGGGCAATAAAACTAGCAAATATTTTTTGTATTTTTTTCTGTTATTTTTTTATTCAATTCAAAAAACAAAATAATTTGTTTGCTAATGGTCTTTTTAATTTTAATTTTTGAAAAATCGTCGATTTTGCGTTTTTTGTCAAAAAAGAATGGTCGATCACACACACAAAGAAGCTGGTTTCAAGGGAATGCCACTAGGTGGTGCTGTAATTTGTTTTGCTTTGTTTTCCCTTTCTTACAAAAGATGTTTTTTTTTTATGGGTATTCAGGTACATACAGTTTTTTGGGATCCGCTGTTGAAGGATAGGTAGGTGCTTTGTATATATATTGGGGGGTACTATCAAGATTGGTTTTCTGCTTGGTTTGACAGATCTTCTGTCAAACCAAGCAGAGAACACACATTACAAACATATGTTAAAAAAAAGGTTATCTCGGCTTGGAACCAGTTGGCGCTTCAGTCGAATTCCATTTCGATTATACCTGTTAAATGTATATACAAAGGGTAGGTGTACGCAAAAGGCATCATGCGCTGTTGGTTTTGTTTTTGTTTCTGTTTTTATTTTCGGTGGGTGCACATGGCATAATAGAAGAAGGGCTAGAGATAGAGATAGCGGATAAAAAGGATGCGGTTAGTAAATCCGCAATCATTTACACTGGTTTCAATTTTTTACTTGCGACATATATGGACAGATCTTCTGTCAAACCAAGCAGAGAACACACTTTACAAACATATGTTAAAAAAAAGGTTATCTCGGCTTGGAACCAGTTGGCGCTTCAGTCGAATTCCATTTCGATTATACCTGTTAAATGTATATACAAAGCACCTACCCTTTGTATATACATTTAACAGGTATAATCGAAATGGAATTCGACTGAAGCGCCAACTGGTTCCAAGCCGAGATAACCTTTTTTTTTACATATGTTTGTAATGTGTGTTCTCTGCTTGGTTTGACAGAAGATCTGTCAAACCAAGCAGAAAACCAATCTTGATAATACCCCCTAATATATATACAAAGGGTAGGTGTACGCAAAAGGCATCATGCGCTGTTGGTTTTGTTTTTGTTTCTGTTTTTATTTTCGGTGGGTGCACATGGCATAATAGAAGAAGGGCTAGAGATAGAGATAGCGGATAAAAAGGATGCGGTTAGTAAATCCGCAATCATTTACACTGGTTTCAATTTTTTACTTGCGACATATAGAATATATGGCAAGTATTGAATTCGTACAAAAAAAAAAATTTGAGATGAGGATGAGATATGACATTACGATGATAGAGAAGTCGAAAAAAGTGGGTCCGGCGATTCCGTCTGTCTGTCTGTCGGAAAGTTTACAGGCATCTACAGCCTTAACTACTGGTCCGATTGACCTCAAATTTGAAAATTAGAGGTTTGAGCAAAAAGTCATATCCCAATTTTTTTATTTTTGTTTTAAGATCAAAATTTAGGGTAGCCACCATACGATTTTTTTGGCCAAAAACCAAAACATTTTTTTTCTCCAAAACGGCCCGATAGATTTTTTTTAAACTTTCTTGAGTTTAATTTTTTTAAACATTCATGTATTTTATGTAAAAAAAAAATTTTTGTATTGCTCCAAAACGGTACCTATCATAGAACCGTTTTTTTGTTATTAGATTTTCTCGAAAACTGAAAGTCCGATCAGCGTAAGTTTTTTTTTGAAAGTACGTATATATTGTTCAAATAATATTGTGTTTTCAAAAAAATTTAAAATTTTTTTTTGGATTTTTAAAAAATATTTTTAACTTTTTTTTTCAAAATTCTGTATCTCAAAAACGGATCAATTTTAAGAATCCAAGTTGGAGTATAATATGTATATTTACATGGTCTTAAAAACTGCATACTCAAATTAATTTTAAAACATTTTTGAAAAATTTTATATATAAAAAATTAATTTAAAAAAAAACGGCTCCGACGATTTTCAAAAAAAAAATTCAATAAATCAAGAATAAGGTTTGAATTTGTTTGGAATTTAAATTTTTGGAATGAAATGTTTTTACGAGGTTCATTTTCAAATTTTAATTTTCTTAATGAATTCTAATTATTTTTATATATTGAGTTTTTTTTTGTGAGTAACGTGTAAGCTGTAAGTAAGGGTGTAATCAGAATTGCTTATAGTATATCTCTTATTTTAACACTACTTTTTGCAATTTAAGTAATCATAAATATTCAGTTTTAGCATGCAGGAGCAAGTTCGTACGACCCAGTCGTGCACATTTTTTTTTTTTGTTGGACATAACAAAATAAGAAAATGAATGAGAGTGAGAAATTTGTTTATGTAGGTAAAGAGAATATCGCACATGCACGATAATTTCTTACCATATCTTTTTGTTTTGGTGGCTGCGACTTGCGATTTTTGGAATGAATATGACAAGTGCAAGACTATTTATAGTCTTTCTAAGTTGTTTTGTTTTACATAATATATTATGTAGCTCGTTTCATTGTGACATGCTGTATGCAAAGGGGAAAAATATATACCTCTTTCATTTTTTGGGGCAATATGAGATTCTGTATCCTTATTTCAATTTGAAATTTTTTTTTAACAGCGTTGTTTGCTGATACGTGGGTGGGAAAAGAATCAATTTCTCCTTAGGTTAATCATACACCAACAGGTGTGCATTGGTAGCTGTACAGTTTAATTCGAAGAGAGCTTTTTTACTGAGTTTTCAAAGACCAGCAATCACAACGTGAACACACCAAGCAAACAACTTTTAGTTCGAACGGAAACCAAAAAACGCAATGACCTAAGAAAAAGAAAACTGTTTCGTGCTAATCATGAATCTGCTCCAAGGAAAACAAAACGATTAGCTCCTGCTGACAAATATTATAGCAATATTGATGACTCTCCAGAAACGTGTGATTTGCATCCTGAAGAGGTTGAAAAAAAAAAACAGAAATCGAAGGGCGCCTGAAAGAAAACTTCAATTCTAGGCTGGAAATCGAAATAAATACAAGAGATCAAGCAAACTGCTCAAGATGGCTTGAAATCAGAAAGTCAATGGTTACAGCGTCAAACTTCGGGAAAATTTGTAAAGTTAGAAGCGTTGCTAGTTATCATAATATAATTAAAGGTTCCCTTTATGGAATATTCGCTTCTTCAAGCTTAGAATGGGGTAAAGCGTATGAAGCAAAGGCCATAGAAAAACTTCAAGAAGAAGTAGGCATAATTGTTGAAAAATGCGGATTTATAATAAACAAAGAAATGCATTTTACTGGCGCAACACCAGATGGTATGGTTGGAAACACCAGCTTATGTGCAGTGATGTGTCAGTCATCTGCAAAAAGCCTGACAATAGACGAAGCTGTGAGGCTGAAGAAAAAATATCCTACCTACAAAAAGAATAGGATACGTGGAGACTAAAGAAAATCCACGACTATTATTAATAAATTCAGAGACAACATTACTGGCCGACAAACTTGTTTCTTTGGCTTATGAACTTCCTGCCTTCTGTGGCTCAAAATTGATAGATATGACGAATTTTGGCAAACAAAAATACGGAAGAAAATACTTTCATATTATGAAAGTCATATCCTCTTATAGCTGTGTGACCCCAAGATTCTAAGAAATGTGTGGAATATATAAGAAGAAGAATATAACGCCGATTCCGAACTGCAAAGTTGAGAAGAACTTTTTCATGACAGATTGATACTCTTGGAAGTTTTGTCAGTTCATTGCAAGTGGAAGTGCCCGTGAAAGATGAAATAAAAACAAGGACACGGGTAGGAATCAAACCCATGACATTCTGCTTAGCAGCCAACGCACCGAACCACTAAGTCACGGAAAATATAAATAGATATGTACCTATTATATTTATATTACTACACCAAAAAGTTTAATATTCATTATTTTTATATAATTTTTATAGATGACTACTTGATAAGTTAACATCCAGAATATCGAATCAGTAAGAAACAAATCTGTTACCACCGAAAAATGTTGCGAAGTCAAAGCTGATGCTAAGGGTACTGAGCTTGTTTTCGTTCCTGTTGATCATTTCGGCGAAATTGATGCTGATGCTCTCATTGATATATTAGATGCTGCTGTTGTTTCCGCTGATGGTACGAACCATTGATGACGTGATGCTTGTGAGGGATTTGTTTGCTTTTCGAACATTTTTATAGAACAAACTAAGGTTTCTAGAGCTTTAATAATTTCAGTAAAGTTTGAAATTATATTGATTTTTGCTCATATTTATCCTTTAATTATTGTATACAGTGGCGTAGATAGGGGGGGATCAGGGGGATATATCCCCCCCTTTGGTATCGATAATTGTTCAACTTAACCAGTTCCAAATGAGTTAAAAGAACGCACTCTGTCATTAGTAACTACTCACAGAATTCCTAGAGGCATTGTCAAATGTATATTCTATACCTATACATTCTATGGAGAAACAGCAACATTTCTAAGCTTTTATTTTACGTCTCTCATCAATTGATAACAAGTAAACGTGAAAGAAAATGAGCTTCCATCCAGCTTTCTAATACAAAAAAATTAAAATTATTCGCATCGTGTGACACATTGTTAAGTTGGTACCTATAAGACAATAGACAACGCCGCAAACATGCAGCACATTCATCCACAAAAAAAAATATTCGCACAACTGCGGTGTAGTTAACCAGAATCTTAACAGTAGCGATAAGTCACAGAAAGCAAAATGCGCTATTACTCATTACATAAAGAATGTCTTACAAAAGCGGTAGATTTATTTATATACATTTATTTATACTAATTCATATTCAAATGAGCGTGTATAATATACTTGCTGACCCTGCAGACTTCGTACTGCCTCAATCGATAATCGATTATGATAACCCTCTACGACACTACCCAACCCACTACCTTCTTGTGCTACCCAGTACGTCTACCCATATCCGCTACCCCGTTACGACATTATCTACTCAGTTACCCGCTAACAACTATTTCTACACGCTTACCGTTACACCATTAGCCAGAAACCCACTAGTTATTACCCGCAACCCGCAACCAATTTTTTTTTTTTTTGCATTTCAATTTTTCCATTTTTCCAATTTTTTTCTTGTTTACCAGTTCCCCATCAAAAAATTTAAACTTTCCCTTTGAAAAGCAGTGAGTTTTCCGAGTTCCTTTCTAAAACCCATTTTTAAATTTTCCAGTTTTCTATTTGAAAACCAATGCATCGACAATTTCATGCAATTTTCAATTTGAAAAGCAATGAGTTTTCCGAGTTTTACATCAAGAACTTTCTATTTTTCCTTTCGAAAACCCATTTTGAACCAAAATAATCTAAGCAAAAAAAAATCTAATTTCCGATCTTTGTTTGGTTTTTCCAGTTTTCCCACTCTCCCATAAGGTTTTTCCAATTTTTTTTTTTCACAGAAATCATCACTGGATACAACAGGATCAACCATGAATATTTCACAAATATCTATTGGGCCATTTCGGAGTCTAAAGAAAAATGGCATTTTTTTAGATAAATGATCGGACGTTTACTTCATTATAAAGAGAAAGGTATGCCGTTAATAATGGTACACAACATCAGCCAAATGGCCACCACGACCACGCTTACAGGACCATATCCTTTTCATGAAATTTTCCATAACCAAATCGTAAAGTGGCTGCCCTATATCTTCGATAGCCTCACGAATTCCATTTTTGAGGTCTTGAATCGACTCTGGGCTGTTGGCATAGACCTTATCTATCACGTGGCCCCAAAGGAAGAAGTCGCAAGGTGTTAAATCACAAGATCTCGGTGACCAATTGTGATCACCTCTTCGAGAGATAACAAGGTCCGGAAACTTTTCCCGTAAAAGATTGATGGTTTCATTGCTTGTGTGAAACGTAGCGCTGTCTTGTTGAAAGTAAACGTTGTCCAGATCAATACCATCCATTTCCGGCCATGAAAAATCATTAATCATCTCTCGATAGCGCAACCCATTGACCGTAACTGTTGCTCCAGCCTCATTTTCGAAAATGTAAGGTCCAATGACCCCGCCGGACCATAAACCGCACCAAACAGTCACGCGTTGAGGATGGAGAGGCTTTTCAACAATAACTCTTGAGTTTTCCTAGCCCCAGATGCGACTGTTTTGCTTGTAGACGTAGCCTCCGAGGTGGTAATGGGCCTCATCAGTCAAGATGATTTTTCGATGAAATTCCGGATCATTTTCATGCATTTCAAGGACCCATTTAGCAATGGCACGATGTTGTTGATGAGCAGCCAGCTTGAGTTCTTGTGTTAACTGAATTTTTTAAGCCTTAAGACCCAAGTCTTTATGCAAAATACGCTGTAATGACGTTTGTGGAATGCCTAATTCCAAAGAACGACGAGGAATGGACAAACCTGAGTTTTCTTCAACACTTTCGGCTACACCAGCAATATTCTCAGTTGTTCTTGAGCGATATGCACGGGTTTTATTCTTCACATCACTAACTTGTCCCAAAAGCACGAATTTGTTCACCAATTTCTGTATTGCGGTCCGACAAGGTGCTTCACGACGACCTAAAAATGTTTTAGTTTTACGAAACGTCTCTGCCAAATTTTCACCATTTTTATCATAGAGAATATATAATACCTAGAGTAACGACTTCGGGTGTTCGCTCTCTTTTTGCCTACAAGCTGCAATTTGTTCGTTTTGTACTAACCCAGTGAGAATGTTTTAGTTTTCCAATGCTTTTTAAATGAGAAACTGCACCCATACATTCGCACTGAGTTAGATACAATGCTCAGGTTGGAGTCGAGGTGGGTTTCATGGGCTCAGATTTCGAAAATAAGATTCCGTTGAGCTCAGCATTTTCAAAAAAAAACTTAAACATACAAAAAATGCATGTAATATGAAAAATAAATACGTTATATTGTTTCTTTGCACTTTTGACACATAATTGCACTATAATTTACAAATATTTGTATCAAAAATCTTAATAAATCTAAGAAAAAAGTCGTGCGTTTAGTCTCGTATTTCCTGTGGTGGAAGTCTGTCACTTTGGGTTTGTGCATCAGGTACAAAATTTTGTCATGGCTGAGTGCTCACTCTTTTGTCACCTCTTACACAGGTTCACGGAGACGAAAAAAAGAGAGGATTGTGTGAGTTCACCTCTTACACAGATTCATGGACACGAAAAAAAGAGAGGATTGTGTGAGTTCACCTCAGAAAAATTTTGAGGGTGTTTTCGGCAAGGGAGGAAAAGGTCGCGACTCTAGGTATTATATATTCTCTATGACGTAAGGTATGAGATGTGCAAATCGATTCAAGAAAATATGCCAGATATTGTGCATGTTCTACAGCATAAACAACAGCTGCAACGAATTCAAGAGATCAAGAATAATTTATTGAATGAAATTGTTATATTTTTGACTCCCTTTAAGGAGACGACCTGCACCCTGGGTGAAACGGATTCATTCAATTTAACTGAATTCAAAGGAAAATTGAAACATTATCTTATGACTTTATTTTACCCTGAGATCAAGCTAAAATTTAAGACCGCTACGTTCTAATATCCGCCATGCAACAACATAAGATTATTACAAGCAGCAGAGAAGACTAAAATGTATGAAATCAAAATGTATATTGAAACCCATACACAAGGCCCTGTTAATATTCTACAATGGTGTTTTGAAAATATGTGGACTTATTTATTTCTATTCATTTCTATTTTATTCACAAAATTATACACTGGTATAAAAATTCGAGAATGAAAAAAATCAACGATGAAAATAAACCTCCTGACCATAAATTACCTACATTTCCACTCAGCACACAAATCTCAAACAAACCAAACAATATTTCTCGATTTACTTACAAGCGCCATGAATAATGGAGTGGTACTCAGCGTTACCACTTCAAAAGTAAGATTGCGCAGTGAAACAGTTGAAAAAATGCAGTAAATCAAACATTTTCGCAGTAGATTTCTTATTTTACAAAAAAAAATTTATAGAATTTAATTTTTTTCACAAATTTCCCAATTGTAAAATTAAAATTTGGAAACGTTCAATTTATCCAGGAGAATCTGATAGTTTCGAGCATTTGTCTGTAATATTTATCATAATTTCCATGCAAAAAATTGTTATGTTCACAGGTGGAGTAAAATTCAATTTATTTCTAGTTTTTGATATTATTTGGAAGATCATTCCGGATCTCCACTGTCGTCAAACGATATCGTTTCGACGATCGACTCGCTTCACGTTACTCTGAAAATAACTATCATCCTGACGATGTCGTTTTTTTCAGATCGAAATTTGCTTTCTGTAACTCGATTAGAGTCAAAACGATATCGTCAAAATTATGGAAATTGAACGATAGCTAAAAAGGTATCATCTAGAATAAACATTTCAAAGCAATTTCTTTTTTAATTCAAAACACGGTTGAAACTTATGAAACATTTTATGCTATAACATTAATTTTATATGTAAAAAAAAAATGTTCTCGGTTTTTGTCAAGAACTGGGGGATCTTTCTTTGAGTGGAAAATGGAAAATATGAATCATTCATTTCAACCGTTGGAAAGTTAATTACAATAAAATCATATCTATGTGTAAACAAAATCTCTGAGGTAATCAAAAAGTAAATGTGTAAAAGCCTAATTTCAACTGTCATCTTTGATGATAAATGGTATTTTTATTAAAGAGTACTACAATCAGATCAAAAAAGAGAAGCGACATCTGTATTATAAAGTTCTCTCAATATCTTCCTTGCAAATGCGTCATACCGGTGAAGTACATAAACACAAAGCATGAGCTGATTGTAAAACACGTGTACTCCACGTTTGAGATTTTGTCTACAGTTTGAAAGTAACTTTAGATCTCAAATACATTAAAAAATACCTTAAACGAGACGAGGATGATCAATTTACGTGAAGCAAATTTGAGACAATATCGTTGACGATGATCGTTTGGATGATTATCGTTTTTAATATTACGGAATGACCCTCCAGGTAACTTGTGAACATTTTCTCTCCGGAGCAACACTACTATGCGGGAGTTAGCATAATTGATACCCAAATTTTATCATTAGTTTTGTACAGAGAGGACCAAACCTTAAAAGAACATACTATTATCCATAAACAAAAGAAGGAAACGTGCACGAAAACTATGATGAATCGTTGAATGATTTTGGAACGATATAGTTGAAAGTTATTTTTGAGATCAGATTTTCACGTGAGTGAAATCGTAAAAAGCAATTTCGCGAATAAATAAATAAATAAATAAATAGAGTGGCGCGACAGCTCTTAAAGAGCCAAGGCCTAAGTGGCTTACACTCATCAACAATTCTCTAAGTGCGTGTGAAGAATTGAGGGGACCTACAATTTTACGCCGATTCCGAACGGCAAAGTTGAGAAGCACTTTTTCATGACAAATGATACTCTTGGAAGTTTTGTCAGTTCTTCGCAAGAGGCAGTGTCCGTGAAAGATGAAATAAAAAACTTTGGACCCGAGTAGGATTCGAACCCACGACGTTCTGCTTAGCAGCCAACGCACCTAACCACTAAGCTACGGACACTACGCGAATACCATTTAAAAATTATGGTTGTGCTGAAGTTATATCGGATTTTCATTTCTGTCACAGAAGCAAATTAAATTATAATAACTAAAGAAGAAAAAGTGCAGTAGATTGGATTAAGTGGCAGTAGATTTGTTTTTTGGAAAAATCGCAGTAGATCTACTGCAATTGCAGTAAAGTGGTATCGCTGGTACTAGGTACCAGGTAGGTACCAGAGATTAAAATGAGTCAAGTATTGCTTGTAAGTTTCGGGTATTTACTCAAAAAAAAACGAGTTTGATCAAACTGAGTCAACCATCAAACAAGTAATTTCGAGTTTTTTTATTCATGAGTAAAATTATTTACAAGTCATCCCTTATTTCAAACGAGTTTACTGATTGAAAGAAGAATCGCTTGCAATCACCACTCCATTATTCATGGCGCTTGTAAGTAAATCGAGAAATATTGTTTGGTTTGTTTGAGATTTGTGTACTGAGTGGAAATGTAGGTAATTTATGGTCAGGAGGTTTATTTTCATCGTTGATTTTTTTCATTCTCGAATTTTTATACCAGTGTATAATTTTTCGAATAGAATAGAAACGAATAGAAATAAAAAAATCCACATATTTTGATTCTTCTGATTTTTTGTGTTCAAAAAACCATTGTAGAATAACAACAGGACCTTGTGTATGGGTTTCAATATTCATTTTGATTTCATGAGCAAATTAATCCGCGTTTTCAGTTGAATTTTCTCCATCAAAATCGGCGTACATATGACATATCACATTCCCTTGAAGAAACTGACGGTTGCATATCCAAAGAGTTCGTATTTGGTTCAATGGCTGTAGCTAGGGACTTTATAAAATCGTACGTTTTAGTCTTCTCTGCTGCTTGTAATAATCTTATGTTGTTGCATGGCGTATATTAGAACGTAGCGGTCTTGAATGTTAGCTAGCTTGATCTCAGGGTAAAAAAAAATCATAAGATAATGTTTCACTTTTCCTTTGAATTCAGTTAAATTGAATGAATCCGTTTCACCCAGGGTGCAGGTCGTCTCTTTAAAGGGAGTCAAGAATATAACAATTTCATTCAATAAATTATTCTTGATCTCTTGAACTCGTTGCAGCTGTTGTTTATGCTGTAGAACATGCACAATATCTGGCATATTTTCTTGAATCGATTTGCACATCTCATACCTTAAATACCATACGTTCTATATCTCTATGATTTCATTTGAATCTTAATATTTAAAAATGTACCTACTAGTCTAAGAGCCGCTGAAGACCGACCTACACCCATCTGTTAACCGGCTGAAACTTTTTTTTATGAAATTTAGTTTGAAAACATATATGAATATGATAGCTTGCCTAACGAAAAGTGTGCCAGGCTATATTAAATTTGACTTTATATTTTAATCAATTACTAACTCCTCCTTCACCCATATGTTAAAATAAAACGTTGTGCCTTATAGCCATATGTGTAAGTGGGCTTGAGACAAGAAAAAAATTGTATGGGAGAGGGGGGCCTATTCCCCCCGTTTAGCCAGGAGGGGCAGTTTTCTGAAAAATTGGCTTATTTTTAAAAAAAATATTAAAAATCAACGGCTTCATCTACAACAACGTGTTATACCTTTCTGCAAAGCCAAAAACTTAGGCTTTCATTTTGTATTTAAATTAAATTGTTTTAAATAATAGTTTTAGAAAAATTAATTTTCAAACTTAAAATTTTGAAAAAAAAAAAATTCTTAAATTTCGAACTAAATTTTTAAAAATTTTATGTTATTTAGTACTAATTTTGTTTTCAACATTCAATGCTGTTTTTAATTTTTAGTCGAACACAGTAAACTGAATTGAAAAATACCTTGCCATTGTCGAGATATAAGGAAAAAAACAAAATCACTTTTTGCTTTTAAAAAAAACTTTTTTATTTTAACGTTACTGTTTTTTATATTCAAAATTATTGACAGTATTGAATGTTGAATGCAAAATAAGTACTTAATCACATGAAATTTTGAAAAAAATTAACTAAAAATTTAACAATTTTTTTTTTTTTTGCAAAATTTTGAGTTTGAAAATTATTTTTTCTAAAACTATTATTTAAAACAAATAAATTTAAATACAAAATGAAAGCCTATGTTTTTGGCTTTGCAGAAAGGTATAACACGTTGTTGTAGATGAAGCCGTTGAATTTTAATATTTTTTAGAAAAAAATTAGCCAATTTTTCAGAAAACTGCCCCTCCTGGCTAAACGGGGGGAATAGGCCCCCCTCTCCCATACAATTTTTTTCTTGTCTCAAGCCCACTTACACATATGGCTATAAGGCACAACGTTTTATTTTAACATATGGGTGAAGGAGGAGTTAGTAATTGATTAAAATAAAGTTAAATTTAATATAGCCTGGCACACTTTTCGTTAGGCAAGCTATCATATTCATATATGTTTTCAAACTAAATTTCATAAGAAAAAGTTTCAG
Source organism: Sphaerophoria rueppellii (assembly GCA_920937365.1). Classification (NCBI taxonomy): domain Eukaryota; kingdom Metazoa; phylum Arthropoda; class Insecta; order Diptera; family Syrphidae; genus Sphaerophoria; species Sphaerophoria rueppellii. Next base: position 72,544,781 of record CAKKXW010000001.1, read on the forward strand.
CCGGTTAACAGTTGGGTGAAGGTCGCCCTTCAGCGGCTCTCCTACTATACTCATTGAAACAAAAAAATCTTATTTTATAAAAAAAAATGCGGAAAACCAAAAATTATTACTGAAACAAATTCATTCATAGCTTGACTTCTTCTTTCATACCTCAATTTTTGTTTTAATACTCTAAAAAAGAGCCAACATCCCACCCTAGAGATTGATTACAGTATATTATCCAGAAAGTAGTAGATAGCTTGGTAATAGGTAGAAGGTAAGATATGCATACAAAGATTTACAATATTTAAAATGTCCTTACAAAACTGTATTCTCTACCAACCGGTAGCAGGTATTCCCACGACATAATCTTCGTCAATCACAACTTTCTATTTAGGTACCTATGCAAACATACATACCTTGCCTACATTTAATGTATGCATTCCTTAATAAATCCTTTCTTTAATTAATGTGAAAAATAATGTTTCCAGTGCGGATTATTATATTTATGACTGCAAATCCGGCCACTTAACTCATTTATAAATATTTTTATTCATTAAATTATAACCCATACAAAGCCTACATCTTTCTTTTTTTTCTTCGTAGAGAGAAAAAAATTTAAACATCCAATCAATTTTACCCGAAAACTCGAACATGATTGAGTAAGTACAAGCAAACAAATTGCTTGTGAATCAGTTTGACTTGAAATGATCGAAACCGAAAAATATTTACGAGTTTCCTCTGCTTGCTTGGTTTGACTTACAAGCCTTTTTACTTATGAATCAATTTATTCATAAAAAAGGGTTGCAAACAAACGAGTATGAACAAGCACACAAGAAAAAGTTGGACGTGTTCGAACGGTTCAAACATACTCATTTTAATCTCTGGTAGGTACCTAATTCTTAATAAATTGGAGAACTCAATTTATTTTCTTACATCGTTTTGTTGCGTAAGGTCAAAAATTTCAATAATAGGTTGATGACTATTTTGAACACCGTTCATATTTCTAAAAGATAAAAGGTACCTGCCTGTTACAAACGCAATCATCACCCAATAATAGAATTTCCATTTCATAAAAAATACATAGTTATCCTGCCTCTCCAAAAATTATTTATTTACACGGAAACAAATAAAAGATCTTCTTATAAGGTTTTATCTTTTTTATATTTCTTTAACTGGATACACACAAAAAGAAATAAAAACCTAACCGTTCATCACCTCGCGTCTCTGCCGCCGCCGTCCCGATGTCGCGTGGTGCAACAACAATATCTATGATGTATCCCTTTCCTTGTACCTCCTTACATGTACTTTTTCAGCTTATATTCCTATCTCAAAGAAAAAAAGAAGAAATAATGTGCACATATTCTTTTCTTCACTTATTGCATGTAGGTATGTTTATGAATTTGCTCCTTTTCTACCTAGACTTCGCCTGCGTATATTGCCTTTTTTTTCTCCTTCATGTGCGTGATCGTGATGGTGGTTCTTTTGGTTCTTGCAAATTTTCGTCTGAGATGAGAAGAAGGAATCGGTGAAGTGTAGAGCTCACTAACACATTCAAATTCATTTACATGAAATTTGAGTTCGCTGAAGTGCGTTTTTGCGCTGACTATAGTTGACTATAGTTGACTATAGTTGACTATTTCTCGTTTTTGCACGCCAATAGTTACGTTTCGTAACCACAATTGTCGTTTTTGCGGTCAGTGTTAAAGTGTCAAATTGTAACTATTTCTAACTATTCCCGACTCTACTCAGGAGGTGAGTTGAAAATGGTTGATGTGTCAAAGTCTTTTTTTTCTGTTTAATGGTGTTTTTAATGACTCAAAAAAAAAAAAAAAACATTCTGTTCATGCATTTTTTACCGTCGTAGTTGTCCGTATCCGTGCCGCCGCAAATTTAATTCAATCAAAAGATTTCTGTTCGTCTTCAATTAAAAATATTTAATTTCAAAAATATAAAGAAAATAAGATTCCCCATACAAATTTTAAAGCTTCACGAGTCAAATTGAAAATCCTCAGTCACTACGAGGAGATACACACCAAGGAAATGATCGCATTTCCAAGTGGCTTAAAATTCAGCACCAATTTCAAGAATCTCATTCTATCACCGGTCACAAACCCTTCCAATCGAATTGGCTATATTACAATCCGCAAACACCCCTATTTCAACTGCAACTGCGTGGCGACTTGCAGGCCGCCAAAGATGGCCAAAACAGTCAGCGTCTACGTTCGGTTAGTTTACAAAAAGTCATCGAAAAACTCGAGGACATGGACATGGTTTTGGAGGATAAGTTGGCCACTGCCCATGAGCATAATGGTTGTCGAACGTCAGTCGGCAGGAACGGCAAATGGAAGTTACTCTGCATGAGAAGAAATTGACGCAGCGGTGAATGGAGCTGACTGAGGAGAAAATTACGAAGATCACACAGGAGAAAAGGACAATTTGGAGAGGAAGCTCAATGACGCTCCCGCAGAAGTCAAACATAAGGAAACCCAAATCAATGATTGAAGGACGTAATCGGCATACATATTTGAATTCATTGTTTTTATGTTTGTCTGTCAGCAATAAAAAAATGTTTAATTAGTTTCGGAGAATTAAGACTTTTTTCGTTTATTTATATAAATCACGAACTAGATATTGGTATTGAGAGTTTTTCACTGAATCTGGGTGCCGCAATTAGGAGAATATCAGGAGCTGGCTTACTTGAAACAGCTTGAAGATTTCTTTATGGAGGGTGGTCTTCAGTCTCTTTCTCTTTTCTTTTTTTGCTGTGGGTTGTTCAAAAAAAAATAAATATTTTCTCATCTCAATTATCTTTAAAATCTTACCATATCAAGATCATTCTTGAATTTTTGAAATAAATTTAGAGCAACAAAAATTGTTATGATCAAAAGAAAAGAAAAATGTAACCTCAAAAGATTTGTTTTTTTTTTTTTCTTGTTTGACAGATCAACCAAACCTAACTAAAAAGCGTTTTTGGATGATTTCAACTATTTCTAACTATTTCAACTATGACACATCAACCATTTTCTTTTTGACATAAAAACTATAGTCAACTATCGTCAGCGCAAAAACGCACTTCTGTTCTGGTACACCTACCCTTAACGACCATCGTTTATCAAAAAAAAAAAAAAAAAAACAAATCGAAAAACTTCATTCACAAAAGCATTTATTCCTACATTTCATAATTTGGTATCATGTCATAACGGTTTCATGCACATGCCGTAAGAGAAATGGTGTTAGAAGACGTACCTAAATATTGGGTATTTGGAGATTTCTAGAAGATTTTGGGAAAAAATATTTTTTCTTTGGGGATTTTGTCAATGGGGATTTTCTCGTGGAGATATTTGCAAGTTGGATTATTTTTTTTGGAGATTTTGTCCCCATGGTGATTTCGTCTTTTGGGGATTTCGTACGATTCCCGTTATAGACAGCTGCCTGACGAAATCTAAAATCGTTAAAGAGTGTAGACAAGAACTCGCAAGCTTCAACGATAATATTAAAACTAATCTTGTTTGGGTACCATGTCACAGTTATATTCCGGAAAAAGAAATAGCTGACGAACTGGCCAGGATGTGAACCAATCTTCAAACATCTTTAGCTGAGTAAGAACTCCTTTGGGAGTCTTGAAAACACATATTCAACAGAACTTTATCAAGAATTCCAACGTACGATGAAAAAATCTCAACAACTGCATTACCTGACGGCAGATATGGCCCACTTACTATCTTAAACGTACCAGGGAACTTCTGTACAGGCTAAGATCAGACATTAGTAGAATTTTTGTCATTTGTACAGGCCACTGGCCAATCGGACAACATGCCATGAGACTTGGTATTCCCTGCAACGAGTTTTGTCGTAGTTGGAGAGATCTGGAGCAAAGGGAGACTCTTTTTTTGTGTGAATGCCTAACCCTACTTAATGCCAATACAATGGCTTTTGCGGCTCCTCTCCTACATGATCTTAGTGAACTCTCATATATAAAACCAATTGGATTTAGTTTATCCATATCTCCACTATGCACCTAACAGTGTAGTTTTTAACGGCGCAATCAATCGCGTCTGCCATGTACAGCCATTTATACCTACCAGGCATGGGGGGTGACTTTTTTTTTAACAACGCCTGCAAGATCCTGCTGTAATATGTGAACGTCTGAAGCCTTTCGTCAACAATCTGATTGGCCCTTATCAATGTGGCTTCAGACTAGGAAGGAAAGTCCATTATCGACCAAATTTTTAATTTGCGGCAGATCCTGAAAGTCGATACCCACCACTTTTTCGTCGATTTTAAGGCCGCGTATGACAGCATCTACAGAGCTCAACTGTATAAAGCTAGTTTTGACATCCCTGCCACGCTCGTTCGCAAAATGACGAGTGAAAACTGACGCTGCGCCATCAAGTTTGGCAACGAGATTACGGAATCTTTCAATGTCAAAAAAGGATTCAGACAAAACGATGCACTTTCATGCGATTTCTTTAGCATCGTTCTTGAGAAGATAGTGCAAAACTCCACCGTCAACACAAGAGGCACTCTCTTCCATAAGTCTATCTGTTGAGACAGAAGCGGCCAAAATGGGTAAGGACTAAATAATGGAAAACCAAAATTTCATTTCAGAATACATCGAAGTGTATAGAAGTTTTCCATCTTTGTGGCACATCAAAAGGAAAGAGTGTGCTAACAGGATTGTGAAAAACGAGCAAAACGAAATTCTCTTTAAAAAAAAAAATAAGGAAACTTATTCTCAGTTCATTGGGAAGATTTTGATGCGTGAACTGACTGCGCTTTTTCAGCCATTCCTTCATCCATATCCGTTTCCATTTATTTTCCTTTTTTAACGCCATCGCCAGTGCAATTCCTATGGCGATGCAACAATCGTCTGTGTCGCTCATTGTAAGCATAAGCAAATAACAAATAGGACACTAAGGGCGATTTTGTTCACTAGAAGTTGGGGACTTTTATTGTAAACTTGAGAATACGATTTTGTTCACCCAAAGTCGACGCTTTCAACTTTCGGTTTCAAACTCGAGAGTTTACAAACTTTTCATTTTCATAACTTCCCGAAAAAGTAGAAGTTAAGAATAAAACTTTTGATTTTATATATTACAAAAAGAAAAATTAACAAAAATGTATCGAAGAAATTATTTTTGGGAAAATTCGGCATATTCATCTTCAAGCAGCGAAGATGAAGAAAGTCTGCCAATTGAGAGACGGGAATATAAAATGTTCCAACATATTCCATTAAACAAGTTGAATGACCGTGACTTTTTACATCGTTTCCGTCTCTCAAAACGGACGACAATGATGATGCTAGAAGAAATAAAGGATTCCTTGCCGTGTGATGAGAGGAGGTAAAAGTTTCTTGTTTTGGTTGAAGTGTTTAAGTGAAATATTTTCATTTTTCTAAAAAGATCGCGCGAATTACGACCTATCACGTAATTGCTAATCGTATTAAGGTATTATTCCCTCGGATCTTTTGAACTAGCAATCGCAGATTTTTCAGGGGTTTGTATTACAAGTAAACACGTTGTGTTGAAACGTGTGTCCAGAGCTCTTGCCGAACTTTCCCCACGGTATATTTATATGCCCCAAACACAAAACGAGCGCTTGAAAGCAGCTAAAGAATGTTTTTGCAGTGGCAAAATTCCCTCGCACAATTGGTGCAATAGATTGCACCCACATTTGCAATCAATCGCCAAGTGGAACTGATGCAGAAAATTTTAAAAACCGAAAAGGGTGTTCTCGTTGAACGTCCAGACGGTATCCGCAGCTAATTTAAAAATTAACGATATCGTGGCTCGGTGGCAGGTAGAGCTTATGCTCTTTAAAAATGAAAAATTTCGTAAAGATATTTACTATTATTTTCTTTTGAAAAGGGTCTGCTCATGATCAGCTAATTTTCAACATGTCGAGTCTTAAGAAACGGTTTGAAAACGGAGAGTTCGAGCATTCTATCTTTGTCGGAGATTCAGGCTATACAAATACCACATTTCTTGCAACACCATTTCTCAATGTCACATACGCAGTAGAAAACTTGTATAACGGATCACAAATTCGAACTCTCAGTTGTGTGGAACATTCATATAGCGTTTGGTAATAGTGTAATAGATGCTTGTGCCGTTCTCCATAATATTGCGTGATTTTGCTAATATGCTGGCCGCTACAGATATTCCTTCAGATACGCTTTTGGGACCCGCTTCCGCAACTACTCATAAAGTTCGTGCTCGATTGGTGCGTTCATATTTTCAGCCAATATTAGATAGCTAAATATGATATTTTTAAACTTAATCTTCACATGAAAACTCAATAAATTAAAACTTTAACAACTCGTTTGCTTAAAACTGGCATAATTTGTATTGACTGTCACAAATATCCCAAGGATATTTTCAAACCTGAAAGTTTGCGAACTTTTGTTTTTTAAACTCGAGAGTTATGAAAAAAATAGTGAACAAAATAGATTCTTAACTTTTGTTTTAACTCTCGAGTTTGAGTCAACTCTCAAGTTTGTTAACTTGAGAGTTTGCTTCAAGTTGAGCAATAGTGAGCAAAATCAGCCTAAAACTTAAAACTCACTAGGGGAAATAATCGAAATATAATTTTTTCTGCCACAAAACAGTCACTGTAAAATAAAAGATTGAAGACTTTGATTGATGTGCGTATAGGCAACTTCAATTCGAATTTACTAATACACTGGCTCGTGCATGACAAGCATTTGAACTGTGTTGTGTATATCCCGCTTTATATTTCGAAGAGAAATACAAAATAGCATCAACCAGGATTTCTACTGGAGTGACTAGGTTTGTTTGTATCGAAAAATTTAACTACAGATACTGTCAAATTAAGTTTTCTAGCTGTTTTTTTTTTTGTAAGTTAAGTTGATTGGGCAGTAACAAGGAGGTGAAGAAGTTGTCACCCTGTTGGTTTTCCTTCACAGCTTTGTAACTTTTGAAGCTTTGTTGCTTCTTTGCGAACAAGTCCTTAAATTACTAAATCATAAATCACCCCAGTACTTATTAAGCCATAAAAGATAAAAACAAATGTGATCCGTCAATGAACTAAAATCAAAAAATTTATTGAAAAGTTGAGTTTACAAAACAGTACAAAAAACGAAATATGTAGTAAGTTGAAGTATTTATACATTTTTAAGACATACATTCATATATTGCGTATTTTGAATTACAAAAATCAAAGTATAACGTTCGAAGTTCATACCTGTTTAATAAAACAGGTTTTTAGTACACTTACGAGTTTTATATATCCTTAAAATTACGTAGGATGTGAATTTTCAGAACTAACTTTGTACTTGTGTTTGTGTTAGAGCACAGAAATTAGAGGAACACTTTGTCTCCAATTTTAAATATATGTACTCTAATTTTATCTTTTTGGATACTAATTCTGGTTAACATTGTTTTCTTTCCGGTTACCTATTCGTTGTTTCTTGAAATTGATCTTTTTGGCAAATGAAATTGAAACTTGTTTAATAGGCTGAGAAGCGGTTGGTATGGTAGATATATTGCTGGAAGATTTTCGGTTGCAAGTTGTTGGCAATTTACAATGGTTTCCATTCTTTTTTAATATCATTTTTTTATCTGAATCGGTGTTGTAGCAATAAGCACAGATTCTCGTTTTTTGTTTATGATTTTGGTTTGAGTATGATTGTTTTGTTACGGCATTCGATTCCGCCCAAACACTACAGCTCCTTGTAATATCTCTTGTTTTAAATGCCGCATCTTTTTTAATAATCAGAGAAGACGAGTTCTCTGCCGTTTGAATTTGTTTTTTATTATGGACGATAGCTGATCGCCGCAGATTTGTAGTGGTAGATATTTTTGTTTTTAAATCTTTGGAAAAAGTATTTCGGGAGCGAAGAGTTCTTTTACCAAAGTCAACAGTCATACTTCGAAGCATTCTCTTTTCATACATTTTTGAATTTTGTTGAACTAATTGCCGACGTTGTCTTCGATTATTTTCGTTAGGAACGTTTCTAAAAGCAGGCATTTTTGGTGCCGAGGGTTGGCTAATCATAAGCCTTGAATCAACATTATTTTTTGCAGTCGCATCAGATCGTGTTTGTGCCTTAGATTCTGCACAAGACTTAAGATCTGGTGTTGAGGAAAATTCTTCAAAACTAGAATTTCCGTTTATGTTAATGGATTCATTAGGACTTCGCCATTTATTTTCCAGCGTATTTTCTAAGTATTTACTTTCACAATTGTAGGAATTATAATTTGATTTTTCGAGTGCCATATTATCTGATTTACTATAGCAAGAAGCATTCTTTTTCATTGGAAATTCGTCTATAAAACTGATGTTGTCAGACCTCCGTTCAAATGATTTTGCATTTGCTTCGTAGTCGCATTTTGAATTAATACTTTCAATGACACTGTAGCCGTTTTCAAACATCGTTGAAATTTCTGGTTTTTGGTTTAACTTGTCCTTGTGCATAACATCTGATCCTGCACCAAGAATTTGAAATAATTGAACATTTGGAAATAAGTTTGTATAAGCTTTACCTCGCAATTGCCTTTCAATTCGTGTTTCTAGTTTCGTTAGAGAATATCCATCTTTTCCATACATACATTGCTCTTGGTAAAGTTGCTGTTCCGCTTGATTTTTCGCGTTGCAGTGATAATGTTGCACACGGTCATTGCCAGCTAACCAAGTATAATTGAACTTGTTAAAGCTATGGTATTCATCAGGGTCAATTTTTGTTATATCCTTACTTTTCGTACATGGGCTTGAATTACCGCTTTTGGTATTACAATTGTCTTGATTTAAGGTTGCAGTTAGTAGAGAGTTGTACGATTCTGCCAAACTGTAGACGTTATTTTGATTATATATCATAGGATCATAATTAATTTGGTAGTTTTTAGTATAATCGTGGCGATCTGAATAGCAGTCACTGGAATCGGTACACGGCAGTAGAAAACTATCCGACGCCGTATTAGATGGGCAAATTGTTTCATAATGACACAATTGATGATGTCCCTCGTCAAAGAAATATGTATTATAGTGGTTCGATGAAACTTTGAAATTTAGATTGGAGGAATATTTCTTAGCCAAGTTATTAGAACATTTATCTTCTAAGTTTACATCCGTATGTTTTTGTAAACAAACAATATCATTAAGAATAGTTAAACCATCGACTGATTCTGATTTCTTTGTATTAGCTCTACACGGATTAAAAATAATAGTGACTACTGAAGTGTTATCAGCACGCATTTTCTTTGAACTCCAGGACTTTAAGGCTACATCGACAAGAACCTTACTTGGATTGGACCAAGCGTTATTATCACCCCAGTGCTTATTAAGGCTTTGATTAACAATTTCTTTTTCACGTACAGTTTCCACTGCTTCTTGTGGTGTCACAACATTCCATAAACCATCCGTACCGAAAATTAAACACCTATTTTATTTTTAGAAATATGTGTGTTAGAGATATTTATGCTTTAAGTTACCTAAAAGTATTCGAATCGATTTTAATCACTTTAACGTCAGGTACGGGACTTACTATAAACTCATTAAGAGTGGAATTATAGCTCCAAAGATCTCCTAGACTTCTGGCCACTGCGAGAAATGGAATTTCATCAACTGCTGTACTACGGCGTACTGGACCTTTATGACCTGTAAAAATATAACACTTAAACTCGTACTTCTACATTTTTAAATGTTAGTACTCACCATTTCTAGGACGATTCCAAACAACACGTGGAACTCCACTTTTGTAAGCAATTTTTCCACCTGATTTTAAAATTCTTTTTTTTTCCAACGCGCTTTCCGGTTTGTGATCAACTGTTAACTGCCTCGCCCGCCAAAAATTCTCATTTGAGTTTTGATAGCCAAGAACAATGCCAGAATCTCCTACATGCCCTATAAACATTTTTTCATGTCGAATAAATGCAATCGTTGCCGTCGTTCCAGCAGTACTTGGAAGACCACTTGAAGTTTTAGGCCATTTTTCTATAAGCAAATTAAAAAAAAAAAGAATTTGTAAAATAAGGAAGTTAGTTTAATATACAGGGTAACCCCAAGGGGAGCTGTAGCTTGGAATTAAAAGTAATACATTTAGTTTGAAGAAAAAGTTACGTTATTATTTCAGTTATATTCCATAGAATAAATAAAATTTGCTCGCGAACATGTTCCTACACATTTTTTTGGCAACAAGGAACAGTGCGCGAACTATACTCCCAGAGATAAAAGCAGATAGGAGAACAAGCTGTTATAATAAATTTGCCTACAAGTAGGTCCAGTGGAATTTTATTGGTGTTTTTCTAATAGAGGGGTTTACTGAACGAAAATACTGGACTACATTGGCTCGATGAAAAAGAAACCGAACATTAGATCCGACTTTGCGTTCACATGAATACTGATGTTAAGGAACATCATTATTTTTAAATTATGTGGAAACAAATTTGGGCCCCTACAATCATAAATGAAACTCTGGAAGAGAGGAAAAAAAATAGAGTGACGCGACAACTCTTGAAGAGCCAAGGCCTAAGTGGCTTACTATCTTCAACAATTCTCTGGGTGCGTGTGAACAATTGAGGGGACCTACAATTTAACGCCGATTCCGAACGGCAAAGTTGAGAAGCACTTTTTCAAGACAGATTTATACTCTTGGAAGTTTTGTCACTTCTTCGCAAGAGGCAGTACCTGTGGAAGATGAAATAAAAACTATGGGCACTAGTAGGACTCGAACCCACGACGTTCTGCTTAGCAGCCAACGCACCTAACCACTAAGCCACGGACACTACAAACGGGAAGAGAGGAAAACGAAGGAAAAAAAAAACCTTTATATAAGTGACAGAGGGAAAGAGACTTTTTGCAAAAACGAGCAATGCCCTAACTTCACGTTTTAATTGTCTTAGGAGATTAAACGCCAAGCTAGAATGAGAGGACATCTTTGGTGCCACAGTGGGAAAATACAGCTATCGCGAAAAAAAAACAAAACGATTTTACAGCGGCAGGAGAAACACAGTAGAAGCAAGTACGCGTTTCCAACTTTTCAACATCTACAAGGGGACCCGGAAGTCTTAGGATTAATCAACTGTTAACCAGATTGATCATATTGAGTTCAACGTAAGACACTCTTCAAGCATCATTGATGTAGGAAAATTCCCGGGGCTAACATTGACAACGACTACTACTTCTTCGCAGCCAAGGTAGCACGTGGATATATCAACCAAAGCCAAAAAAGGGAATTGTTGGTAGACAGTTTGACGTGGGATGGCTACAATCACAAGATATCGACCTCTTGAAAAGTCCGCTGAGAACTAGGGGCGAAATTGCCAGGAATCAGACTTAAATCCGAAGCTCACTCCTATTATAAATATAGTCTTTCAGAGAGACGTTTTCGTTTTGAAAAGAAAGAGAGATACCATAACAAAACGATCGATCGAGTATGTTAAGACTAGTGAAGTTCCAATGATTTGATCGGTTTCAATCGATTCAGGCAACTATTCGAGATCATTCGATTATGCACTGTGAAATCATTCGAATGACTTCTAAAATAGCAATTTGTGCACTGTTAACATTAAATTGTTTACCATTTTTATACGATTTCGTAATTCGAGTCATCATTCGATTAAACAAATCATTCGAATACTTTATTCTCGATTACTGAAATCATTCGATTATGCCCATCACTATTTGAGACACTAAATAGTAGGAATGACGTTCTTTTGAAAGAAAAAAGAGAGAGCATGAAAAGCGATCCATCGAGGATGTTGAATCTGAGAGACTGAAGAATAGGAATGAGGTATGTTACCTACATATGAAAAACTCCTGGAAGCCACAGTCTGTACACAACTTACAGATTTTATTGAAGAAAGGACACTTCTATGTGTTGAACAATCGGGTTGTCGGCGAGCTCAATCGTGTGAAACCTCTATTAGTTTCGATATAAATGAATGGAAGAAGGAAATCGAAAAAGGTAACTCTATATTGGCTGTTTTCTTAGATTTCAAACCAGCATTTGAAACTAGAAACCATGAAATACTAATTAAAAAGTTTTATAAGTATGGAGTAAGGAAAATGAACTTAATTGGTTCAAGAGCTACTTGTCAGGAAGAATGCAAAGTAAAAGTGAATGACACTTATTCCAGCTCCAAGCTTATTCCCGTTGGTGTAACACAAGGATCGGTTCTGGGTGTTTTGCTCTTTTTACTGTACATCAACGATATTGGAAGTTCGTGGACGAGTTGTAAATAGGTCTATTTGCTGATGATACCCTAATATTGAATGTGAAAATATTCTTCAATAACCTGGTAGGTCCTTATCAGTGTGGCTTTAGACCCGGAAATTCCACCATCGATCAAATATTCACCCTACGGCAGATCTTGGAGAAGACCCAGGAACTACAAATCGATACCTACCACCGTTTCATCGATTTCAAGGCCGCGTATGACAGCGTCTATAGAGACCAACTATATAGAGCAATGTCTAGTTTTGGCATCCCAGAACAACTCAAAGGTCTGTGTAAGATGACAATGGAAAATTCACGCTGTTCCATCATGGTCGGAAAAAACCTAACGGATGCTTTTGATGTCAAAAAAGGCTTTAGACAAGGCGATGCGTTGTCATGCGATTCCTTCAACATCATTCTTGAAAAGATTGTGCAAAGCTCCAACGTCAACATCAGAGGCACAATCTTTCAAAAGTCCGTCCAGGTACTAGGATACGCAGACGACATTGACATAATTGGAAGAACACAGCGTGATGTCAGTGCAGCGTTTGTGAGTCTTGGGACGTAAGCCAGGAAGATGGGTCTAGCGGCTAACGAGGGCAAGACCAAGTGAATGCTGACAACAAGGAAAGACAACCAACATCGTCTTGGAGCCAACTTCAGTATAGACAGATTTAACTTCGAAGTAGTTGCGGACTTTGTCTACCTGGGATCCGCTATCAACTCAGACAACAACACCAACGCTGAAATCAACTGAAGAATCACTCTTGCCATTCGCTGCTTTTTTGGACTTTGAAGGCAATTGAGTAGTAAAGTCCTCTCCCGAGCAACTAAAGTGACACTCTACAAAACCCTCATCATCCCGGTCCTCATGTATGGTGCAGAGACATGGACCATGACAACATCTGATGAAAACGCTTTGGGATGCTTTGAGAGAAAAATTCTTCGAGTGATTTTTGGTCCTGTCTGCATTAATGGAGAATGGAGACGAAGATTCAACCAAGAACTGTACGAGCTGTACAGCGACACTGACCTAGTCAGAAAAGTTAAGGTCCAACGACTTAGATGATTGGGTCATGTTGAGCGAATGGAAAATAATGCTCCGGCTAGTAGAGTCTTCGAATGCAACCCGGAAGGACGTCGCAGAAGAGGAAGACCGAGACTCAGGTGGAGCACACAGTTGGTAGAGGACTTGAACCAACTTGGCGTGCGAAAATGGAGACAGCTAGCTAGGAACCGAGCTGGCTGGAGAAGTTTGTTGGGTGAGGCCCTGTCTCGACCTGGACTAAAGCGTCACCATAAGAAAGTAAGTAGGGCTTGGCACCTTTCGTTTTTTATTAACAATAACATTTCGAAGTGGATTTCAGAATTTGAAATGCCTTAAGTTAGATATACGTTCAGGTGCCTTCAAGTGCCTCACGCAGCTGAACCTGCCCAGCGTTGAATACATTCATAAGTTTGTGTGCGATTTGTATAAAGCAAATTCTACAATATAGTCTATTTTTGTTTTCAAAACTGAAGAATTAAGTGCCCATTTTTTAAAAAGCAGAAAGAAATAATATTATAAGAATTCAGCATACCTACCTTGTTCTTTCCACATGGCATAATGTGTGGAAATATAACCATTGCGTATGGCCCTTAATACATCTTCATCAGAATTAGACCAGAACAACTTTTGATTAATTATTTCTACCATTAAATGCTCTTTCGCAAAAGTAGCTGCCTCATTTCCACCATGACCGTCATATATGCCGACGAAAGTATATTCTAAATCCTTCGAACTTTCCGATTCATGATAAGCTACGGAGAAAAAATCTTCCATGTATTTTCTTCCACCCTGGCTGCAATGTCCAGTTACTCTTAAATTAACACCAAATGATGTAGCTTCCTTCGGACTCGTTGTAGACGCTACCGCTAATGTTGAAAAAGGAAGCCTTTGTCCATCACCATTACTTACATCCAATGCATGCATTGTAATAAAAATAGTAAACAAATCTTTACTGATCAGTTTTATTGAATTTGTTCACGTATGTATGTGTATCAAACCCGTAGTTTAAGGAAGAATTCAGAAAAGATTCCGGTACCAAAATATAACACGCTCATAAAATATTTCACACAAAAACTAGATCTAAACAGAATGGAAGTTCCAAAAAAACGAAAACTCAATTCTTATTGACTGGTCAATTTATGTCAAATTGGTGTCGTTATGCATTATAGCTATGAACAATTTCTGCGAATTTGATGGTTAATTTTTTCAGTGATTGTAGTTAAAAAAAATATTAATAACGTTGTTTCCAGTATTGCGTTTGCCTGGTCGAAAAACTGAGGATTATTTATGTGTTCATATTACTATAATACTATTTACTACATTATTTTTGGCACATTAAACAAAATCGTTTATATTCACATATATTGAAATAAGAACTACCTATTATTTCTGAAATCTGCACAGAGATAAAAGTAGCAGATGTCAAACTAGATTAGCCTTGATCTTTGCATTGAATAAGAAGTAAAGGGAGCGGTGTTAGCTACATGTACAGTCACAGTGTACGTGAGTGAAGCAACAAAAATGTCTGATGATGTCCATTTTTAGGGTATGTGCTGTCAATTTTTAAGGTATGTGCTGTCAAACTTTGACTGTGTTGTGAGTCGAGTTCAGGGATGTATTATTTCTGGTCGTGATGGTAAGGCGCTGCAATTCGTTGAGTTCCCGTAGTATGCACGGTTGTTTTGAATAGTTCTTCTATCGTGTTTCGAAACGTTTTTATTTGTTGTTTGTATTACAATAGGCGTAATAAACGTGATGAATTACGGATAAAAAATCAAGAAAATGTACTGGAAAATAAAATTAAACATTAAAAACCATGCAGTGCACCTTTAGTGTTAAAACACCATGCTTCCTAAAAAAAGAATTGAGATTGAAAAAAAAAGTTGAAGCAAAATCGATGAAATCTTGATTTAATCAAATTTCGCTTGGCGCCCCTGAGATTAACTATTCAACTGCAGACCAGCTCTGTTGTAATGCGTTTGTGTTTGTGAAACTCACACTACTTAGAAAAATGCTTCAATGCTTGTTCAGAAGACCCCTTCCTGTACTTCTTATTCAATGGATCTTTGTATATTATATTTGGGGAGTATTATCAAGATTGGTTTTCTCATTGACATAATATATATGGACTGCTAGTCATTTGTCATTTCCATATCATCTCACCCACTGATCTCTATATTACACTGGATACACTGATCTCTATTATAACTGGATAGTGGATAGGAGCAAAAAGAAGACTGTTATAATTGTAAAGGTACCATCCATGTATAACAGTTATACCAAAATATAGCACTTCCCCACTGAGAGCTGCAAAAAATAACATAAATACGGCCGTGCTGTGGAACTTCTTAAATGATATATAATAAGTACCTTGCTGCTTTAATATTTTATTGTTATTTACTTCAATTAGTGGTTGGCCCATTTTAGTTAAAAATAGCAATTTTCAGTAAATTTATTTTAAATTATAAACTCAGGCCATTGATGAAACTAAGCAATCTCTCATCACTTCACTCTGTCCACTGATCTCTATAATAAGGCGTTTTTCTTTTTTAGCACGGAGCGGGAATCGAACTGTCAAAAAAAGATCGGCATTTTTTTTTTTAGCTCGGGGCGCTCGGAGCGCTCGATCTGTGTTACTTTTTTAGAACCGAGTACGCTCGGGGCTGACTCGATTTGCTCGGTCAAAAATGATCGAGCAGATAGAGCAAATAAAGAGCGTTTGAGTTTTTGAGGGACGAAAAAAAAAAAAACAAACAAACAAAACAAAATAAATGGCGGGCGAAGCTGGTTGCTCTTCCAGTGGTAAGTAACATTTTGAATTTAGAAAAATATTATTATTTTATTTACTTTTTTTCTGGTTTTACTGTAGGAATCAAGTGGACAAATGACATGACCACATGTTTGGTAGACCTACTAAATACAAACAAACATCGGCTGGACAGCGACGGCTGGCGCGGTCCATTTTTATTTTATTTTTAACCAAAAATTTATTATGACAGTTCAGTGCTCAATTGTGTTTCTCAAATAGTTCTGAGCGCTCAGGTCGCGCTCGACTCGACTCTCGCTCGATTCGCTCAAGCCCCGCTCTTTGCCCGCTCGGTGCTAAAAAAGAAAAACGCCTATAGTGATCAATGACTCTGTCTCACTTTTTCGGTTTATATAGAAAGAGATGCACAAGTGTAAGAGTACCATGTCAAATTCAAAAGGAGTCAAGAAAAGTGTTATAATTTGTATGGAATCCACTATCCAGTGTATTATAGAGATCAGTGATAGTGTATTACCTACAAAGCATAACAGTTTTTTTGACTCCATTTGAAGATGACAGTCAATGTCCCTTTTCGACTTTTTGACGTCTAACCCTTTGTATATACATTTAACAGGTATAATCGAAATGGAATTCGACTGAAGCGCCAACTGGTTCCAAGCCGAGATAACCTTTTTTTTTACATATGTTTGTAATGTGTGTTCTCTGCTTGGTTTGACAGAAGATCTGTCAAACCAAGCAGAAAATCAATCTTGATAATACCCCCTAATATATATACAAAGGTCTAACCAACAAAAAAAAAGCAAAAAATAAGTCGTTTTTCTTTTTTACATCTGAACAGAGTCTGAACAATGAATAGAAATGTTTCGAATAATAAAACAAGTTGTTATGGAAGAGAATATCAGTTTTGTAATTAATAAAAATCGATTATATCATTTATTAATACAATTATAAAAATGAAAAAAAAAAACCTTAATATTATTTCTCTATATACAATGCTCCGAACTAAAAAAAAGAAAAACGCCTATAAATGAAAACAAACTACTCTGTTTTTTGCACCGATACAGAGATCAGTAATATAGAGATAAGGGATTCTTTGTCGTTTATTTCTGTTATACTGTTATACGAATTTTTCCCTTTTCGACTTTATAACAATCTTCAAATGGAGTCACTTTTTCTGTATGGATACGCTATCCAGTGTATTATAGAGATCAGTGTATAAAACGAACAAATTTCAGTTTGTAGGCAAAAAGAGAGCGAACACCCGAAGTCGCGACTCTAGGTATTATATATTCTCTATGGTTTTTTCTGTGCTGATCTGTTCTACTTTCCTGTTCATTGACAAACCTAGAACAGTTTAGAACAGGATTTTCTGTTCTTGGTTTTGAGTTAGAACAGGTAAGAACAGACTCCTGAGAAATGTCATGTTTGTTTACGTTTTGATTTGGCTGTGCTTTGTGTTTTTTTTCTCGTGATTTGAAAAAATTAAAATAAAGTTATTTTGCCAATTTGTTTAATTTGTTTTATTAGATAATAATAAAATACATTGAAAAAAAAAATGCATCAAATTCTTTTACATTTCATCAAATTAAAGGTTATAACATTCGTCACACTTTCATTCCAATCATCTGAAGAGGAATCCGACGAAAAATCACTATCGGTGTCTGAACCACTAACATTTTCATTTAGTATTATCTTAGCAATCACTTGATTTTCCATTTCAATAATTTTTAATAATATTTTTCACAGTAAAAACACAAAAAATGAAAAAAAAAAATAAGCGAGAAACGAAAAATTCACACAATTTGCAATTTGTTTTGTTTTTTTTTTTACAACTGACGTTTAACTGACTGTTCTAACTTGATCTGACCACTGATCTCTGGATAGCGTATCCATACAGAAAAAGTGACCCCATTTGAAGATTGTTATAAAGTCGAAAAGGGAAAAATTCGTATAACAGTATAACAAAAATAAACGACAAAGAATTCCTTATCTCTATATTACTGATCTCTGTATCGGTGCAAAAAACAGAGTAGTTTGTTTTCATTTATAGGCGTTTATCTTTTTTTAGTTCGGAGCGATGTATATAGAGAATTAATATTAAGGTTTTTTTTTTCATTTTAATAATTGTATTAATAAATGATATAATCGACTTTTATTAATTACAAAACTGATATTCTCTTCCATAACAACTTGTTTTATTATTCGAAACATTTCTATTCATTGTTCAGACTCTGTTCAGATGTAAAAAAGAAAAACGCCTTATTTTTTTGCTTTTTTTTTTTGTTGGTTAGACGTCAAAAAGTCGAAAAGGGACATTGACTGTCATCTTCAAATGGAGTCAAAAAAACTGTTATACTTTGTAGGTAATACACTATCCAGTGTAATATAGAGATCAGTGGATCTGACGTTTCTCACGAAACTGTGCTGTGCTGTGCTGTTCTGATCTAGAAAAACCTCAATGAACACAACTGATTATACCTGTTAAATCTATATACAAAGGGTACACTGATCTCTATAATACACTGGATAGCGTACCCATACAGAAAAAGTGACTCCATTTGAAGATTGTTATAAGGTCGAAAAGGGAAAAATTCGTATTTCGGTATAACAAAATTAAACGACAAAGAATCCCTTATCTCTATATTACTGATCTCTGTATCGGTGCAAAAAACAGAGTAGTTTGTTTTCATTTATAGGCGTTTTTCTTTTTTTAGTTCGGAGCATGGTATATAGAGAATTAATATTAAGGTTTTTTTTTCATTTTTGTAATTGTATTAATAAATGATATAATCGACTTTTATTAATTACAAAACTGATATTCTCTTCCACAACAACTTGTTTCCTTCACCATTTAAATTATTCGAACCATTTCTATTTTTATTATATATTAATTTATTTTTTGCTTTTTTTTTTTGTTGGTTAGACGTCAAAAAGTCGAAAAGGGACATTGACTGTCATCTTCAAATGGAGTAAAAAAAAATGTTTATACTTTGTAGGTAATACACTTGTTAATGCCAATTCAAACAAATAACGACTATTGTAAAGAATAGAAATAAGAAATATGTTGCATAGTTTTAGGTTATTTAATTATAGCCATTCCAAGGCTTTAAACATATGATATCACATAGTGTTAATCAGATGTATGTTCACTCTGTTCTCCCGAAACTAAGTCTTTGTAAGCTTCGTAATACCGAAGTCAGTTAGTTGATAAGAAAATATCATGAAGTAAAGAGCTGAAGGTAAAACTTTAAGTATCGTTTTTTTTTTTTGGAATACGGTAATCTCTTTTTTTTTCGTTTGCTTTTTTTCTCCAATTGATCTAGCGGTGGATTTGGCTTAGTGCAGTGTGCACATTTTTTTTTGATTGATTCGGATTGCTCATCCCGGAGAATTATCCGACTTCACCCCAACATTTGGTCCAAACGAGCCTGATTAAAACAGTGTGGACAATTTAATTGGAAATTGATCGTACCTGCATAATTTAACAATTGGAAATCCCATATCCCTAATCCTATAACCAAGGTAGGTGCTGTGCACTTAAAGAAAATTGTAATTGTTGAAAATTATATTTTATAGAGAGATAAATTTATAAAATTAGAAGAATTGTTGAGATTTTTGCATAATTTGATGTGAAATTCGATTGAATTTTTTTCTATGAAAATCGGGAAAAGTGAAATTTGATAATTAAGTGTTCAGTTTTGAGGTATTTGGGAGGATTTTGATCGTAGGGCAAAAGTATAGTCTCGGTACAGTAAATAGATCGTGTGATTTAAAACGCTTCCAACTTTTACGGTGAATAATTATACAGTTTTTCTGATACTGTTTGGAGTTACGGTGCTTTAAATTTTTAAAAGAATTTTTGAGTTTAAAAAATCAAAAAAAAAAGGATTCAAACATTAAATTTATGTTTTGGAGATTTCCAGTTAATTAATTTATTGTTTTTTTTTCTCTCTTTTTTGAAACTTATTGCATTATAGTGTGCACTTTTTTCTTCGTTTTCTTTCTTTTGGAATACTTGCTCCTTTTGGGATATCGGAATGACTCCTTTGCAAGATTTTTATCTGTATGTAAAACAAATAAATGAAACTATAAAAAGTTTTCGCGATGTTCCAAATAAGGAAAGTTTGACTTGTGGTATGTTGGAAGTATGGAAACAAGAATTGGAAATTTTATGGCAGGAGTTCAAAAGAAAGTATATTAAATGTTTAATAAATGAAGACAAAAGTTTAGATGAAGTAAAAACTTTAGCTGTTAAGGCAAAATACACTTCTCTTTCACATAGTTATTTCGCTGAAGTTGGTGCGATAGTAGATATGATAAAAGGTAGTGCAGTCAAGGTTCCACCTTGCGATGCAGAATGCTTCGAAGGTGACTATAAATCCTGGCCTACATTTCGTGACATGTTCACTTCCATATACACGAATCACCCGAGATTAAGTGATGTAGAAAAACTGTTTCATTTACGTTTAAAAACTAAAAAAGAAGCACACGATATTGTGAATAAATTTCCTCTTACAGCAGATAACTTTAAACTTGCATGGAATGCATTAAAATCTCAATATGAAAATAAACGCATTCTTATAAATACGCAACTTTAAATACTATTTTCCATGCCATCCATCTCAACTGAAAGCGGTTCAGCTCTGAGAAAACTCCACAGAACAGTGTGCGATTGTTTAGGAATTCTCAAAAGCTACGATGTGAAAACTGATGATTGGGACCCAATTCTCGTTTTCATGATTTCGCAAAAAATTCCTGAACAAACTTTATTTCTTTTTGAACAAAGCCTTCCAAAAGAAAATGAAATTCCTAGATGGGAAACATTGAACGATTTCTTGTTAAAAGATACAAGATACTTGAATCTGTTGAAGAGGTTAAGCATTATCCTCGCAAAAATACAAATCAGCCTTCGAATTCTAACTCTAAAAAAGTTAATTCATTTCATATTGAACAAAAACATAACTTATGTTGCAAGTTATGCAATAGCAACCACCCCTTGCGTTTATGCAAGAAATTTTTGGACATGGACGTCTCAGCCCGACTTAAGATAGCACAATCCCAAAAGTACTGTTACAATTGTCTTGCACTCTCACATTCGGTGTGGGAGTGTAAAAGTAAAGTGTCTTGTGATCAGTGTGGTAAAAGACACCACAGTTTACTGCACTTTACTCAACACAACTCAAATAGTCAAGAAACAAAAACTGCTTCTCAACCCCAAGCTTCTATGAACACAACCCCCATACAGTCCACTTCGAAAATACAACAACAACCAACGGCTTCGGTTAAATTAGAAGAAGGTATTAAATCAGATTCTACCACGCTTCAAAGTTTTATGGTTAACCAAAAAAGAAATGTCTTGCTGGCTACAGCTTTAGTGAAAATCACCGTTCATAATCGAGCCTTTTTGTTGAGAGCCTTAACCGATCCTGGTTCTGACGCTACATATATTTTGCAATCTGTAGTAAATCGATTAAAGCTTTTCACCCGCTCTACCAATGCAGCTATTTGTGGCATTGGACAAGTTCAAAGTGAATTCTCAACGAGTATGTGTCCCCTCACTCTCGAATCTCGCATCAACCCTGATGTACATGTATCCGTTTCAGCCGTTGTCTTGAAAAAATTAACAGGTAATCTGCCATCGCAGGCGATTGATGCATCAAACTTGGTTGAGCTCAAAAGTTTGCGATTGGCAGATCCTCATTTTGAGAAACCCGCTCCAATAGATATTTTGATTGGAGCAGATATTTACCCTCTTATTTTACGTGAGGGTGTAAAAAGAGAAAAGGACTTTTCTCCAATTGCACAAAATACTATTTTTGGATGGATACTTTCGGGTCCATGTGACGAAAGTCAAAGTAAATCTACCTTCAACACATTCTTTAGCGAACTTTGTTTGACAAAACAAATTCAGAAATTTTGGGAACTAGAAGAAGTTCCAGAAATAAAACCCCTCTCAAAGGAAGATAAATTTTGTGAAAAATTATTTATGGACACTACCACTCGAAATTCAGATGGCCGTTATGTAGTCAAGCTTCCATTTAAACCACATTTACAGTTTTCAGAATTCGGTCTGTCAAGGAATAGTGCAGTTTTACAGTATCTCCGTCAAGAAAAGCGACTATTCAATGATATACATCTAAAGGAAGAGTATAACAAAGTGCTTAAGGAATACGTTTCCTTGAATCATATGCATTCTATTCCAAAAAATAATTTAAACTTGTGTAATGAACACTTTTATCTACCACACCATGCTGTGGTAAAACCGGACAGTACGTCTACTAAAGTTAGAGTTGTTTTTAATGCAAGTGCTCCAACTAATAAAGGAGTAAGTCTTAACGACTTTTTATACAGTGGCCCTGCTTTACAAAATGATCTACAAGCTATTCTGCTTAAATGGCGACAATATCCTTATGTGTTCAATAGCGATATTGAAAAAATGTATCGCCAAATACATGTTCATAAGGATCATCACAAATTTCAACGAATAATATATCGAGATTCAAATTCTGATTTGACAGATTTTGAAATAAATCGTGTAACTTTCGGAGTAAATTGTGCTCCATATTTAGCAATTCGAACTTTGCACCAACTTGCTTCAGATGAAGGAAATAGATATCCCTTGGCAAAGGACGTCCTTTTGTCAGATTTTTATGTGGACGATGTCTTTTCTGGAGGTTTCCATTTAGATACAATCATCAAAGTTCAGGAAGAGTTGAATGCTCTTCTTTTGTCTGGAGGTTTTTCTTTGAAAAAATGGACTGCAAACCACCCCCGCTTATTGGAAAACATCCCTAGGGGGGATGTTTTAGACCAACATTTTTTGCATTTCGAAGAATCTTCAAATACGAAAGTCTTGGGCATTGGTTGGAATGCAAAGGAAGATAATTTTTATATACGATGTCAACAATTTCTTTCTCCAGAGTCTCACATAACAAAACGTGAACTTTTTTCAAATATTGCAAAAATATATGACCCTAATGGTTGGCTTGCTCCAACAACAATTTTACTAAAAATTTTGATGCAAGATGTCTGGAAAGAAAAGACTGATTGGGATGTGCCCATACAATCACATCATTTGGAAACTTGGAAGGATTTTGTAAAATCTTTTCCAACAATAAAAGATATAAAAATCCCAAGATGGATTAATTATACCCCAGAAATGTGTATAGAAATACATGGCTTTTGCGATGCATCTCTCAATGCATACGCTGCTGCAGTATATTCAAGGGTTTCAGATTCCTCTGGAAATGTGTTCACAAACCTTCTTTACTCAAAAACAAAAGTGGCGCCGTTGAAAGCCATTACAATTCCGCGTTTAGAGCTTTGTGGAGCTGTTTTGCTGACAAAGTTAGTAAACGCTGTACAAGGTAGCCTAAAATTTAAAAACTGTCCTATTTATCTTTGGACAGACTCTATGATAGTACTTCATTGGATTCGAGAATGTCCATCTCGCCTTGAAACTTTCGTCAGAAATCGAATTTCAAAGGTACAAACTGAGGGTCCTCCAAATAGTGTTTGGAGACATGTTCCCTCTGAATACAATCCCGCCGATATTAGCTCTCGAGGTATAATGCCTCAATGTTTAATTAGTCATGCCCAATGGTGGCATGGTCCAAGTTGGTTAAGTTCATCTGAGGAATCTTGGCCAATTACAGACATCAAAATAGATCCGAACTGGAACTTAGAAACAAGAAAAGTTAAAAGTTTAATGGTAACCTTAAATATAACTGACGATATGTTAAAGAGATTTTCTTGTTACAGTCGTGCCGTTAAAGTGGTGGCATATCTTTTCAGATTTATAAATTTAGCTTCTGCAAAAAGGAAAAAATCTTATGTTTATCGATATTCTTCGATTAATCTATCTCACCACGAAATAGTTTTCGTGAAAAACAGACTCATTCTGTTAGCACAACGTTTTTATTTTGCTGAAGAGTATAAGGCTCTTTCAACTTCGAAACCCTTACCAAAACATAGTTCTATTTTATCCCTCAACCCATCCTTGGACTCCCAAGGAATTATAAGAGTAAATGGTCGTCTGACTAATGCAAATTTAAGCTATAACGAAAAATTCCCCGTTATTTTACCCTATTCGTGTCAGTTGGCAAAATTATTGGTAGATTTTTTGCATAAAATTTCACTTCATGGTGGGAACCAACAAGTTTTGTATTTAATGCGTAAAACATATTGGATTCCAAAACTTAAAAATTTAATAAAAAAGGTTATCGCTGAGTGCAAGACTTGTGTATTGCACAAAATGGAATTTCAAACTCAGCTCATGGGTAGTCTTCCACCGGAAAGAGTTAATTTTTCATTTCCATTCACTCATGTCGGACTTGATTTTGCGGGTCCCTTTGA
Source organism: Sphaerophoria rueppellii (assembly GCA_920937365.1). NCBI lineage: Eukaryota > Metazoa > Arthropoda > Insecta > Diptera > Syrphidae > Sphaerophoria > Sphaerophoria rueppellii. The sequence goes on from CAKKXW010000001.1 coordinate 72,569,108, forward strand.
ACTCAAAGTTCATAAAGGTAGATTCTATCAAGCCATAAAAGGCTATACATGTCTTTTTATATGTTTCTGTACAAAAGCTATTCATTTAGAAGCAGTAGGAAGCCTCTCTACAGAATCCTTTCTAGCGGCTTTTGATAGATTTGTGGGCCGACGGGGCGTACCGCAACAACTTTTTTCCGACAATGGAACAAATTTTATTGGCGCAAGCAAAATACTCACGAAAGAGATAAAAAAGGCGTTGGCAGATGCCACCTCTGAAGCGGAAAAAGCATATTTGCCTAAGGATTTAAAATGGAATTTTATTCCACCAGGCTCCCCTCATATTGGCGGTCTTTGGGAGGCCGGTATAAAATCTTTCAAAACCCATTTTAAAAAAGTCGTTGGCAACTCAAAACTGACGTTTGAAGAGTTTTCAACTTTACTCGTTAAAATTGAGTCTTGCTTAAATTCTCGTCCTATTTCAGCGATGAGTGAAAATCCTTTCGAAACTCTTCCTTTGACACCGGGTCATTTCTTAAAAGGTGCACCCTTACTTTCCTTACCTGAAGGGCAGGTTATAGACAGCACCACTCTAAAGAATTGGCATAGAGTACAACAAATTTTTCAATCTTTCTCGAAACGATGGAAGGAGGAGTATTTGATTGATCTTCAACGAAGAACAAAGTGGAAATATCCAAAACGAAACGCTGCCATCGGTGATGTTGTAGTGGTACGAAATGAAAATTTGCCACCAACTCTATGGCGGTTAGGAAGGATTGTTGCTGTTCACCCAGGGAATGATGGAAGGGTTCGCGTTGCCACAGTTAGAACTCAACAGGGGGATATTTTGCGCCCTGTAGTAAAATTATGTCTTTTGCCTGTCGATCAAGAATTATTTCAGGTACATCTTGCTTTACAGAAGATGCTATAGTAATTTTCAATATTTCATTGAGTCTCATTATTAATTATTTGTATTTTTTATTAATGGTTCTTAATGCACAGCACCTATTTCATTTGACAAATTCATTTATTATCAATAACATTAAACAAGGAAAATGAAATAAATAATTAAATTTCCTACTAACATGTTTGAGTGAGTAAGGGCACTCTTTAATCAACCCTCATCGATGGATTTACTAATAATTTTTTTTTTCTTCTGAGTAGCGAATCGAGGCGCTTCTTTAACAAAATACCTCCACCGATGGACTTAAATAATTCTATCTCTTAAGTAAATAAGTTATAGTTGTTTACATCTTGCATTCTGCAAGGGAGGCCGGAATGTTAATGCCAATTCAAACAAATAACGACTATTGTAAAGAATAGAAATAAGAAATATGTTGCATAGTTTTAGGTTATTTAATTATAGCAATTCCAAGGCTTTAAACATATGATATCACATAGTGTTAATCAGATGTATGTTCACTCTGTTCTCCCGAAACTAAGTCTTTGTAAGCTTCGTAATACCGAAGTCAGTTAGTTGATAAGAAAATATCATGAAGTAAAGAGCTGAAGGTAAAACTTTAAGTATCGTTTTTTTTTTGGTATACGGTAATCTCTTTTTTTTTCGTTTGCTTTTTTTCTCCAATTGATCTAGCGGTGGATTTGGCTTAGTGCAGTGTGCACATTTTTTTTTGATTGATTCGGATTGCTCATCCCGGAGAATTATCCGACTTCACCCCAACAACACTATTCAGTGTAATATAGAGATCAGTGAAAGGGTACAAGCTACAGCAGCGCCATTGGTCCAAAGTGGCCAAATTAGTCCCAAGAAATATGTTTGAATTCAAATAATTGAAAAAAAAAACAACAAACGTTATCTGCTACATTTGACCAATCTATAAAAACAAAACAAATGTATATATATTTTCTTTAGCCAAAAAATCAAGAAAACAGCGACATTTTGTTTATGTTTTTGTTTTCGTTGATTTCTTACAGCTGGAATCGTTCTATTTTTGGCCACCAAAAACCAATAGCGCTCTTTACTCTGGAACATGCATGAAGTTGGTAGCTAGCAATCCATATAATAATATATCAAACTTCAATATACTGAAACTTCTTAAATGATAAATAATAAGTATCTTGCTGCTTAAATATTTAATTGTTATTTATTTTAATTAGTGGTTGGCCCCTTTAGTTTAAAGTAGCAATTTTTTAGTAAATTTATTCTAAATTATAAACTCAGGCCATTGATGAAACTAAGCAATCTCTTCATCACTTCACTCTGTTCACTGATCTCACTGATCTCTATAATACACTGGATAGTGTATCCATACAGAAATAGTGACTCCATTTGAATATTGTTATAAGGTCGAAAAGGGAAAATTTCGTATAACAGTATAACAAAAATAAACGACAAAGAATCCCTTATCTCTATATTACTGAAAAGAAAAACGCCTTTGTGGTATAATATTTCTTTATTGAAAACATAACTTTTAATTCAAGATTACAAAATCTATTTCGACTCACTTCGACTGGCTTGGTTGCGTCATGAAAATAGAATGCCCGTTAAAATACAAATTCTACGAGAGCGAGCCAAAACAACTTTTGACTCGCTTCTATGTCTCAGATTTCAGTGTTTCGCGCTCAGCGTGCGACATCTAGCTACGAAACTCTGAAACCTAAACATAAGGGTAATAACACATTATTAATAGTTGCATTAATTTAATACTACAACTCGGCCAATCTGACAATTTGATCGCCCACGATTAAATTAAACAAACAAGTCTTAAGTTATAATTATGTGATGGTAAGTGTCGCCCTTAATCAACCGAACCTTCAGAGTCTCATTTCTTCCAAAGTCGAATATTTCGAGACTCGACAATACCATCATATGGCACCTGTGTGATTTGACAACCTTCGATATCGCGTATTACGTATCTGTCAGTATGTAGAATTTTGTAAACAACGTATAGGCCCCTGAACTTTGGAATCAATTTCTTATTTACACCGGTTGTTGTATCCACATTTTTTATTACTACATAATCACCCTCGTCGTATATACGTGCTGGGTTATTATGCTCATTAAAATATTTAATATTATATTCCTGAATCTTAGTGATTGCTTCTGAGGCCTTTTCTCTTGACAATTCAAGATTTCTTTCCAGTTGACTTAATTGTTTATCATCAAGAAATTCTGTTAATTTGTCGATTACTACTCCCATTTGGTTAATACCAAATAACAATTGACTTGGTGTATTTTGAGTAGCGCGATGTATAGTGTTATTTAGTCCGAATTCTATTTGTGTTAAGGTAACAACACAATCTGAGTGCTCGATTGGTTCCGAAAGCTTAGCAAGCATACCAATTAATACCCTATTGACTCGCTCTACTTGACCATTGGCCTGTGGCGAATGAACTGCCACCTTAACATGATCTATATTCTGGTCTATAACGAATGAACTAAACTCTAGTGATGTGAAACAGGTTCCCCTATCAGTAATTACTCTTGATGGCCTACTGTAATACTCAAAATATTTTCTTAGTGCTACACATACTTCTTTTGAGCTTGTAGATACAACTGGGTATAATTAAGTGAACTTTGTAAATGCATCTATTACCACTAATATATGTTTTCTCTTTGACTTTATTGAAGGGAGAGGACCAAGATGATCCAAGTGTATTGTATGGAATGGGATGGGCTCCTTAGGGATATTGAACAAATTGCGTATATTAGATCGAACTGGTGCTGAGTGCATTATGCAACGGATACAATTTTTAATGTATTTTTCAACTTTTTCTTGAACATTCGGAAACCAATAGTGACGGCCAATTTGATCAGAGCTTTTTGTTACACCTAAATGCCCAATTTTCTCATGGATCATTCTTATAACATTAGTTTCCATTTCAGATGGGACATAGTATCGAAGTTTACCGTTTTTATTTTTTTTGCAGACAATACCATCCTGAACTAAAAACGAATTATTATCTTTTAAATATACTTTGTTTTTTCAATTCCAAAATCTTTACATCTCGATTTTGGGCTGCTCTGAGTTGAAAATCAACATCCTCAGAGTCAATAACAGATACAACATTACATCTGCTTAAAGCATCAACATGATTCATATTGGCACCACTACGATGTTTGACCTTATAGTCATAATCCTCCAGCTCTAAAGCCCATCGAGCAATTCTATGATTAACATTCTTTTTGTTCAGTGTCATTGTTAAAGAACTGCAATCAGTTACGATTGTAAAAGGAATACCTTGCAAATAAACACGGAACCGACTTAAAGCTGAAATTATGGCTAGGGTTTCCAATTCAAAGCTATGGTATTTGGCCTCTTGGTCAGTGGTGCTTTTAGAGAAGAATGCTACCGGATGTAATTTATCATCTTCTTGTCGTTGGAGTAGAACTGCACCATACCCTAATGAACTTGCATCGCAATGCAGTTCCGTTTCTTTTCTTGGACTATAGATTGCCAATACAGGTGGAGATGTTAATCGTTCCTTTAAAGTCTGAAAAACATCTTCGCATTCGGAAGTAAATCTTAAAGGAGTTTCAGCTTTTAATAAATTATAAAGAGGTCTTGATATTCTTGAAAAGGATTCAACAAACCTGCGAAAGTATGAACAAAGTCCTAAAAATGAATGCAATTTTTTTCTGTCTTAAGGCACAGGATATTGAGCAATCGCTCGAATATGGGAATCACTAGGTTGGATGCCATGTTCTGTTACTTTAAACCCTAAGTAGTCAAGTTTCGAATATGCAAAACGACATTTTGATAAGTTGAGCTCCAACCCATTCTTTGCTACACAACATAAAATTTTAGTAATTATCTCAAAATGTTCAGTAATAGTTTTACTAGCAATTAATATATCATCTAGGTAAACAACTATATCTCCTCTGTCTATAAATTCGCGAAAAATTTGAATTAGGAATCTCTGAAAAACACTGGGTGCATTCTTAAGACCAAAAGGCATTTTAATCTCAAAAGCATGGCAGCCAAGGAAATCACTATCTACCTCAACTTTATTATATTCTCTTTTCACATCAAGATCGTCATTAAGCTTAATCCGATCATGATTACATGTATTTAACTCGTCTTTGAAGCAATCACTAAGTTCTTTAGGTTGTATCTTTAGTTCAGCGGCTAATACGCTGCTTTCAGAAACATCATTTATGTTGTTCTTATAATTACTACACTCTGAAGGTTTGGTTTTTTTCATCAGAATAAGTGCACATATACAATTGGTTAGAAAGAAAAACTTTATTCGAACAAATTTCATTTTGACACTGCTCAGAAGTTATATTAACTTTATTACAGTTCATGTTAAGTTTTATATTAAAGATTTCAAGGAGATCACGACCAATAAGTAACGGTATAGGAGTTACTTCATCTGGAATAACCATAAGGGAAACAAGATTTAAATTATCTTTTATGTTAATATAACAATTAAATGTTTCCTAATCCTTTAAATCTTGAATACGTTAATGATTCTTGAACGTTAATTTCTTCAGGCAGAATAGACTTTCGTATGAAACTAATTGGACTACCGGTATCCAAAAGAGAACAACAATCAATAAATTTTGTGCACTTATTCTTATTTGTCATAAAGGCGACACTTACCATTTGAACAGCATCCAAACTGATGAGAATGTACCATAAACCTCTACGGGTACCCTAACTTCATACTGTAATCAACCAATCTCTTCTAACTGGATCAAAACATAATCTGAAATCTTCAAAGTCCAGTTTAGTGATCAGTTCGTTATCATCTCTCATCGCATGTGCACGCTCTTATTACCTTGTCATTTTATATTAATTAATTACGCATGTTCATACAAACTTAAATGAATTACAATATAAATTATTTGAATTGTTATATTAAATTAAGTGTTTCTTAAATTGCATGTTTTTTATTTGAAACACAACAATTGGCGACGAGAACTTAAAATACTGTCCCAACGCATGTGCTAGTAGTGTAATTTTGCATGAACTTATAAAGACATTTATATATACATATTGAATTAAAAATGAGTGAAGAATTAGCTAGAGTACTTAATTCGTTAGTAACGAGCCAAAATGATTTTTTGACAAGATTGGTCAACCAAATTAATATTAAATCTGAGCCAAATGTTGAAAGCAATAATCACATTCCGCCATTTAATGCTTTTGACAGAGAAAAATGTTCATGGGTTACATACGAACAGCAGCTTGAACAGCATTTCACAGCTTACGGTGTTTTATGCCCAAAGAAAAAACGTGCTTATTTCCTATCATGGATTGGATCTGAAACTTATGAGCTATTGGGTAAATTATACGGTTCTTCTAATTTGGCATCAGAAGATTTTGAAAAATTAATTGAAAAGCTATCAAACTATTTTAAATCGAAAGTGCATGTATGTACGTCAAGGTATAATTTCTTTAAATGTCGCATGCAAAAAGACCAAGCATACTCCGAATGGATTGCGGAGCTGAGAGGTCTTGCAAGAAATTGCCAGTTTTCTTGTGTCACAGAAAATTGTAAAAAAGAGTATATCGATGAGATGATTCGAGATTCAATTATTCTCCATACGCCGCACGATGCAGTGCGTACAGCGGCTCTGCAAAAAACTAATCCGACTTTGGATGAGGTTAAGGCTATTGCAGAAGCCTATGAGACTACGCAAGAGTCTATTCAATTAATAAAAAGCGAACGAATTGATCCAACGGTAGAAATTAATCAGTTGTCTTATTCATCGAATTTTAATACGCAAAAATATGGATCGAGGGGGCGAAGTAAATCGCGAAGCAACAGTAAAAGTCGGCAACATCAGCAACAACAGCAACAGCAGCACAATAGTAACATTAAACAAAAATCTTGTTCTGGATGTTTTATTCGCCATTCGAAAATGAATTGTAAGTTTTTAAATGCCACTTGTAATAAGTGTGGGAAGAGAGGCCACATAGCTCCGGTATGTCTGTCTTTTGGGAGCAATCGTGGTTCTTTTTCTAATCATCAACAAAAAGGAGCCATTAGAAATGATCACGTGAACGAATTATCCGAAGATAACATATTTTCTGTTGATGATTCAATGCAGGTTATCGGCAATAAAATGTTTTTGACATTGAACATAAATAACCATGAGGTGAAATTTTTGTTAGACACAGGCGCCAGCAAATCAATGATTGGTTTATCTGGGTACAAGGCGATCGGCTGTCCACCGTATTCAGAAACGACACGTAGAATGAAGGCATATGGTGGTGTCGATGTCCCTATGCTGGGAGAAGTTGACGTTGATGTGAATTTTAGTGGTTTTTCAAAAAAGCTGCCTTTGCTTATCACCAATATGGAGCATGGTGACAACATTTTTGGTTGGAATTGGGCAGAAGCTTTTGGGTTGCATGTAAGGTTCGATGGTGGTGCTGATGCGCGAGTCTTTGAGAGTGTGTCATCAAGTGACGTAGATGCTTTATGTGCTAAATATAAAGATTTATTTGTACTCGGGCACTGCAATTCTGTGAAGGCAAAGCTTTATTTAAAACCCGACCCAAAACCAAAATATTGTAAAGCTAGGCCGATTCCTTATGCACTGCTTGAAGATTTTAAGTTGGAAGCTAATCGCTTAGAACAAGAAGGAATCTGGAAGCGCGTTCGGTTTAGTGAATGGGCTGCACCAATCGTTATTGTTCCGAAGCGTAATAAAAAGTTGCGCATTTGTGGTGATTTCAAGGTTACGATTAACCCACAGCTTGAAGTTGACCAGCATCCAATTCCTCGACCTGAGGAATTATTCCACAAGCTATCCAGAGGTCAATTGTTTAGCAAGCTAGATATGTCTGATGCATATTTGCAAATCGAACTTGAAGAAGATTCGAAGAAATGTACTGTTGTGAATACGCCGTTAGGATTATATCAATACCAACGTCTACCTTTTGGCATTGCTAGTGCGCCTGCAATATTTCAACGGACACTAGAAGCAGTACTTGATGGCATAGAATGTGCCGTGTACTTGGATGATATCCTTGTTACAGGAAAAAATATGCAAGAACACCTACAGAATTTGGAAGCTGTTTTCGAACGATTAAATAGCAATGGCTTACGAGTGAACATACAAAAATGTGAATTCATGAAGCCTGAAGTGGAATACTTAGGCCACGTTGTAAGCTCCAAAGGTGTGCGTCCAGCTGAAAGCAAGATAGAAGCTATTCGAAAATTGCCACGTCCAACAAATCTTAAAGAACTACAGTCATTCATGGGTAAGATAAACTACTACAACAGTTTTATAAAAAGTTTTTCCCAAATTGCAGCCCCTCTGAATGAACTAAGGAAACAAGATGTTTTGTTCGAATGCAAGGCTCCCCAAGAAAATACATTTCAAAATCTGAAGCAGCAAGTGGTGGATGCAACATACCTCGCTCATTTTCAACCAGAACTGCCTATAATCCTTGCAACAGATGCCTCATATTACGGAATAGGTGCGGTGATTTCTCACCTTAACCCAAATGGTACAGAACAGCCAATAGCCATGCCTCAAAAACGCTAAATGATTCGCAACGTAATTATAGCCAAATCGAGTAAGAGGCTTTCTCAATTATATTTGGAGTAACCAAATTTCGCCAGTATTTATATGGCCGCCGTTTTATTTTATATACCGACCACAAGCCGTTGATTTCTTTGTTCAATCCAACAAAAAACCTACCAACAATAACAACTGGTCGTTTAACACGTTGGGCTTTAACTCTAATGAGTTTTTCTTATGAAATTCGCTACAAGCCGTCCAACAAACACGCTAATGCTGATGCACTATCGCGCTTACCTGTGGGCCCAGATACCGATTTTGACGCTTTGGATGAATCTTGCCAGGAAATCACTTCTGAAATAGTAAACAAAATAAATGATTTTCCTGTGAACGCAACTGATGTGGCTGAAGAAACCCGAAATGATTCAGTTTTGTACAAAATAAGGCAGTACATAGAATATGGATGGCCAGAAAAACTACCAGCAGGTGAAAAACATTTAATGCCTTACTTCAACCGCAGATTTTCTCTTTCTTCAGAACAAGGAATTATCTTATTACAAACTGATTACACTCGGGTCGTGATTCCTCAAAAATTAAGAGATAAAATTCTTAAAATGCTGCATGAAGGTCACTGGGGCATTGTTCGGACCAAGCAACTTGCACGCCGTTACTGTTGGTGGCCTCAAATCGACTTAAGCATAGAGTCCAACATAAAAATGTGCTCAATTTGTCAAACGAATGCAGTCGATCCTCCTAAAGACTTTCATAGTTGGCCTCATCCAGAAAAACCATGGGAGCGTATCCATATCGATTTTGCCGGCCCATATTTGAATCAAATGTGGTTAATTTGCGTAGACGCACTTTCTAAATTTCCGTTTGCAATCCCACTCAAAAATGCAACTTCCAGTAACACTATAAAATCTCTTTCAAGAATCTTTGCACTTGAAGGATTACCAGAAGCAATTGTAAGCGACAACGGTACACAATTTTCGTCAAAGGAATTTGAACATTATTGTACCTTCAATGGAATACAGCACATAAGAACTGCACCATTTCACCCATCTTCGAACGGAGAAGCTGAGCGTTTTGTTCGCACCTTTAAAACGAACTTGCGCAAAATCATCGAAGAAGAAAAGTGTCTTGATGATGCCGTTTCAAAATATTTGATGACGTATAGAACTTCACCCAATCCTTTAACCGGGAAAACTCCAGCTGAGATCTTACATGGACGGTCTCACAGAACAACTTTATCCCAATTGGCCCCGAGCAGTCAATTTAACCATCGTACTTCATCTTGTTCGAAGTTCTCTGTCAACCAGCCAGTTTACGTTCGTAATTTTTCTAAAGGTCCTAAGTGGTATAATGGAACTGTGATGTCACAACTTGGATCCATAACATATCTGGTTCAAACTGAAAAAGGCCTTTGGAAATGTCATCAAAATCAATTAAGAGCTAGACAAGATGACAGTTATACTACAGCTACAATATTAGCTGACATTAAACCACCAAATGTTCAAATAGGTAACTCTGAAAACTTAAATGATAATTTTGTATTTTCTAGAGAAAATGAAATCCAAGAACCAAGTCTACCAAGCACAAGTAGAAGTTCTCAAATTGCAGCCTCACCAACTCGTATTCTGAGCCCACAAGCAGTCACACCCAGACGATCGACTCGAGTACGAAAGCCTGTTGTTCGTTTTCAAACGACTTGAGGATGTCAATTATTGATGGGGAGGAGTGATGAGAATGTACCATAAACCTCTACGGGTACCCTAACTTCATACTGTAATCAACCAATCTCTTCTAACTGGATCAAAACATAATCTGAAATCTTCAAAGTCCAGTTTAGTGATCAGTTCGTTATCATCTCTCATCGCATGTGCACGCTCTTATTACCTTGTCATTTTATATTAATTAATTACGCATGTTCATACAAACTTAAATGAATTACAATATAAATTATTTGAAATGTTATATTAAATTAAGTGTTTCTTAAATTGCATGTTTTTTATTTTGAAACACAACACAAACTCTGAGTCAGCTCCTTGGTGTCATCATGTAGGGTATCCCGGTTCACAGCTCCAACTCTGGTCTTCACCATGTCAGGGCAGTTTTTGTAAGTGTGCCCCTCGTCAGCGCATTTGAAACAGGATCCAGCTGGTCGTTGCTCCTTTGGACATTTTGCTGCAATGTGCCCATACTTTGAGCAATTAAAACATCTCTTGGACTGCTCGTTGTTTGATGCTGAAGTTGAGGGAACCGTATTTCCTCCAGAAGTTGTTGCCCTAGCAACCATAGTCCTCGGAACTCTTCTTTTTTTCATATCGTGGCAAGAGGTTTTTCAGCTCTACTATTGTTTTGGCGGCAAAAAGAATAGAAACATTTGCTGGTGAATCCCTCAAACCATCGATAATGAATTCGATCAACTCTGCCTCATCGATTTCAGCATGTGACCCAAGTTCTTGCATACATATGACGTATCGAAGAAGTGGCTCGCCCTGACGACGTACTCTCTCACTCAGTTGACGATAACTTGCTGTCTGCTCATCTTATGGTCGAATTCTTTGATAAGTGTTTACTTCAAAGAATCCCAGTTGTCAACGTAGACCGTGCGTAGCAGCATTTTCGCAGTTCCCTGCATGAGACGGCGTGCAGACAAGTACTTGCATCGGTCATCGCATCCCAGCGAGTCGGTCACATCTTCGTAGTCAACTATCCATTTAGTTATGCTGTATGAATCGTCACCGTTGAATGCAGGAACAGCATTTTCGATGTCTGAGAAGTCCACTGCACGCCATGGTGCAACCGACGCTCAAGTCTGGCCAGCTCTTGTTCTTCTTCCAAGTCTTGGCCATCAGAAGCTGTATTACTGTGCCTGTTATCAGAAGCGGCCAGTGTTTCAGAAGTATTCTCTCCATTCGGAGATCCAGAAGGTGGAGTTTTCTCGGTTGACTCAGCAGAAGGTGGAGTTTTCTCGCTTAACCCACCAGAAGGTTGTTGGGGTGCCACTGTACTCTCATACAATGCCCGAAGTTGAGCTAGAGAAGCCGTGTCTGGCACATCTACTCCAGCGCCCTGAAGTGCTTCAACCAAATGCGCTTTGTTAAGGTTAGTCATGGCTGGTTTTAAATCCGCAAAAAAAAGAGGTAATAAACACAATAATTTCTTTTCTTTGGTGTATTACCCCACACCTGACGTTGTGGTATAATATTTCTTTATTGAAAATATAACTTTTAATTCAAGATAACAAAATCTATTTCGACCATTGAAAAAGAAGTACAGGAAGCGGTGTTAGTTACATGTACAGTGTACGTGAGTGAAGCAACAAAAATGTCTGATGATGTCCATTTTTAGGGTATGTGCTGTCAATTTTTAGGGTATGCGCTGTCAAACATTGAATGTGTTGTCAGTCGAGTTCAGGGGTGTATTATTTCTGTTCGTGATGGTAAGGAGCTGCAATTCGTTGAGTTCCCGTAGTGTGCACGGTTGTTTTGAATAGTTCTTCCATCGAGTTTCGAAACGTTTTTATTTGTTGGTTGTATTACAATAGGCGTAATAAACGTGATGAATTATAATAATAATTATGATAATAAGAAGTACAGGAAGGGGTCTTATGAACAAGAATTGAAGCATTTTTCTAAGTAGTGTGAGTTTCACAATCACAAACGCATTACAACAGGGCTGGTCTGCAGTTGAATAGTAAATCTCAGGGGCGCCAAGCGAAATTTGATTAAATCAAGATTTCATCGATTTTGCTTCAACTTTTTTTTCAATCTCAATTCTTTTTGTAGGAAACATGGTGTTTTAGCACTTAAGATGCACTGCACGCCCTCCATGGCGTAAGCCTTGACGTGGCGGAGCGGCGTACGGTAACTACTACTATGAAGCTTAGAGCTATGCGATCGCGAAACTTGATTTCGCAGAAGGGCCTCCCATGGTCGACAGGTCGAAGCGGAGTAGGCTGTTACTACTAATTAGCCCACAACGAAGGAGTTTTCCCACCAAGGCACTCCCACTGAGGGACGGCAGCGAATGAATTTCTTCTTTGGAATCAACGGTGGCGTCTCCAGTTCCAGTTAGGCCGAACTACTTGGTGAACACCTTTACGGGCTACTTCGACTTATTTGAAGCCCAGGCCGTAAAAGGAGCGGTTTTTCCGGCTCTTGCACTTGGAGTCACATCAAGTGCCTGGTACTCCAGGTTGGGGGTTGTGCGTTGGGGTGACTTCCCGACCACGTAGAAAAAAGTTTAGTTGCGAAGCAACAACAGGCCTCGGAAACGGACGGATACACTGCTGACGACCCAAGCAAATGTACAAAGGACAACGATTTTCGGATATGCACGTGGAATGTTAGGTCCCTTAATAGACCGCGTGCTGCCGAACAGTTAGCGGAGACCCTCAACTGCTACAAAGCAGATATTACCGCTATCCAGGAAATGCGATGGGATGGACCGGGCAAAAGGAGGATGAAAAACTGCGACATCTACTATGGTAATTGTTACCGAGAGCAACAACAGCGACTATTTGGATGCGGATTCGTCGTGGGAAGCAGACTCAGGCAAAAAGTCTTGAGCTTCAAATGTGTGAGCGAACGCATCACGACAATCCGAATCAAGGCTAAATTCGGCAACATTAGCTTAATATGTGCGCATGCCCCACAGAAGAGAAAAAGGACGACACCAAAGACGAGTTCTACGAGCTCCTTGACAAAACATACGAGCAATGTCGTAGTTATGACATTAAAATTGTCCTCGGAGATTTTAACGCAAAGCTGGGAAAAGAGGACATCTTTGGTGGAACGGGCGGAAAGCACAGCCTGCACGACACCACATCCGATTACGGATTCAGGCTGATCGAGTTTGCTGCGGGGCGAAATTTTGTGGTAGCAAGCACCTGGTTCCCTCATCTTAACATCCACAAAGGTACATGGAGATCTCCTGATCAATCAACCG
>CAKKXW010000001.1:72617859-72821782 GCA_920937365.1 Sphaerophoria rueppellii
TGGTATCGCTTTTTCGTTTTTCGATCTCTCCCGGCATGATATATGTTTTGAAATAGGAGGAGGTCCGTTCGCGAGGGCAAGATCCCCCCCCATTCCGACGAGCTCAGCCGAGCACAGAGCAAGCATGCCGCGACAGCGGACAGCTGCGCATTCTCTCCCATCCCCTTAGGTCTTCTCTCTTGATCCCTCCTTTCTTTCTCTTTGTCCTTTTTCTTTCGAGTCCTTGGTCGTTTCCGGGCTTCATCTTTATCTTCCTCTCTCTTTCCTATTTCTTCTTTTCCTCTTTTCTGACGTCTGTAAAATCTTTCCCTTTTATCCTATCCAAATCTTTCCTTTCAGCCTAAGGAGAACTGTCACTGCACTGACACCAGTAGTGACAGCGAGGAGTGCCAGCACATCGGTCTGTCATCAGCCGGACCGATGAACATCGTCTTTTCACATCTTTTTCTTCTTTCTATCCTTTTCTTTCCTTCTCTCCTTTAATCTCTCTTTCCTCTTTCTCTTATTTCAGACTCTTTATTGATTTAAGAAAAGCTTTTGATCATAAAATTCTTCCTTCAAAACTACATGAGGCCTGGCTACGCGGTTTTGTTCATAAATGGTTTGCGTCATATTTATTCGAACGTAAGCAGTGTGTTAAAATCTTCGATAGTTTCAGCAGTCTAAAGATTATAAGCACGGTGGTTCCACAAGGCTCAGTATTTGGCCCTTTACTGTTTTTAATTTTCTTCAACTCTTTCTTCAAACAACAATTTAAAGGTAAGCTTACGGGCTTTGCGGATGATATTGCTTGCTCGTATGGCAACAAAACTTACTTCAAGCTTGTTTCTGACATTTATTATCTGAAGAAAGTGTTTTTTTTTTAAATAAAATGATTTTGAGTAGTAAAACCAAACTTATGTTTTTCAGTTTGCAAGGTTGTTCTAATATTCTTGATTGTAATTTTTTCTATCATTCCTCGGATTGCCTGCGCCACAAACTGCTTGTTGATGTTAACTCTTCTGCTTGCTCCTTCGATTCTCATGTACAATGTTCTGCGAATTGTTTTAAAATTGATCTTGTTCAATCTTTTAAGTATCTGGGTGTTGTGCTGGATAGTACACAGAATTGGCTTGAACATACAAAAACACTTAAGAAGTATTTGTTAAATTGCTCCAGGCAACGCTATAATTTAAATCATTTTTGTTCTAAAAAAGTTCTTCTTAAGATTTACTATGGTATTGTACATTCCAAAATTCAGTATGGTATCACTTGCTGGGGAGGTGCATATTTTAATAAAATTAATCCCATATTTATACCGCAGAAACATATTATACGTATTATTTGCAATCAAAATCGGTTTTCTAGTAGTTTATTTTTGTTTCGTCAGTTAAATGTACTTCCACTAAGGGTCAGGGCATAGCTTTCATTGGTTTTCATCATTGATAATTTTCATTCGGGTTTTCTAAACAATTAAACAACAAATAATTGTTAAGTTTGGTACCAAAATGAAGGTAAAGAGTTCAAGAATTTTTTTATCAATTAAAATATTTAGTTTAGCCCAAATATTTTGCTTAAAATTCATTTTAATTTTTTCAATGATGTAATCGTTTTCAATGATCAGCTGATTTGTCATTCCTCGTTTCACAATACCAGCGGACCAATGAAAATGTTCGAATTTCTTTTTGTTCCAGACTGTCAGTGGTTCTCCCAATGATCTAGTCTAACCTCAATTGTCCTTAAAAAATAAATAAACAAAAATGAATCGACAACAAAAAGAAAATAAAAATTCTCAAAAATTAGAAATAAGAGAATTTGAGACCAAATTAATACTAGAGGTGAAAAATTTTCAATGTCTATATGCGAAGGTCTCTCCGCAATACAGCAATCGCAGAATTAGAGAAAATGCGTGGATAGACATTGCGTTGGCGTTAGGAAAAAGAGGTAAATATAGTTATTTTTCTTTTTTATTGTATTAATACTTAATAAAAACCATTCTATTAGTTGATGAATGCAAAAGAAATGGAATTCTTTGCGAGACTCCTTCCGCTCTCATTTCAGAGAGCAGTGCAACGTACCCAGTGGATCGGCTTCGGTCCCGAAAACTAAGTGGACACATTTCGAGGTGCTAAAATTTCTTATTCCATATATAAGGGTCCCAGTAGAGTAATTATTTCGAAAACAAATAAATAAATTAAAATAAAAAGTTTTTATTTTCATTTTTGAAGTGATTGTGGAAATGACACGTCGGAATCATTTGCCATAAGCGAGGATATTTTTGACGAGTTCCTAGAAGTAGAATTTCTCGAGACAGAGACGGAGCAAGTCGCACCAATGATGGAACAACAACGAGCCACAGCTGAACAGCACCGAGCAACTACACGGAACACACAGAACCAAGCCGCAACACAACCCGGACCATCACAACCAAAGCAGCCCATAACCAAAAAACGAAAGGCAAGTGATGATATGGACAAAGTTCTTAGAGCAATAGAGAACTCAACATCGCCCCCGGAACCGAAAAATTCAATGCAACTATTTTTCGAGGGCATAGCTCAGCAAGTTGCGGCACTAAGTTCGAGGAGGAAGCTCGATTTGCAGCATAGAATTCTGCAACTCCTAACAGAAGAATTCGGAGATGAACTATGAAAGATTTCAATTGTTTTTTTTTTTTTGTTTTTTACCAACTCTTAAGTTTTAATGTTCTTATGAAATCAAAGATGAATTGTGATATTTTTTTTTGTAATTCTTATTTTATGTTTTTTTTTTTCGGCAAGAAGCCTAACTTTTAAGTTTTATGTTCCTGCATGTATGTATGTACGTCCATATTTTGAATCAAAAAGTCAAAATGCTGTGAAATGGATAATTGTTTTTTTTTTATATGTAGGTTCTTAATAATAAGGCATAAAATCGAAACTAAACTTCTTTTGACGAATTTATTGTTAAATTTTTTGGAACTGATAATCCAGATTTCCTTCTTGAACCATCCACTCCGCAAACCTGTTTCTTATCGCTACTGCATGCGATGGTGGCTTTTGCATTCTTGCTGTATTGTAGTGTTATAAGTGCCCTACTATTTGGTGTAAGCGCACCACGCTAAAATGATACAGTATGATCAACAAGTGGCTGAGACGGACTAAATTCAAGTTTTTCATGAACGTTTCTTTGATTTTGCAGATAATTATGCAAAATACAACAGCATAAAATAATAAGTTTGCCCACAACAGGTTGCACTTCAAGCGGCTTTAATAGAATTCTCCATGTTTGAGCAAGAATTCCAAAAGTGCTCTCTACAATTCTTCTGGGTCTTGAACGTCTAAAACATTTAAAATTTGATTAAAAATACTTAACGAAATGATTTTGATTTAGTAAGCTTACCTAAAATTATATATTCTTTGTTTAACGTTCACTCCAGATCCTGGATAAGGAGTTAGCAAATTGTACCTTAAACCAAAAGCCTCATCGCCAACCAATGCATACGGTTGAGGGTCGCTTGTACCGGGTAAAGGACAATCAGCTGGTACTTCAAGCAGTACTGGATTCTCAATCCATTTTCTTCCAAAATTTGAACAGGTAAAAACAGTGGAATCTCAATTTGAACCATGAGCTCCTATGCTCACCATAATAAATTTGTAGTTTGCATCGACAACGGCCATGAGAATTGTGGAAAAACTTTTTTTGTAATTAAAGTTAAAACTTCCCGAGTTTTAAGGAGCAAATATTCGCACATGTTTGCCATCTACAGCTCCAAGGCAATTAGGGAAATTCCAATTATTTAAAAATCCGTCAGCTATACGTTCCCAATCCTTCGGGCTCTTAGGAATGGGCATGTAAAGATTCATCAAATGCAAATTAATAGCCTTAATTGTTTGCACAATGCATTTTCGCACAGTCGTTCGTCCCATTAAAAAACGGAAAGATAGGTCTACGAAGGTTGCTCCAGTTGCTAGAAATCTAGAAGTTAGTTAGTTAATACTTAATTATTCCAACATATGAATCAGTTTTGTTTTACCTCAAAGTCAAACAAAGCTTCTCTTTTGCACTTATGTAATCGTCTAGCTTTCTAAATAAATTGTTCTTAGGCTTGATATCGTCTTTAATTTTTTTTTAAATAAAGTTAAACTGGTCTTTATCCATTCGAAAATATTGGTAGAACTTCATTGGGTACATTTCTAATCGATGCATCGATGTAAAATATTCTCCGTGAAGTTTTCGGGCACGATATAGAGGATGAACTTGAAAATTTTGCCTTGGTGCAATTGACATTTTCCTTCTTAATATTAATCTCAACATTAATAACAATAATTTTCTTCTTTTAATGCACTCCATTATGTATTTTTTATATATTTTGTTATTAATCACACGTTTTCACAAATTATTTCAACAATATACAAAATATCCCTTAAGAAACAAATATCTAGTGTGTTGCGTGACGCACAAGGCACAAATATTTTCCATTTCATTTTTCACTGACATTTTTGTTCAATGACATAATAGGTTTGTTCGATGTGCGCTCTGGGTCGCTCTGTGGCGCTCTGATTTCGCACTGAGCTGTTCGATGTCGCTCCTTTTTAGCCCCGGTGCATTTCCACCGTGTTCGATGTGCATTCAGTGCTCGCACCGGGAGCGCTCTGAATCGCCCCAAGTTTTTTTCGGGGCGAGAATTTCGGAGCTGTTCGAATCAGCTGTTGCTATACAACAAAGAGAAAAAAAAACAGAGCATTACTTACGCGTTCGATGTGAAACCAAACCCAGAGAAATCTTTCAGTTTTTTGACAACTCCGTTCACAGTATGACAAGCACCGGAGCGCCCCGGGGCTGGTTACATCGAACAAACCTAATATTTCAATGATAGCTATGTTAGACCTGTCAAAAAAATTCCACTGATTTGTTTCAATGATTAAAACCAATGAAAGCTATGCCCTGACCCTAAGATATCCTTACTACTACAAACTCTTAAGGCTTTTTTTCTCAAGAAGAGGGTTTCTTTCCATTCGTGATAGCGCTAATCATAACTTAAAAATTCAAATAAATAAATTCAAGGAATTATGTTCAGATACCGACGCATAACAAAAATCATTTTAGAACCTTTTACACTTTCGTTGCTCCTACACTTTTTAATAAACTACCAGAGTCCATCAGAGGTTTAAGAAGATTTTCTTCTTTCTCAAAGGAGATAAGATCTTGGCTTTTTCAACTTGACTACACGAAAATTGAAAACATCTTAAAAACACAAAAATAATTTTTGTTTTCTAACAGTTCACCCTACTACCAATACTCTTGAATTTAATGCTGATCAAGTTTATACATTTTTTTTCCTTTCATTGGATCATTCGCCACTAGCCCTAGCATTTGCTATAAGCTAAAGAATGTTTCCTTTTATTCCTATTTTTGTTTAACTGCATTATGAAGAACACTCAATTTATGTTTTTTTTTTATTTTGTTTTTGCTTGTTTTATTTAAAGAATTTAAAAATGTATTTATTTGTATTTGTATTTATTTATTAGATTTTGTTTCGAATAAAATTGTGTTCATAGCATGTATTTTAACCAAAAATGAATAAATAAAAAATACTACTACTACTATATAATCGTGCCTTTAGTCTCATATTTGCTGTGGTGAAAGTCTGTCACTTTGGAGAACAGGAGAACAAAAATTACTCACGGCTGACAACTCAATTTTTTTCACCTCTTACACAGATTCACGGACACGAAAAAAAAGAGAGGATTGTGAGAGTTCACCTCAGAAAAATTTTGAGGTTGTTTTCGGCAAGGGAGGAAAAGGTCGCGACTCTAGGTAATATATATTCTCTATGGCAAAAACCCTGATTTTGATTATCAACTATCGCTTAATGGTTCATTTACATGTATCTGCATCATCTTGATCTGTAATGCTCAAAACAGATGTGCAGAATTTCTGCACGCAGCGCTGCATGCAGCGCTTCAAGCAAAACACACGTGCAGAAACTCTGCCAAGTTTTATCACAACAAAAACGACACCTTCCAAAATTTTATTGATGTGGTTGCCTTGAATCTACCTATAATGTTGATATCCAATACGATGTCTTATCCAATAAAACATTGTGTACTTTAGTTTTGCTCGGAGTTGGTGGATTGAACAGGATTCACGCTTGGTTGTTTATTATGCTTATTATCATTGCAATTTTTGCGTTCTTGTTTGAGATAACAAGAAGAATATTTCAAATTTTCTAGTTCAAAAACGAAAAATAAATTGACAGTTGAGATAAAATGTGTACCTGCCAAGAACCAAATTGTTATCAAGTTTGGTACCACAAAAGAACAAAATAAAATTTGGCTTTATTTAATAAAAAGTATCTACATTCTCCACAACAATTCCCCAATGTAAAATCCCATTAGATTTTATTGCTGGTTTCGGTAGGTCAACACCCAAGTTCGAAATTTTCTCCTTCAGAGCAACCCAATCCTAGAGGTCGGATGGAGTCTTATTCCACACATCGTATTGCATGATTTCCTTGCTCACCGGAGAGCCTTCGTATGTTTAATAGGGGTCATCCTTTGGTTGCTTAAGCAACGCCTTCACTCTCGAACGGTAGACGCATAGTTATCAAAGCATCAGTCAAAGGTTGGACTCCAACTCCAATTCCAATTGGACGATGTCGCATATTGGACTCAACTCTATAATAGTTGACATCGATGATTTTGTTGAGATTTTTCGTAACTATTTTGTTGAGCTTCTTGAAATCATATTTCTTCTGTGGGGTGACAACAGCATTCAAAAGCGATCGACGCGACGCCAAATTGCAGACAACAATCGTCGTACAATCTGGGACATTTGTGCGGACACATGACCGACCAATCATCGTCGGCCTCGACACGTTTCATGAACAAATCAGGAATCCGAGGAATGAGAAATCACGTGCGCGAGTTTCCAACTTTCCGGTGTTCTTCTTCAAGTCAAGGAACTCAAAAATGTCCGAATTCCAGGGTTCTAGACAGATGGCGAATACTACTGGTCGCTTGCCACCTTCTTTATCGACGTACCGAGCAATGTTGTTGAAGACTCTCAACGTCTCAACATAGGAACAAGTCCATTTGAAATTTCATTCGTGCCGGTCACTGATTTTTATAATAAACTGGATAGCGTATCCATACAGAAAAAGTGACTCCATTTGAAGATTGTTATAAAGTCGAAAAGGGAAAAATTCGTATAACAGTATAACAAAAATAAACGACAAAGAATCCCTTATTCTTATATTACTTAATATTATGTTTTTTTTTCATTTTTATATTGTATTAATAAATGATATAATCGACTTTTATTAATTACAAAACTGATATTCTCTTCCATAACAACTTGTTTACTTCACCATTTAAATTATTCGAAGCATTACTATTCATTTTTCCGACTCTGTTCAGATATAAAAAAGAAAAACGCCTGATTTTTTTGCTTTTTTTTTTTGGTTAGACGTCAAAAAGTCGAAAAGGGACATTGACTGTCATCTTCAAATGGAGTCAAAAAACTGTTATACTTTGTAGGTAATACACTATCCAGTGTAATATAGAGATCAGTGGTGCCGGTTATATAAAAAAAAAACTAATTTAAATTTGTGTATTTAATTTTCCTGACAATTTGAAATGACACACCTGTCAGCAGTGTCAATTTTGTGTCAATGTAAGTATTGCCAGATAGCATTATTTAGAAAATTTAGTTGTTCAATTATGGCTGCAATGAAACTAGGCAGAAAATTTAGAAATAGAAACGTCACGCAGCGCTGTTCTGCATGCAGAATTTGCTCCATAAGAGCCTGTGTATTTTTAATTTTGCTGCGCAGCAATTCTGCACATCTGTTTTGCCCTTAAAAAATCAAGAAAAGTAAGGCGGGTGAGATATACGTCGTTATACAAAAGAGTGAAAGAGTACACTATATGCCTGCTTTTTTTAATTGCCATAATTTTTTATAGCTCAGTGACATATGAAAAGTCGCATTTTTTTTGGTAACACATTTATTTATCAATTCCTCCATTATTTTCTGGTTGTAGTATCTATACGAAATAAAGTTTATCAATAATTTATTGAGTAATTTTATTGAGTTTGTTATTTCTTTTCGCGGAAAAATTGACAATTATTAGTTCTTGTTGCTTTTTTAGCGTTCAGGTGAGAAAGGGAGATTCGCTGTTGACTTGAATTCATGATGCAGATACATGTAAATCCACCATTACGCGCTAAACGCACGGGAATATCATCGCATACGTCGAGAAAACATAGAACAAAACATATGACGTTCAAACGACTCTGACTTATGTCAAACAAACAACAATCAACAAATTTTGAAAAGGTTCGAAAAGGTAAACTGTGCATTTATTTTATTTCCCATTCTTAAATCCCTCTTCGCAAACCAAATAATCATTTTACGTCCACTTTTGGTATTCGCAGGTTTTTCCGAGTACTACGATCCACCACCACCAGTCTTAATCAGAATTTGGGAGATGGATGTGCCCATTACAATAGGAGCAAAATGTTTGACTCACTGATCTCTATAATACACTGGATAGTGTATCCATACAGAAATAGTGGCTCAATTTGAATATTGTTATAAGGTCGAAAAGGGAAAAATTCGTATAACAGTATAACAAAAATAAACGACAAAGAATCCCTTATCTCTATATTACTGATCTCTGTATCGGTGCAAAGAACACATTGACTTATAGTATGTCAATGAAAGAACAGAGTAGTTTGCTTTCATTTATAGGCGTTTTTCTTTTTTAGTTCGGAGCAATGTATATAGAAAATTAACATTAAAGTTTTTTTTTTCATTTGTATAATTATATTAACAAAAAATATAATAGACCATTATTAATTACAAAACTAATATTCTCTGCCACAACAATTTCTTTCCTTCACCATTTAAATTATTCTAAACATTTATCTTTATTGTTCAGGCTCTGTTCAGATGTAAGAAAGAAAAACGCCTGATTTGTTTGCTTGTTTTTGTTGGTTAGACGTCAAAATGTCGAAAAGGGACATTGACTGTCATCTTCAAAAGGAGTCAAAAAAACTGTTATACTTTGTAGGTAAAACACGTACGTGAGTGAAACAACATAAATGTCTGATGATGTCAATTTTTCGGGGCTGTGCTGTCAATTTTTGGGGCTTTGACTGTGTTGTTTGTCGAGTTCAGGGTTGTATTATTTCTGTTGGTGATGGTAAGGTGCTGCAGTTTGTCGAGTTCCCTTGCACAGTTGTTTTGAATAGTTCTTCCATCGTGTTTCGAAACGTTTTTATTTGTTGATTGTGTTGTGTTCTTGCATATGAATTGAAGCAACAATATTTAAAATATAAAAAATCCACTTTATTAAACAATTTTCTTAGGATATAATTACTACACTTGTAAATAGTACCACTTAACTTTCGATGATGATGTCGGTATTTGAACTGCCTTTTATACCTGGTTGCTGGTGGTTGTTATAGGAGGCATCGGTCGGTGATTGCTTTTTGGTGCTGCCAAATGTTGGTAATGTAATGACTTTTTAATTGTTTATTGGTGCTGCTAAGTGCAAGTAATTACATTTCAATTACTAATAAGTGCTGCCAAATATCAGTGTTGTCAACACCTCCCCTTGTAAGGAAATGTCATTCTTCCATCACATAAGATTCCATCCATTTTGGAGTTCTTCGAGCTCGTTTACTGCGACTTTCCAACGATGTTACCTTTTCACTTTTTTGCTTAGGACTGTCATCTTTGTGTTGATCGTTGCAGTTTGTGTTGCTTGTTTCAGTGATGATTTCGTGATCAGGAAGATTATCCCTCGGTATAGCTTCGGTAGTTTCTGTTGTTTGTTGATAACCTGAACATGGAGTCATCTCACAGCTGAATTCTTGAAGAAGAAGATCCAAAGGCAATGAATTTTCTTGAGGTTTCGCATGTTCTTCAGAAGTTTCATTTGCTTTTAGTTGGTTTGTATGTGAACGAATGAGCAAATTGTTATCTAGAAGTACATTGTGTTACGGCTACTCGGGGCTGAAAACTAAGAGGAATATATTATAGGAAATTCCATTTTTTTTATTTTTGAAAGATACGCGGGCGAATGGCTTTGCTGCCCATGAGCAAGTGGATTACGAATTAGTAACTCCGTCGGCTCCGGACAGGGAAACCAATCGTCCGCGGAATACTTATGATATAGACCCAATCGTCCGGGCACCAGGTTGTCCTCGTTACGATACTCCTGGGAAACCTGAAAGGAGAAGAACACAAAGGTTATGGGAAGCGGATTCGAAAATAATTAAGGATTGGAATGGTACTTACAAGGCAACAAGCAAATTCCGTCACCGGGGGAATATGTATGCGTCGTCGGTTTGAATGGCATCTCGTCCTGGGCGCGATCACTTTGAGTGGTTTATCGAGAGTCGAGAGTACTGCTTCTTGGACTCTCGAAATGAATCATTTTTCTTGTGTATGCTCATTATTTTGTAGCAAAATGAGGACTTTTGAATTTACTAAACAAATTTTCGTAAAGCAAACGAACGAATAATTTTGTTTTGATTGTCAAAATATGAAAAGTCAAAACAGATGCGTATGACAGCAGGTTTCAAAGATGGCCGAGTGGAGACTTGCTTTTGCGGTTGAAGTACAGGATACGGACAGATTAGCAAGCGGCAAACCGTCACTAGAGGGCGTGAAAATGTAACATATACTTACCTTAGGCTTACAAGGCAAGGGATCATTGAACTTGGCACATATTGATTTTAACATAGTTCATGCCATATATGAAAAGACCGTATAGTACGAACTTGTCGTTAGCGGTAAGGCTGTCGTACGATGGAATCGTACGTTGATTCCGGTTTATAGCAAAAACAATTCAAGGCTAACACTCGAAAACAAGATGATCACACTATGGGTTCGGTTAATTAGTCACCTAGTTAGTTAGTTAGTCGTGGCTAGAACTAAAGAAAGGTTGGCAGCAAGTGCATGCGTAAATTGTTGTTTGCCAAGTGAATTTGTTCGTTTTTTTTTTTGATAGAGTGATCGAACTGGTGACTTAAGAATAGTCGACATATAAGTCAAAGAAACCAAAAAGAAGTAAGTTTCGAGGAATTGTCTTTTTTGTTTCGGTTATGAAGTTGGTTTTTTTTTGTTTGTTTAGAGCCTAAGCCAAGGCTTAGATGTGATCAAGGCAAAGTCGTTGTATGTCGTTTTTTTTCTTTGGCCGTTCTCTTCATTGTCATATTGAGTGGTGCGTCGGGGTAAGTCGTTAAGTCCTTGTTTAAGCGTAAACAGTGTGTTTTATTATATTTTGCACGTTAAAGGCGATTTCTGCTGACGGTCGGGGTTGACGATAGCCGGTTGCGGCCGTTGAAGCCATACACCCGCCTGAGTAGTCACGACGAAAGTGGCGGCCCTATAAAAGAAGGTAGTGAAGAAGGGAAAAGCAAGGCCCGTGCCAACCCGGGTACCCAAGTAGAATTTTTCATTCTATTGCATGCTTAAGTGCCCCATAGATTGAAATCGCCCCGCGACACCCAATCTGTTTAACGACCCGGGCTTAGGCCACGGTCTAAGTAAATAAAAGAAAAAAAAATACAACAAACGAGCAACCAAAAGGATATCCCAAACCGCAAGCGAGCACAAGTTTTATCTCTGGTGCGACCAAGTAAAGCGACACGGCACGAGATCCGACTCACGGAATAGGGTTGTTATTGTAGTTTTGTTTAAATCGTATTTATTTATTTATCATCTTTATTTATCGCATGCATTTATTTATTGTATTTATTTATTGTATTTATTTATTATTAATTACTATTTATCATTCTTTTATATTTCCTCTATATTGATATTTTTTTTTGTGATATTTGAAAGAAACCTTGCATGAGACCTAGAACATAAGAATTATTGCTAGAGACAAAAATCGCGACAAGAGCAGAGTGGTAAAAAGGGAAAATTTTGTTTGTTGGGGAACTTCGCGCGCTCTACTGCTAGTGGCAGTCCAATCCTGCAAGCTTTTGCCATAGTCTCCTGAGACAACCCACCAAGAGCTCTCGGTAGGTAGGTCAAATAGGGGTTATACTCTAAGGTCAATCCTTTGATTGACATGGAACACCTGCAGTAGTAGGTAACGTAAAGCCAACGAAAACCTATATACATTATACATATGTACTAACTTATTAAGTATCATTCGAATTTTGCGATTTTTGCCTGCAGCAGCACATCTAAGACTATGCAATTAATCTCTTCAATGATAAATTTTGGTTTTTTGTTTTTATTATGGTAGGTCCTGATAGTTTTGTTGTTTTGTTAAGTCAGGTCATGATTGCCTTCTTTATATTTTGGAATTAAGGATAAGTTATTTGATAAAATAAAACCGAATTGTTTGTCCTAGTGTACGAGATGAAACAACAGAATGATTTTTTTAATGAGCTTGTGACAGGCTCAATGGCTTGGTGAAGACCTTGTTTCGGGGGGTGTGGCCAGTTGGTTAGTCCCAAGGTATAGAATGAGGTGAGTAAGCGAGAGAGGTAAAAGGGTCGAAAAATCCAATTTTGGGGAGTTCCAAACATCAATCATGAGGAACTCTAACGAAGGGTGGGAAAAGAGCATCCTGCGACGACACCAGCAGGGTTCCCAATTGCAGGTACGGTATGTGGTGGAGAAAGAGGAAGTAATATATGGCATGAATAATTATTTTTGTGCGAGGTTTTTGACTGCTATAGGAGCAAGAACTACCCCACCAGCCGACGAGCCTAGCCGTGCCTCGCGAGCATGCCATAGCTCTCTACGGCAGTCATTTTGGCCGGACATCATGCCGGCGACATTCGTTGACGAATAAAACCATCCTCGTTACAAAATTTGGCGCCCAACGTTTTTTTTGTCCTGCCTAATGTTTTGAGTTAGTTTCGATGATTCCAGTGACGGGGAGTAACCAGGCGTAAGTCTCACAATGGATTGCTACTGAGAAAGCTGTTTTGAATGCGACGACTGGAAGCTACTTCATCGCTGGAACGTTTACATCTTGATATTTTTCATATGTTTTTTCTTTGTTAGCTGGAGTTCGGGAAGAAGGATCCTATATGTCTTCGAGTGCATGGTTCTTGAACGGAACACTGAACTGCGAACCACCTTCTCGATCCAATAACGTATTCAGTCGCAATTATAGATTTATTTTTCTATGGTTTTTTTGTTCAGCATAGTCCTTTTCGTCAGGAGTTAGCTCCTGCGTATGTCTTGTTCAGGGATTGCTCATCAGAATGCCTTAACAAATGCGACGAGGAGAGCTCACTCCGGAGTAAAGGACGGATGGAATATTGTCTTGTTTGTGTTTGTCTTATGTTTTATCGAGTGAAGGTATTGCAATTGGGAAATAGATTGAAGATGAGGAGCGACAATAACCTTTTTTTTGCGTATTGGAAAAAAAAACTCGCCTCTGATATACCTTGGGTAACAACTAGAAGCACCCCCGAATGGCTTATGAAAATAAAATCTAATCAACCTTATTTAATAAAAATTCAAATCTGATAACAATCAGGCACTTTTAGGTGGCATACAAACGTTTTATTTTGTGTTGTCTAATTGTTTCGAAGGAAAAAAAAAAGCTTACTAGAACTAAACGATTATAGATAGTTTAGGTAAGCATAGTTTGTCCAGTGGGAGGAAAATTTTACTTACTTCTACTTAAGAAGAAAGTGTTAAATATTTCTTAGTGAAGTTTTGTTTTGTAAGTTTATTATTGGTTTTTGGGTAGTGTTAGTTTTCTTTTGTATTAATTTTTCTTAGATAATATTTTTTTTTTTGTTATTTCCTTTGTTGAACCAAGCTCAGTTTTTTTTTTGGTATTAACACTGTCGTTGGTGTCTATGTATTTAAGTTGATTTTGTTTTGTTTGTTCGAGGTCGAATGTCGAAACGCACTTTTCCAAGTTCAGATAAACTTCTAGGTCTTGCTCAAGAAAAATTTGACAGAATCGTTACTCGCTTGGTAATTCGTAATTTGGTAACAACCGAGAACGAGATGCCAATCAGCCATTCACCGCCGAAAACGCAAACGCGTTCAAGAGAAGCTAGTGATCAGGCGACGGGATCAGTGACGTCAGGTAGCAATTTGTTAGGTTTTAGTCCAACAAGGGAAGCTGGAGGCTCGTCGAGCTCGGGAGGTTCGACCGCGCCAGAGTATAGCGATATTACTATGCAGGGAGGAAATTTCTCCAAGGGCCAGCAAAGTAAGGACGCTCAAGGAGTATTTCAGAGCAACGAGGGCGTTATTGGGGAAAATTCGTCTTCCAGGGATAGAAGTCGCGGCGGGACCGCAGATTCGCCAGGGACCATTTCGGCCGAGCTACGAACGGTTATTAATTTAGCAGTAGTGCAGGCGTATGATTCTTATCGCGAATCCATGCAAGAATGCATATCTGAATCGATCCGGTCGCAGGTGCAAAAGGGTTTTTTAGAATTCCTGAAAGATATAAATCACACGACTCGTCCGGTTCCACCTCTTGAAGAAAGGCAGAGGGCCGCTCCTCGAGTGGAAACAACAACGGAGTACCAACCAAGGAGCACAGCTAACGGCGAAGCCGCCAACCAGATGCCGGAACGAAATGGAGAATTACCCTGACCTTCAATTGAACAGCCCGTTAACAGCCAATTAGATCCCCACGCTAGACCTTTCTTATTTCAAAGGGATGAAAAAAGGGACACATTTTCGGACCGAAATAGGGTTCCGGCTCCACCTCCTAGAATAAGATATTCAGACGTCCCACCGGAAGAGCCGTTCGGTCGATATCAACCACCACCGTCCATTCGATCATTCCGCCGCAAAATTCGAGGACCAGTTCAGCTCGAGACCGAGAACCCCCTCCGAACAACGCAGCCACACTTCCTGAGGTCTGGGGAGACGGATTCAGTATCTTCCGAAATCTGCCACCACCCACGGCCCGGCACCATGCACCACATCCGGATGGACAAGGAATTCAACCAGGTCTACATCATCGAAGGGAAGAAACGCGGTTCAGCCAAGGCTATGAGCAGGGTCCGGTCAGCTAAGGCATACGGCGCCAGTCCTGGCAGCCACCAGATGTCGGCATTAGTCAACAACACCGTTATAATTACCCCCAACCAAGAAACCAACCTCCACCGACACGCCAACCGGTTAGAGTTGATAGGTGGGGACTAGTTTTTGACGGCATCCCAGAGAAGCTCACCGTAGAAGACTTCCTTTTCCGCATCGAGATGCTGCAAGCTCAACACGAGTGCTCCTGGGCGGACATTCTCAAAGACTTCCATCTATTACTGAGGGACGAAGCCAAAGAATGGTACTGGGGGTACCATCGAACCAACTACCGACCGGACTGGTTAACTCTCAAAGAAGCGCTGCTGAGGAGATTCCGGAACTCCAAATCGGATCTTGACATCATGAGAGAGATAATGGACCGGAGGTTGGGACCCAGTGAATCTTGTGATGCCTATTTCGCCGCCATCAATAAAATGAAATCTCAGCTAAAGGTGCCAATTCCGGAAGCCGAATTAGTGAAAAGTTTAAAGAAAAACCTGACAGGACGGATTGGGATGTTAGTGTTTCCACAAACAATCTTCACCCTAGAGCAGCTACGAGTAGCTTGCAAAGAAGCCGAGTATGCGTTTCCGAGGCGAGACCTAGAGAGTCAACGACATTATAAGCCAGCGGTTCGCTATGTGGCTAACGCTTTAGAAGAGGACACCCTACTGGAGGAGCAAGTAGAAGCGTTTCAATATTCAGGCAGTCGTCCGAAAATTAGTAGAACGGCTGTGGATTCCCGACCTCTGGTGTGCTGGAATTGCAAAAGCGCAGGGCATACGCATATGGATTGCCCCTCAATGACACGAAACATCTTCTGCTATCGTTATGGGATGGAGAAAGTCGTGACCCCGAAATGTCCTACGTGCAATCCGGAAAACCGGAATCGGAACGTGGCGAGTGGAGGGGAAACACGTTCGACTCAGACTCCCTCGGACAGCGCGAACCTGAAGTAGGGACGAACCAACCAGAAACGATAACGATACTACCGCGAGAAGGAAATCCCAAGGATGTCCACAATAAAACAATAACAAATTACAGTAAAAACAATAAACCATTACATATAAGAATCAGAGAGTACTATGAGGCGCGAGACAGAATATTTAAAAATCCTATTAATACAGTATCAAAAAGAATACAAAAGGCTAGATTAAGCTATAAGGTAAGGAAAAGTTTGAGAGAGTGCATCGCATCTACTACCCTATGCAATACAATTGACCCGAGGCCATATATTTGGATTAACGTTGCTGGTCAGGAGCTTTTAGGTTTGTTAGATAGCGGGGCAACAATAAGTGTTTTTGGTAAAAATTGCTTAGATTTCCTAAAGAAGATTGAGTGTGACTTTCAACCTTATACCTCAGGAGTTAAAACGGCGGATGGAAAGAGTCAA
This sequence comes from Sphaerophoria rueppellii, assembly GCA_920937365.1. Lineage (NCBI taxonomy): Eukaryota > Metazoa > Arthropoda > Insecta > Diptera > Syrphidae > Sphaerophoria > Sphaerophoria rueppellii. The sequence goes on from CAKKXW010000001.1 coordinate 72,634,248, forward strand.
ACTATTATAGGTAAAGTTAAGATCCTTGTGAGGTATAAGCAAATGGAACATCCGATTACTTTCTTTTTGGTCCCAAGCTTAGACCAAGAACTATACTTAGGGATAGATTTTTGGAAAGCGTTCCAGATTGCCCCTCAGGTAGTTAGTTCCCTTTCAAGCACATCAGATGCTGGTAACCCAGAAAGTGCACATGATCTGACTTCTGAGCAGCAGGTAGCCTTAGAAAAGGTGAAAAGGAAATTTTTAAATTACGATCATTTTGGGTTAGGGAAGACAGAGTTAACTGAACATGTCATCGATACCGGGGACTCAGTCCCGGTGAAGCAGAGACACTACCCTGTCTCTCCAGCGGTACAAGCCTTACTGTACGACGAATTGGATCGGATGCTGAAGCTTGGCGTTATCGAGGAGAGTGAGAGTCCTTGGTGTTCGCCGGTTGTCCTTATAAAGAAGCCAGGTCCAGACGGCACGATAAAGTACCGTTTTTGCCTGGACTCTCGTAAGGTCAACGCGCACACCAAAAAGGACGCTTATCCTCTCCCCCATATCGACATGCTCATCAGCCGATTGAAGGAAACCCGTTTCATATCGAGCGTGGATTTAAAAGAGGCTTTCGGGCAAATACCGCTGAAGAGAGAGAGTCGTGAGAAGACTGCGTTTGCGGTACCGGGGAGACCCTTGTATCAATTCACGGTCATGCCTTTTGGGTTGTGCAATGCGGCCCAAAGGTTATGCCGCTTAATGGACAAGGTGATTCCTGCACGACTGCGGGAAAGAGTCTTCGTGTATTTAGATGACTTGTTGATTTGCTCACCCGATTTTGATAGCCATACCGTTTTGTTAGGTGAGGTGGCGGAGTGCCTTCGGAAAGCAAATCTCACCATCAACGTGAAAAAATCCAAGTTCTCCTTTCAAGAGCTGAAGTACTTGGGTTTCATCGTTGGTGGTGGGAATTTGAAACCTGACCCCGCTAAAATTGAGGCCGTAGTGAAATTTCCTTTACCTAAAAACGCCAGGCAGGTGAGAAGCTTCCTCGGATTAGCGGGCTGGTACCGAAGATTTATTAAAGACTTTTCCAGTATGACAGCACCCTTAACCGACACTTTAAAAAAGAAAAACCCGAAGTTCGAAATGACGGAAGAAGCACAGCGGGCTTTTGAACAATTAAAAGCCGCTCTAACAACAGCACCCGTTCTATCAAGGCCAGATTTTTCAAAAAGACACCGGCATTGGGGCTGTTTTATTCCAGAGGTATGAAGATGATAGAGAATCCCCAATAGCTTTTTTCTCCCAAAAGCTCAATAAGTGCCAGAAAAATTATTCAGTGACCGAGAGGGAGTGTATGGCAGCGGTAATGGCAGTAAAGAAGGTCCGGCCCTATGTGGAGGGCATGGACTTCACGGTAATAACTGACCACTCAAGTCTGAAGTGGTTGATGACCATGAAAGACTTGAGTGGCCGGCTCGATCGTCTTCGACATAGAACACCGCAAAGGATCGCAAAACATAGCCCCTGACGCTCTCTCTCGGGCGCACGTAGATGAATTGTCTCTCGAACAAGTAGCACCTTTAATCGATCTTGAAAGTGAGGAGTTCAGATCAGAGTACGATTCTCTGGTCAAAACCATAAGAAGCAACCAAGACCAGCTACCTGACTTAAAAACTGAGGATAATTTTGTATATAAGCGTGCTCTGGGGAATCATTATGAGGAAGCTATGACGGAACACTCGTGGTGTCTGTGGGTTCCATCGGCCCTTACTGAAAACGTAAATGCCAAAGCCCATAATCCCCCACATCAGCCCACGGTGGAGTGGCTAAAACTTTAAGTAGAATACGTCAATAAGAAATTTCATTGCTAATTGCGAAATCTGCAAACAGTCAAAGTCAACCAATGTGGTTTCTCGACCGAAAATACAATCCGGTTTTTGTACGGATAAACCGTTTCAAAAACTGTATGTGGACTTCATTGGTCCATATCCAAGGTCCCGATCTGGAATTGCCCATGTTTTTGTAGTGTTAGACCACTTTTCGAAGTTCGTTTCCCTGAAACCGTTACGCGCTGCTAACGCAAACAGTGTCATAAGGTTTTTGAGAAACGAAATTTTTAATACTTTCGGTGTACCCCAGATAGTCCACTCGGATAATGGGAAACAGTTTATTTCCAAAGACTTTGAAAATTTCTTGACAAGTTACGGAGTAAGGCATTTCAAAACCGCGTATTATGCCCCCCAATCAAACGCTTCTGAGAGAGTAAATAGGACCTTATTGGCCGCAATACGCTCTTACCTCAAAGAAACCAGCGCGATTGGGATATCCAATTGAGTGAAATTGCTTGTGCGTTAAGGAGCTCAGTCCATGCAGCCACCGGAGTGTCGCCATATTATGCGGTTTTCGGAACCAATATGATGACTCATGGTCACACCTACGACCTAGCCCAAAAACTGAATGCCGTAAGCGATGGGGAACTGAGTTTATTACCGCGGCAAGACAAGTTGAGGTTAATTCGAGATAAAGTGAAGGCTCGGATACTACACTCAAACGAGAAGGTAGCCAAGACCTACAACACCCGCGCTAGGAACGTCCAGGACAAGAGGTATATAGGCGTAATTTTATACTTAGTGATAGTTCTAAGAACGTTTCTGCTAAGCTTTGCCCGAAATACCTAAAATGTAGGATAGTTAAACCTATTGGCAAAAGCATGTATGAGGTCGAGAACTTAGCTGGTAAGAAAGTAGGGGTGTTTCACGCCAAAGACCTCAAACAATAATCAAAGCCAACTACGATATGCGATGAGCAACTACCCTGAACTGTGATATATGGTCTTATTTATTTATTCTTTAGCTTAATTCTAACCCCATTGAAAGTACCTGATTTTCATTCGATCTATAATATAATTCCCTCTGTACCTGAACATTTCTTTTTCTGCTATGTAACCCGCCTGTGATATGCTTTCAAAAGCAGCAGCTTAGCTGTCGTGTTTTAAACACCCACTTAAGTACCTTCCTACCATCTGTGATATTTTTTTTTTCTTTACCGTCCGTCCTTGAATGTTAATATTTATTTATTCGTAATCGAAACTAACACCTGTGTTATAAAACGAAAAACCTAGTATCTGTGATATACATTTTATTTCATTCAAGTAGGTGAATGCACCATTAGATCCGGATGAACCGAGAATTCCTTAACGGAAGAAAAAAGCGAGCTCTTAGAGCCACACATTATGAAAGGAAAAAAAAAACAAGACCAGAGATGCGACATAGAGAAAAAAAAGTTTCAATAAGGTACTTAATTGGCCCCTTACACTTACATGCTACCAAATAATAAAAAGATAAGCTTACGTTTCTGTCATAGCGTTAGCATGCCCGGCTCGTACGTGAGTTCTTCCCCACGTTTCAGAAATTTCGTAGCCTGGCCACCGTCTTTGTAGGCTTTGACCAAATCCACAAATCCGGAGTTTTGTTACGGCTACTCGGGGCTGAAAACTAAGAGGAATATATTATAGGAAATTCCATTTTTTTTTATTTTTGAAAGATACGCGGGCGAATGGCTTTGCTGCCCATGAGCAAGTGGATTACGAATTAGTAACTCCGTCGGCTCCGGACAGGGAAACCAATCGTCCGCGGAATACTTATGATATAGACCCAATCGTCCGGGCACCAGGTTGTCCTCGTTACGATACTCCTGGGAAACCTGAAAGGAGAAGAACACAAAGGTTATGGGAAGCGGATTCGAAAATAATTAAGGATTGGAATGGTACTTACAAGGCAACAAGCAAATTCCGTCACCGGGGGAATATTATGCGTCGTCGGTTTGAATGGCATCTCGTCCTGGGCGCGATCACTTTGAGTGGTTTATCGAGAGTCGAGAGTACTGCTTCTTGGACTCTCGAAATGAATCATTTTTCTTGTGTATGCTCATTATTTTGTAGCAAAATGAGGACTTTTGAATTTACTAAACAAATTTTCGTAAAGCAAACGAACGAATAATTTTGTTTTGATTGTCAAAATATGAAAAGTCAAAACAGATGCGTATGACAGCAGGTTTCAAAGATGGCCGAGTGGAGACTTGCTTTTGCGGTTGAAGTACAGGATACGGACAGATTAGCAAGCGGCAAACCGTCACTAGAGGGCGTGAAAATGTAACATATACTTACCTTAGGCTTACAAGGCAAGGGATCATTGAACTTGGCACATATTGATTTTAACATAGTTCATGCCATATATGAAAAGACCGTATAGTACGAACTTGGCGTTAGCGGTAAGGCTGTCGTACGATGGAATCGTACGTTGATTTCGGTTTATAGCAAAAACAATTCAAGGCTAACACTCGAAAACAAGATGATCACACTATGGGTTCGGTTAATTAGTCACCTAGTTAGTTAGTTAGTCGTGGCTAGAACTAAAGAAAGGTTGGCAGCAAGTGCATGCGTAAATTGTTGTTTGCCAAGTGAATTTGTTCGTTTTTTTTTTTGATAGAGTGATCGAACTGGTGACTTAAGAATAGTCGACATATAAGTCAAAGAAACCAAAAAGAAGTAAGTTTCGAGGAATTGTCTTTTTTGTTTCGGTTATGAAGTTGGGTTTTTTTTGTTTGTTTAGAGCCTAAGCCAAGGCTTAGATGTATCAAGGCAAAGTCGTTGTATGTCGTTTTTTTTCTTTGGCCGTTCTCTTCATTGTCATATTGAGTGGTGCGTCGGGGTAAGTCGTTAAGTCCTTGTTTAAGCGTAAACAGTGTGTTTTATTATATTTTGCACGTTAAAGGCGATTTCTGCTGACGGTCGGGGTTGACGATAGCCGGTTGCGGCCGTTGAAGCCATACACCCGCCTGAGTAGTCACGACGAAAGTGGCGGCCCTATAAAATAAGGTAGTGAAGAAGGGAAAAGCAAGGCCCGTACCAACCCGGGTACCCAAGTAAAATTTTTCATTCTATTGCATGCTTAAGTGCCCCATAAATTGAAATCGCCCCGCGACACCCAATCTGTTTAACGACCCGGGCTTAGGCCACGGTCTAAGTAAATAAAAGAAAAAAAAAATACAACAAACGAGCAACCAAAAGGATATCCCAAACCGCAAGCGAGCACAAGTTTTATCTCTGGTGCGACCAAGTAAAGCGACACGGCACGAGATCCGACTCACGGAATAGGGTCGTTATTGTAGTTTTGTTTAAATCGTATTTATTTATTTATCATATTTATTTATCGCATGCATTTATTTATTGTATTTATTTATTGTATTTATTTATTATTAATTACTATTTATCATTCTTTTATATTTCCTCTATATTGATATTTTTTTTTTGTGATATTTGAAAGAAACCTTGCATGAGACCTAGAACATAAGAATTATTGCTAGAGACAAAAATCGCGACAAGAGCAGAGTGGTAAAAAGGGAAAATTTTGTTTGTTGGGGAACTTCGCGCGCTCTACTGCTAGTGGCAGTCCAATCCTGCAAGCTTTTGCCATAGTCTCCTGAGACAACCCACCAAGAGCTCTCGGTAGGTAGGTCAAATAGGGGTTATACTCTAAGGTCAATCCTTTGATTGACATGGAACACCTGCAGTAGTAGGTAACGTAAAGCCAACGAAAACCTATATACATTATACATATGTACTAACTTATTAAGTATCATTCGAATTTTGCGATTTTTGCCTGCAGCAGCACATCTAAGACTATGCAATTAATCTCTTCAATGATAAATTTTGGTTTTTTGTTTTTATTATGGTAGGTCCTGATAGTTTTGTTTTTTTGTTAAGTCAGGTCATGATTGCCTTCTTTATATTTTGGAATTAAGGATAAGTTATTTGATAAAATAAAACCGAATTGTTTGTCCTAGTGTACGAGATGAAACAACAGAATGATTTTTTTAATGAACTTGTGACAGGCTCAATGGCTTGGTGAAGACCTTGTTTCGGGGGGTGTGGCCAGTTGGTTAGTCCCAAGGTATAGAATGAGGTGAGTAAGCGAGAGAGGTAAAAGGGTCGAAAAATCCAATATTGGGGAGTTCCAAACATCAATCATGGGGAACTCTAAGGAAGGGTGGGAAAAGAGCATCCTGCGACGACACCAGCAGGGTTCCCAATTGCAGGTACGGTATGTGGTGGAGAAAGAGGAAGTAATATATGGCATGAATAATTATTTTTGTGCGAGGTTTTTGACTGCTATAGGAGCAAGAACTACCCTACCAGCCGACGAGCCAAGCCGTGCCTCGCGAGCATGCCATAGCTCTCTACGGCAGTCATTTTGGCCGGACATCATGCCAGCGACATTCGTTGACGAATAAAACCATCCTCGTTACAATTGTAATTTACTTTGCCAATTTGCTCGATGATAACTCCAGAAGTCCAGAAAGATTTGTTTCCTCGATATTGTTTTGCAAAAACTCGGTTGCCTGGTAAAAACTGTCTATTTTTCGCATTGTGATGACGATTAAAAGCTCTTTCCATAGCTTCATTTCGGTGTTCGACAGAATGATTTGAAGTTGGAAGTAAAAGATTTAGTGCAGACCTAATGCTTCGGCCAAACATTATCTCAGCTGGGGACTGGTGGACTGGAGTATTGCGATTGGGAGTTATGCGATATGTGAGTAGAAAAGTTTGTAGAATCTCACTGATACTTCCTTCCCCGTTCATTTTAGCCAGACTTCTCTTTAGGGAATCCACAAAACGTTCTGCCTGCCCGTTTCATTGAGGATGATAAGGAGCTGTTCGACTTCGAATGTGCTGGATGCCATTTTGAGTACAAAAAGATTTAAAAACCTCGCTTGTGAATTGGCTTCCGTTGTCTGATACTATTACTTTCGGATTTCCAAAACGAGCGAAAGTTTCAGGTAGCTTAGCTGTAGTTGATGCTGAGGTTATTGTTCGCATCTGGTATATCTCAGGCCATTTGGAATATGCATCGACGATGACAAGAAAGTATTCTCCGTCTCTTGGTCCTGCGAAGTCAATATGGATGCGTTCCCAAGGATGCTGCGTGAGTGGCCAGGAAGCAAGTAGAGTCTTCTGTGGCATTTTCGCTGCTGATGCACATCTTCCACAACCTTTGACATACGTTTCTATGCAGCTGTCGATATTCGGCCAGTAAACAAAACTTCTCGCTAGTGCCTTCATTCGTTCAACACCTGGGTGTCCTTTGTGAAGTTGATTAAGGATACGATTTTGAAAAATCTTAGGTATGACTACTCTGTTTGAATACATGATGCAACTGTTGACGATCGAGAGTGCGTTGCGTCTAGCGAAAAACTGTCTAAGGCGGTCATTTTTTTTTCAAAATTCATTTTTTATTCATTATAACTTAAAACTACTTATCACTGCTACTTAAAATTAGGTCCTTAAAAATAAAACTTAAAATTAACTAAAACTACCTATTCTACCTAACAACTACTTACGAACTAGAACAACAACAGCAGCAAATATCTTTCATTTTTATTTCATTTTTTTTTTATTGTACATATTTTGTTGTTTTCTTTATACTTCTGTTTTTTTGTTTTTTTGTTTTTCTTTTTTTATGTTTTGTATTTACCATTTGTTGTCTGTTGTCTTTGTCATTGTGTGTGCCACCATGCCTACTCTACTTAAACCTAAACCCAAAACCCTTAAACTAAAACAAATATATAAGCCGGCCAAGGCTCAAAATCCCGAACCGACTACTCATTGTCAAGTGCTGACTGAAGCCACCAGAACTGGTTCTCCTGCTTCACCCTATCGTTTCGGTCCCGTTCGGACACAGCCCTACTGAACCTAAGGAGCTCTGCTCCGTCTTGTGCGAGGACGTCTCGACTGTAAAGGAGCAGCCGATCGACGATTCTTCGCCTGACGTGGTAGATTAGCGGCACCGCCATTCTGTCCTGTATCAGACCGCATCTATCTAAATAGAGGAATGCCTCTGGTGGAATGAAGCCGTTCAAGCGTGCACTATTAAAATATTCGTCGTTCGGATAGAACGCCCCAAAGATCAAATTATTCGTCGAAGTCATAGCTCTTGCAATGTGACCCCGAACAAGTTTTATCACGAAATTGTCAATTCTGTTGATCCGAGCCCCGTTGTATAGAACCTAGTTAGAATAGTAATGTACATAAGAAGATTCCGGTGTCCGAAACAAACCAAGACAGCGCCGAAGACACTGCCTCTCGAACACCGCTGTGAAACAGCCGTTTTGTCAGAGCGAAAGCTCCTCTGGCCCTGGTCAGAGCAGCACTTATATGTCTGTCGAAATATAAGAACTGATCCAGCCAGATACCGAGGTACTTCACTTCATTTTTGTTCGTCAATTCCTGTCCGTGAGGCCCAACAATGACCATCTTGCGCCAATTCTTGCGCGTATCCCCCGAGGCCCTAGACAACGGAGTCCGGAACAGAATTGTCTCACATTTCTGGACATTTATTTTCAGTTTCCAGTCATCGCAATATCGCTGAATCTTCTCGAAGTCATGTTGCAAGAGAGTTCTAATGACCTCGACCTTTGGAGCAGTTCTGTACGCAATCAGGTCGTCGGCATACGCAATTGCCTGGATAAGGCTACCTATCAGATCGCTGGTGTAAATGCTGAAGAGGATCGTCGAATTAACCGCTCCCTGTTGCAGACCATTTTTAATTTCAAAGGTGGTGGTAGAAGTTACATTGCCACTTTTGACAACAAACTTTCTACCGTTGAGCATATCATAAAGCATATACAACAATGGTCTACTGATGCCTAGTCTGGTGAGTTTTAGGTACAAACCTTCTAACCATACGGTGTCGAAGGCCTTCTCTAAATCCACCAGAACAGCACCCGTGCATTGTTTCTTGGACTTGTTCCATTGGACGTCAGAAACGAGCTTAGACGCGGCATGAATGGTGTCATGTCCTGCCTTGAACCCGAACTGATTATCCGGAATTATTGTGTTGTCCGCAGCCCACTTAATCAGAGCTCTATTGATGATCTTTTCGAATACCTTACTGATACTTGGAAGAAGACTTATCGACCGAAGATTTGACGGATTGGAGTTGTCCTTTCCCTTTTTCGGAAGAGGATGAACCACAGCTGTCTTCCAACGCACTGGATAATATGCATTATTCAGCGCGTTGTTGAACAGAGTGGTGTAGATGTCTATTGCCTCAATCTCTAAGTGTCTTAGTACAATGTTGGATATACCATCGACACCTGCTGACTTCTTATTCTTTATTGAATCGAAGATAGCTCATCCTTCGTGATGAGCAAGGGACTTGAGCCCGTTCGATCGGCGATTATAGCGTTTGCTAAGAAGTCGCCATCAAACCGGGTAAAACCACGGTTCTCGGATCGCCATTGCGTAATATCATTCCTTAGGTAGAAATGATGAAGTAAGGCTCTGTTTTCCAGTTCGTGGTTCGGGCGAGTGCAAGTATTCACCTTATACACTTGCTGGAAAGCAGCACCAACTGTGTCCACTTTCTCCTGCGGATCTTCAATCACAAAGAAGTCATCGTCCAAGACGGCTTCCTCAGGAACAATTTGCGCTGTCAGAAGAACGTCTCTGTTCTCTACTGTCCTCTGGAGCTTAAGACACGGAAGGTCGTTCTGATTCTTGGACCTAAATATCTTATTAATTTGAGGGAGCATACTTGGCCCGAATTTTCTTGTCCCAATACAAATTAATAGATAACCTGTTTTCCTTGATCAGGGTGTTGACGTTCTTAATCGTCGACTTCAGTGTCCTAATCTCCAGGTCGTTCGGGTCTGTAAATCGTCTGTACAAGTTCTTAAGTCTTGTCAGTAGTCCGCTTTTTTGTCTGTGCAGTGCGTCTATTGTCCGTTCCATTGTGTGTTTTATTATGTTGTCCATCTGTTCAAGGTGTTGGTCGATTTCTGTATTTGTCAAGTTTCTGTTGTTTGGTGGGGCTATGTCACTCGAACGAAGTTCTCTCGCTAGGGCTTGGGTGAAACGAGGCCAGTGCATCTTACTGTAATTGTAAGAATGCATTGGAACGTATTCATCCAACTCCACGCGCTCGTTCGGAATCTGAATTACAGCAGTGAGTCCGCAGTGGTCACTGTCGTACTCGACTGTCTGTAGGCAGTTTCGAGGGTGATTACCCACTTTGTCCGTTATGGTCAGTCTGGTATCGTACAGCAAAAGGTCCAGGAAGGAACCGCTCCTTGGGAACGATGGCCTTTCTGTAGCCAGCAGGTCAATTCCATATTCAACACTGCAAAGATTCATCAAATTAAAAAGATGATTACCTCTTGGATTATTATTTTGATTTCCCCAATCTTCATGCTTTGCGTTCAAATCTCCGGCCATTACGAAGTAGTTTTCTTCCAAGCCCAGTTTTAGTACTCTGAAAAGAATTTCGAGCTCTGAAATAAAGATAGTAGCCTGCGGAGCTTCAGCCGCATAGGCCGCAATCATAAACATCCGCTTCTCTTGAGTGAGAGAGATGCATATGACGGAGACTTCTAGCTTCTGAAACTTTCGCAAATCATTGTTGTATATGACTTTATAATTAATGCCCTTTCATATGAAGATTGCAACACCGCCTCCTTGAGTAGAGCCGGGTCGATCCCTTCTTACGATATTGTAATTGTTATTAGTCAGTTTATGTTTCTGGTTTAGCTTGGTTTCGCTAGCCATGAACACATCGGGACTGTGGTCTTTCAACAACTGGAACAAATTAGCTCGACGTTCAATCCTAATCAGTGAATTTACATTCACAGCTAGGATCCTTAGGCGCGTCTCTGGCAGCGCGCCCTTAACCATGACGTTGCGCTTGGCCAGTCATCAAAGAGTGGAGGTGATCCACTCTTGAGGCTTGCTCCCAGATCTGACTTTGCAGTCCTGCTAGCTGGCCTTGAATGGCAACCAACAAGGCCACAATGTCTGGCTGCACCATCGGCTCCTTAGGCGCTGGGGCCTGTGGGGAAACCTTTGGTGGAGCCTGTATCGTCTTTCCCATTCCTTTCGCAGAATTAGCGTAAGAAAGATTGGGTCTCACGAACGAGTTTGCTGTCGGAGCTTGTCGTAATGGTCGACTTTCTACGGCCTTCTGACTGGCTTGTTTTTCTTTTATTTCCTGGACCTTAGGGCAGCCCCTATAGTTGGCAGGGTGCCCCTCGTTTCCACAAATAACGCACTTGAGCTGGGTTAAATCTTCAACCCGTTCCGTTCCTAGCCTACATTCACCCCTATTGTGGGTTTCGGCGCATTTCACACAGCGCAACTGCATTTCGCAGTTGGCTGCAGCGTGACCGAACCTTTGGCAGCGCATGCATTGCAGCATGTCGTCGTGCCTCATTAATTTTCCCCACGGATAACTTGGAAGTCGAGGACTGTAATACTCCTCAGACTGTCCAATTTACTTTGGGGCGATAGTGAAACGAGGAACATAGGCAACCTATAACCTCCTCGTCTGGACCTAACCGTGCTGAAAGGCTTGACCCCAATAAAATCGAGATCATCGCTCGCTTGTTGACTAAGGCGGTCATCTGTTAGATTCTTTGCATCGGGCCATTTTGTGGAAATGAACTTTGATACCTGAGAAAGAAATGTATCTTTAATTGTTGCCTGACTTACCATCTTTGACGTTACTGGTAATGATTTTATGGATTCGTCTAAAATCATTTGAGTCTCTTCTTCCAATCTGATGGATGCAATGATAATATCTTCTTTTGGTGTGTCGGTTGTTTTCATCAATCGTGAAAGCATGTCTGCGTGACCAAAATCTTTTGAAGAAACATCCTGAATTTTGAAGTCATACTGTAACAACTGTAATGCCCATCTCTGCAGTCGATTCGCGGTATGTACTGGAATACCTTTGCGTGTGCCAAAAATGGTGATCAATGGCTTATGATCGGTTTGGAGTGTAAAAGTTCGACTATATATAAATCGGTGAAATTTTGTCACAGCAAAAATAAGAGCAAGTGCTTCCTTCTCGATTTGGCTGTATTTACGTTCTGATGAGGTGAGTAAACGTGCTGCATGGCTTACTGCTTTCATTGAACCATCTGGAAATCGGTGCAAGATACAGCCACCAAGTCCATAGTTACAAGCGTCTGCGGCAACAATTATTTCCAGCTTCGGGTTGTAGTGTGTTAGCAGCAAATCTGATGTCATCACTTTTTTTAGATCTTCAAAGGCTTGTTGATGTTTATTTGTCCAATTCCACTTGATGTTTTTCTGCAGAAGTTCATCCAATGGACCTCTTAGTGTTCTCATTTTGTCAACGTATCGGCCGTAGAATGTAATTGCTCCCAAAAATGATCGAAGGGTGGTTTCATAAGTTGGACTTGGAAGATCTTTAATTGCTGCGATTCTGATTGGATTTGGTTTGATTCCGTGTTGACTGATGTTGTGCCCGAGGTACGTTATTTCTTTCATGAAAAATTTACATTTTTCAAACTGCAGATGGAAACCAAAATCCTGAATCCTGGAGAGAGCTGCATGAAGGTTCTTGGCATGTTCATCTTCGGAGGCTCCGTAAATGATGATGTCATCTATGTAAGCTTCTGCTCCTGGGAGACCACTAAGCATTGTGTCAATAACTTGTTGAAATGCACTCGGTGCTGGTTTCACTCCGGGTGGTAAGCGGTTGACTTTGAAATTACCCAGATGAGTGTTGATAGCCAGCAAGTCCTTCGATTCATCATGGACTTCGACTTGAAGAAATGCATCAGAAAGATCGATGATGCTGAAAATACGGCCTTCACTGATTTTCGCAAAAATATCGTCTGGTTGAGGCAAAGGATGACGATGTGGTTCCAAGACATCGTTTAATCCTGTGGAATAGTCTCCACAAATCCGGATCTTGCCATTTGCTTTTCGGACGGCTAGGATCGGTGCTGCCCATTCGGAATAACTGATTGGTGATATTACTCCTTCATCTTGTAGTCTCTTCAGCTCTGGGCCGGAATCATGTAACGCGATAGTTGATTATCAAAATTTGTTTATCGTTTTTGATTATCAACTTTACGTTGGTCTATGTAAGCTGATCAAAAAAAACCTTTGATTTTTTGGCATCACTGACTTTGACGAAACTATTTTGTTCTGTACTGACATTTAAAATTTGTCTTAACCCCGATACATACTGGGATTGAAATCTTTTCTAAGGTCTAGGTTACACTTTTCACTAATAAGAGTACACAAACGTAGACTGCTATTACACGATGACTCATGAGTCATGACCCTTTTTCGGATTCTGTTTTAAATTTCATATAAAAGTCTCAATAAAGTATTCAATTCCATTCAATTCCTTTGAGTCGAACACTATTACATCATGACTCTTAAGTCACGATTCAAATTTGGCGTGCTCTATAATTTAATTTTCCTTTAAATGAAATGAAAAACATTCTTTCCCACTTTGTCAACTAGAAAAGTATACTCGTGAACTCCAAGCAAGACGAATTTAAACAAATAAAATTCAAAAATTTTGAAAAAGAATTGAAGAACGTCAAAAATGAGTTATATAAACATTTGAAGAGATAGGGGAAATATTTTTCTCCTTCAAAAGTGACAGTACTAATAAAATTCTTGGGTAAAAAAACAGAAAAGTGTGAGAATTTTTCGGGAGTATTCATGAGTTTTAGGGAGTAAATGAACAGATTAAATATGCATTTAATTTTTTTATTTGATTTGATTTTTGCTTCAAACTTGTCAGATAGTGTTTAAATATATATTATAAGCATATGCAATGTTAATATTCATTTGAATTTTTATTAAAACAACATAAATATTTGAAAACGACACCTAAATGGGTATCGAGTGAAATTATCGCAAATAACTGACTATCAATTTGATAATCAGCTTACATAGAGCAAAAATCCTGATTTTGATTATCAAGTATCGCTTATCGCGTTACGTGATTCCAGCCCTGCTTCAACTACTGGTAACATAGCATATGCCACTGGACGTTTTTGTCGAAAAACTGGTTTTGTATTTGGGCGTGTACTGAGTCTTATTAGGGCTTTATTGCAATGGCCCAAGGTATTTTGAAAAACATCAGGAAATTTGGACTTAAGAAGCGCTGTTTGATCTACCATGTGAATTGCAAAATGAGTCTATGGGTTTGCTCCATAAACCAAATTTATCAATCAGATCAATTCCTAAAACACTTAAATCTGAGTTTTTCTTGACGTGGCATATGCACTTTTCTGTTTGTCCATTGAGGTTGACTGTAACGAAAAATTTTGATAAACCTTGTGTTTGCATACCTGAAGCATTTCTGACAATGCTGTCTTCTGGATGAAGTGTAGGTTTTCCGATGCTTAACCATTGTTGATGTGATATTATGGTTATATCTGAAGCTGTGTCAATTTGAAGCTTGAGCTGGACATAATTAAAATGTATGGCAATGTATTTTCTTTTCGCTGCTACATTAATGTGGTTTACAAATATGCTTTTTGTGTGAATTTGATGTTTTCTTCTGGATGCATTGTTACTATGGCGTTTTGGCTGGACATTTGGTTGCCTAGATGTGTTTGCAGATGATGTTGAAGATGTTGCAGCGCAATAACCAGCTTTATGGCCTATTTTGTCACAGTCGTCACACTTCTTATTTTGAAAAGGACATTCTTTAGCAAAATGCATGGCTCCGCAGTTCCAACATGGTCGTCTCGGCTTGTTGCTATCTATGTTTGGATCACTTTTTCTTGGAAATTTTGAGAGTCAGTTCTGATATGATGTACTGAAGGTTGATTGTGTCCATTGTGCTTTTCCAGTAAATTTGTGTCCTGTTTAAGATTTTGGATTCGCAAGCATTTTTCTGTTAATGATTGAAGGGTTTCTGCGTTTTTCGAGTCTTCCAGTTTTGAAAGGAGTCTTGCACGGATTTCAGCATTGCGGGGAGCAGTTAAGCCCATAACGAAAATTAAGCATTTGAATTGTTCGCTGGTCATCGTTGTTATGCTGAAATTTTCACAAAGTTTATTAACTTTTCCTGAATTTTCATTTTGAAGACATTTGTATCGCAGGCTGAAAACGGATACCTTGCGGCTGAATAATATCGTCAATGTGTCGAAAGTAAAAGCACGTGGATGCTTTGGCAAAATAAAGTTTGTGTATTTTGTATAGGAAATCGGATCAAGTTTTCGCATAAGGAGTCTGACCAGTGCACTATCATCCAATTTCTTCCCGTCAACTTTGAAAAAATATTCATAGCGCCTGAACCACGATTCGAACATCAAACCATTTTCTGGGTCAAATACGAATGGCATAATGCTTTGCGTCAGAGATTCTAGTATCTGCTCCGTGCCATTTGAGTTTTCAAGAGCAAGCACTTCTTTTTCCCTGAGTGAGAGAGTGTTAGATTGGTTCTCTTGCTGCTTAGCGCTGCTGTCTGCCAGTTGTTTTAAAATCTCTTGTTGCTGTTGGAGAATTTGCACAATTGTATCAGCGGCTGACATCTTGATTTTTTGTTTGAGACCAGTCGAAATTTAGTAAGTTCGTAAACGAATCCTCGTCGCCAAATTGTTGTGTTCTTGCATATGAATTGAAACAACAATATTTAAAATATAAAAAATCCACTTTATTAAACAATTTTCTTAGGATATAATTAATACACTTGTAAATAGTACCACTCAACTTTCGATGATGATGTCGGTTTTTGAACTGCCTTTTATACCTGGTTGCTGGTGGTTGTTATAGGAGGCATCGGTCGGTGATTGCTTTTTGGTGCTGCCAAATGTTGGTAATGTAATTACTTTTTAATTTTTTATTGGTACTGCCAAGTGAAAGTAATTACATTTTAATTACTAATAAGTGCTGCCAAATATCAGTGTTGTCAACAGATTGTATGACAATGAACTAGAAAATACTTCTATATTTTCCCCTTGGTAATATTTGAGTCCCTGTCTATTGTGAATTATATCGTCAACTGGAAGCAAATTGAGGTTGAAAAATTGTAGTGTTGGCAGACTAAGGAATATTTTACCTAGTTTCTGAAATTGAAACTATTTAAAAATTGTGACTAAATAATTAATTTGCGATTAGAAAATAAATTCAAGTTTAAGTTTGTTAGAAATCTACTTTGGTATGTGTGAGAATCTGAAAATATCAGTCAAAGTAACTCATACTCACGATGGTATGAGTCAGTCATTTTTGTAAAGTCGTAGAGAGCGGACTCGTTTCACATAAAATAAAGAAAAATATTGTAACAAAGTATATTGGTTTATTGTTTTCTCGATTGGACTTATAGTTTTGCTAACAATTCAGAAGTGGGATTTGGCACCAATCAAAATTTAAAATAAAAGCCTGATTCATTAACATTTCATAAGTTCCTTAAATTTTATCATAAAATTCGCGTCGCTTCGTGTTCAATTATGGTGTACGCCGAGAGATGAGAGAGCTGAAGAACGGGAGCGAAGGAAAATTGAATTAGAACGAGCTGAAGCCGATCGTATACGAGAAGTAGAAAGACAGGGACAGGATAATTTTAATGTTGATGGGGAAAATAATGTTGTTGGTGTTGGTGATGGTGTGGCTGACGCCGTCGCGCCTATAGTTGAAAGTGTATTTGAGAGTGAGACGACGATGGAACGACATGAAAAACAAGAAGTACATGATATTGTACCAAATCAAGAAGAAATAGAAGACCAGAACTACTGAAAATAGAGATAGAGAAAATGCAAATCCAGGAATAAGAAAAGAGAATGTTAGATTTGATGTAACAGAAAATTCGGGAAATATAAGCCAAGTCGAGTGGATGATGCAAAACATGATAAACGAAAATCGAATGCGAAATGAACAAATACAGAGACGAGACCAAACCATCGATATTTTAGTAGAACAAATACAAATTTGACTCAAAGCGTTCTTCCTAACGCTAGGAGCACTCCACGAGTTAATGATGATGCAATTGTTGCTTGCCATATGATGCCAGATTTTACGAAAAATATTGAAAAGTTCAATGGTGAGGGTGACATGGCATCGGCACAAAGTTGGCTCCACAATATTGAAAGTATGTGCCATCTGCATCGGTGGTCTGATGAATACGCTTTGGATGTTGCGAAGATGAACTTGGTTGGTGGTGCAAGACGTTGGTTTAATGCTAGAACAGACGAAATCGGAAATTGGAGCAAATTCAAGTCATCATTTGAAAATACATTTTACATAAAAGAAAATATGACCATACGATGGCAAAGAATGGCTAGTCGCTCACAACACAGGAATGAACAATCCACCACTTATTTTCATGAAAAATATGAACTTTGCCGCCAACTGAAATTAAGTTTTGAAGAAACGAAGGAGATGATATTGACTGGACTGTGGGCTCGAGATGCGGCGAACTCTTTGATGGGTTGTCAACACGTAGACGCGGATACTCTTCTTCACGATATTCTCAAATTTGAAAGAATGAGAACCTCACGAATAGGACAGGATAGATTCCAGTCAAATCAGTCTCCTCAACCAACACTTCAATTAAGAAGCAATGAATATCAAGATGCAAGCGTTCGTTCTCGTGTAGCCAGAGAATTAGTTTGCTTTAATTGTCGGAAAGGAGGTCATCTGTCAAGAAATTGTCCTGAAGCAAGAACTTCTCCAACATGCTATCAGTGTGGACAGAAAGGACACATTTCAAGAAACTGTCCCAATCAACAAGGTGCTGTGCGACAAGTCGATGGTTATCCACAAAATGGTATTGCAAAATATCTGAAATCTGTGTACGTTGGTAAATGTAAATTATCTGCTTTTGTCGATATGGGTAGTTCGGAATGTACTATAAGAGCCACAACAGCATTGATCAATGGTTTCGATATCCGACATGGCTTGATGGAACTGAAGTCGTTTGGCCCAGCTGAATTTAAAGTCACCTCGCCTGGCTGGATCCTTTCGTCACTCAGTGTTGATGGTGCATTAGCTGAGAACATTAAGTTTCGTGTGGTCCCTGATGAAGTTCAAAAATGGGATGTGTTAGTTGGTCGTACATATACAGAGCTCCCATACATACAATACGCCAAAATCAACAACTCATTGCAGTTTACAAGAAAAATAGAAGAACAACCATTTGCCGAATTTTCTTATACCGATGAGAACATGGACCCGTGGACGGCCGAAGAGACTACCATTCCAACTGGTACGGTTTCATTTATAACCGCTGTCCGAGGAGAAAACAAAATAGTTGTCCCAATTGCCAACAATAGTACGGCAGATGTAACTGTCGGAACAATTTTCAATATAGACCCAAACATGATCAATCATACAAAGAAGCTTTCAAAAGCTCCTATCGAATTAAAAGACGTTAATATTGATGTTGAAATTGTGTCGCCGTATGTTGTCCAAGATCTTTTAAGCACATTAAATGATTTCCGAGATTGTATTGCCACTGACGCCAATGAAATTGGATGTACTAATGAACTTAAAATGGAAATTCAAGAATTGCCTGGAAGCAAACCACCGTACTCAAAACCATACCCAGCAAGTGACATTGAAAAGAAGAAAATTCGAGAGATCGTCGATGATTGGAGGAGATTGGGTATAGTAACAGATACCAAATCCTCATATGCGAGCCTGGTTTTGCTGGTGAAAAAGAAAACAGGTGAGTCCAGACTTGTAGTAGACTACCGTCGACTGAACAACCAAACCGTCAAAATTAACTTTCCGCTGCCAAACATGGATGACCACATTGGAATGCTCGGTAAGTCAAAAATGTTTATCGTCTTGGATCTTGCTCAAGGATTCTTGCAGTTGCCTATCGAACCGAAAGACCGACATAAAACCGCATTTATCACTCCAGAAGATACTGGCGAGTTTACACGTATGATTTTCGGTCTCACAAATGGGCCATTCTATTTTTCCAAACTCATGCAAAAAGTGTTGGGGCCGTTACGAAATAAGGTAGTATTTTTCTATCTGGACGACATATTTATACCCGGTCAAGATTGGCAAGATCTGAAGGAACGTTTAATCCTTGTTTTTAACGCGCTTCGCAAAGGAGGCCTAACTATAAGATTATCGAAGTGTGTGTTTTTGAAAGAGCGTGTCACTTACCTTGGATTCCAAATTTCCAAAAACGGCATCGAACCAGGCCAAAGCAAAGTGAAAGCTATAGAACAGTTTCCTCAGCCACAAAATGTTCATGAGGTACGAAGATTTTTGGGGTTAGCCGGATTCTTTAGGCGATTTGTTGAACGGTTTGCTACTCGAGCGAGCCCACTTTATGACTTGCTAAAGTCTACAAATAAGTTCGACTGGACTGATGCGTGTAATAAGTCATCTGAAATGTGTGCTCTCCAGTAGTCCGATTCTAAAACTCTTCGATCCGAAAAACCATACTGAGCTACATACGGATGCAAGCAGCCAAGGTTTGGCGGCTATGCTTTTTCAACGAAATGAAGAGGATAGAGAACTACATCTGGTTTACGCAATAAGTAGACGAACAACAGACGCTGAGAATTCATATCATTCAAGTAAACTAGAGCTTTTGGCTGTTATTTGGGCCACAACTCGATTAAGGTTTCTTCTCATCAATATCAATTTCACCATTGTCACGGATTGTCAATCACTTATCTACCTTAACGTTCAGAAAACGAGAAATCCTCAGGTATGCAGGTGGTACAATTTACTTTGCGAATTCAACTTCAACATTGAACATCGATCTGGAGTAAAACTTCAACATGTAGACGCTCTAAGTCGTGCACCTACAGAGGAAGCTCCAATTTCACATGACTTGGAAGAGAGAGCCTGACAGATGAAGACGAAATTATAATGTTTCAATATCAAGATGAAAAACTCCAGAGAAAAATAAATATCTTACAGACTAAAAACCCTGTTCCAGTTTTTTTTTACACTTAAAATTGGAACCGAATGTATTGTTATAAAATTTAGGGCGATTTAGGATGAAAACGATAACTACTTAAAAACCGCGAACTGTGGATTTTACGAATCCAATTATTAACAAAATATATTTATATAAACAGACGGAGTCAAATGAAAATGTGTAACCGGCACCGCGGAGAATATATTCGTTTATGACCGAGCTGTCACAATCGAACGAAGACAAAAAAAAAGAGACAAAATAGAACACTGCAACAACAACTGCAACACCTGTGCAGCTCACCGACTAGCTCAGCTGGGCGTGGGTTGTTCGAAAAAAAAAACGAATGACGAAATAAGTTAATGTTAAAAAAAAATACAATTCGATTAAAACAATATTAATCGAATTGAATTTGTCTAAATAAAAGTACAGGGGCATACTTGAATTTAGAGTGGGCGCCAGGAAACTTTTTATAGGGTCGTTTGCCTTGACCGGGAAGCTGAAAATGTTTCTTCAAAATTTTAAAAGAAACGAAAGTTTTAAATCCCTGATGGGGAGTTAAATAATTTTTATTGTTTTAAACAAAACGTCCTAGGAAACCGTGGCAGAAGGCTTCGGATGAAAACCTAGGAATCTTTTCAATAAAATGGAGGTACAACTGGAAAGTAAAATGGTGGCAATATACCGAAACCGATTGAATGGACCGTTATTATTCGGTCCCGAAAGAATTCCAGAATAGGAAAAATAAAATAAAAAATCGCGCATCCCACAAATCTTGGGATTGAACCAACGAAATCCAAACGAATATGTATATATAAAAAAGAACAAACAACAGTCTTCAATATCAAACTCTTTATCCTGCAGGAATTTTACTCGATCGCCCCGTTCTGACGATCCTCCTCGCTATTGTCTCCTCTTCGACCTCTCCAACAAACTTTCAATCTTCTCTCTTATTCAAAATCACTATCACTTCACTATTTCTTCCAACTTTAATCTTTTCTAATTCTTCTTTTTTTCTTCTTGATCTCCAAAATTCAAAACTCTTCAACTTGAAAGCCAACCAAAAAGTGCCTTGGTCAATTCCAAGCTTATTCGTCATCGGCCTCCTCACGCACACACACATACTCCCACACAAACAGATTTCTCGCTGAATTCAAAGTTACGGTGCCACTCCGAAGTCGAATTCAGGCGAGCCTCTCACACGCATACACATACTTCATGGATTCGTTAAGTTTTGGAGCTTTCCCAAAACGAGGCGAATCCATGGCCGTGTTCAGAAATAAATTACGAAAAAAAGAATAAAAAGAAAAAAACAAAGTTCGAAAAAAATTGTCCTGAGCATTCTCTCAGCTACTCTACTATTTTAACTATTTGTGGAAGAGGTCTGAAGAAGAGAAATAAAAGGCTCAATTAAATGTATTAACTTAAATTCGTTTGACTTCAGAGAGAATAAAAAAGGATGAACACTTAACGTTCCATTCAATTTCGGCTCGTAATTCAAAGTTAAATTTACGTTGGACTCAAAAGCCATACTAAATTTTATGTTGGGCTCTCGGCCATGATCTATGGTGGGCATAGTAGCCATTCGTTTAAACCAGTTGGTGGGGCTCAACGGCCTTGGTGCTCGGTAGTGTGAGTCTCCAGCTCGTCTGCTGGCTCAGCACGATCTCCAGACGGGGTGTACCTAAAGTTGTCATCCTCTAAGAGCTACTCTCATGACCCTCGAGGACAACGGGCTTAAAATGAGCTTATAAAATATGGGAGAGGTTGGGATGGGGAGGAAAACACACAACGAGAGTAAACCATGACGCAAATACATGGTCCGAAATGATTTTAAGAATCATGTAAATTATGATTTTTGTTGCGGTAAATCTTACCGTAACAAATCCCACCCTTACCTACCGAGGAGTGAAAGCTGGCTTTCAGAAATGAAAGCGAAGTAACCAAAAAGACAACACAAAGGATAAATCCCTATAACCCAATTTCTCAATCGCCCCCTGCGAGAGAATGTACATCACAGAGCCTTAAAGCTCTCAGTACCACTTAGCGCAGCTTATCCGCTACACGACTAATCTTGCGAATCATCGCAGTAAGGCTTTAAATCCTTAACGTTCCAAGTACCTCTGTCCGTACCCTTATCATCTACCAGAACGTAAGTCCAAGGGGAGACGCGTTTCTTAATGAGAAACGGCCCTACAAACTTCGGCGCTAATTTTGCCGTGTAATAATTCGCCGCTTCTGATAGCGAAAAGTTTCGTCGCCAAACCAACTCGTTCGGTAGAAACTGAACGTCTCTCCGACGAAGGTTGTAATTTTTCGCCGCTTTTTTGGTTGCCGACTCTAACCTTTTCCCTATCTCTTCCCTAAGCTTCCTTAATTGTTCCCTAGTATCAACCGTATTATCGCCCCTACTGTTCGGAGTGGTGGTTAAGGAATCGCCTCCAAAAGTCACCATTCCTCGACCAAAATTCGCGTAGTACGGTGATACACCTAACACCTCATGCTGTGCAGTCCTAATACTACACGCAACTTTCGCCAACTGCGAATCCCAAGCCCTATGATTCTCGCTAACGTATGTCCTAAGAGTTGTCTTCAGAATTTGGTTAATCCGCTCCGCCGGATTAGCCTGGGGGTGGTAATGAGCCGTAAACCTAATTGTGGAACCATAACTATCGCATAAGGCCTTCAATTCCCTACTCTTAAATTGGGGACCGTTGTCACAAACAACGAATTTGGGGACGCCGAACAACAAGAAGACATTGTCTTCCAACTCCTTGCAAACAGACTTTGCTGTTGCAGTCCTCAAGGGGAACAACAACGGGAACTTTGTAAAATAGTCTACAACCGTGAGGATATAGACAAAACCCCTACTTGACTTTGGAAGTGGACCCACCAAGTCCACACAAACCATTTCCCAAGGATTTACTACGCCCTTTCTCTCTGTCATTAACCCAGCCGGTTTATCATTAATTGGTTTCACACTTTGACAAATTTTACAATTCCTAACATATTTCGTAATATCTGACCGCATTTTAGGCCAGTAATACTTTTCTCCTACTCTAGCAAATGTTTTCTTTACCCCCATATGCCCTGCTAACGGATGGTCATGATTCTCCTCTAAAACTTTCTTCCTATCATCTTTTGGAACTACTAACTTCCACTCGTTGTTACTATGCACAACGATGTGGTTTGGTTTAACAAACTTAAATAACTTTCCCTGTTCCACTCGCCAAGATGGAAAAGATAACGGTTTCTTTTCCACCTCTCCTATCATTTTCCCTATCCAAGGATCAATTTTGGGCTCTGAAATCCCAGATAAAACTGGTACGTTTCTGGAAAGCATATCCGGCACCACATGATCCTTTCCCTTCCTATGAACAATGTCGAATTCAAACTGCTGCATACGTACAGCCCACCTAGCTAATCTACCTGCTGGATCCTTCAATTTACTAAGCCATATCAATGAGTGGTGATCGGTTATAACCTTAAATCTCACCCCCTCCAGATATGGCCGCAATTTCTCTATCGCCCACAGAACAGCTAAGCACTCTTTTTCTGTGGTCGAATACTTCCTCTCATTCCTATTACGTGGGACCAAAAAGTTCCTTGGTCAATTCCAAGCTTATTCGTCATCGGCCTCCTCACGCACACACACATACTCCCACACAAACAGATTTCTCGCTGAATTCAAAGTTACGGTGCCACTCCGAAGTCGAATTCAGGCGAGCCTCTCACACGCACACACATACTTTATGGATTCGTTAAGTTTTGGAGCTTTCCCAAAACGAGGCGAATCCATGGCCGTGTTCAAAAATAAATTACGAAAAAAAGAATAAAAAGAAAAAAACAAAGTTCGAAAAAAATTGTCCTGAGCATTCTCTCAGATACTCTACTATTTTAACTATTTGTGGTAGAGGTCTGAAGAAGAGAAATAAAAGGCTCAATT
Organism: Sphaerophoria rueppellii; assembly: GCA_920937365.1. Taxonomy (NCBI): domain Eukaryota; kingdom Metazoa; phylum Arthropoda; class Insecta; order Diptera; family Syrphidae; genus Sphaerophoria; species Sphaerophoria rueppellii. The sequence continues at coordinate 72,657,897 of CAKKXW010000001.1, forward strand.
AAATGTATTAACTTAAATTCGTTTGACTTCAGAGAGAATAAAAAAGGATGAACACTTAACGTTCCATTCAATTTCGGCTCGTAATTCAAAGTTAAATTTACGTTGGACTCAAAAGCCATACTAAATTTTATGTTGGGCTCTCGGCCATGATCTATGGTGGGCATAGTAGCCATTCGTCTAAACCAGTTGGTGGGGCTCAACGGCCTTGGTGCTCGGTAGTGTGAGTCTCCAGCTCGTCCGCTGGCTCAGCACGATCTCCAGACGGGGTGTACCAAAAGTTGTCATCCTCTAAGAGCTACTCTCATGACCCTCGAGGACAACGGGCTTAAAATGAGCTTATAAAATATGGGAGAGGTTGGGATGGGGAGGAAAACACACAACGAGAGTAAACCATGACGCAAATACATGGTCCGAAACGATTTTAAGAATCATGTAAAGGATGTACGCAACACAAATTCTGGAAACGTTATTCGGAGATTAGAAAATTTTGTCGCAGAGTTTGGAGCACCTGAAAAGTTCGTTACAGACCGAGGTACTTGTTTTACTTCAACTAATTTTGAACAATTTTGTAACAAACGCGGAATTATACACCATCTAAATTCACCGAGACATGACCAGGCCAATGGCCAAGTCGAGCGAGTAAATCGCACACTGATACCAACAATTGTTTCAACTTTAGACAAAAACAAAGAAGGCAAAGACTGGGATCTTGCACTGAAGAATGTTGCTAGAGATTTAAATAACAGTGATAATAAATCCACGGGAAAATCACCGTCTCAACCAGGGTTCGGACTTCAGATTAAATTTTTCGAAGTAAATGCAGAAAAAAACTGAAGTAGATCCAAAATTTTCGAAGCAGATTTAGAAAATACAAAAAAAAAAACAAATTCTCGAAATAAAAACTATTAACAGAAGTTTATTTGGTATACCAATAACAGTATTAATATATAACATCAATAAATAAAGATTTCTTTAAAAAAAAATAGTTAGTTTATATAACTTTTTGTTTAACTTGATTAATACAATGTAATATAATATTATGTTTTTTTAGCAGAAAGTCTTAAGGTTATGGCAGTAAGCCGTCTACCAGATTGACATTTTTTGTATTGATAAACATTATTTATTATACAATTAATTAATTTGAATCAAAATTAATGCAATTAAAATAAACTTTAAGTTAAAATGTATTTTGTAACTAAAAATCTCCTTCTCTTATTCGATTTCTATATTCCAAAGCAGTTTTAGTATATCTATAAACTGGTTCCCATCCTCTCTCACCATTCAAAATACCCATAATATCGTCTTTTGGTAAAGTATTTACTCCAAAGTAGATCCTTCGAATTTCATTTAGCATCGGACACACAGCAACAAAATGAAAAATATCCTCTCTCTCATTGTGGTTGCAGATATCACATAAGATTGGTAGTTCGGGTCGATGTGGTACGTAATTTAGTGGGATTGTTCTTATCATCTCGGTTTTATTCTTATCCAGAAAGTAAGTGTTTTCTTGAAGATCGTATTTCGCATTACTGTAGTACATTCTGTGTTGGGAAGACTGTGCCTCATTCTTGTATTTGTTATATAGATATTTTCCAGCTTTTTCCAGAATGTGTTCAAATTTCACTCTCATTGAAGAGCATAGAGAATATATAATACCTAGAGTCGCGACTTCGGGTGTTCGCTCTCTTTTTGCCTACAAGCTGCAATTTGGTCGTTTTGTACTAACCCAGTGAGAATGTGTTAGTTTTCCAATGCTTTTAAATGAGAAACTGCACCCATATATTCGCACTGAGTTAGATACAATGCTCAGTTTGGAGTCGAGGTGGGTTTCATGGGCTCAGATTTCGAAAATAAGATTCCGTTGAGCTCAGCATTTTCAAAAAAAAACTTAAACATACAAAAAATGCATGTAATATGAAAAATAAATACGTTATATTGTTTCTTTGCACTTTTAACATATAATTGCACTATAATTTATCAATATTTGTATCAAAAATCTTTAAAAAAAAGTCGTGCGTTTAGTCTCGTATTTGCTGTGGTGGATGTCTGTCACGTTGGGTTTGTGCATGAGGAAAAAAATTTTGTCACGGCTGAGTGCTCACTCTTTTGTCACCTCTTACACAGGTTCACGGACACGAAAAAAAGAGAGGATTGTCAGAGTTCACCTCTTACACAGATTCACGGACACGAAAAAAAAGAGAGAATTGTGATAGTTCACCTCAGAAAAATTTTGATGGTGTTTTCGGCAAGGGAGGAAAAGGTCGCGACTCTAGGTATTATATATTCTCTATGTTGAAGAGGCTCCCTCACAACGGTCAAAATTAATGTCACATCCATAGCTATTAGCAAGTTCTTCCCAATCTTGAATGCAGTGTGAGTTATTTGATATCATGTGCTTAAGAGTGATCTTTGGTAAGCGGTGCTCTTCCATTTGCAACGTTTCTAAGATAAGGGGTGGGCAACCTGTCTCTAGATGAATCATGTAATTAGGGGTGCTATTAGGTAATCCAAAAATTCGTTTAGTGCAGTAACGTTGGAATTTTTCTACTGGCTCAAAATAAATATGTCCCCAAATTTGTGCAGCATACAAAAGAACCGTTTGGGCAGTTGCCTGAATAACTTTTTGCTTTGAGCTATGGGATACAAATTTGTTTTGGATGCAAGGACGCCAGACTGAACTAATAGCCCGTTTAGCTTCTGATAGTTTAACTTTAAGGTGTTTTTCCATATTCAGATTAGCTGTTATCAGAACTCCAAGATACTTATATTCTCTTACAACTTCGATAGATTGCCCTTGGAAGGTCCATGCTTCGTTTCTCGAGAATCTGCCTCCACCGTTCCTGAATACGAGAATTTTTGTCTTTTCAAGATTCACAGATAAATTCCAGGCTTTACAATACTTTTCAAGTCTGTTGATCATAAGCACTGATCTCTATAGTACACTGGATAGCGTATCCATACAGAAAAAGTGACTCCATTTAAAGATTGTTATAAAGTCGAAAAGGGAAAAATTCGTATAACAGTATAACAAAAATAAACGACAAAGAATCCCTTATCTCTATATTACTGATCTCTGTATCGGTGCAAAAAACAGAGTAGTTGGTTTTCATTTATAGGCGATTTTCTTTTTTCAGTTCGGAGCATTGTATATAGAGAACTAATATTAAGGTTTTTTTTTTTCATTTTTATAATTGTATTAATAAATGATATAATCGACTTTTATTAATTACAAAACTTACATTCTTTTCCATAACAACTTGTTTCCTTCACCATTTAAATTATTCGAAACATTTCTATTCATTGTTCAGACTCTGTTCAGATATAAAAAAGAAAAACGACTTATTTTTTGCTTTTTTTTTGTTGATTAGACGTCAAAAAGTCGAAAAGGGACATTGACTGTCATCTTCAAATGGAGTCAAAAAAAACTGTTATACATTGTAGGTAATACACTATCCAGTGTAATATAGAGATCAGTGATCATAAGTTGCAAACTTGTTACTGAACTTGCAAGAAAAACAATATCGTCAGCATACATAAGTCCTGGAATCATAGTGCCGTTAACCTCAACTCCACCACCAATATCATCTGTTATATCATTTATAAACAATATGAAAAGAAGTGCGCTTAAGATGCAGCCTTGCTTCACACCCATCGTAGTTTCAAAATCATCTGATAAACCTTCTCCATCCCATACCGCAACTTTATTATTTGCGTATAAAGCTCTTACGATGTTCACAATTTTGCTACTTACACCAATCTTATATAGCTTGTAAAAGAGTGCCTCGCGTGGGACAGAGTCAAAAGCCGATTTGAAGTCCACAAATATTGCGTAAAGTTTCTTATGTTTTTCTTTGTACATTTGAGCAATATTTATCAAAGTGAAAATTTGATCAACTGTAGAGTAATCTTCTCTTGATCCAGTCTTTAAGTCTCTTGTAAATTAGAGCGGTAAATAGTTTGCAGGTTGTATTGAGAAATGAAATTCCTCTGTAGTTGGCTGGATTTGTATGGTTTCCTTTTTTATGGAGCGGGAATATTATTGATTTTTTAAAGCTTTGTGGGAAATCTGTGCTTTCGAATACTCGATTATACTCTTTTAGAAAAGCTTGGGCGAATTCAGTAGTACAGTTTTTGTTGAATTCAAAGGGAATCCCATCTTCTCCTGGGCTTTGTTGTTCTTAGCATTGTTCAATACTTGAAATATTTCTGATAGTTCGAAGGGTTCATCTAGAAACACATCAATTATTTGAGGCTCTGCATACTGAATATCAAGGGACATCTGAGCAGTGTTTAAAAGTGTTCTAAAGTGTGTTTGTAGCTCTTGTGCTTGAAGACCAGTTGCGATACTGTTTTTTCTTCCATTCAGAAGTTTGGCTGCTTTCCAAAAGTCATAAAAAAAATATATTAACATAACATATTGTCAGATTTCAAAACTCTTTTACAAAAAAAGTAAAGATGTCAGTGGCCAATTGTGATTACCTCTTCGAGAGATAAGACGGTCCGGAAACTTTTCAAGTACAAGATCGATGGTTTCATTGCTTGTGTGGCACGTAGCGCCGCCTTGTTGAAAGTAAACGTTGTCCAGATCAATACCATCCAATTCGGGCCATTCATTAATCATCTCTCGATAGCGCAATCCATTGACCGTAACTGTTGCTCCAGCCTCATTTTCGAAAAAGTAAGGTCCAACGACCCCGCCGGACCATAAACTGCCCCAGATGCGACAGTTTTGCTCGTTAACGTTGCCTCCGAGATGGAAATGGGCCTCATCAGTCAAGATGATTTTTCGATGAAATTCCGGATCATTTTAATGCATTTCAAGGACCCAATCAGCAAAGACACGACAGTGTTGATGATCAGACGGCTTGAGTTCTTGTGTTAACTGAACTTTATAACCCTTAAGACCCAAGTCTTTATGCAAAATACGGTGTAATGACGTTTGTGGAATGCCTAATTCTAAAGAACGACGAGGAATGGACAAACCTGGGTTTTCTTCAACACTTTGGGCTACAACAGCAATATTCTCAGTTGTTCTTGAGCGACGTGCACGGGTTTAATTCTTCACATCACTAACTTGTCCCAACAGCTCGAATTTGTCCACCAATTTCTGTATTGTTGTCCGACAAGGTGCTTCACGATGACCCAAGAATGTTTTAGTTTCACGAACCGTCTCTGCCAAATTTTCACCATATTTATAATGAATTTTAATAATTTCAATGCGTTGTTGAAGTGTGTATCGTTCCATTTTTAATAATGGCGTAGTTTTTACTTGTCAAATGCCAAAAAAATGACAATAGAAGTGTGAAATGAGAAGTGTTGGATGACAGCTTCAAAAGTGACAACTACCGAAAAAGCGGGCTATTCAAAATAACACCTCTTATTGGAAAACCCTTTAGAATACCAAAATCTAGGCAAATCGTTTTGCTCTATTTGACTATCTATTTGAAATCTAAAAACACAAGCACACATAATGGAAGAAGGTAGAAGCAAATAAGATCAAATGCGTTCAAAGAGTAATGCGTAATAAAGAGTGATCAGCGCTGTCTTTTAATATGTTGGTTAAGAATTTCTTTCAAAGTGAAGTAGATCCTAAAGAAGAGAAGTAGGGAAGTAGATTAATTTTCATTTTCAAAATCGAAGTAGATCTACTTCGATCGAAGTAAAGTCCGAACGCTGGTTTCAACTCTTATATGGTTACAGCCCGCGCTTTGAAGAAGGATTCATAAGACAACTTACCATCGATGAAGAATGTAGACATTATCAACGACCAGAGATTTTGAGAGAGGAAGCTGTTGCCAGAATTGTTGCAGAGCAACAACAATTTAAAGACCGATACGACCGCAGAAGACGACTAACAGCCCGATTCTCCCCATCATCACTCACACCTCACAAATTGATATAATTGAAATTGATATTGTGACTTTTTCGTATTCTCCCCCAAAGTCACAACTTGTGAGAGTCACAAAAACAATCGAAATTGTGATCATCACAAGGGGGAGAATCAGGCTATAAATGTCCAATATGACGTTGGAGACATAGTTTTTATGAAAACTACTTCCCAATCAACGGGCGATTCTACAAAGTTACATCCAAAAAACAGAGGGCCTCTTGCTGTCACCAAAATTTTAAAAAATGATACCTACGGGATTGCAGCCTTACGATGTGATGATTCTGGCCGAAAGTATTTCTCAACGGCTCATATAAGTCAACTAAAATTATGGCGACCACAATCAGACAACATTGTTTACGAACCAGACGATGTCGACGAGAATGATGATCTTTGCTTGACTACAACAAATAATGAAGAACACAGTCCCACATTCAATGTTGATGACGATATTCACGAACAATCAGAGACGAATACTTCCGTTCCAAAATTACACCGCAACCGAAAACATGTAAAATTTCAAGATTTTGAGTACTATTAATTTATATACTTTTATATTTACATACACATATTCCATATATTATATTTTATTATATATATATATATTTTTTATTATTCTTTACACCAACTCAGAATCCAATTATTCGTACATTCTATTTATCTTAAGAATTAATTACATTTGAGTAAAATATCAAAACTAACTTTAAAAGCAATGAACTATTGATGTCAGTTATATTAATTATTATTTTTATTATTTTTAACACTTGTTGATTTTTGTAAATTCATTGAATTCGAGGACGAATTAAAACAGGATGGCCGAATGTTAGAAATCTACTTTGGTATGTGTGAGAATCTGAAAATGTCAAAGTAACTCATACTCACCATGGTATGAGGCAGTCATTTTTGTAAAATCGTAGAGAGCGGACTCATTTCACATAAAATAAAGAAAAATATTGAAACAAAGTATATTGGTTTATTGTTTTCTCGATTGGACTTATAGTTTTGCTAACAAATTATAGTGTAAAATTTCGAGAGAAACAGAAATGGAACAGAAATCAATGAATTTTTGTTTAAGGAAAACAGCTTTTTGTAGCAAACAGAAAGTATGTGTAGCGGCTTTGCCGCTCAAGGGGTTTTAACCCCCAATTTGTAGTGCACGACTCTGGCTACGCTAGCAAACAGCGAGTATTTGCGGTGGCCTCACCGCTCAAGGGGTTTTAACCCTCGATTTGTAGTGCACGACTCTGGCTACGCTAGCAAACAGCGAGTATATGCGGTGGCTTCACCGCTCAAGGGGTTTTAACCCCCGATTTGTAGTGCACGACACTGGCTACGCTAGCAAACAGCGAGTATATGCGGTGGCTTCACCGCTCAAGGGGTTTTAACCCCCGATTTGTAGTGCACGACACTGGCTACGCTAGCAAACAGCGAGTATATGCGGCGGCATACATTTTTACCGTTGCTGAAAACTGGTTATCAAGAAACAAACACAAGAAATCTTTTAATAAGAGTTATTTAAAAAAAAAAAAAAAAAACCATAATTCACATAATATCCCCAAAAAAAATTACATAAACGTGTGCAGTCTACTTGCACTACAGGATTTTCTTGGGTTTTTTTTTGGCGTTTAAGTTATTCCAATACCTGTCAAAAGAAATGTTTGAAATAAAACGTAAAATATTTGTATGAATTTCTATGTTGAAATAGTGTTTTTGTTTTACTGATTTTATACCTACATAAATATTAGGGGTATTCACGTAAACGCGAAAAACCCATAAAAACCGTAGAAACCGTAGAATTTTCTATCGGTAGAAATGAGCTGTCAAAATTTGTATGGGAAACATTTTCTGCAAATCTTAGAATTTTATCTCACAAATTTGAAGCAGAAACTGCAGAAAAAAACCTAAGAAAATGTATGACGTTTATTTTGACGTTTAATTTGGCGCCCATTTCATCTTTTCTCCAACTGAACTGACATAAGCGATAAGTTCTCGTCAAATTAAATCAACAAAAAAAAATATCAATCAGAATCAACAAACAAATGAATGAATGAATGAATTTTGTTTTAAAACTACTTCTTGGCATCTTGAAGAGCAAAAATTAAAATGTTATTAGAATAAAAAAAAAGAATCACTTTAACATAAATTATCGAATGACGTGAATTGAACAAATTCAATTTGACGTATAACAAACAGCTGTTTGACTTCCTTGTTTACGCAACTATTTTCTGCTGGGGTGTTCATTTAAATCTTTTGCAGAATTTTCTATTTTTCCGCAAAGTAGAAAATTATCTCGTTACGTGAATACCCTTATTAATTTGCGACAAAAAAAAAATTGATTTGTCCTTAATTAACGCGTATCTATCGATTGACATCATTTTCATCTTGAAATTCAGAATCCGGTAAAGGAAAGTAGAGTCCTTTTGTCAAACCAAACAGAGAACACACAATACAAACTTATGTAAGATAAAACTGCTTCTGTGAAAATTCTCAAGATAGCGCTACCATTGTTTGCTATCTTTCGACTACTCCCGAAATATATATACATAGGATATCTATTATATTACCTCTATAGGGGGGTTTACATGGTCACACATGGTGTGACAACATGGTTGAACAACGGCATGACAGCATTGCGTTTACACGAAAAACGATGTTATACAACATCAGTTTGTGATTTTTCTTCTAGAGTGTGGACATACTACGGCGAGTAAAATTTTAGCTTCAATTTACTTTCCACAATTCCGGATAACTTTTGTAAATTTCAAAAAATTCCCTCCAAAAAACATTATTGCAAATTGACAACATTTTCAACCAAAATTTCAATACGCAATGAATTGAACGTCGACGAAATGGCTTCAGTTGTACAACATGTTGGATGGTGTGACCACTGATCTCTATATTACACTGGATAGTGTACTACCTACAAAGTATAACAGTTTTTTGGCTCCCTTTTGAAGATGACAGTCAATGTCCCTTTTCGACTTTTTGACGTCAACCAACAAAAAAAAAAAAGCAAAAAAATAAGGCGTTTTTCTTTTTTACATCTGAACAGAGTCTGAACAATGAATAGAAATGTTTCGAATAATATAAATGGTGAAGGAAACAAGTTGTTATGGAAGAGAATATCAGTTTTGTAATTAATAAAAGTCGATTATATCATTTATTAATACAATTATAAAATGAAAAAAAACCATAATATTAATTCTCTATATACAATGCTCGAACTAAAAAAGAAAAACGCCTATAATTGAAAACAAACTACTCTATTTTTTGCACCGATACAGAGATCAGCAATATATTTTTGTTATACTGTTATACGAATTTTTCCCTTTTCGACTTTATAACAATCTTCAAATGGAGTCACTTTTTCTGTATGGATACGCTATCCAGTGTATTATAGAGATCAGTGGGTGTGACACACCACCAGGTTTTCCAAAAAAATGGAAAACCATCCAACATGGTGTGTCAAGCGGTTGTTTTAGCGTTTACATGATCAAAATCGTCATATTCACACCATGTTGTCACACCATGTGTGACCATGTAAACCCCCCTTATTATTGGTATCAACGAGCTTTGTGTTTGCAGAGCAAAAAGGAAGTCAGCTGCTCATCTCCTTTTTACTGAGTTGTGACCTCAAAACAGGAAAACAAAATCTCCGATAGAAGTCACAAGATAGAAGCTGCTTAATCCAGCCTATCAGAATCAACTTTAAACATATACATCTCAAACTATACCTCTTTCCTAAAAACTGTTGGGGCTGGAGCCTGAACCGAGCGGAGCGTATATATTCAATAAAGGTAAAAGGATCTTACAGGGGTCACTTATACATAAATATTAATATCCCTCTTTTTAGAAATTTTGGTTTCGTATACATAATTACATATCACATTTCATTCACTCTGTTGAAAATCTTTATCGAGAGAGATTTGCTTCGAGTTCTATATATTTATAGTACGATAAAAAAAAGACGAATTATATTTTGTGTAGAATAATCGGTTATTTGCGAAGAAAGCTGTTTTATGAAAGAAATTTAGTTTGAAAGCAGGGAGCTTAATATTCGAAAAGTATATTCGAGACGATTGTCCATTGCCGAATTCTTGAAATACATCTATTTCCAGGTGAGCTTAAATTAAGTCTTCAGTTATGTTTGTGAACTTTTCTTAATTTTTTTTTCTCTTACTGTGGTTCTGTTTATCAATAAAATATTTCTGGCAAAATATGACGTCATTTTGTATGATATTCAAAAATAAGGTTTAAACGGAAGATTTAAATATCGCAATTCGCAACCTACATCTGCTACCAAAGCCGCTTCTCCATTCTATATTTCGTTCGGAAACGTGGCTAGCATCTGAATTCTGAGTGGTGAACTGAACACGAAAAGGTCACCTTATGTGCTTGAATTGAGACTCCATAGCTATGCTGTTTGGGTATCAACTAAACGCTAATCTTTGGATTAGATAAGCACATTTTCAAACTTCAATGCTCTCAATGCTATCGGACAGCAGATAGATTGCGCATTTTGGTATCTTCATTTTCCCAAAATTATATTTCTATTTTTAATTATCGAAGTTTTTGAACAGATTAAACGTCATGTTTAGTACTAGCAGACTGAGTATATTTATGAGATTTTTTCGTGTGGGGATGTTTTTTTTTTAATATTTACCTTTGTGGACATATTAAACGTCATTCGCCGCGCACTAGAAAATTGGCGTTTTTCTTTTTTACCCCTGAGATCACAGATGTGTCAAAGCGAAGCTCTTAGCAGATCGTATTCGATGTCCTCTGATTTAATAAAGAAACAAACCGGAGCACTGGAATGTAATCTTTTACTAATTACACTGGTCAAATTTGGACAGGGCTTCAACTTCTGGTGAATTTGACGCTCTGTCTGACTCCATTTAAAGAATTATATCCTCACACTGAAAGCGTTATTACGGGCGATTTCAATGTACACAATTCTTCATGGCTTCTCCATTCGGGCCAGACGACACGCGAAGGAATGTGTGCTGAAATCTTTGCAGAGTTTAACCACCTTACTCAGCCAGTCACCGAGCCCACTCGAATATCGGACATTAATGGCCAAGCGGAAAAAACTCTTGACTTGTTCCTTACGTCTGACCCTGATAAATACACTATCAATGTATTAACAACTCAATGCACATCTGACCATAGTATCATATCTGCAAATTTCTCGTGCCAAACTAATCCAGTTAGAGAAAGAGCTCCGAAGAGAACCGTATGCCAATACGAGAAAGCCAATTCGGACGGCCTCTAGAACTTCTTCCGGATTTTTAAATGGTCGCTATGCTTTCTCGATAGTGACGTAGACTCCAGTGCAGATCTGATTACTAATATGATTATTTTGGGAATGAAAACTTTTATCACGAATAGGGTTAAAAGCATTAATCCCAAGGAAGAGTCATGGTTTGATTCAAGCTGTAAAGAGGTTACTTACTTACTTACTTAAGGTGTCGCTACAGTCCGTTGTGGACTTGGGCCTCAATCAACAGGCTCCGCCAGCTAGCTCGATCCTTAGCTAGTCGTCTCCAGTTTTGCACTCCGAGTTGATTGAGGTCCTCTTCCACTTGAGTGCGCCACCTGAGTCGCGGTCTTCCTCTCCTCCTACGTCCCTCGGGAATAGTGTCGAAGGCTTTCCCGGCCGGAGCATTGGTGTCCATTCGCTCTAAATGACCGAGCCATCTGAGTCTCTGGACCTTGACCCTTCTGGCTAGGTCCATGTCGTTTACAACCCGTAAAGTTCGCTGTTGTATCTTCTTCAATGCACACGGGGCCAAAGATAACCCGAAGAACTTTCCTCTCGAAACAGCCTAAGGCACTTTCATCCAATTTTGTCAGGGTCCATGCTTCTGCACCATACAGCAAGACTGGGATGATGAGTGTGTTGTACAGTTTTACCTTAGTTGCTCGAGAGAGGGCTTTTCCACTCAATTGCTTTCTAAGCCCAAAGAAACAGCGATTAGCAAGAGTTATTCTTCGTCTGATCTCGGCGCTGGTGTTATTGCCCGTATTTATAGCGGAGCCTAGGTAGACAAACTCCTCTACTACCTCGAAGTTATAAAGAGGTTATCAGGGAGAAATATGTAAAGTTCCGGTGTTTTAGAGCCAACCCAACGAAAACCGGGACAAGTTTGAACAAGCCAGGAAGGCCTGCAATGCCCATATTCGTCGGACCAAATCTTTACATGACCAAAAATTAAGGCCAAAAATACTGCAATGTCCCAAAAGCAGTAAGAATTTCTCGTCATTTGTTAAATATATGAAGAATTCTTCTTCCTTGGTCCCTACGCTCGTTGACAATGACACCAGTTGTTAGCTCTCTCGCGAAAGAAAGCTTACCTTTTTGCTAGGCAGTTCGCCGCCAACTCCTCCCTGCCAGAGAGTGTCATGACTCCGCCTGTTCTTCTCACTGATCAGTTATAATAAGATGGTAAAGCTTGCTGTCAAAATGACATTTGCCTACAAGCTAAGGGAGCAGTTTAGCTGTAAGAGAGAGTATGCGTGTAATACAAACTAAATGGAGCAGGTTAGTTGTAAGAGTATGCGTTTTATTGTAATAATGATACAATTGCCTACATAATAAAGCAAGTTTGCTGCAAGAGTATGTGTGTATGAAAAAAAAAAAAAAAATTTGAGGTATTTGGAGGGTAAAACGTAGGTAGGCTTCCAATCTTGTTATAATCTGATCAGTGGTTCTTCTTCTATACTCGTGCTTTGGAGAGAGTCCTAAAGGATCTCATGATACATAAGTCCGCTGCTCCGGATGGTATCCCCGCCATTGTTCTGAAGAGGTGTTCTTCCACGCTGGCAAAATCGTTGCGTAAGCTTTTCCATCTATAATATTGTTCTGGGCTCGTTCCGAGCAGTTAGAAAACAGTATTTGTCCAGCCTATTCCCAAAAAAGGGGAATCCTCCTCTCCCTTAAATTATCGTCCGATTGCACTTAGGTCCCTTTTTTCTAAGGTCGTAAAAACGCTGATAAATTATCAGATCAAGAAATATCTCGAAGACCGAAAGCTTCTTAATGACCGGCAGTACGGCTTTCGCAGCAACAGGTCCACTGGTGATTCGATGGTTTACCTCACCGAACAGTGGAACAAATCTTTACATCGTTTTGGAGAAAGTAAGATTGTTGCACTTTATATTTCAAAGGCATTTGATAATGTCTGGCATCTTGCTCTTCAATCGAAAATGCTTGCCTTCGGTATCGATGAATCCCTTCTTCGTTGGATTAGAAACTTTCTTTCCAACAGTTCAATACAAGTTGTATTGGACGGATTCAAATACCACAATATAAATTCTGGTGTGCCCCAGGGCTCCGTTTTGTCTCTGACCCTCTTTCTCATTTTTATAAATGATCTCTTGTCTATAACTTCTAATACAATTCATTGTTTCGCTGACGATAGTACCCATAGCTTTTCATATTCGTTCCCAGACTCACATTCCTCCTCTTCGGATGTGGAACTGGAACGGCAAAATATGATAAGCTCATTAAACTCTGACTTAAACAGTGGGGAATTAAGAACCGTGTAGAGTTTAACGCTTCGAAAACTCAATACTGTCTTGTATCGTTGGAGTGAGATATACCCCCTTGCCACTGTCTATGAGTGGCACTTGCATCAATGAGACCGAACATCTCGAGATTCTCGGTATGTGTAATAATTGTGGTCAATTATTATTTTATAAAATTCTTTATTTCACAATAAGTAATCTTTACAACACGTGTCGTCTTTACATTTGTGAATTAGATAGCTTCATTGATTTTGACAGATAAATCAAAGCACGCTTATACTATATTGATAAATCAAGGCACACTTATGCTATATGATTATTTACAGTAGGTGACTTATTACATGTTTTTTTTTTTTTGTTTTTTTTTTTTTTTAATCCCAACCGTATCTTTGCGGTGGATGTACAATGCTGCCACTTCTAGTTCTATATTGTTCATTACCAACATTTTCAGTTACAGCAATGTCAGGTGTATTGAGATCACCTTCATCATTTGTTTCTGATTCACTACTACCAGCTGTTTCATACTCATCTTCTGATGGTATTGATATATTGTTATATGAAAGTGGTGGTACTGAATCATCCACATTACATTGAGTTGGTTTAGTTTTGTTTACAGTTTCAAAATTTCTTTCATTATTTCTATCTTCGGGAACAATTTTAATTTCTTTAAAAATGTCTGAGTTCGATACATTTTGTTTAATATTCTCTTCAAACATCATATCACTAGCATTAAAATTATTGTTTTTAGTTTTAGCAATGAAACGTCTATTGCGTCTAAAAAAATTATCAAAACTATCTTTAATAATATATGAGCGATTATTTACATGATCAACTATTGTTCCATAATACCATTCCTTTGAATTTTTTTTTAAAAATCACACGATCACCCAACTCAAGCACTGGAAGTGATTTTGCACTTTTGTCGTAATAATATTTTTGACTTTTTCTTTTTTCTTTAAATTTAGTCTGAACAAACGTCTCATCAATTTGATTTCTGCGAAGTAAGGCATCGGAAATAGGCATTCTTGTTTTAACCATTCTACCAAAAAATAATTGGACCGGTGCGAGTCCAATACTTGCCACAGGCGTGGTATTGTACTCAAGCAACCTATACTGAAAGTGTTTTATTTCTTGTGCTTCATAGCACCTCTTAAGAATGTTCTTTGCTATTGCTACACCTTTTTCTGCTAACCCGTTGCTCTGTGCGTACCGTGGGCTTGAAAACTTCATGATTATATTGTGACTATTCGCGAATTTTTCGAATTCTCCGGATCCAAAAGGACTATTATCACAGCGAATAATAGTTGGATAACCTATTTTATTGAAGTTTATCTTAAGTTTTTCTATTATATGACTTGAAGTTTTGTTATTAAGATTTTCCACTATAACACAGCAAGAATATGCATCAATTATAGATAGAAAATCTTTTCCTGCGTACTCAAATAAATCTATAGCAATGATTTGAAGTGGATATTCCGGTTGATCATCTTGTACTAGTTTTTCTTTTTGATTATTCCGCGTGAACTTCTCACAAATTTGACAAGATTCTACGATTTGCTTCAAGTGAACACTCATTCTTGGCCAGAAATAGTGCGCTCTTGCTCGGGCAAGTGTTTTTTTCAATTCCCAAATGTGGAGCGTGTATCCACTTTGCAATTTTGTCTTGCAATTCCGTGGGAATTACCAGACGATTGTTGCGAAACAGTAACCCATTTTCAAAATGTAGTTCGGACTTGTATTTATGAAATTCCTGCCCTAATTGATTAAGACGATGGAAATGTGGCCAACCGTTCTGAACAAATCCTACTATTTTCGAGAATTCTTCATCACGGTTCAAAACAGAAATATATAAGTCGTAATTTGCCTTTGAGAGACATGCAGACCTGGTCACATTGTGAATTATTCCCGTTAAATTTTCAATTTCCCCACAGCCACTTAGTTGCGCACGCGATAAACAGTCTGCTACAAGCATTTCCCTACCAGGTTTATAAACTACTTCCATTTTGGGGTATTTTAAAAGTGCCATGAACATATGTTGTAATCGAGGGGATACACCATCGATGTCTCGCCGAACTAACGTTTCTAATGGTTTATGGTCGCTCTGAACTATAAACTCACGTCCATAAACAAAGAAATGGAACTTCGTGCAAGCAAATAGAATAGCCAAGAGCTCTTTCTCTATCTGTGACCATTTCTGCTCGCTGGCGCTCAATGTACGAGATGCAAACGCAACAGGGTGCCCTAGTTGCATCAGCACACAGCCCAATCCATCCTTGGATGCATCTGTTTGTATCACAACTGGATTTTTTTTATCATAAACTGCCAAGACAGGATCTGAAGTTATGATCCCTAGTAGCTTGTTAATTTCTTCCTCATGCTCTGCTGTAAGCTTAAAATCAACATTGTCGTGAGTAAGCTCACGTAGCTTGGCAGTAAGCTTTGATAGATTGGGAATGAACTTTGCTAAATATTTAAAAAACCCCAATAATCGCATGATGTCTTGCTTACATTCAGGTCTTTTCATATTTAAAATTGCATCCAGGTGTTTGGTCTCTGGTTGAATTTTCCCGTGTGATAAGATATGACCCATGAACTTAATTTGATTGGCCCGATATTGAAGTTTATCTTGGTTGAACTTAATTCCATTTGCCCTTGCACGTTCCAGTACCATATCCAATATTTTGTCATGTTCACTTTCATTTTCAGCAGCTATACCTATATCATCAAAATAAATCATAGTTCCTGGGATATCCCCAAATATTTGAACCATTTTGCATTGAAACATTTCAGGAACGTTATTAAGTCCAAATGGTGCACGATTGAATCTATACCTCCAAAACGGGGTCATAAATGTTGTAAGATCAGCACTAACTTCGTCCAGCTGCATGTGCCAAAAACCATTCGATAAATCTAATACAGAAAATACACGTTTTCCTGCAAGCCTGGACGTGAAGTCATCTATTGTAGGAATAAGAAAATGTTCGCGCTGAATGCATTTATTAAGTGGTTTTGGATCAAGGCATATTCTAAGTTTTCCATTTGGTTTTTCTACTATTTGTAGATTATTAACCCATTCAGTTGGATAATTCACAGTAGAAATTATACCTTCTTTCAACATGCTTTCAATTTCTACTTTAAGCTTATCCAATAGGCTGAGTGGTATCCTTTTTTTATAGTGCAACGATGGCCTAGAATTTTCTTTTAATTTAATCGAATTGGTACCCGGAAACCTACCAACACTACCAAAAACATCTAAATTATTTTTTATGAATTCACTGCATTCGAGTGGTAAAGATATTGCATCAATTCGTTTTACTAACCCAAATTCCGTACAAGACTCCAAGCCTAGCAAAGGCTGGTGGGTATCATCAACGACAAAGAAATGAGAAGTGTGTTCAGTTTTCCTTTCTAAATCATAACATGAAAGCTTTATTATGTCAAATACATTAATTTTATTGCCATTATAATCTGAGATTAGTAAATTGTCAAGTTCGTTTTTTCGTTTTAAATCTACTTTAAGCTTTTTTGTTAAATATATCGGAATGCAATTGACATCCGATCCAGTGTCAAGTTTAAAGGTGATGTGTTGATTTCCTATCAGAAATGTTTTTTTCCACTGCTCTGTCTTTCCAAAATTATTCGAATTTATTCTATAAAAATATTTACCACTTACGTTATAGGTACTATCACTATTTTCGTCATTTAATTTACCTGATGACTCGCCCCAGTATTGAAGTGAATGAATTGATGTTGGTTTTCCTCTGTTGTTATTGTTGTTGTTGTTGTTGTTGTTGTAATTGTTGTTGTTGTTTGGCTTGTTTTCCAATTTATGATTTCCAGTTTGTTCCCCTTGTTTTCCTCTTGACTTGCACAACCTTTGATAATGTCCCTGCTTTCCACAACACCGACATGTTACCCCGTTTGCTTTGCAGTTTCGAAGATGCGTTGGAGTGAAGTCATCCCCACAGTTGTAGCATTTTCGGTTGATGGCATTGATGCGTTGTTGTTCTACACTGAATATTTTGGGTTGTGTGGCACCTCTATCCAGCAAAACTTTGTTTGCGTTTGCTGCCTCGAACGCTTTACATATAGTGATCACATTTTGCAGAGATTCCTCCTTTCCATCCAGCAGCTTAAGCTGAAGCTTTTTGTCATATACTCCAATGATGATTCTATCTTTCATCATTCTCTCTTCGTAAGAGACACCACAGGCACAGCCAAATTCGCAGAACTGAATTTGTTTTCGGAGTTCAGTTTCAAATTCGGTGAACGACTGCTTCTCCCTCTGCATAATATTATTGAATTTGAAGGTTTCCATTGTTGCATTTTTTTTTGGAATGCAATAAGTATCAAATGCAGTTAAAATTTGGTCGAGTGTGCGGGGAGGTGGCACTTGTGCATTCTGATCGCCTTCTCCTGGAGGAACAGCATTTTGATTTCCGAGTATTCCCGCTGTTGTTCCATCATTTGGGAACAAAGTATTATAAATCTCCATCGCTGGTGGACCGATGAGCCACAGAAATGTTGCAATCCTTTTTGGTTCAGCTTCGTCGCTTTTTCCCGTGGCCATCATGTACATAAGGAACGTACGCTTCCAGCTTGGCCACTGTTTTCCCAAATTCGAGCAATCTAGCTCGGCAGGCACGCGGTCAGTTGACGTCATTGTGTTTTAGAAAAAAAAATGAACACTCCAGCAATTTTATGATCAGAGAAAATTGTATACGTTTGTAGCGACGCGATGGTTGTTCTAATTGTTTTTTTTTTAATATGCGGGCAATTCTGACACCATGTAATAATTGTGGTCAATTATTATTTTATAAAATTCTTTATTTCACAATAAGTAATCTTTACAACACGTGTCGTCTTTACATTTGTGAATTAGATAGCTTCATTGATTTTGACAGATAAATCAAAGCACGCTTATACTATATTGATAAATCAAGGCACACTTATGCTATATGATTATTTACAGTAGGTGACTTATTACAGTATGTGCATCACTGACAACCTCTTGTGGACCGAGCACATACGCGATTTCGCCAAAAATGCCGCAAGATGTTTGGGTTTCTTAAGAGTGCAAGAAATTTTTCTCCCCGTCTGATCTGGCTATTATCTACAAGACATATCCGTCCAAAGCTAGAGTACAACTCCCATCTTTGGGCTAGTGCTCCAGCTACATACTTAAGCCTCTTGGATGGTATACAAAAAAGAGCAGTAAGAATGATTTGTGACAGAGACATCACTAAATCATTCACTTCATTGGAACACCGTCTTAACGTTTCTTATCTCTCCTAGGTAATTGCTCTAGTGAAATAACCAGTTGCATGCCACCCCTTAAACAATTCAACCGTAATACCCGCGCTTCTAGGAATGCCCATCAGTTTACCTTAGAGCCCAACTTCGGTCGTACGCTCAAGTATAGAGAATCGTTCTTTAGCCGTACTACGCGAATTAGGAACTCTCTTCAACACTGTCTTTCCCGATGATTGCAGTGTTCAGGAATTTAAGACCAATGTACACCGGCACCTCCTCTCCAACCCCTTCTCTCTTTCCTGAAGCACTCACTGTGTCTATGGCATAATAAACCCCTTGAGTATGTGCTTATTATAAAAAAAAAATCAATAAGGATGATACATATCATTTCTTATAGATTACTGAAACTAAATCCGGACACAGAATTGTGATTGAGGTCCTCTTCCACTTGAGTGCGCCACCTGAGTCGCGGTCTTCCTCTCCTCCTACGTCCCTCGGGAATAGTGTCGAAGGCTTTCCGGGCCGGAGCATTGGTGTCCATTCGCTCTAAATGACCGAGCCATCTGAGTCTCTGGACCTTGACCCTTCTGGCTAGGTCCATGTCGTTGTACAACCCGTAAAGTTCGCTGTTGTTTCTTCTTCGCCATTCCCCTTCAATGCACACGGGGCCAAAGATAACCCGAAGAACTTTCCTCTCGAAACAGCCTAAGGCACTTTCATCCGATTTTGTCAGGGTCCATGCTTCTGCACCATACAGCAGGACTGGGATGATGAGTGTGTTGTACAGTTTTACCTTAGTTGCTCGAGAGAGGGCTTTTCCACTCAATTGCTTTCTAAGCCCAAAGAAACAGCGATTAGCAAGAGTTATTCTTCGTCTGATCTCGGCGCTGGTGTTATTGCCCGTGTTTATAGCGGAGCCTAGGTAGACAAACTCCTCTACTACCTCGAAGTTATACGCGTCTATTGTGACGTTCTGCCCGAGCCGTCGGTGTTGGGTGTCCTTCCTCGAAGACAGCATATACTTCGTTTTTCCCTCATTTACCGCTAAACCCATTTTTGCCGTTCTGTCTCAATTCTCACAAAGGCGCCATTGACATCACGCTGTGTTCTTCCCATTATATCAATATCATCGGCGTACGCGAGAAGTTGAACAGATTTTTGGAAGATAGTGCCTCTGGTGTTGACGTTGGAGTTCTGCACTATCTTCTCAAGAACGATGTTAAAGAAATCGCATGACAGTGCATCGCCTTGTCTGAATCCTTTTTTGACGTCGAAAGATTCCGTGAGCTCGTTGCCAACCTTGATGGAGCAGCGTGAGTTCTCCATCGTCATTTTGCACAAGCGAACGAGCTTGGCAGGGACGCCAAAACTAGACATAGCTTTGTACAGTTCGTCTCTGTAGATGCTGTCATACGCGGCCTTAAAATCGATGAAAAGGTGGTGGGTATCGATTTGGAGTTCATAGGTCTTTTCCAGGATCTGCCGCAACGTGAAAATTTGGTCGATGGTTGACTTTCCTGGCCTGAAGCCACATTGATAAGGACCAATCAGATTGTTGACGAAAGGCTTCAGACGTTCACATATTACGGCTGAGAGGATCTTGTAGGCGATGTTTAGTAGACTTATTCCTCTATAGTTGGCGCAGTTTAGAGGATCTCATCGGGCATGCATTCCTCTGACCATATCTTACAGATGATTTGGTGCATGCTCCTATCTAGCTCGTCGCCTGCTGCGGCTAGTCCATCTGCTCCAGCGGCTTTGTTGGATTTCAGCCGTGATATTGCGGTTTTCACTTCTTCTAGGTCGGGTTCACGGAATTGTTGGCTATCATCGTGTCCGATGAAAGGCTCCTGTCTGACGGCGGTATTTTGTTCGTCGTCGCCGTTATACAATCTACAGAAGTGGTCTTTCCAAATCCCCAGCATTGACTGCGATTCTACTATGATGTTCCCTTGTTTATCTCTGCAGGCATCAGTTCTTGCTCGATGACCTTGAGCCAGCTGTTTAACCTTTCGGTAAAACCTCCGAACTTCATTCCTGCTGTTGGCTCTCTCAACATCCTCGATCTGACGCTTCTCATGCTCTCTCTTTTTCCTCCTGAGAAGCCTGCGTTCCTCTCTCCTCTTTTGCTCGTAGAGCTCACGAGCAGCTCTTGTCCTTCTATGCAGCGCAGCTTTGTATGCCTCCTGCTTGGCTGCATGGGCCTGCCTGCATTCTTCATCAAACCAGGGGTTTCGTTTTGGTGGCTGTGTGAAACCCAGCACATTAGAGGCGGCATCTCTAACTGCTATTTGGCAATGTTGCCACTGGTCTTCGATACTTGATGTTGGCGGCATAGGACTCCTTAAGAGGTTACTTGACACTCGATCAGAGAATGATCTAGCGATCTCTTGCGATTGTAGCCGTCCGACGTCGAATTTTCTTGCAGCATTTCCTTGTTTTGGCCGTTGTTGGGATATTCGTAGCACTACCTTGGCTACGACGAGGTAGTGGTCCGAGTCGATGTTAGCTCCTCGGAAAGTTCGAACATCTAAAATGCTGGACAAGTGCCTTCCGTCGATCGCAATGTGATCAATCTGGTTGACGGTTGATTGATCAGGAGATCTCCATGTACCTTTATGGATGTTGAGATGAGGGAACCAGGTGCTTGCTACCACAACATTTCGCCCCGCAGCAAAATCGATCAGCCTGAATCCGTTATCGGATGTGGTGTCGTGCAGGCTGTGCTTTCCGACCGTTCCAACAAAGATGTCCTCTTTTCCCAGCTTTGCGTTAAAATCGCCGAGGAAAATTTTAATGTCATAACTATGACACATATTAAGCTAATGTTGCCGAATTTAGCCTTGATTCGGATTGTCGTGATGCGTTCGCTCACACATTTGAAGCTCAAGACTTTTTGCCTGAGTCTGCTTCCCACGACGAATCCGCATCCAAATAGTCGCTGTTGTTGCTCTCGGTAACAATTACCATAGTAGATGTCGCAGTTTTTCATCCTCCTTTTGCCCGGTCCATCCCATCGCATTTCCTGGATAGCGGTAATATCTGCTTTGTAGCAGTTGAGGGTCTCCGCTAACTGTTCAGCAGCACGCGGTCTATTAAGGAACCTAACATTCCACGTGCATATCCGAAAATCGTTGTCCTTTGTACATTTGCTTGGGTCGTCATCTGTGTATCCGTCCGTTTCCGAGGCCTGTTGTTGCTTCGCAACTAAAATTTTTTCTACGTGGTCGGGAAGTCACCCCAACGCACAAATCCCAACCTGGAGTACCAGGCACTTTTGGCGATGTTTAAAGTAATATTTTGAGGACAGAAAACTTGTATTCACATTTGTGATCCAAAAATTAGTTCTTCTTCCGCACACAAGTTGAAACGTTGGCGTATATTTTCAATAAAAATTGTGCTGCCACTTTCACACATTCATCTATCCGGTAATGAAATATTTTTCAATTACATAGCAAAAACTTTTCCCCTAAGAAAACAACATAATAATCGTTCAACATAATTATCGTAGGGCAACTCCGATCTCATTGTCAGAATTTAAATTACAAACAGCTGCCAAACTTGAAGTAAAAAACAAATTGATGCTAGAAGCTGTTTTATTTTCTTGATCTGATCCAGATTAGATCATCGTAATAATAAAACGCAGCTAATAGAAACTGAGCCAAAAGTTAGTTTGAATGAAAATTTACAAGTTCAAGGAAGGATTGTTTATTTTGTGTGTCTGGAGTATGTTCTCTATGCAGGATATTCGGCTGGAATCCATCTAGGTCTGCTAGGGATGAGTTTCGTACCTTGCCAGATTTCGCGTAACCTACTGAAAGCAAGCTAATCTTTTCCAGGATCTGCCTCAGTGTGAATATTTGGTCTATCGCTGTTCAGCCTGGCCTAAGCCACACTGGTACGTGCCGATTATTTGTTGCAGAACGGTTTAAGACGCTTACACAGTAGGTTGGATAGGATTTTGTTTTTTCATGACATAGGATCGTCTTCCTTCCACACTTTATTGGTGACATGGTGAATGCGGTTCATCAAAACAACTTCTCCATATTTAAACAGGTATGCCATCCGACCCGGCGGACTTGTTATTTTTTAAGCTTATGGATGACTCTACCTCTTCTGGCTGGTGGCTGGGACTGGGTCTTCATTGATTGGCCTTGCTTCTCTTTTCATTAGCTTGCTCGACGTTTTGCGCATTCAGCAGCTGTTGGAAGTGCTTGAAAGCATCTACAATTCCCTGTGCTTCGGTGACTAAGTTTCCTTCACTGTTACGAAGAGCCTGTGTCCCGGTTCTGAAACCAGAAGCTAATTGCTTCGACCTTTTAAAGAAGCGCCGGGTGTTGTTCTTGGCCCGAGACTCTTCTAGATCTTTGAGCTGAGCATGTGACCAACGTTTGTGAAACTTTTCTTTATTCAATTTTAATAGCTATGAAAATAAATAAATAAGACTTAAAAATGAAATACTTTTGTTATAAGTTGGCTATATCATTAATCATTGCAGGTCGAACAACAATCGCAAAATGTCAGATCGGAAAGCTGTTATTAAAAATGCTGATATGAGTGAAGAAATGCAACAAGATGCTGTTGATTGTGCGACACAAGCTCTTGAAAAATATAATATAGAAAAGGTACATCGAAATTTAATTTCAAAATTGTAAAAAACTATTTTTTCCAAATTTCAACTTATATTTAAAAAAAATAACTTAACACAAAAAAATTGAAAACTATTATTATTTATTAATCATTTAACCAATGTAACAAATTAATCTTTAAACTTATCAAAAGCAAGGCTTTCGGCTGAGTTCAAAACTAGCTAATGACCAAAGACGTATACTTTACTTACCGGTCCATACCTGGCTTTCTAAAAAATTCATAATTTGCTTAAAGCTAAAAAGTTCACGTGACGCCTCTGGGTTTTCATCTACTATAATGTACCCTGAATTCCAGTAAAGTCGATAATTGTTAAAAATCTACTTAGCTATATCTTGGAATTGGGGTCAGTGGAAACAGTATCTAATACGTAAGAATATCAAGTTATGATAAAATGTACTCAAATGATGAATAGTTAAAATATCACTATAATATATGTAAAAAATGTGAAGAATTTAAGGCAAAAAAATGTTTGATTTATTCCGGTCTCAAGATTCGCTCATTTAGTTTTAAGAAGATTACTTAAGTATCACCTTACACTTATCCGTCCTACACTTGCATTGCCAAATGTCATCGACTCACCGTAATTCACGCTATTTTTTTTTTTTTTTGTCTTCGCTTTACTTTGTAGAGTTCCTTTTTTTATCGATATCTTGTCGTATTTTTTTTTTTATAAAATACATGAAAGCGTATTTAAACACTTATAAAAGTGTTTACGCTCGTGTGTGATTGCACCTTCAAGTGCAAAGTCGATAGCGTAGTCCGCGAAAAGTGCTGAATCCTCGGTTTTGTATATCTGGCAATGGCACGCGAAATCGGATTGCGCGCCACACTTGTCGGCAAATTACTTTATTGCAAGCCAGGCAGTGCAGAGTGCAATCAGAAAAAAATTGTCCTATTCCTCCTCGAAATATTCTATACTCAAGGTAAGCGTTGAATTCTGATATTATTTTATCCTATATAAAAAGACGTATATTACTCTAGAATCTCCATTTTATAAGCCGGACTAGGGAACCATCTGGGATTTTGTTGCGAATTTGTTGCTATTTTGTACTGAAAGAATGATAGTGTACCTCTCTTAGTTTACGGGAAACGGCTGAGGACCTGACGTAATATTACGCTACAATCTCCCCTTATATATCTAGACAAAGAAAGCACCTATCGACTTGAATCCAACTCCATATTTTGTTGCTATTTTGTTGCTGAGAAATAGGCTAGTTACATTTGTCGGAATCGTAACCCTTCACGGGGGTGGGTGGTACAGAGCACCTAGGAACACGAGAACAGTGACGTAATTTGTTGCTGAGAAATAGACCAACTACATTTGTCGAAATCATAACCCTTCATGGGGGTGTACCACTCCTAGCCCTGTAAATACGAGATAGAGAGTATCTCGTAAACCAGAGCAGCTAGGAACACGAGATAAGCCGCGTTGCTAGTAACTAAATATAGCCTATGTTACTAAGTGTGAATGTAGCTTTCTAAAGGTGGAAAAAAACTTTGAAATCGGATAAGTAGTTTTTGACTTTATTCATTACAAACCATATGATATAAAAACAAATGAACGTTATTATAGTTTTTCTCTTACAAACATCATCAGCCTAGGTACTAGGTGATGGCTATGGATTTGCCCTTTAGGTCATTATTATATTTTCTTAGATTTTTCTCGATTTAAATAAAACACGTTTGACTTGCTTTCAGCTTTAACAGAAAGTCATTTTATTTTTTAGAAATATATTTCAAGTACAATAAATAATATTTTTTTAAGAATAAATTACAGCAGGTTAAATTATTAACAAGTGATTTCTAATATACAACATCTTCCCACTTTTATTTTATGTCAATAAACTGC
This sequence comes from Sphaerophoria rueppellii, assembly GCA_920937365.1. Lineage (NCBI taxonomy): Eukaryota > Metazoa > Arthropoda > Insecta > Diptera > Syrphidae > Sphaerophoria > Sphaerophoria rueppellii. The sequence continues at coordinate 72,683,066 of CAKKXW010000001.1, forward strand.
AATAATTTATTTATAACATTCAAAAACAAATAACTATTTAAATTTCATTTTACAAAAGGAATTATAAAACAAATGTTTATTTTTAATTTCGATTTGGTGGGCGTCTTTCACGATTAGTTCTTCTACAAACTAACTGTTTACTTGTAAAGGGATTTTCAATTCAGGTTTATTGTTACATTTATTTTGAGATAATAATTCAGGATCTGAAGATTTTAAACTATTATTTTCATCAGAATTACATACCGGATGAAATATATCTTTTAATTTTGAAAATCGAATTTGGTAATGGCGTACAAATTTTATACTATTATTTACATTGATTAAATAAGTAAGTGGACTTATAATTTTATAAACTACTCCCGGAATCCATTTAACAATATCCTTAAAATGATTTCTATAAAGTATTTTATCACCTTCTTTGAATTTACTAAACTCAATTTTCTTTTCTTTTACATTTTTCTTATACTTATACTTTTCCCCACAAAATGCACTTTTACTTTTATTTAAGCAAAAAGATATTTTTTTCTGTAACGAATTTAATTTTGTTTTTGGTTTGTACGAAAAATTAAAGATGCAGGTGTTCGCTTAGTTGCTGTAGAAGGTGTATTATTATATGCCATAACTATTGCATCGAGCTTGGCTTGTGTATCCAAATGTTTAAGCTTCGAATCGCCAATATATTTTTTTAAACTGTTTTTTTATTGTTTGAACCCCTCTCTCCGCTAGACCATTACTTTGTGGATGATATACAGGTGCTTTTGTTAATTTAATACCATTTTTTATACAAAATTCATTTAATATTTTGGAATTGAAAGGGGCCCATTGTCACTTACAATTTCACTCGGTAAACCGAATGTTCTAAATAACAATCTCAATCCTTGGCATAACTGATTTGCATCAGTTTTGATGTAGTTTTGTACTTCAATATATTTGCTGTATGAATCAACTAAAATAAAAAAATGGTTTTCCATCAAAATAAAAAAAATCCAAATGAATTCTTTGGAAAGGATATTGGCTTTGTGGCCATCTAGTATTAACTACTTCTTTAGGAAAACGTTGGGGGGTTATTTGACAACTTGGACATTTTTTCACATATTGTTCAATACTTTTGTCAAAATTCGGCCACCATACAAAGCTTCTTCCTATCATTTTCATTCTCACAATACCATCATGGTTAGAATGTATTATTTGTAAAATTTCATTTTGTAATGAGACAGGAATAACTATTCTATCCCGACATCCACCATCTATAGAAAGATTTTCTTTAATTCTATGAAATGCATGGTTTGTGAAATAGGATTTGGCCAAGCGTTATCACGTATATACTTCAAAACATTTTGTAAGGCTTCATCTTCTTTTGTATAAAATTTGACTTTATCGGTATCGACTGGGCCATCAATACCTATGGTCAACATACAAATATACTCAATTCCAGTGTTATCTGGTAGAGGCAATCGAGACATTGCATCTGCAGGACAATTTTGTTTTGCAGGACGAAATTTAAGATCATAGTCGTATATTGATAACTCTACAGTCCACCGACGTAACCTAGATATGGAAATACTTGATGTGCCTTTTTTTGGACTGAATATTTCTCTTAACGCTTAATTATCCGTACACAATTGAAATTTATGACCATAAATATATTTGTGATATTTTCTGACGCCAAACAAAATAGCAAGAGCTTCACGATGTAATTGAGAATAATTTTGTTCTGATGGGGAAAGAGTACTTGATGAAAATAAAACAGGTTTTTCAAATCCATTTGCTATGTGCGAAAGCACAGCTCCCACACTATATGCGCTTGCATCACATGTAAGAACGATCGGTTTATTTGGATCGTACAATTCTAAGACACTGCTTTCGGTGATTAGCTTCTTTGAATTTTCAAAACACTTTGGGCTTTTTTATTCCACACAAATTTGGTATCTTTTCTGAGAAGTTGGTATTAATCCTGCAATTCACTTGCAGCGTTGCTTATATACTTCCCAAGTAGTTAAGCATTCCCAAATAAGACTGTAGTTCCTGAACATTTTTTGGAACAGGAGCTTCATTAACGGCTCTAAGTTTATTTGGATTTGGAAAAATTCCTTTTTCACTTATACAATACCCTAAATAAATGATTCTTTTTTGAAAGAATTTGCATTTATCAACATTTATTTTTATATTAAAATTATTAAGTTTTGTTAAGACTTCAAACAGGGTCTTTTTACAATCTAGATAGTCTTGACCTCCAACAAGGATATCGTCGAGATAGCAGGACATATTTTTCGTGTTTAATAAAACTTGGTCCATTACTGACTGAAAAATGGATGGCGCGCTAGATACACCAAAAGGTAATCTGGTATACTTAAACAATCCTTTGTGCGTGTTTATTGTGACGTATTCTTTAGACTTTTCGTATAATTTAAGTTGTTGGTAAGAACCAGACAAATCAATTACACAAAACAACTTGCAATTTGCAAGGCTTGCAAGAATATCGTCTATTTTGGGAAGTGGATAATGTTCAGTTTTTATGTAAGGGTTTATAGTCACTTTTGCATCTATGCAAATACGAATATCTTTATTTGGTTTTGACACAATGACAATCGGTGATGACAATCTTCTAAACCTCACTGATAATAATGTGTGATTAGTTTTAATTAGTTCAATATTACTAAATTTAGACCTATACTCATCTTCACAAATTACAGAAGAACAGGCTCCAGAATCGACTTCCATTAAGACAGGAACACCCTCAATGACAACTTCAACAGTGGCGGCTGGACTTATTTCATTGATTGACTGTGTAGAAATAATATTCACATAATCCCTGGCCTCCGACAATTCGGCAATAAGCTTTCGACTTCCTTGCTGATCGCTGCTTTGACGGCATTTGGTCGACACGTCACCAAATTTATGATACTTAAAACACTCCCACTGGCGTGCTGGACAACTTTGCGGAATATGCATTCTTCTGCAACGATAACACTCTTGATTGTACTTTGATGATGATGCTGTTGGTAAAGGATCTTGACTACGACGATTCTGAACATTGCTCTGACTACAATTTTGATTTTTCTTAAAAACAGCTTTACTATTATTTGACTGTGTAGCTCTTGGTGCTTTTCTTCCTGGACGAACTGCAAATGTGTTTATGATTTCACTTTTCGATTCTATCATTTGGTTTTGATTTTCTGCCCTCTCCCAATTAATGGCAATTTCGCATGCTGTTTTAAAAGTAAGATTTGGCTCCTTGAGAAATTTTGAGCGCAGACTGTTGTCACGAACTCCACAAACAAATTTGTCACGTAACGCTCTTTGTAGGAATTCAACAAAATTACACTTTTGTGCTAACGCTTTCAATTTGACTATACATATACTCTACAATTTGCATGTTATCTTGATTAACGTTATAGAATTTGTATGACTCAGATATTTCGTTAACAGCGGGCTCAAAATAATTGGTTAGAATTTGAACTAACTCATCGTATGACTTCCCTGATGGATCATCTGGAACACACATTTTTCTTAGAACAGAAAATGCATCTGGACTAATACACGTTAAGAACAGCAGTACTTTTTTTGCAAGATCTGTTTGATGTTCCTGAAAATGAACATTCTTTTTCGTTTAATTGCATAAGTGCAATCGGGTTTTCGTAGCAAACATAGCTGCGAGTCTGCTGTGATTAAAGTGACATCTGACTTACGATTTGCTTTAGATTCTTATAATTTTGGCGTTATGGTTTTGCTTGATTTTTCTAAAGCGTTTGACTGCATCGATCATTCAATCCTGCTATGTAAACTCAAAAGAATGTATAATTTCTCAAAGACATCGTTGAAGCTTTTGTCCAACTTTTTGTCAAATAGAATGCAATCTATAAAAACTGAGTCGGGTTCCTCCAATCCAATTTCAGTTTATACCGGTGTACCTCAAGGCTCTGTTCTGGGCCCGCTTTTATTTTCACTATTTATTAATGATATACCTAATGTAATTCATAATTGCCAAATTCATCTATATGCGGATGATGTTGTTCTATACATTTGCCGCCCAATTAGCCTGATGGATGATTGTATTGTGAGGTTAAATGAAGACTTAAACTAGATTCGAATGTGGTCAAACGACAATTGCATGAAACTAAACCCTACTAAATCTGTTGCCCTTTTATGCTCTAAAAATAAGCTTAATTTCGAACAATTTCCCTCGGTGGTAATAGGAAATGAATGTATTCCTTTCGTTAATGACGTTAAATATTTAGGTTTCAAAATTAATAGTAACTTTAGCTGTTGTAGTGCAATATCTAATTCTGTTAGACTTATCTATGCTAGACTGCGATCCTTGAGTGTTCTTCAAGCTTGTTCCCGCCTTCTATGAAAAAGTACCTTATAAAGACTTTAGTTATGCCGTACTTTTCTTTTAACTGTACAGTCTTCCCAGTCCTTGATTGTGAGTGCAGGCGTAAGCTCAATGTTGCTTTTAATGACTGCATTCGGTTTATCCATAACATTTACTAGTGTATCACATCTCCAAAATACTCTAGTTGGGATGAATCTCGACTCGTATCTTAAGTATAGACTTCTTATTAGATTCCATGATGTTGTTCACAATAGATGCCCTGACTACTTAAGTGAAATGCTTCAATTTTCCCAATCCCTAAGAGGATTAATGTTTATCGTTCCGCGTTTTTCACACACCATATCTGAACGTTCCTTTTATATATCTGCAGTTCGCTTGTGGAACCTTATTCCTTTCGAACTGCAAAGAACAGCCTCACCTATAACCTTCAAGAGAAAATTGTTTTTACACTTCACTAATAATTAATTTTTATAACGTTATTTTTTTTTTTTGCTAAATTGAAATTATTGATATGTATTAAATCATTTTAATTTTGCTTTTTCTATATAAATTAGTCCATCTTCTATTATGTTTATTTTGATTATTGCAATTATAATTGTTCATTGATTTCATATTTTTGATACTTTAAAAGATTTATATCTTAATGTATCGTTGTCAATATTCAGATGTTTTACGAATAAATAAATAATAAATAATATTTCATTTGCGATAAAAAATTGCTTCAATCGCATTTCATATTCAACAAAGTCATTTCCCATAACATAAGGGTCGATGTGGTCAATTATCGAAGAATTTTTATTGGATTTCCTTTATTGATTTTCTTTTCTTGGTTCTTATTGTCTTGATTTGAGGATTCACAATCTGACATTTGTTGACACAAAATAGGCAGTTCTTAATTATCTCCATTGCTTATGGTATGATATCGCAGTTTTCCTCGTCGCCAATTTTATTATATTTTCTTAGATTTTTCTCGATTTAAATAAAACACGTTTGACTTGCTTTCAGCTTTAACAGGAAGTCATTTTATTTTTTAGAAAGATATTTCAAGTACAATTAATAATATTTTTTTTAAGAATAAATTACAGCAGGTTAAATTATTAACAAGTGATTTCTAATATACAACAGTCATCACATTCTATCCATGCACAACTGCCTCTGTGGTAAACGCGTTTACCAAATTCGAAACACTGCACGGTCACAAATGTCGAAACTAAATAAATTAAACCAAAACGAGTGATATGTCTTCGACGAAGGCCAACACGTTAATACAAAATGTAAGCAATCGCCTGCGTAGCAGGCCACCATCTTTGTCTATCGTAACGTTACGTCAGCGTTAATTTATTTTATTTATTAAAGCTATATTCACACTTAGTAACATAGGCTATATTTAGTTACAAGCAACGCGGCTTATCTAGTGTTCCTAGCTGCTCTGGTTTAAAAGATACACTCTATCCCGTATTTATAGGGCTAGAAGTGGTGCACCCCCGTTAAGGGTACAAATTTAGTTAAGTCCATTTATCAGCAACAAATTAGCACCAAAATACGCCGCTGGTCTCGTTTTCCTAGGTGCTCTGGTTTACGAGATACTCTCTATCTTGTATTTTGCAGGGCTAGGGGTGGTACACGCCCATGAAGGGTTATGATTCCGACAAATGTAGTTGGTCTATTTCTCAGCAACAAAATACTCCACTGGTCTCGTGTTCCTAGGTGCTTTGGTTTACGAGGTACTCTATCTAGTATTTACAGGGTTAGGTGTACCACCCACCCCCGTGAAGGATTACGATTCCGACAAATGTAGCTGGCATATTTCTCAGCAACAAAATAGCAACAAAATATGGAGTTGGATTCAAGTCGATAGGTGCTTTCTTTGTCTAGATATATAAGGGGAGATTGTAGCGTAATATTACGTCTGGTCCTCAGCCGTTTCTCGTAAACTAAGAGAGGTGCAAAATCAATTCTTTCGGTACAAAATAGCAACAAATTCCCAGATGGTTCCCGAGACCGGTTTATAAAATGGAGATTCTAGCGTAATATACGTTGTAAAAAGAATCGTCCGTCATGATTTCATGAACCAGTAATGTTCTTTGTAGTGTTATTGGAAATAAAATGAGTGAAAACTATCAAGTGGAAATGCCGGATATGATCAAATCAAAAATTTGTGTGATGAATTTGGAAAATGATGAAAATCAAGATGAAATATTAAATAAAATAACTTAAAAAAACCAGAGCTAAAAGACAGTTAAATGAAAGTCTTAACTACTTTTAAAAATAAAAACAAATGGAGAAATTTAAATGTAGTAATTGAATTAAACAGTGAAAGTTTTCACAAAGTGCTCACAATGGGCAAAATTAAAATTGGTTGGGTCAAGTGCTTGGTAAGGGAATACTACAATTTGCAACATTGTTTTAATCGTCAAGGTTATAATCATAAATCGAGTGTATGTTAAAATTAAATAGCTTGTTTAAAATGCGGAGGTGGACATAACATTAAGGATTGTAAAAATGCGGATTCAAAGTCTATAAACTGCATTAAGATAAATGAATCGCTGGGTTTGTCAACAAACTGTGATCATGAATCAACAGCCAAAAACAGCTCTATCGTCGTATCCGTTCGTAGAAACTTACGGTTTTAGAAAAGTTCCGATCGTAACATTTATTTTATTCATGGTATCCGTTTCGTTAAGGAAATATTGACGTGTAATAACGCATATCGTTCCGCAAATGTTCCGACGCAATTGAGCTGTCGGAACAATCGGAGACGCATAAAACAAAATAATCGCTATGCATCGCATAGTGTTTGTTGAATTTTTGCTTTTAGCCGCATGAAATCGTGATGCGTTACTCTGAGTTTGACATTTCAACGCAAATTTAAATTTTTTTCTGAGGTATGTACGATTTGAAAATCGGAACCCTTAGGACGATACCAAATTCGTATGTTTCGTACAAATCGGATAGAATTTTGTTACGATCGGATACGAAGATAGGGCTGAAATTTTCCAGTTTATGTGCGAAAACTTAAGGTGCTCAGAGAACGCATTCAGTATAAGCAACTATGTTGTTGGTACTTCAATGCTCAAGGTTTGATAAATAATTTTAATCAAATAGACGCTATTTTGTTTGAAAAGAAATTTGATATAATTGCTGTATCAGAAACACATTTGAAAAGTGACATTGCCAATAGTGAAATTAATTTACCAAACTATTCAGTTGTGAGATGCGATAGTACCAGTAGTCATACAGGTGGAGTTGCAATATTTATTAGCAAAAACCTAAAGTTTAATATTTTTAGTAGTATTCATGTCGAAATGAAAACCTGGTGTTTGTGTATACAAGTAACATATAATGAAAAAACGGAAATTATTGCAGAAATGATTTTTGTGCATTATTTGCAGACTGGATAGATCAAGTCATTGTAGCATATCCTAACATTATAATTTTGGGCGATTTCAATATCGATTTATTGACCACATACACATACATACGAAGAAAACATAAATGAAATTTTAAGAGACAATAATTGTAAACAAATCAACCAAGCCAACAAGAATAACGGTGTCTTCGCAAACTCTAGTCGACTACGTTATAACATAAATTATACCAAAAGATGTGTCTGGGCCGATACAATGAGTGATTTGAAAATAAGTGAACATGAATCTATTTTAGTAAGAATTCCTGTAAATAAGCCTTATGTTACTGAAACAAAACAAAACAGTTCAAGTGTTCAAATATGAGAAAAATGCATTTAAATTAGAGCTCTTGATTCTGACCGGGTACCCGAAACAATACCCGGGTACTCGAATTATTCCAAATTACCGGGTACCCGGGTATTTGTATGGTATTCAGATACCCGGGTACCCGGGTACTCGAAACATAACGATCGTGTATCCGAGTACCCGGGTACCCGGGTACTCGGTACTATTACATAATGAAACTGAAATTGTTTGACCAAATGGATGCTTTTATGAAGGATTTGCATGTTGAGGGTGGATTAATATGATCATGTAGTTTATAAGGATGGTTTTGGTTTATTTGTGTTGTTTATTTGTAATTAATAAAAAATGCCATTTGTTAGATGGGTTGTGATTTTATTAGTGGTTGAAAAATGAAAAGTTATAAACCGATCTTGGCCGTCGTCGTCGTGATCGTCGTCGTCGTCGTCGTGGTGGTGGTCGTCGTCGTGTCGTGTTCGTCGTGGTCGTGGTCGTCGTAGTCGTAAATAAAGAAGGAAACAAAGCTGTTGGCAAGTGTTTGTTGATTTTGTTATTGTTGTAATGTACGAAAAAGAAATGCAAGTTGTGTGCGGATCTGGATAGTGATAATTGAAAGGGATGATTTAATTATGTTGGTTAATCACTGTCCTGCATTTTCCTATGTATGGCCTTCGTCAAACAGGTAGTTGGTGCGATTTCCTTTGTTTTGGTGATTCATAAAAAATATTATTGTTTTATTAGGGGTTGAAAATGAAGATAACCGATTTGGGTGTGTTGTCGTCGGTTATCTTTTTATGATGAGTTATTGGTCTTTTTCTTAACCACAGGTCAATAAAAATAAGAAAACAATCATTTGGTAAGTGTTTGTAAAGACGAAATAAATTGTGTCTCGGAGACTGTTCTATTTTGTATTCGAATTATCTTTTAATATTCAGGTTGGACGATCATAGCAATATTTTTATTTGTTTCCTTAAAATCTCAAAAAAGAAAAAAAAAACACAAAAATAGCAATAAAAATCCCATCCAAGTACATTATGCGTTACCATTCATCGTTATTGTTGAAAATGCGCTAGTTTCTACAAGCGGGACATGTAGAGAAACCCAAAAATTAATTTTTATGACATTCAAAAACCCAAATTAACAATCCTGCAAATGATATCTCTCTCCGAACTACTATTTATATCGTCCTAACAAACACTTACCAAATGAATTATTTTTATTGACCTGTGGTTAAGAAAAAGACCAATAACTCATCATAAAAAGATAACCGACGACAACACACCAAACACGCCAAATCGGTTATCTTCATTTTAAACCCCTAATAAAACAATAATCGAACTAATATTTTCAACCAAATATTTTTTATGAATCACCAAAACAAAGGAAATCGCACCAACTACCTGTTTGACGAAGGCCATATACAGGAAAATGCAGGACAGTGATTAACCAACATAATTAAATCATCCCTTTCAATTATCACTATCCAGATCCACACACAACTTGCATTTCTTTTTCGTACATTACAACAATAACAAAATCAACAAACACTTGCCAACAGCTTTGTTTCCTTCTTTATTTACGACTACGACGACCACGACCACGACGAACACGACACGACGACGACCACCACCACGACGACCACCACCACGACGACCACCACCACGACGACCACCACCACGACGATCACCACGACGACGGCCAAGATCGGTTTATAACTTTTCATTTTTCAACCACTAATAAAATGAAAATCCATCCAACAAATTGCATTTTTTTATGAATTACAAATAAACCACACAAACAATCAAAACCATCCTTATAAACTACATTATCATAGTAATCCACCCCCAACCTGCAAATCCTTCATGAAAGCATCCATTTTTTCAAACAACTTAAGCTTCATTGTGTAAGAGTTCCAAATACCCGGGTACCCGGGTACTCGGATATACGATCGTTATGTTTCGAGTACCCGGGTACCCGGGTACCCGAACACCATGCAAATACCCGGGTATTTGCTACCCGGGTAATTCCCGAAATTCCCGGGTACCCGGGAATTATCCTTACAAAGTCAAATCGATTGCATAGTTAATAACCCCAATTCAAACGAACCATGAAGTGATTTGAAAGAAATTCTAGAAAACAGTGTTCACGAGCAGACAATATCTAAGCGTGTATACCTTCGTAAAAATAATTGGTTTTCAGAAGAATTAAATAATCTAAAAAGTGAGAAAATCCGCTGCTATCAAAAAGCTTCAATTGTAAATCTTCCCACGTATTGGGATAAATACCGAAGAGTAAGAAACTTATATAAGTAGCTATAGGCTCCAATTAGCTAAAAAAAAAATTATACGTGCAAAAAAGAAGAACAGTCAAATATAAACAAATCAACAAAGAGAGAACTTCATTCGCTCACAAACCCAATCACACTCTCAGCGTAATATTCACAAGAACAAAGACACCATTGCAAAAAGAACAACAACATGACGTGGTCTACGAAATAAAATGCAACGGCAAGACGAATGAAGTGAGCGATCTTGTATATATTGGCACAACCAAACGCACACTAGCTACAAGAATAGCTGAACACAAAGCTGACGTCAGAAAAAAGAGATCATCAACTGGACACTCACAACATATGACAGAACATGGACACACCGCTGATTTTGATGACGTAAACATTCTTGACAAGGAAAGAAACAGAAATAAGAGATTCACATTAGAGAGTCTAAGAATACAACAAAACTTTAAAAAAACGATGAATTTCCAAGAAGACAAAGACAATTTAATTGCTACAGTGCTGTCATCAAGTAAACAATAGTCTACAATAACAATAAGTTGATATTTTCTGTTTTGTCCTGTTTCTTAATTTATTAAAATTTTGTAATATTTCTGTTAAGTGCTATATATTAAAAATTGATTTTTTCCTAATTTAAAAGAAAAACAAATGTAAATTGGCAATAGTAAGTAACTAGATTATAAAGTATGAATTAAAGAATCCTAAAATTGTAATTATAGGTCGAATAAAAATACCCCTTGAAGAAGTTGGAAAATAACCAACGAAACGTCTTGATAAAAATTTAAAAAATGGATTAATTTATTAATTGCATTAAAAGAATCTGTGATAATTCCGGCTACAATCGCAAGAGATCGCCAGATCATTCTCTGATCAAGTGTCAAGTAACCTCTTAAGGAATCTTATGCCGCCAACATCAAGTATCGAAGACCAGTGGCAACATTGCCAAAGAGCAGTTAGAGATGCCGCCTCTAATGTGCTGGGTTTCACACAGCCACCAAAACGAAACCCCTGGTTTGATGAAGAATGCAGGCAGGCCCATGCAGCCAAGCAGGAGGCATACAAAGCTGCGCTGCATAGAAGGACAAGAGCTGCTCGTGAGCTCTACGAGCAAAAGAGGAGAGAGGAACGCAGGCTTCTCAGGAGGAAAAAGAGAGAGCATGAGAAGCGTCAGATCGAGGATGTTGAGAGAGCCAACAGCAGGAATGAAGTTCGGAGGTTTTACCGAAAGGTTAAACAGCTGGCTCAAGGTCATCGAGCAAGAACTGATGCCTGCAGAGATAAACAAGGGAACATCATAGTAGAATCGCAGTCAATGCTGGGGATTTGGAAAGACCACTTCTGTAGATTGTATAACGGCGACGACGAACAAAATACCGCCGTCAGACAGGAGCCTTTCATCAGACACGATGATAGCCAACAATTCCGTGAACCCGACCTAGAAGAAGTGAAAACCGCAATATCACGGCTGAAATCCAACAAAGCCGCTGGAGCAGATGGACTAGCTGCTGAGTTGTTCAAAGCAGCAGGCGACGAGCTAGATAGGAGCATGCACCAAATCATCTGTAAGATATGGTCAGAGGAATGCATGCCCGATGAATGGAACCTCAGCATTGTTTGCCCGATCCTGAAAAAAGGAGATCCTCTAAACTGCGCCAACTATAGAGGAATAAGTCTACTAAACATCGCCTACAAGATCCTCTCTGCCGTAATATGTGAACGTCTGAAGCCTTTCGTCAACAATCTGATTGGTCCTTATCAATGTGGCTTCAGGCCAGGAAAGTCAACCATCGACCAAATTTTCACGTTGCGGCAGATCCTGGAAAAGACCTATGAACTCCAAATCGATACACACCACCTTTTCATCGATTTTAAGGCCGCGTATGACAGCATCTACAGAGACGAACTGTACAAAGCTATGTCTAGTTTTGGCGTCCCTGCCAAGCTCGTTCGCTTGTGCAAAATGACGATGGAGAACTCACGCTGCTCCATCAAGGTTGGCAACGAGCTCACGGAATCTTTCGACGTCAAAAAAGGATTCGGACAAGGCGATGCACTGTCATGCGATTTCTTTAACATCGTTCTTGAGAAGATAGTGCAGAACTCCAACGTCAACACCAGAGGCACTATCTTCCAAAAATCTGTTCAACTTCTCGCGTACGCCGATGATATTGATATAATGGGAAGAACACAGCGTGATGTCAATGGCGCCTTTGTGAGAATTGAGACAGAACCGGCAAAAATGGGTTTAGCGGTAAATGAGGGAAAAACGAAGTATATGCTGTCTTCGAGGAAGGACACCCAACACCGACGGCTCGGGCAGAACGTCACAATAGACGCGTATAACTTCGAGGTAGTAGAGGAGTTTGTCTACCTAGGCTCCGCTATAAACACGGGCAATAACACCAGCGCCGAGATCAGACGAAGAATAACTCTTGCTAATCGCTGTTTCTTTGGGCTTAGAAAGCAATTGAGTGGAAAAGCCCTCTCTCGAGCAACTAAGGTAAAACTGTACAACACACTCATCATCCCAGTCCTGCTGTATGGTGCAGAAGCATGGACCCTGACAAAATCGGATGAAAGTGCCTTAGGCTGTTTCGAGAGGAAAGTTCTTCGGGTTATCTTTGGCCCCGTGTGCATTGAAGGGGAATGGCGAAGAAGATACAACAGCGAACTTTACGGGTTGTACAACGACATGGACCTAGCCAGAAGGGTCAAGGTCCAGAGACTCAGATGGCTCGGTCATTTAGAGCGAATGGACACCAATGCTCCGGCCCGGAAAGCCTTCGACACTATTCCCGAGGGACGTAGGAGGAGAGGAAGACCGCGACTCAGGTGGCGCACTCAAGTGGAAGAGGACCTCAATCAACTCGGAGTGCAAAACTGGAGACGACTAGCTAAGGATCGAGCTAGCTGGCGGAGCCTGTTGATTGAGGCCCAAGTCCACAACGGACTGTAGCGCCACCTTAAGTAAGTAAGTAAGTAATTGCGAAAATCGTTGAGAAAGTGGCTTGTGATCAATTATTTAAATACGTGTCGGATAATAACATTCTCATTCAAAATCAGTCGGGATTTCGTTCAGAACATTCGTGTGAAGCAGCTCTAAACTGGTTAATTATGACCCCAAAAACCCTAAGACATGACAAAAATAAAATAATTTCTGTTTTCATTGATTTTCAAAGACCTTTCGAAACAATAGATAGAAAATTTAAAAAATACGGTGCGATTAACAAAGAACATACATTATTGGTTTCAAATTTACTTGACTGATGGAACTCAACGAACCAGAATAAATGAGAGCTTCTCCGACAGTGAATGTACCACAAAGAACAATTTTAGGTCCACTCTTATTTCTCCCTTACATTAATTTCATTAATAAAATTATAAACTACTGCACAATCTCATTGTTTGCGGATGATGCGCTTTTATTTGTTTCCGGGAAAGATTTGGAAGTGATAAACGAAAGTTTAAACTCTGATTTAATTAAAGTTTGCGAGTGGTTAGAAATGAATAAAATAAATGGTAATAAAACAAAATGTATGGTTATAAATGCGGATTATTCTCCGATGAGAATTATCCTGAAATGCAGCTTTTATTTATACTCCAATCAACTTTATGCTCTCATGCTTAAAATGGCTAAACATCAAACAGAGAATTACATACAATGCAGCAATTTTTGTATTTAAAATTAAAAATAAAATGTTCACTGATTATCTTTTCTTAAATGTAAACATGTTGAAATGTACTTGTTATTAATTACTTTGTTAAAATTAATATAGCTTTCATTACGTTTTGAGTTTTTAGATTTTATAAAAATATGTTCATTCCTAATCCTGATTTCAAATTGAAATACGTTTCTTTTAATTCTTAATTCTCCGAATACTTCCATATTTCAATAGGTTATGGGCCCAGGCCACCTATCTGCATTTTAGATAAGAATTAAAAAAGATTTTTGTTTAATTTGAAAATTCTGAATCTGAAAAATTTTTCAACGGTTATTAAGAAATGGCCGCCGCAGTACCGATTCCATTGGTTGAAAAATTGAGAGGAAGAGAGAATTATGATAACTGGAGCTTTGCAGTGAAAACTTATCTCGAGCATGAAGAGCTTTGGGATTGCGTTCTTGGTACTGAAACTGACGTCAAGAAACTTAACAAGGCGAAATCAAAAATTATATTATTGGTGGATCCTATAAATAATGTGCACATCAGGAGTGCAAAAACTGCAAAAGAAGTCTGGGATGCTTTGGGAAAGGCATTTATGGACTCTGGTCTAAGTCGAAAGGTTGGACTGTTACGAACGTTAATTTCAACAACGTTAGACAAATCTGCATCTGTGGAGGAGTATGTCGACAAAATAGTCTCTACAGCTCACAAACTCCGCGGGATTGGAATGGATATTTCCGAACTTTGGGTTGGAACTCTTTTACTGGCAGGCTTACCAGAAAAGTTTACTCCAATGATAATGGGATTAGAAAGTTCTGGTTTGGAAATAACTGGAGATTCTGTCAAGACAAAATTACTTCAAGACGTTGAATATGAAAAAATCTCGAATGCCCCCAATTCAGCTTTGATTGGTGGGACGAAAAACAAGAATTCAAAATTGAAGCGTAGTATCAAATCCGTTCGTTGTTTTTCTTGCAACAAATTTGGTCACTCCTCAAGAGATTGTCCCAAAGGAAAATGCCATTCGAATTCGGTTTTGTGCACTTCATTTGTTGCTAAGAGTTTTAATCGAAATGAGTGGTACATCGACTCTGGTGCGTCGTCAGATATGACATCAAATGATGAAGATCTTGAAAATGTTAAGCCTCCGTCAAGAAATCAAGTTATAATTGCCAATAACGCTAATCTTGAAGTCAAAGCAATGGGCGATTTATCAATGAACCTAGTCGTTGGAAAGGAAATTCGAACAGTTGTTGTCAAAGACGTGTTTTTTGTTCCACAACTTTGTACTAACTTGTCTGTAAGTCAGATGATATCAAACGGCAACACTGTAAATTTTAGTTCCGATGGTTGTGATATCTTTAACAACAGAGGTGATGTCATAGGAACAGCAAACCGCGAATGTAATATGTACCGGCTTAACCTTCAACCTGAAGAAGCCAGCCAGCCATCATCCGAAAATAGTTTTGACTTGTGGCATCGTCGTATGGGACACATAAACGAAGACAGTCTGAAAAGATTACGAGACCTGGCGAGCGGAATAGAATTTTCTGATAAGATGGAACAAACATGCATTGTGTGTATCAAGGGCAAACAATCAAGACTTCCATTTAAAACTTCAACAACTATCCTGAATATCATCCATTCAGATTTATGTGGGCCTATGTTAACAAACTCTCTCGGAGGTGCAAGATATTTCCTCACGTTCGTAGATGACCTGTGTAAGTATATTTTAGTCTACTTCCTCAAGTCAAAGGACGAAGTTTTCGAAAAATTTAAGAACTTTATGGCTTTTGTGGAGAATCAGACAGGAAAAACAATAAAAATTCTGCGAACAGACAATGGCAGTGAGTTTTGCAACAAAGAAATGAGAAAGTGTTTGGAAAGCAAAGGGATAAGACATCAAACGACAACCCCTTACACACCGGAACAGAATGGCGTCGCTGAACGGATGAATCGAACAATTGTAGAGCGTGCTAGGTGCTTATTGTTCGATGCGTCATTGCCAAAAGAATTGTGGGCCGAAGCCGTTTCAACATCTGTTTATCTGATAAATAGATCTCCCAATCGAAGCCTTCCAAACTTGAAGATACGAAGGGTTACAGATTACTTCGCATGGGCACCAAAACGATCGTTAAGTCTCGAGACTTGAAAATAAAAAAGAAAGTCAAGGTAAATATTTAACTAACGAACATATTGTTTTGCTCCCAGATCCGGAAGTTTTAACAACAGAAGAAGGCAATGAATCAGAAAACAATGAAGAGTCATCTTCAGCGAGTGAAATGTTTTTTGGTTTTCCCGAAGAAGATCAAGACATGAACTTGAATAGCTTCGATTTTTTAGAAGATTGCTCCGATTCTTTTGAAGATCCGCCAGTTGAAGTTCGACGATCTACACGTGTTAGAAAAGAAACAGTTTTTTATCCGAACCCCATTACCTACATGTCAGCAGATACACAGTCTTTCGATAATCCGAATAGTCTTCGTGAACTTGAAAGATCTGATGCTGAGGTTTGGAAACAAGCAATGAAAGAAGAGTATGGCGCTCTAATCAACAACAAAACTTGGATCTTATGTGATCTCCCAGATAATAAAAAAGCATTGAATTGCAAGTGTGTGTTTAAGTCGAAGAGAAATGTCAAAGGTGATATTGAACGCTACAAGGCTCGGCTTGTAATTAAAGGCTGTTCTCAGAAACTGGGAATAGATTATGAAGAAACTTTTTCTCCAGTAGTGCGGTATGGCACGATACGGTATCTTCTCAGTTTGGCAGCAAAATATGACCTGGAAATAACACAGATGGATGCAATTACAGCTTTTTTGCAAGGCGACTTAAAAGATGAAATTTACATGATCCAACCGGAAGGTTTTGCAAAGGGAAATAAAGTTTGTAGATTGAAAAAATTTTTATACGGACTTAAACAAGCTAGTCGCATATGGGATCAAAAGCTTGACAAGGGACTTAAAGAAATTGGACTAAAAAGATCTGATGTGGATCAATGTGTATATTACAAGATTGATGAATCAAGAAGGTGCTCCAGTGACATACTTAAGTCTTCTGGACAGTATCCAAAAAAGAGCATTCAAGATGATTGGTGATCATACCATCGTTGAGCAGCGTTACCACTTCAAAAGTAAGATTGCGCAGTGAAACAGTTGAAAAAATGCAGTAAATCAAACATTTTCGCAGTAGATTTCTTATTTCACAAAAAAATTAAACCATAAACATAAATATGCATACAATTTTATAGAATTTAATTTTTTTCACAAATTCCCCATTTGTAAAATTAAAATTTGGAAACGTTTGATATATCCATGGAGAATCTGATAGTTTCGAGCATTTATCTGTAATATTTATCATAATATCCATGCAAAACATTTTTATGTTTACAAGTGGAGTAAAATTCAATTTATTTCCTGTTTTTGCTATTATTTGGAGGGTCATTCCGGATCTCCATTGTCGTCAAACGATATCGTTTCGCTCGCTTCACGTTTCTCTGAAAATCACTATCGTCTTGACGATGTTGTTTTTTCAGATCGAGATTGGCTTTCTGGAAATCGATTAGCGTCAAAACGATATCGTCAAAACTATGGAAATTGAACGTTAGTTAAAAAGGTATCATCTAGAATAAACATTTCAAAGCAATTTCTTTTTTAATTCAAAACACGGTTGAAACTTATGAAACATTTTATGCTATACCATTAATTTTATGATTTTTGTCAAGAACCGGGGAATCTTTCTTTGAGTGGAAAATGGAATCATTCATTTCAACCGTTGGAAAGTTAATTACAATAAAATCATATCTATGTCATATCTTCCTTGCAAATGCGTCATACCGATCAAGTACACAAACACAAAACACGAGCTGTCTACAGTTTGAAAGTATCTGTAGCCCTCAAATCCATTTGAAAAAAACCCTTAAACGAGACGAGCATAGAGAATATATAATACCTAGAGTCGCGACTTCGGGTGTTCGCTCTCTTTTTGCCTACAAACTGAAATTTGTTCGTTTTATACTAACCCAGTGAGAATGTGTTAGTTTTCCAATGCTTTTTAAATAGGAGACTGCACCAATACATTCGCACTGACCTAGATACAGTGCTCAGGTTGGAGTCGAGGTGGGTGTCCTGGGCTCAGATTTCAAAAATAAGATTCCGTTGTGCTCAACATTTTCAAAAAAACCTACACATTGAAAAAAATTCATGTAATACATTAAATAAATACATTATATTTTTTCCTTTGCACTTGTAACACATAATTGCACTATTATTTACCAATATTTGTATCAAAAAACTTAATAAATCTTAAAAAGAACACAAGAAAAAGTCGAAATGGTATGCTTACACCTTCGGAGCATACAAGGAAAATGCAATCGCGCCTTAAGTCTCGCATTTGCTGTGGTGAAACTTTTGACAGCTAACGTCAACAATATTTGACATTTTCAATTGATAAGTTTTTGTATTCTCAAATCTCAAGTGTTTTGATTGAAGTGTTTTACTATTTTAGTGAATTGTGCAGTGAAAATTGGAGCAAAATAATATAATAATAATTAATAATAACAAATAATTGAAATTTGTATCTTTCTTAAGTGCTATCTTTTCAGGTTTAAGGTGATTATAAATGTGTAGTCTTTGGTAGTAGAAATATAAATTGTCCCGGGACAAGTTTTTTTTTGCGCGAGTTTCTTAATTTGTTTTTTCGTGTTTTGACCATTGGAATGGTTTCAAAGTGTTATATTATGTGCTTTTACCAAACAATAATTATATTTAAACATGAAATCAGAATTGAAAAAAAAAATGCATAAAGAGTCAATCATTGGGTATAACCAAGTTCCGGAATGCCTTATGTGTAGGATTTTTTTTTTTTCAATTTTGAGTTTATTGAAAAATTCTATTTTGGAATAGTTGAAGCACATAAATACGGACTCAGAAACGTTCCAATCGTCAAAATCGAGAAAGTAGTTTAGAAATTATAGTGGAATATGTCTTTGAGTTTAAAAGGTTTTCTTCAATTTTTTGAAAAATTGCTGAAACTGCGACACATATTCTGCTGTAATTCCTAATCAACTCACTAGTTTTGGAGATCGCAGCGGTTCTAAATCCGTTATCATGTGCTTCAACTATTATACAATAGAATTTTCCAATAAGATCAAAATTGGAAAAAAATCCAATACAAAAGTCATCACATACTATTACTATTGGGTTTAACCAACTTCCGGAATGACTTTTGTATAGGATTTTTTTCCAGTTTTGATTTTATTGTAAAAAACTAAAGTGTAATAATTGAAGCACATAAAAACTAATTTAGAATCGTTCCAACCGTGAAAATCGAGTAAGTAGATTAGGAATTACAGAAGATTATGTGTCGCACTATCAGCAAGTTTGCAAATAATTGAAGAAAAAATTTGAAACTCCAAGACATATTCCATTGTAATTCATTATTTACTTGCTCGATTTTCACGATTGGAACGGTTTTAAATTAGTTTTTATGTGCTTCAACTATTCCAAAATAGAATTTTTCAGTAAACTCAAAATTGAAAAAAAATCCTATACAAAAGTCATTTGCAATGAAAGTTATTTACAAATTTCATCTGTCACTTTGGGCAACAGGACAAAAAATTTTACCCACGGCAGAGTATTCACTTTTTGTTTTCACCTCTTTCACAGATTCACGGACACGGAAATAAGAGAGGATCGGAGTTCGGAGAGTTCACCTCAGAAGAATTTTGAGGGTGTTTTCGGCAAGGGAGGAAAAGGTCGCGACTCTAGGTATTATATATTCTCTATGGAGACGAGGATGATCAATTTACGTGAAGCAAATTTGAGACAATATTGGGTGCTTTCATAAATGCATGATTGCTTTGCTTACATGCGAACAATTGCAATCATATTAACGTCACACAAAAATACTTGCGCATGCGTTTTATGCTGCATTTATGAACACTTTTTTATGATTTGCGTCATATGTCAAAACACTGTCAGAATTTGAAGTTTTACTTACTTTCTTATATACCTGCCTCTTTTATTCAGAAAGAAATTCAGTGTGCATGTGATTTTTATAGTTGCACATTCGTCAGACTTTCGCAAACATGCATTTATGATAGCACCCATCGTTGATGATGATTGTTTGGATGATTATCGTTTTGAATGTTACGGAATGACCCTCCTGGTAACTTGTGAATATTTTCTCTCCGGAGCAGCACTACTATGCGGGAGTTAGCATAATTGATACCCACATTTTATAAGTAGTTTTGTACAGAGAGGACCAAACCAAAAGAACATACTATTATTCATAAACAAAAGAAGGAAACGTGCACGAAAACTATGATGAATCGTTGAATGATTTATTTCTGTGATCAGATTTTCACGTGAGTGAAATAGTTCAAGCAATTTCACGAATGCCTGTTACAAATTAAGGCTGTCCTGAAGATATATGTATCTGATTTTCATTTCTGTCACAGAAGCAAATGAAATTATAATAACTAAAGAAGAAAAAGTGCAGTAGATTGGATTAAGTGGCAGTAGATTTGTTTTTTGGAAAAATCGCAGTAGATCTACTGCAATTGCAGTAAAGTGGTATCGCTGTCGTTGAGTCATTTACATCTCTCGAACATCGCCGTAATGTCTCATGCCTCACCCTATTCTACCGTTACTTCAACGGTATTTGCTCTAGTGAAATAGCCAGTTGCATTCCTCCCCTAAAGATATTCAACCGTAATACCCGCGCCTCCAGGAATGCCCATCAGTTCACCCTTGAGCCCAACTTTGGTCGTACCCTCAAGTATAGAGAATCGTTCTTTAGCCGTACTACGCGAATGTGGAACTCCCTTCCACACTCTGTCTTTCTAAATCATTGCAATGTTCAGGAATTTAAGACCAATGTTTACCGGCACCTCCTCTCCAACTCCTTTCATATTTCCTAAAGCACTCACTGTGTCTCTGGCATAATAAGGGCATAAAAAACCCCTTGAGTGTGTGCTAATTATATAAAAAAAAAAAAAAAAGGATAAAGGATGACTTGATAATTTTTAGTAATGATAAGATACTGCTTTAAGAACAGCTCTTTTAGAAAAATTCCACATGAAAGATATTGGTAAGGCAAAGTTTGTCTTAGGTATGCGTATTTCCCAAGAAAAAGGAAGAGTCACACTTGACCAAGAACGGCAAATCCATGAAATGCTTACATAATTCAACATGTTGGATTGCAATGCGGTTTCTACTCCTATGGAGCCTGGTCAGAAGCTTGTTAAATGTGATACAAACGATGAGCAGTTGACAAATGTTCCTTATCAAGAAGCCGTAGGCAGTTTGTTATATATATCACAAGTCTCAAAACCCGATATATCCTTTGCAATCAACAATGTTAGTCGATTTTGCAATAACCCAACGAAATCACATTGGGAAGCAGTTAAACGTATAT
Organism: Sphaerophoria rueppellii; assembly: GCA_920937365.1. Taxonomy (NCBI): domain Eukaryota; kingdom Metazoa; phylum Arthropoda; class Insecta; order Diptera; family Syrphidae; genus Sphaerophoria; species Sphaerophoria rueppellii. The sequence goes on from CAKKXW010000001.1 coordinate 72,704,486, forward strand.
TTCGATACCTGAAAGGCACAATGGATTTCAAACTGATTTACAAGCAAGATTTAAAATCAACTATTCAAGGGTTTTGTGATGCAGATTGGGCTTCAGATGTGAATGACAGACGATCAGTAAGTGGAAATCTGTTTTTAGACCAAAATGATGCTATAACTTGGGCCACAAGAAGACAACCTACAGTTGCTCTTTCTACGACCGAAGCCGAATATATGTCGCTTAGTAATGGAACTCAAGAAGCAGTGTGGTTCAAGCATTTGAAGGAGGAACTTGACGAAAAAGTGCTATCACCTATAATTTTATATTGTGATAACGTTTGCTGTGTTTGCGTCGCTTTTGATAGCTCTGTGTTTTTAATATTTTTTCTATAAGTTTTATCAAATAATAAATTCTTGGCTTTGTATAGTTTTAAACTTAACGGTGTACTGGTCGGTTTAATTGAATTGTTACGTGTTGTCTTGTGTTATAACAAGTGATTGATAGCTTTATTGTGCTTGCTTCATCCACTTGCATAAATTTGCTTTGTCGCACCAGTATGGCACTTGTCGCTCTTTGCATTCTCTGTTATCACTCCTGCTTCCTGCAATATATTTTGCTTTACTTTTCTCGGTGAGTCATATTTTGGTGTATGTTCTGCCTATGAAGCAGTTTGGAACTACATTATATCCAGAGTCCAAACATTCTTGATTATCGTTTCATGCCGATACCTGATTTTGCCTGGACGATTAATTTGTGCTTGTTTGCTGTATCATTGCATTGTTTTCATCTCTGTAGCGGATTGTGACTTTTTGTTGTTTTGATTGTCTCAACTATCCGTCATTATCAGATGTACAACTGCACTACCGACTACTTTATCGACAACATTAGCGCCACCTGTTGGTAACTAGAACTAAAGGTATTACCTATTGATCTTTTATTGGCGTACAGGGTATTCATTACTAAATCGACTAAGCTCATATTTCGAGTTCCAACAACAATGGCCAATTGCACTTTCTGTAACACTGTTTCGGACTATTTAATTGACTTCATTATGTGTAGTGGAAATTGTCAGAGGATTTTTCATGTACAATGTATAGCTACATCAAATTATTTTAAAAAAAAAATCATTTTACTATTTTTGTGACGATTGCGACCCGTTTGCTGAAAAAAATATAACCCGTGACGTCCTGCGGAACACAAGGCAGCTAGAAAAGCTCGAAAAAGTGTTAGAATATCTTTCTAACAAGGTGGAAAATTTAACCTTTGTTAATAACAACACTTCTTTTGATAACAACACTGTAAAAACACAGTCTACTTTACATACAAACGCGTTTCCTCTACCTAAACGAAGAAGTGATGAACTAGACGATGATTTTTCTTATGCTATTCAACTTTCAAAAAAAGCGACAATTTCAATTTTTGACAACTTTTCTCTATCTCGACCCATCCCTGGTCTTAATCTCTGTAATGAAGCTACAACTGCCACTGCTCCTTTTGCTGATGTTCCTACACCTTTAAGCAACCGTTCTGAAGCAGCTTCAATAGCAACAGCAATAATACCTTTGAAAGATATATTGACGAACCTGACAAAAAACTCATCTTTGGATCCACCGCAACCTAAACAAATCTGTACCACATCACCTATCGTATCAGGACTGAAAACAATAGAAGGACATAAAGTTCTCTTTTTATCCAAACTTGTTCCGTCAACGAATGCTCTTGACATCAAAAAATATTTAGCGGATAAACTTGGTACTTCCTTCATTTTGAACGTGGAAAAAATTATTCATCAGAACTACACTAAATATTCATCTTTCAAAATACGTGTACCAGACTCAGTTTTTCATGTTTTGAACTCATCGTTATTCTGGCCAAATGGTGTTATAGTACATGAATTTGAGTATAAATCAAACAACCGGAATTTAATTAAAAACCCTTTTCGACAAAATCAGACAACGCAGAATCGACGTCGCAGCATAAGGAATTATTAATTTACTACCAAAATGTGAATGGACTTCGGACTAAGACCAATATGGTCTACAAAAATATAAACAATCTTCCTCACGATGTCATTGTTCTAACAGAAACTTGGCTGAATACTTCTATTCTTGACTCCGAGCTTTTTGATGCATCCTATCAAATTTTCAGACGCGATCGATCGATCAACGATAATTCCGACACTGTAGGAGGAGGACTTCTCTTTGCTATTAAGAACTATCATACTTGCGACCTGGTTAACGACTTTCGATCCTTACAAATCGAGTTACTATGTATAAAAGTAAAATTGGAGTCCGGACATTTATTTATTATATCGGCTTATATACCTCCCAACAGTAATAACAATATCTACGAACAATTTAATGATTGCATAGAAAGCCTACATAACCTCTTGGAGCCAAAAGATGAAATTTTGATCGTAGGTGACTTCAATCTACCTAACCTTAACTGGATACAAATGGATGGCGACAACTTTTTTATTCCAATAAATGAATCAAGCTCAAATGAGCTTACAATTATCGATGGTATGTCCTCGTGTGGTCTTAGCCAGTTTAATGGAGTGAAAAATCATATGGATAGAGCTCTCGACTAAGTTTTTTCTCCGACTCTATGTGTACTGAAACTGCAGTGATAGCTTCGGCGGTTAAGCTTATTCAAGAAGATCGATTTCATCCTGCATTAGATATTGCTCTTAAATTAAACATGTCTTCTCCTAATAATAATTATGATAACGATAGACTTGAATTTAACTTTAATAAGTGTGACTATGTTAATTTATTTGATTTATTATGTACCATCGACTGGAACCAATTATTTTTAAACTTAAATATTGATAATATGTGTAATGTCTTCTACAAAACACTCTTTGACTGTTTCAGTAAAAGTATTCCATTTAAAAAACCTCGTAAGATCTCGCATGTTCCACCATGGTTCGATTCTCATCTAAAAAACTTGAAAAATAAAAGAAACAAAGCTTGGATACAATTTAATAGGACTAGAACTGATGATGATTATAGAACGTTCCTTATTCTTAAGCAATTATTTAATGATTACTCAAACTCTTTATATGAAGAATACATTGATAAAATTGAACGTAATCCTAAATCTAATCCAGATAATTTCTGTAGTTTTGTCAACTCCAAGAAAAAAACTTGTGGGTACCCTAACTCTATGCCTAATATATCGTCATCTAGCCATGAACCTAAAGTTATTGCAAACATGTTTGCAAGCTATTTTAAAGAAGCGTTTGATGAGCCTTGTACTGAATATTCTTCTTCTTCAGTTTTGATCTATCCACATTTAAATGACATTAATTTTATGATAAGTGAACATACCGTGTTATATTACATATTGAAATTAGACGAAAGCTTTAGTCCAGGCCCTGATGGTGTACCATCCTCTATCTTAAAAAAATGTGTTCATTATTTATCATACCCGTTATGTGTTCTATTCAACATGTCTTTGAGAAATTCAACTTTTCCATCTATCTGGAAAGGCTCATTTATTATTTAATTAAAAATGAAATTATGAACTACCGACCTATTGCTAAACTATCTGTGATACCTAAACTGTTTGAGTCTATCGTATGTAGTGTCCTTTCCTTTCATTGAAGTTCAATTATCTGTGATAACCAGCATGGTTTTGTCAAGAAAAAGTCTACTGTTACTAATCTGTTTAACTTTACGTCCTTTTGCTTAGATGTTTTTGAAAAGCGTATGCAAGTAGATTGTGTATTTACTGATTTTAGTAAAGCGTTTGACAAATTGTGTCATAAAACACTAATTCTTAAACTATCTAAACAAGGTTTTAACGACAATTTCTTACATTGGATTTCATCGTATTTAGAAAATAGACCATATAGTGTAATATTTCGTAATGAGTGTTCGAGTCCTTTTGCTGTTAATTCTGGTGTCCCCCAGGGCAGCCACTTAGGCCCAATTTTATTTATTTATTATAAATGACCTTGTTGCGTTCATAAAAAACTCGTCTGTCCTAATATATGCTGATGACATTAAACTTTTCAGAAGTATAAATTCTACACCTGACTGTCTACTTCTGCAGGAAGATTTAATATTATTTGGGGAATGGTGCAATAAAAATCGTCTTGTTTTAAATGTTGACAAATGTAAAACCATGAGTTTTACACGCAAGAAAAATCCAATTATTTTTGATTATATGTTTGATTCTTGTCCATTAAGTAGAGTATCAATTTTTTCTGACTTGGGAGTAGTTTTAGATTCCAAACTTACATTTACTGAACATATAAATTTTGTTGTTAAAAAAGCAAATAGAGTCCTTATGTTCATTAAGAGGTTTGGTCGTGATTTCCGTGATCCTTACGTACTAAAACTACTTTTTATTTCTTTCGTTAGACCAACTCTCGAATACGCCTGTGTAGTGTGGGCACCTTATTATTCTGTACACATTGTTGGAATTGAAGCGATTCAGAGAAGATTCATGCGTTTTTGTCTCCGTACTCTTCCTTGGTTTCGTGGAACTACTCTGCCCCCGTATTCTCAAAGACTTTCTTTCATTAACCTGCCTTCTTTGTCAAACCATAGGAAATACCTAGTCACAGTCAAAATAATAAATGGAACTATATCATCTCCATCGGTTCTTCTTCATTTCAATTTCAGTTTCAGTCGGTCAAGCATACGACTACAAAGACCTATTAACCAAATTTTTAGCAGATCGAACTATGGTGCGCATAGCCCTCTAAATCAACTAATTGATTTATATAATAAATTTCATTTTCTTATTGACTCACCAAATGACAATTTAAAAAGCGTTAAATTCAAAACATTGTTTTATAACAGTTTAAATTATATTTAGATGTAAGTTAGTATTTAAGTACTTATTTATTTGTAAGCATGTTTCACGTTAGTATTTAACGAAATTAAATAAATAAAAAAAAAGTGCTCTCAGTCTGCAAACACTTTTTATGCTAGAACCAAGCACATAGATGTTCGACATCATTTTATTCGTCAACATATTGAAGACCAATCAATTAAATTACTGCATGTATCATCACAAGAAATGAAAGCTGATGCTCTCACAAAAGCCGTCACTAAAGACAGTCTAAACAAATTTTTAAAAGCTGTAGGTCTTGGCAAGCATTAATTTTAGTGGGAGTGTTGAAATGTACTTGTTATAAATTACTTTGTTAAAATTAATATAGCGTTCATTACGTTTTGAGTTTTTAGATTTTATAAAAATAAATGTTCATTCCTAATTCTGATTTCAAATTGAAATACGTTTCTTTTAATTCTTAATTCTCCAAATACTTCCATATTTCAATAAAACATAGTTCATGATACAACCTTACAACTTAAGGACGAATAATAATTTTAGATTTCCACTTTACAGAGATAATGGAACTCTAAACATGATCATATATAAAGGAGTTTAACTTTTTAACGAATTGCCAAATGAAATCAAAAACGAATCAAATTTTAATGTTTTTAAACGTTTGCTTATATATTTTATTAAATCTTATGTGTAATTTTACAATTTTATATAATATCCTTACACTTCAAAAATGCATATAAAAAATGTGCACGACTGGGTCGTACGAACTTGCTCCTGCATGCTAAAACTAAATATTTATGATTACTTGAATTGCAAAAGGTAGTGTTAAAATAAGAGATATACTTTAAGCAATTCTGATTACACTCTTACTTACAGCTTACACTTAACTCAACAAAAATATATATATATATATATAAAAATAATTAGAATTTATTAAAAAAAAATTAAAATTTGGAAATGTACCTTGTATATACATTTCATTCCAAAAATTTAAATGCCGAACAAATTCAAACCTTATTCTTGATTTATTGAATTTTTTTTTTGAAAATCGTTGGAGCCGTTTTTTTTTTTTAAATTATTTTTTTATATATAAAATTTTTCAAAAATATCTTAAAATTAATTTGCAGTTTTCAAGACCATGTAAATATACATATTATACTCCAATTTGGATTTTTAAAATTGATCCGTTTTTGAGATACAGAATTTTGAAAAAAAAAGTTAAAAATATTTTTTAAAAATCCAAAAAAAAATTTGAAATTTTTTTGAAAACAAAATATTATCTGAACAATATATACGTACTTTCGAAAAAAAAAACTTACGCTGATCAGACTTTCAGTTTTCGAGAAAATCTAATAACAAAAAAACGGTTCTATGGGAGGTACCGTTTTGGAGCAATACAAATTTTTTTTTTACATAAAACACATGAATGTTTAAAAAAATTAAACTCGAGGAAGTTTAAAAAAAATCGTTCGGGCCGTTTTTGTGAAAAAAAAAAGTTTTGGTTTTTGGCCAAAAAAATCGTATGGTGGCTACCCTAAATTTTGATCTTAAAACAAAAATAAAAAAAATTGGGATATGACTTTTTGCTCAAACCTCTAATTTTCAAATTTGAAGTCAATCGGACCAGTAGTTAAGCCTGTAGATGCCTGTAAACTTTCCGACAGCAGACAGACGGAATCGCCGGACCCACTTTTTTCAACTTCTCTATCATCGTAATATCATATCTCATCCTCATCTCAAATTTTTTTTTTTTTACGAATTCAATACTTGCCATATATTCTATATGTCGCAAGTAAAAATGTCGTTTACTTAGTATCTTAAATCTTTAGTTTAACATATTTTGTAGTAGTAAAATAGTAATATCATAATAAATAAATGAATACATACATTCTATCTACAAACCCACACGCTCTAGCTTTTGTCATAAATAACCTTGGATACACCATGATATCAACGTACTAATTTTAATGTTTACTTCTTTTTCGTTCCAGGATATAGCCGCATACATCAAAAAAGAATTTGATAAGAAATACAATCCTACATGGCATTGTATTGTTGGCAGAAATTTTGGTTCATACGTGACGCATGAGACTCGTCACTTTATCTATTTTTACTTGGGTCAGGTGGCAATTTTGTTATTCAAAAGCGGTTAAAAAAACTGTTATGAACAAATAAACAAATACACTTCTTAAACTGCTTACCAACCAAACTTTATTCTCCTTAACATCTAGTGACTTTCAGGTAGAAAAACAATTTGTTTAATTTTGTTAACAAAACCTTTCTTTTTTTGTGGAATAACCTTATTCTCTGGTTTTTATATATAATATCTGTGTAACGAAATATAAATAAAAAACCCAGGAATTTACAAACAAGACGCAAATAAATTCAAAATTTCCATCCACATAATTCTTATAAGAAATAAAAAAAAGGTATTAATACCAATTCAAACTCAATAACTAAAAATTTACATTAATTTCCACAAATTAGTAAGATCTCAAAAATATAGAAAATTATGTAAAATAAAAAATCTAAATTTGCTATTAAATTGCTACAACAGAAAAAGTCCCGAAGATATAATCTTTATGTAAATTTAACAAAAAACAAAAGAAAAACAAATGTCCAAATTAGTTATGCAATATATAAATGATGTATGATTTTATATTCTTCATAAAAAAAACGCATTAAAAAATAGCGTATGAAAGATTCTTAACTTTCCATATTTTAATGTTGAGTTTTTATTTGATTTTTGTATTTTTCTATTTCAAATAATATTCATAAACCTGACAATGAAAATATGCGTCAAAATAACTCCTGATACAAACAATGTTATGACTTATTTTGGTCCTGCTTACATTTATATCAACTGAACAGGTTGCGTCTCATTGAGATGTATAAGTTCAACAATGTACTGGTCAAGGCATAATGCAAAGAAAACATGGGACATTTCGTTATATTATTTGTACATGAAACTTCTTAAGTGGCTCGTATTTTAATTCGATGTATATGAAATGGACAGAAGAAGTCTAACTAGCAAAAACAAAAAAAGTTAATAAATTAAGAGAAAAGGAAATGAAAAAAAAAATAATCTTAAGAATACAAAATATCGACTTTTTATTCAAACTTCAAGATTGATGCAAGTGCAATTAAACAATTAATCTCTTTACGGAGGCAGAAACAAATGCCTTTGCTTTATTTTACTTTCGTCGCTTATTTCACTTATATCTAAAACAAGACGATTTTGTTATATTTTCTTTGTTTACGTTCTTATAGTTGCATATTATTTTAATATTAAAAGAAATGATTACGACCAACGCACAGTGGGACGACCCATAGTAAAGAGTAGACAATGCAACTATGTGAGCCTGAGCGGTATTTCAATTCACTTGATAAGTCATAGACAAACGATCTTTTCCATTTTTAGTTTTTGTATGAGGTGGCATTTTTCGAAATGAGGTGGTACTTCGTCCCACCGCAATCGTCCGATGGAACAAAACTATTAAAATTGGAATTTGAAATAAAAAGTTAAATAGTACCTACATTTATTATTTGGATGTATGGCTTAAAAAAGAAAAAATAAAAACTTTTTATTTTATTAATACTCTTGCAAGAGTTCTGAAAGCAAAGAAATAAATGCAAATTCAATTATTCTGTTCCGTAGTTTTTAGTTTATTTTAAAAATAAGGAATAAAAACGTTGGAATGAGTCATGATATCTCATTTCATCATTCATTCATCAATCCTCATTCCTCAAACAGAAGTACCTGCATAGTATTATCCGGCTCACAATCCATGAAGGATCTCAGCCTGAGATGCTGAAGCCTTCCATCATGAACGGTCCATCGCATGTACTCTCCAGTCGCCGAAACCAAGCGCTCTGGCATCCGCAGTCACTTGGTCATTCGTAGGTTCGGTCTTCCTTGTCGTCTCGAACCTGGGGGCTGGGATGAGAAAATTTTCTTGGCTAGAGCGTTAGCCGAGTTTTACTATCCTCACTAACCCATATGGGTTACCTCGTGATAATAAAACGATTTGGGTTATGAAGGTTGAAGTTCAAGCTTTGTTTTTATCCGAGACGCACCCCTGATAAATTTTATTTTGCTTTTCCACAAACAATTTGTTTTTATTAATTCTAATTGAACTGACTCTAATCCTATTGCTTCATACAATTGTAGCTTAGAATAGAATGTTATTTTTTCATTAATGTGGCTGATATTAATAAATCTTTGTACAATAACTTCTTTTTTTGTCTCACACTCGCCATCTATCTGCCATAATTCGAACACATTTTTGAGTTACAAAATAAGCCCCTATAGGTATCGGGGTCCCAGGCTGTTAGCACAGCTGTTGTCGTCCATTCGCTCGATGTGGCCGAGCCAGTCGTCTTTTCTTAACCTTCTGGACTACATCCACATCTTGGTACAGTTCTCGGTTGAACCTTCTTCTCCATTCGCCATCGTCGCATACGGGACCGAAAATGTGACGAAGAATTTTCTCTCGCAGGTTCTCAGTATTAATTCCCCTTTTTTTTATCGTCCACCACTCGGCGCCGTAGAGTAGGACTGGTAAAATCAAAGTTTTGTATAGCATACACTTTGTCTTTCGAGTGAGGAGTTTTGAACCTAGTTGTTTTGCCAAACCGAAGCAGCAGCGGTTCGCTAGGGTAATTCTTCTTCGGATCTCCACTAAGGTGTCGTTTGTGGGATTTTAGTTTGTTCTAAGGTAGGTGAACTCCTTAACTACGTCGAAATCGCTGCTACCATCAGTCCTAGGCGGTGGACAGAAGTCGCTTTGTTTGTTTTGGCCTAATTCACTTCAAGACCAACGAGTTTCTCCTGTTCTTCAATCGCGGATAAAAAATTGAAATTTTTTCGAGTATCGATACTCGATCGGAGTAAAATTGAATTTCTTAGGTCGGATAATCGGATAACTCAAAAGAGTTTTTTTTTTCAAAATTCATTTTTATTCAATTTCACTTACAACTACTTATTACTAGACAAAGGAATTCAAACTAGCTTATTATCTAAAATCTTATATTTAACTTACTGGCCCCAACCGGGCGCTCTAAGGAATTGATGATCAACTTAAAATTAATGCCTTTCGGCCTATGAACTATTTTATTAAATTTTATAGACGTTTCTTGTTAGAAAATTTAAAAAAAAACTAACATCGTATCATTTTCATTTGTGTTCTTACAGGCTACTTAAAATTAGGTCCTTAAAAAATAAAACTTAACAGCTACTTACGAACAAGAACAACCACAGCATAACTCAAAAAAGTCTCTAAGGCTGTGTCGCAGAGTGTAAAACACTTTAAGTGCGTTCTTTTATTAAAGTTAATTTTGAATTAAAATTGGAGCGCACACATCAAGGAACGAGTCACACATAGTTGCCTTATGGTGTCTAATATTTTTCTTCTGTAATGTCGTTTTCTATTTGCGAGATTTAAGATATAACTACAACGGTCAGTTTTTGCAAGAGGTGCGAAATTTACAAAAAGTGAAAATGATTTGAACTTCGCTCTCACCCTGGGGGTGGTTGCCACCCCTTTTCAAAAAATCCAATACTTTTCAAGTTATTGGCAATGAAAATTCGCAATTTTTTCACGTTTTTCATCGGTTTTTTGCAAATATCTCCAAAAAAAAAACGTCTTATCGAAAATGTTATTAGGAACTAGATTGTAGCAGCTAAAACAATGAACAATTTGGTTTTTTATAAAGTATTCTAAGTGCAATATTAAGCTAGATATTAAAGATCAAAGCCGTTTTTTATTTTGTCTGATATTTAATCTGTGGAGATGACAGATGATGAACACGTTCAACGATACAATATATTCCCAGACATCCACGCAAGGGTGTGCTTCGATCGCTAGAAGGTATTTTTAAAACTTGCAACGATTTCTTCACCAGACAGAGCAGATGTTCTATGGCATTCGATTGGAGACAACGGACAGGACCAGACGTGTCTAGACAGCAATTATTCAGTGTATTATTAAAAGCCAAATTTGTTCCTAATAAATGCAATTCGTATAAAATAAAAGTAGTCGTTTTTTTAATAAATCCGCTACAACTGGTGACCCCGACGTGATCCTTCTTGCAAATAATATCACTAGGCACGTAGACACAATTTTTCTCCGATTCCGATTTTATGCGATATAATCTCCGTAGGTTAAAAGGACGCAGACTAAATTTCTCTAGTCCAGAAACACCGTCCAGCCCAGAAAAGACTCTTCTCGTTCAACGAAATATTCAGCAACCGACAATGAGCAACCCAGCTGACGATGCCTCCATGGAGGTAATAAATGGGCTCCGAGAGGAGCTCCGTGAAGTACACGAAGCCATGGAAAAACTCAAGTTGGTACATGTGAATCAAACTTACGACATGACTCAGCAAGGATCGAGTAACCGTGAAACTCTGGCGCAACCAACTCAACATATTCCAAGCAACGCATCACAAGCAGTTCCGAACCGAGTAGGACAACACCAGCCGTCTATTCAACGCGTCCGGCTTCCCAAATTTAACCAACAGTATCCACAACTCTGGCTTACACAAGTAGAAATGTCATTTCAACTCGCTGATGTCAACAACGACGATGAACGCTACGCCAATCTGCTGGTTAGCCTAGAGGGCGATGCCTTAAGAGCAGTTGGCGACCTAGCCAGTAATCCACCTAGCAGCAACAAATTCGCAGCGCTCAAAGAACGGTTGGTGCATCATTTTGCTCCAACTGCAGAATCACAACTGCGAAGGATGCTTCGTGGCGAGGACATGACCGGAAAAAAACCTTCAGCCATTCTGGCACACATGAGGCACCTCTCAGACGGCCACTGCGACCCGTCAATCATTCGCACACTCTTCTTTGATCGACTGCCCGAAAACATATCTACGGTTCTTCTTGCAACTGGGCAAGATGACTTGAACAAGCTAGCCGAAATCGCAGACAAAATCTTCGACATGACCACAAACCATAACTTATGTATGGTCTCTAACTCTCCGATAGCGACAGCTCCTATTGAGAATATTCAAGCTATCTCGAGATTGGACACGACGACGTTGGACGACATCAAGAAGTCGATCGAAACTCTCCGCAGAGAAATTCAGGTTTTAAAATCCAACGAACATCAAAGCCGAAGGTCATCATCACGTAGTAGATCACAGAGTAGAACGCGAACCAACAAAAACCACGATCCCGGCCTTTGTTATTTTCATCAAAGGTTTGGAAAAGAGGCCCGCAGGTGTAAAGCTGGCTGTCGCAACTGGACGGAAAACTAGAACCGCCGTCGGGCGTTCAGACGGTGGCCCACGGCAGAAACGATCTTTACCGTCTCCAAATCACAGACAGAATAAGCGGAATGTCGTTCTTAATCGACACTGGCGCTGACATTTCTGTTTTGCCAAAAGAATTCACGAACAACGACTTACCAGCTACGTCTCAACTATATGGCGCTAATGGAACTACCATATCGACATACGGTACGAAAACATTAACACTCGACTTGGGTCTTCGAAGAGAATTCCGTTGGTTATTCACATATGCTGATGTAAAACAACCCATCATCGGAGCAGACTTCATTCACCACTTTGATCTGTCAATCAGACTAAGCCAAAAAAGCATCAGCGACAACAAGGTTGGTCTCAAAGTCGAAGGTCGTCTAGTCAACAGCCCACAACCAACGTTGAGAACCATCGACGAAAGCAACCGTTTTGCAAGCATACTAAAAGATTTCATCGACATTACACACGACAAACAGAGCTGCATCCAAGAACATATCGTTCAGCATCACATAATCACACAAGGACATCCGGTTGCGGAACGAGTGCGTCGTCTTGCAGGCGATAAACTCAAGGCAGCCAAAGAAGAATTCAAAAACATGATGCTCCAAGGAATCTGCACGCCATCCAAAAGCGAGTGGGCTTCCCCACTTCAAATGGTGCCTAAGAAATCAGGTGGTTGGAGGGCATGCGGCGACTACCGTCGTCTCAACAACATAACCGTCCCAGACCGGTATCCAATACCACACCTTCGAGATTTCAGTCACCAACTCAACGGATGTACGATCTTTACGACACTCGACCTGAAAAGGGCATACCATCAGATACCACTTGCTCCAGAAGACAGACCAAAAACAGCAGTCATAACTCCCTTTGGCCTGTTTGAATTCAATGCAATGACATTCGGCTTATGCAACGCGGCCCAAACAATGCAACGCTTCATGGACTCCATTCTTAGAGGACTTGAATTTTGTTTCTGTTACATTGACGACATCCTCATTGCCTCAACTAACGAGGAAGAGCATCGACGAGACTTGCGAACCGTGCTGGAAAAACTACAACAGTTTGGTTTGGTCATCAACATGTCCAAATGCGTCTTTGGACAACCGGAGGTGAGATACCTCGGGTATACCGTGAATAAATCAGGAACGAAGCCTCCATCCGATCGCGTCGAAGCTCTCACAAATTATCCAAAGCCAACGACTATGGACCAATTGCGAAAATTCCTAGGATCGTGGAATTTTTACAGAAGTTGTATACCCTCAGCATCTGAAACTCAAGCTCCTCTCGTAGACCTAACAGCTGGAGCAAAGAAAAACGACAAGAGGACAATCCAATGGACACCTGAAGCAGACAGAGCATTCGAGGAATGCAAAGCCAAGCTAAGGGATTCGGTACAACTAGCTCATCCACGCTCGGATGTACCTCTGATTCTACGATGCGACGCCTCGGACGTGGCAATTGGAGCAGCTCTAGACCAAAACCTCAACGGACAATTACAACCACTCGGCTTCTTTTCGAGGAAACTTAACACTAAAGAAACCAAGTACAAAGTCTATGATAGGGAGCTCTTAGCCATCTACAGAGCTGTTAAACATTTCCAACATCTCATCGAAGGTCGAGAACTTATCATCCTCACCGACCACAAGCCGCTGATATACGCGTTCGACCAGAAGTCCAACCATGCATGTGATCGCATAGCAAGGCAACTCGAAGAAATAAGCCGTTTTTCAACGAGAATCGAATTCGTACCTGGAAAAGAGAACGTGGTGGCCGATGCCTACTCTCGCATCGAAAACGTCAACAACCCTTCTGCATCTATGCATGTCGAAACCATCGACATGCCCGTCACAATCAGCAACGACGATCTAGTCGAGATGCAACGCAACGACGACGAACTGAAGCTGCTGCTTAAAACTCCAGGTAAGAACGCTCTGCAACTACGACGTCTTCGTATCGACGAAACCAACACCACTGTTTATTGCGACGTTGGAGGCAACGATATTCGACCATACGTACCAGCGACTCTACGCAGAAAAGTCTTCGACAGTGTACACAAGTTGTCTCATCCTAGTGGAAGAGCAACCAAACAACAAATTTGCGCAAAGTATGTATGGCCAAATATGCGCAAGGACATACTGTCATGGGCCAGATCATGCATACAATGCCAACGTAGTAAGATAAGTCGTCACGTCAAGAACGCACCTCTTCACATCGAAATGCCAAATGAGAGATTTGAGCATGTGCATATCGACATCGTCGTGATGCCTTTGGTAAGCGATTTTCGATATCTTTTAACTATGATAGACCGTTTCACTAGGTGGCCAGAGGCAATTCCACTCAAGGACATATCAGCAGACACTATCGCTAGCTCGTTCTACAACAATTGGGTATGCAGATTTGGAACACCAAGGACAATAACAACCGACAGAGGAACGCAATTTGAGTCAGCATTTTTCGAAGCGCTAACAAAGCTTATCGGAAGTACTCGCATCAGGACGACAGCCTACCACCCAGCCTCCAATGGAATGATCGAGCGTTGGCACAGATCGTTGAAGTCATCAATTAAGTGTCAAGAGCTGACAGATTGGGTAAGCATCCTTCCCACTGTTTTGTTAGGCCTGCGCTCAAGTTTCAAGGATGACATCAAGGCGACAGCCGCCGAATTAGTTTTTGGAACGACACTAAGATTACCAGGTGAATTCTTCCTTCACGAAGACGCCCCACTCGAACCTCAGATCTTCGTCAACAAATTTCGAGAACACATGCGACTAGTAAGATCAGCTCCATCAGCTCATCATTGCCGATCAAAACCGTTTGCTCACAAAACACTCTATACTTGTTCTCACGTTTTCGTCAAAGTCGATGCGGTTCAAAAACCATGTGAACAACCATATGAAGGTCCGTACGAAGTACTCGAGCGTTTATCGACCTATGTGTTCAGCATTAATATCAAGGGAACACCAACCACAATATCCACCGAACGCCTGAAGCCAGCATTCTTCGAAAACTTTGTCCAAGTTGGCGAAACGGAAATATCAAAAGACAGCAGCTGTATGCAAAGGAGTATTCCACCGAAAAAAGAATATACGACACCAATCACGCAACAACAATCATCACCTCTGGAAACACAGGCATCAAGTTCAACAACAACACGACCATCTCCATCGTCAACAAGTCTTTCAGGTCCATTGAAAACTTATCCTGCAAAGAAAAAACAAATTAGATTTGCATTGTAAAAAATAAGCAACATAATCATAATAACGCTGTCACTTGGGGAGGAGTGATGTGGAGATGACAGATGATGAACACGTTCAACGATACAATATATTTCCAGACATCCACGCAAGGGTGTGCTTCGATCGCTAGAAGGTATTTTTAAAACTTGCAACGATTTCTTCACCAGACAGAGCAGATGTTCTATTGCATTCGATTGGAGACAACGGACAGGACCAGACGTGTCTAGACAGCAATTATTCAGTGTATTATTAAAAGCCAAATTTGTTCCTAATAAATGCAATTCGTATAAAATAAAAGTAGTTGTTTTTTTAATAAATCCGCTACAAATCGATGTGGTCAATGCCATCTAGCGGCGAGCAGATGCATTTTATGCATTCTAATACAAAAGGGTTTCGTAATGCTTGAAATAAGATTTAAAATGAGCATTATAAAATGAGCATTCTCTTGAACGTAAAATAAGTAAGCTGTATTGCAAATAAGGGGAGCATCTAATGGTTTTTTTCTTATAAATCAATGGGTTTCATAAGTGCCATTTCCAACAAAACTGAAATTAATCGTATTCCGCCTAGAATTAACTTTATTATAAAGAGTTTGATAGATACTATCAGTTTGGCTGCTTCAGGACATATATTTTTCAAAAAAGTCACGATTAAAAAAAATAAACGAAATTTCATTTATTTAAAAAAAAAACTTTTTCATAATATCTCAAAAATGGCGACAGAAACGTATAAAAGTGTAAGGTTTAAAAATTTAGGACTTTAGGTATTTTTCTCACAAACAATTTGTTTTTGTTTTTTTTTCTGCCAAACAAAAATTGACGGAGATATGATCTTTGTATGTGGAATTTCCATATACAAAGATATGATTGTTTAAAGAGCGCGTGGCAGCGCAATCACAGCCCCTCTTAAGCTCTTTAACCATTCACCTTTTTGAAAAAAAAAGTTTTTTATTAAATATTGCAATAAAGGATGTTGTAGCTCACTTAATAACCTTTACAATGGTTTTTAATAAATTGTGATAGCATGAAAATTGAAGGATTTATGGTCCAAAAACTTATCATATTTCTACTTAGTAATTAAAAATTTCGGAGTTTGAATATTTGGAGCAGTGTGAAAGCTTTGTATATGGAATTTACGCAAGTGCCGACACCTGTCAGATCAGACAACTCATCCCAATCTCCGATCAAAGAGCGTGATCTCTAATCTTTTGTGTCCCCATCGACTTCGACCTAGCGCCACCTACTTACAAGCAGAGAAAGCTATTGTTTTGCATAAGTTTGCATTGAGACAAAACGTTTGATTTAGAAGAGAAAATTGAAATCGACAATCTTGATAATGCCTACCCCACTGATAAGTTTCTTTGAAGATGACAAACGATGGTGGTGCCATCTATATAATTATCACAGAAACAGTCTTTCTTACGA
Source organism: Sphaerophoria rueppellii (assembly GCA_920937365.1). Taxonomy (NCBI): domain Eukaryota; kingdom Metazoa; phylum Arthropoda; class Insecta; order Diptera; family Syrphidae; genus Sphaerophoria; species Sphaerophoria rueppellii. The sequence continues at coordinate 72,721,201 of CAKKXW010000001.1, forward strand.
TGCTCGTATCCTAGCTTGGTTTGACAGATCTTCTATAAATGGGTGAAATGATTATCTTTGGCCTTCGGATCGGCCTTCGCAACACACCATAAGAACTGCTGAAAATGATTTTTCGCAATTGCAAAAAAGGATGTGGAGCGTCTTGCGGATGCAGAAAAGCTGCTCTGTTTTGTTATACTGCCTGTGGAACGTGCAGTGGAGATAACTGCCAAAATAGCCCTCCAATTCAGCCAGAAGATGTTGAATGTGACAGCAACTCTGAAACTGAGTCATGAATAATAATATTATATTTTAATAATAATAGTGCGTACAGTTTTGTATAATTTGTAAATATTTTATTCAATAAATGGCAATTTTTTTATCAAGGGGAAGTTTTCAAGGGTTGAAAGGGGGTTCCAAATTTGATAATAGGTTTGTTCGATGTGCGCTCTGAGTCGCTCTGTGGCGCTCTGATATCGCCCTGAGCTGTTCGATGTCGCTCTTTTTTCGCCCCGGTGCATTTCCACCGTGTTCGATGAGTACTCAGTGCTCGCACCGGAAGCGCTCTGAATCGCCCCAAGTTTTTTTCGGGGCGAGAATTTCGGAGCTGTTTGAATCAGCTGTTGCCTTACAACAAAGAGAAACAAAAACAGAGCATTACTAACGCGTTTGATGTGAAACTAAACCCAGAGAAATTTTTCAGTTTTTTGACAACTCCGTTCACAGTATGACAAGCACCGGATAGCCCCGGGGCTGGTTACATCGAACAAACCTAATTATTATTATAGATAATATAAAATATTACTAACTCTATACTTACATCTTTTTATGTCATGCCAAAGTATTTTTTTGTGATTTTTTTCAATTTAGGGGTTGTTTGCAAGGGTTGTAAGATTTTCACGGGGTTGAAAATGATTTTACCACTTACTATTAGACATGTTTTCTAGCGATAAAATGGCTCAATGTCAATTTTTCCATTAAGGGGTTGTTTACACCCTTTAAAAATAATAGGCGGAGTTCAGATCATTTTCACTTTTGAATTTAAGGGTAAGATGAGCCTAATTCCAAAATTTCATGCAAATCGGTTCACAGTAAGAAATTCGGAGGTTTGACCGTATTTTTCGCTTCAATGACTGTACTATAGCTAATATAAAGAGAAGGAGCCCCAGATGACTCCCCTGCGGAAAACCTGATTTGGCCAAGTATGATTTAGAGTAAGTATTTCTGAATTTAACTTGATAAAATCTATTCTCAAAGTAAGAGACAATCCATGAAATTAAAAAAAGTGGGAAGCCGTAAGAGTTTAATTTAAACTTGATAATCTCATGAGATAGTTGATCAAAAGCCTTCGAGAAGTCCGTGTAAACACAATCTACTTCTTGGCCACATTCCAAAGCATCTAAACATTTATTTAAGAAAATAACCAGATTAGTAACCGTTGATTGTCACACACTAATTGCTCAAACATCTTTGGAATACAAGAGAGTTTAGAAATCGGCCTGTAATTACAGATATTGGCGCAAAATTATAGTCCGCTAATGAACAAGTTTAGTGTGATACTAGCTTAAAATGACGTTTCAGACATGACTCAAACGTCATTTTAAGCTAGTATCACGCTAAAATTGTTCATTAGCGGACTATAATTTTGCGCCATTGTTTTTATCACCTTTTCTATAAACGGGAGTTATAAATTCACTCTTCCATTCTGCAGGAAATATGCTTGATTTCAATGAAAGATCAAAAATATTACGCAAGGGAAGTGCTAAGACTGACCTACACTTTTTAAGAACTACGGGTGGTATTCCATCGGCACTTCTCTCGCGGCACTTCTCTCCTCGGAAACGCTGCCTCCGCTTCCATACACGACGTTCTAAGCTGATCCAAGGAGAAGATCTGCTGAGGATACACCAGCCTACCTATCCCTTCATTGAGGTTACGCTTGAGTATCCTCAGCATTTCTACTTCCGGGATTTGGACTCTCAACTGGAACCTCATCTTGTTGATGGCCTTAAAGAACTCCTCGCTGCTCTCTCAAGAACTCTGCCTACGATCCATTATGTCTCGGAGGATTTCGTAGTCGGACCGCGTATTGCGATACCGCCTAAGAAACGCCTCCTTGAGCCTGGGCCAGTCTGGTCTTGGACAGTCTCGCTGAAATTGCCAGAACCACTCGTAGGCTGAATCCTTGAGTAGCAGGTGGAAGTCCCTCAAGACCTCAATCCATGGGCAACCATACTGCCCCTGCAGAGTTTCCTGCCGAAAGACAAAATCCTCTGCAGTCATCGTCGAAGTCACCCCGTCAAACTTGAGACCCCACTTGTCGACGTGGATAGGTGGCCTAAACGTCGGCTGTGGAACCGGACTCGGATACATCGGCCAATCATACGGACCTGGATTGCCATATGGCGGTCCGGAGTAATGTAACTTGTTTGGAGTTGGCTGATGGTTTCGAGTCCCGGGTGGAGCCCCAACAAAGTCATTGTGCCTCCGCATTTCTCCCTGGATGAGCCGGAACGTCTTGATGCTCCTGTGATGGACCTGCCGGAACAAGGTCATCCGAGGGTCGGACCTTCCCTCGGTACCGCACCGGTTGAAGAAGGTGCTGCCGGACCTAAGTTCAAATTTTAAAGGAACCCACTCAGTTGGTCCTTTATTTCTTTCTGAAGGGTGGCTGAAATACCAGCCTTCAACGCTTGGCGGCAGGACTCCATGCCATCCTCAAGCGTCTCTTTCACATACGCCTTCAATTCTTGTGCTACTAATTCGTTTTCCATCCGAGGAGGAAACTGAGCCAAAGTGTTCAAAATGTCCCTATGCCCCGGGTCTGAAGTGGGTCTCTCTTGGGTCCCAGGCCTTACGGTGCGGTTGAGCGAAGAGTTCTCCTCCAGCAGCTCCCATACCGCTTAACTCCCTATAGGGAGGTGCTGTAAGAGATTCCTCACTGCTCCTTTCCCTATTGTCCGGGATCCCTGAACTACCCACGGGGACCATATATTCGGATCGAACCCGACGATCGGATCTAAATTTTGGGTGGTGGACCGGGTTAGCCTGCGGGACTCTTCAATTTCCGCATCTCTTATTAATTTATTGATGCATTCCTCCTCTTCTTTGTTAGTATTATAGTGAAACAGGAACTTTCCAAATGTATGGTGAGGGGCAAAGGCAATATATATACAAAAATCCTGACTAAATTTATCAAAACAAAAGGCTACACAAAAGTGTATGTAAATAAAGAAATAAATGAAAAATTAATTTTGAAATATAAAAAATAAATATAAATGTATAAATAAATAAATGTAAACAAAACCCAACACCAAAATAAATAAATATAATAACAAATATAAATAAATAAATAAATAAATAAATATATAAATAATGAAATAAATCTATATATATAAAAATGTTATGTTGGTTTGTGTACGCTCGAAAAACTCAACAACCGTTTGACCGATTTTCTTCATTTTTGTTTTAAATTAAAGAGGAATAAGGGTAGAAGGTTGTTAACAGACAAAATGTAAACTTTTCAAATCACAAACGGTGTTTATGGTTAAAAAATAATGCTTTTCTCACTTCAACAAAATATATCAATATAGCTACGAATATTCGATTTCGTCAATTTTTTTAAATTTCAGATTTCAATATCAAAAAAAAAATTAAATGTCAGTTAAGAAAAATATTATTTGTCAAATATGTTTTTCATCGACAGTAAAAAAAAAAAAAACCTATACACTTGACATTTTTCGTTGTCGATTTTTTAATTTTTTAAGATTTGTTGCTTAGTTCGACTCACTACTTTTGTACCAGTGGAGTGTTCTGCACCGAATTTTGACAAAATGTTCGGGTAGTGGCGTGAATGGGTTTTTAAGTATTTTGTGAAGAATCGACCAAGTCGTTAATGACATATGAGCAGGGTAGTGGAGTAGCGAGGTAGCGGAGTGACATGAAACAGAGGGCATAGGGGTAGCAGTTAGCGTGTAGGGTAGGACAGCGAGTAACGAGGTACCGGGGTTGCGGGAAACGGATAGCAGCTAAGGTCTTTAATTTATAGCATTTGCAATCACAATCAATAAAGCTCAAGGACAATCTTTAGAATTGTGTGGCCTAGGTTTTGATGCGACGGATAGTCTTTATATCTACACAGACAGAAAAACAAAAAATATTGAAAAACTAAATTTGTATGAAATGTAATCTTTGTTTTGTTTCTCATTTCTCAACCATCCAATCACATGTGCCACTGCAAAGTGTGGCAGGGTACAGCTAGTAAATAAATAAATATATAAACAAAAACAAGTTAATAAGTATACAAGAATAACAAAAAGATTAATAAATATATAAATAATTAAATGACAAAAATAAAGTATCTATATATGTGTTTTTGAACAACGATAGTAACTTAGAGGTGCTTCCACCAATGGCTTTTTCCGTCAATTCCTTTATTTGGCTGGAGTTATAGCTATTTCACGGGTGCCAAGCCGATCATCAGACTCCTTTATTAGTGGTGCTGTCTAGTTGTTCTTTCATTTTAATCGAAAAACTTTTTGAGTTCACATGGGATTTGAACCTAGGACCAGCCAGTTGGGAAGCCAATGCACTTTTTTTTCGAAATTCATTTTTTATTCATAATCACTTAAAACTACTTATTACTAGACAAAGAATTCAAACTAGCTTATTATCTAAAATCTTATATTTAACTTACTGGCCCCAATCGGGCGCTCTAAGTAATTCATGATTTTCTTAAAAGTAATGCTTTTCGGCCTATGAACTATTTTATTAAATTTGTTTTATTGTTCTTGTTAGAAAATTAAAAAAAAAAAAACTAACATAATATCATTTTCATTTTCCTTACATACTACTTAAAATTAAGTCCTTAGAATAAAACTTAAAATTAACTAAAACTACCTATTCTACCTAACAGCTACTTACGAACTAGAACAAGCACAGCAGCAAATCTCTATCATTTATATTTCATTTTTTTTTTATTTTTTTTTATTTTTTTTTTTTCGTTTTTTCTTTTTTTTTATTTTATATTATATTTGTTGTCCTTGTCAATGTTTGTGCCACCATGCATGCCTACTCTACTTAAACCTAAACCCAAAACCCTTAAACTAAAACAAGTGTGTAAGCCGGCCAAGGCTCAAAACCCCACCCCGACTACTCATTGTCAAGTGCTGACTGAAGCCACCAGAACTGGTTCTTCTGCTTCACCCTATCGATTCGGTCCCGTTCGGACACAGCTCTAATAAACCTTATCAACCGCCAATCTGTCCTGTATCAGACCGCATCTATCTAAATAGAGGAATGCCCCTGGTGGAATGAAGCCGCGCAAGCGTGCACTATCAAAATATTCGTCGTTCGGATAGAACGCCCCAAAGATCAAATTATTCGTCGAAGTCATAGCTCTCGCAATGTGACCCCGAACAAGTTTTATCACGAAATTGTCAATTCTGTTGATCCGAGCCTCGTTGTATAGAACCTCGTTAGAATAGTAATGTACATAAGAAGATTCCGGTGTCCGATACAAACCGAGGCAGCGCCGAAGACACTGCCTCTCGAACAGCCGAATCTTCTCCATTTGAGATGGCGCAACGTTGAACCACACTGGACAGCCATAAACGATCATAGGCCGTATGAGGGCCATGTAGCAAATTACCTTCACTCTGGGGTCAAGCCGACTGCTGTAAAACAGCCGTTTCGTCAGAGGAAGGCTCCTCTGGCCTTAGTCAGGGCAGCATCTATATGTCTGTCGAAATACAGATACTGGTCCAACCAAATACCGAGGTACTTCACTTCACTTTTGCTCGTTAATCGCTGTCCGTGAGGTCCAACGATGACATCTGCCAATCTTGCGCTTATCCTTCGTGGCTACAGCCAACGAGGTCCGGAACAGAATTGTTTCGCATTTCTGGACATTAATTTTCAGTTTCCAGTCATCGCAATATCGCTGAATCTTCTCGAAATCACGTTGCAAGAGAATTCTAATGACTTCGACCTTTGGGGCAGTTCTGTACGCAATCAGGTCGTCGGCATACGCAATTGCCTGGATAAGGCTACCTATCAGATCGCTGGTGTAAATACTGAAGAGGATCGGTGAATTAACCGCTCCCTGTTGAAGACCGTTTTTAATTTCAAAGGTGGTGGTAGAAGTTACATTGCCACTTTTGACAATAAACTTTCTACCGTTGAGCATATCATAAAGCATATACAACAATGGTTTACTGATGCCTAGTCTGGTGAGTTTTAGGTACAAGCCTTCTAACCATACGGTGTCGAAGGCCTTCTCTAAATCTACCAGAACAGCACCCGTGCATTGTTTCTTGGACTTATTCCATTGGATATCAGAAACGAGCTTAGACGCGGCATGAATGGTGTCATGTCCCGCCTTGAACCCGAACTGATTATCCGTTATAGCTATTTCACGGGTGCCCAGCCGATCATCAGACTCCTTTATTAGTGGTGCTGTCTAGTTGTTCTTTCATTTTAATCGAAAAACTTTTTGAGTTCACATGGGATTTGAACCTAGGACCAGCCAGTTGGGAAGCCAATGCACTACGCACTGCGCTAACAACTCCACTGATGTTTTGGTTTCCCAATGCAGATTGTATTGTTTATCATTTGCAATGAATAGACATGCATTTTTACAAGCTCCTCAAAGTATGCTATCTTGTTCCGCTTTCATTTTTTCTAGTTTCCTATCTTTGTGTGACAACGGTTTTTTTGTACACACAGAGGGTTAGATTGTTGAAAGTTTTTGACATTAGTCAGTTCATTTTGTTATAATTTGTTTTTCTGTATATATAACTAACACCTAACAAATAAATAAGTAATAAATTAATAAATATATACCACTTAAAATATATAATAAATAAACAAAACTAACAAATAAACCTAACACTAACACAAACTCCTAACACTAACTATTTCTTATATAATTAAATCACAATGAAAAAAAAAGTCTATCAAAAAGTTTAAATAACTCCCTATCCAACTACCTAACGTCTAATTTAAATTTTCTACTAACGGGGTGCTTACGGTGGCATTCTGTTTTCCGGGTGAGAACGCATAAGCCTTCTCACGACCATCTTTAAATCACAAGGACGTCAGACGGACTTACGGACCCCTCTGACGTAAAGATAATTAAAGGAATGTTAAGAACACTAACAAAATACATTACAATGTTCCCCTCATCGTTCCCGCAAGTCCAGACAGTCTCAAGGACCTTGCTGGAAGACATGAAACAATGAGGTAAACGAAAACAAAAAGAATTGGCGTGGAGCAACGATGTCCGACGTGAAATCAGGCATGGCCACCACAACCAAGTAATAAGGACACGCTATAGGAATTCAAAAGTAAAATGAAGAAAATAGAAAAGCAAAAAGTATAGAAACGATGGGAGAAAGGATGAACAAAACAAATAGTGAATGCTGCCACCGCTACAGGACTCCGAAAGATCACGTCGCAATACACCTAGGTACGTCAGAGACCTTCCTGGTGCAGATATACGAGTCTTTCAAAGGCCTGCAACAGCCACAGGTAAACACTAACACACATGAACCGCAGTCACTGTGAATTTTCAAAGACTCGTCGCAATTCATCTAGGTCCGCCCGTGGCCTTACTGATAAAGACTTACGAGTTTTAAAAATTCACAGTAAGTTTGGTTCCAACTTCCACAACATGTAAAAAACTGAAACTAAGACATAAGTCCTAAGCTAAACTGCTCAAGACGTTGGGCGCCAATTTGTTGCGAGGCAAGAGGAGGAGAGCCTTGGGAAAATCTGACAAGTCAGATTTGGAAGAGGAAGGAAAGTAGGAATGGGATACTAGGGTCGGAAAAGGAAAGAATGCTAAGTTCCGGGGACGCGGCCTGCTTGCGATGCACGGCGTCAGCTCGTCGGACGGGGGGGATCTTGCCCCCGAAACCTAACCTCACCTGCAAACAAATACACATATCAGGCCTAAGCACTTAAGGGAAAAATCGGACTAAGAATTGACGGACGGACTACCTCTACGTCAGAGGCACTGCTGGTGTTAGTGCAGTGAAGCCATTACCCACCCTACCATAGGAATCTTCGGCCATTTTTAGATTCCCCCAAGATGGTAGATGGTCGGCTTCAACTTACCACATCCTCACCTGTCAAAACTTCGGCAACTTTGGGCACCCCTAGGAAGTATTCCTACACCATGTTGTTTCGTTTCGAAACAAGAAAACACAAAAGTTACAATTATTTGCATATTTAATTTAAAAAAAAAACATTCACATCATAGGAATTACTTTTTCTACTATTTTTTTGTTTAATAAAAAAAAGGATCAATTTTCCCAAAAAAAGGGTTGAATTTAAACCAAAAAAATTTAAACTTATTTAGATGGGGAACCCGGTTTGGTATTTTCACCCTGTACACAAAAATAAACAAAAACTACCCAAAACAATCCTACCTCAAAGAGCTCTCTGATGGCGGTGTTAAGGACATTCAAAAATAACACTAAGATTTAACGGTATGAAAAACTTGGGAAAATAAGACCTGAACATAAAAAATCAAATTTGAATCAATAAATAAATAAATAACAAAAAAATATAATAAATAACACGAAAAAAGGTAAATAAGTAATAATAAATAGGCAATATAAATCAATAAATAAATAAAAAGCTTCATAAATAAGTAAATAAATAAATAAATAAATAAATTAATATTAAGAGACAAACACAAACACAGAATAATTTTATAAATTGGTATATATTTTTTTTGTTTTTATAAATATCCCCAACGAAAACCTGAATGGTGTGTTTTGGTTTTGGTGTGGGGAAATTGAACGCACCCACTCGAGCTTTTCATGAGTGCGGGGACTTTTTGGTGCGACTTGGATGTCTCTTTCGATATCTCGGATGGTTTTTTTTTTTCTTCAGTGAAGTTTGGGTAACCTCAAACTTTGGCTACCACCAAAAAAAAATTTCTCGGCGGCCCGAATAACCACCATATACTTAGCAGCACTTTGTGAGGAATTTCAATTTTTTTGATGCAAATAATTAGGTGAGAATTTGATGAAATTTAGTGAATCAATTTTAGAATTTAGTGAATCATAGTTTAAAAGTTATTAAAAAAATAACGTAAGGCGTATACTTAGCAGCACTTGTCCTGAATTTCAAAACTTTTGGTACCAAAAGACGCGCCTGAATTTGGTGAATCGATCGTAACTATTTTCCGAATTTAGTGAATCTTAATTTGTTAGTTATTTAACAAATTAAAAATTATAAACAATTACGTAACGCAATTTCAAAATGACGTAACGTTATCAAAACGATAACATCCCTGAACAAAAACTGCTTACTTCGGAGTCATTCGGAATGTTATTTTGTGAATTTAAAATGACTGTTGTCAATAAATTTATTTGTCTCATTTCTCATATCTGGATGGGGGTTTCCTTCATTCGTAAATCGTAAGTTTTTCTCGAATGGTTTTTTGATAATTCACTTTATTATACATATTTATATTTAGAACATTCGCCATGAAAATATAACGCATGTTTACCTTAAACATGAATGAAGAAGAACCAAAATCCAAGGATCCCTTCGGTGCGGTGCCCAAGGGCACCTTAAGTTTTGACAACTTCAAGCGCGTCAACTCCATCGTAGAAAAGACCGATTCCATTCAATACTTCCTAGAGAAGTTCAATCCGGAACACTACACCATCTGATTTGGTGAATACAATCGACTTACTCCTCACTGGAATGTTCCAGCGTTTAGATAAAATGCGCAAGCAGGCGTTCGCCTCTGTCTGCTCGTCGGCCAGGACAGCAACAGCATCTCTGGTGATTGGGCTTAGAATTGGCATTCCATCCCTCTACTGACTAACTATCGATTCCGTTTGCTAGGAATGGAAGAATCTCGATGCCAAATCCGAGGTCACCAAGAAACTCGTCACACAGTACTTCTCGTGGACAAGCACCGATAACGATGGTCGCAAATTAATCCAGAACTTCAAGTAAGGCCGTGTCCGAATTCGATGAATTGTGGTTAAAAATGGATGAATTTTTAACCACTACTGTCATATTTTAACCTGCTCCACAGCTAGTCTAATTTTTAACACATTTCATTCAATGCGAAATGTCAAAATTTAACCAAACGTCAAGTTTTAACCACTTTTTAACCCAATTCGGACACGGCCTAAGAACCAAAATGCATGCTGTTAAAACAAAAGGTTTGTGCTTGGACGTCCGAAAGTCCCTCAACAACAACAACAACACAGCTCGTCATTTATAATCATTTGTTCAATCAATTGTTTTTCTTTTCCGGTTGTATTGCTTTTTAATGATAATAAAAGAACTAAGTTGAATGTATTGTAAATAATAAATAATAAATTTAAAATTAGTGTCTCAATTGTTTACACTTGGCATTCAAGTAAAATGAAAAAAAAAGATTTGTGTATTTTTGTATTCTATTTACTATAAAAAAGTTTAAACTTAACCTATATAAGGTTCTATTGGTGTCATTTCGAAAACCTTAGGTGTCCCCTTAGCGTAGAATTTGTAAGGTTATATGCAAAGAACGATGGAGGACGCAAATTGAAGATTTGTTGATGGGGGTTGCGATGGTTGTTGTTTTTATTTGCAAAGTTGGGAATGGGGACTGAGGGATGGATGTAAGCTGTTGAGGACGAATGAAGTAGTTGCTACTGATTTACATAATAGTACAAACTAAGAAAAGCGTTCTTTTTTCTCAACGATAAGGGTCACAGGTTGACCGAAATCTTAAGTAAAGGTTTCTTTCAAAACCAATCAAACGAATAACAACTTTTTCGCTTGAAATGCACGATAAAACTTGGTAAAGGTCGAAATATTTAGAATCTACGTACTCTATAAAATTAAAAATATGACATTCTTATTCTAAATTTATATGCATTTTTGTGAAGTCCTAGAAGAGATAAACTTCTTATCTCACTTTTTTCATATATTTGCTAGGTCGAAAAAATTAAGACATAAGAAAATGAAAAAAAGTGTATCTAATATGTACACGGATTAAGCATTTATTTGCTTCAATTACCAATGAATAAAAATTCGGAGTTATATAAGTTGGTACAGTTTAAGTGAAAAATAAAACTATTGAGTAACGTAACGTTTTCTATATTCTTAAGATTGTTTATAGAATAAGAGAAAAATGACTATAACTTTTAAGCTAGGATTCACCAAATTTCGAATTATGTACCAGATTGTTATTACGGACGAGCTTATTCATTGGTCCGTGTTTGGGAATTTGGTGAATGATAGTTTGAGAGCTATCGGCTTCTGAATTTTGAAAAATACTGCAAATCGGAAAATAAGGAAAATGGATTACAACTCTTAAACCAGGATTCACCAAATTCTGAGCTATGTGTCAAATTATAATTTAAAACATACTTATTCATTGGTCCAATTTTGGAAATTTGGTGAATCACAGTTTATGAGTTATCGGCTTCTGAATTTTGAAAAATACTCCAAACCAGAAACTAAGGGAAATGGATTACAATTCTTAAACCAGGATTCACCAAATTCTGAGCTATGTACCAAATTATAATTTAAGACATACTTATTCATTGTTCCAAGTTTGGAAATTTGGTGAAACATAGTTCGTGAGCTATCGGCTTCTGAATTTTGAATTTGGATCATGTAAACCCCGCTATTGGCGCTGGCAGTTTTTCATGGGAACTTTAGTACTGACATAAATAGTCCTGGTTGGTAATACACGCGTCGCTGTCGTCGATTCTCGACGCTGGAATAATAGTAAATAATACATAAATATTGCATGTACAAAGATTTTCTTTAAATTTAAAAATCCAAATTCAAAATTTGGAAAAAATGCTTGGTGGCTAATAACTCGAAAACTATGACGCACCAAATTTCCAGAGTTGGGTCAGCAAATAAGTCCGTGTTGAGTAACAAATTGCTACATGGCTCAGAATTTGGTGAATCCTGGTTTAAGAGTTGTAATCCTTTTTCCTTAGTTTCTGCTTTGCAGTATTTTTGAAAGTTCAGAAGCTGGTAGCTCACAAACTATGATTCACAAAATTTCCAAAGTTGGGTCAGTAAATAAGTCCATCTTGAGTAACAAATTGCTACACGGCTTAGAATTTGGTGAATCCTGGGTTAAGAGTTGTAATCCTTTTTCCTTAGTTCCTGCTTTGCAGTATTTTTGAAAGTTCAGAAGCTGGTAGCTCACAAACTATGACTCACCAAATTTCCAAAGTTGGGTCAGTAAATAAGTCCGTCTTGAGTAACAAATTGCTACATGGCTCAGAATTTGGTGAATCCTGGCTTAAGAGTTGTAATCCTTGTTCCTTAGTTTCTGCTTTGCAGTATTTTTGAAAGTTCAGAAGCTGGTAGCTCACAAACTATGATTCACCAAATTTTAAAATTTGGAACAGATAATCAAAGCAATGTTATTAACAATTTGGTACATAATTCAAAATTTGGTGAATCCTAGCTTAAAAGTTATAGTCCTTTTTTCTCATACTTATATTAACAATCATTACAATGTAGAAGGTGCAACGTAACGTTGCTTGGTAGTTTTATTTTTCACTAAACTGTACCAACTTTTATAACTCCGAATTTTTGTCTATGGGTAATTGAACCTAAGAAATGCTTAACCCGTGTACACATTAGATAAAAATGTTTGCTAATTTTCCTGTCTTAATATTTGGACCTAAATAACAAATGAAAAAATGCTGTTAGAAGTTTATCTAACTTTACAAAAAAATTCATATAGATTTAGAATTAGAAGTTCATGTTTTTATTTTGAGACTTTTTCCAAGTTATATCGTGACTTGTGCTTCACAACTTACATATCCATCACCTCAGTCCCCCTCCCTCACTTTGCATACAAATACACCGATATTCGCAACTCCAATCTACAAATTCAACATTTTCGTCCTCATTCTTTGTTATTCGATGACACCAATAGTGTTTCTACCATTCGATCCGATGGGATCCGATGGGTACAAATTCAATAAGCTATATATTGAAATATTCAAAATATGAACAAACAAAACACGAATAGACTGTTGTGTATTGGTCTGGCAACGCTGGACGTTTTTGAATGTGACAGAGACAGAACGGGAGATATAAAGAAAGCGTCGCATTGAGTTTTGAGCAACCGACAGAAGCAGTCGACAAAATACTTTATCAGCTGTAACTAAATATTAAGATAAACTCTTTGAATAAATAAACTGTACTCATATTGTATATTATATGTTGTGTTCTGAATATCAATATCCAATATAAATTGGCGACGAGGAACGAGCGAACTACACGTGAAAGTAAAGTAATCGGAATTCGGCATTATCTACATCTGCTTGGAGACACCTGGTGTGTTAACTGTGTGTTCGTTTCATCTGCATCTACATTCTGCATTCTGCGTACGCTTGCGGCGTCTTGGTAAGAAATCTACGTTTTTGGAAATAAATTACATATATCTGCTACGATGATTGGAAATATTGGTCCATTCGATCCAAAAACATCTTGGGGAAACTACATTCAGAGGGTGGAATTTTTCTTTGAAGCCAACGAAATAGTCGACGAGGCTAAGAAACGAGCTATATTTCTGGTGAATTTGGGTGAGACGGCATATGAAGTTTTGGTTTCACTGATTACACCAAGAGATCCAAAAGATTTCACTTTTAGTCAGTTGTGTGCTAAGCTGTCGGAGTATTATAATCCGACTCCAAACGAAATTGTCGAGAGATTTAATTTCAATAGAAGGGTTCAGAAGAAAGGTGAGCCATTTGGAGAATTTATAAATGATCTGCGACAGTTGAGTAAGCATTGTAATTTCACGGAGCTTGACAATATGCTTCGAGATCGTATTGTGTGTGGGGTGTATGATGAGGGTGTCCAGAGGCGATTATTTTCTGAGACAGGACTTACACTCCAAAGAACAATCGAATTATGCGTGGCTGCTGAGACGGCTGGTTTTAATGTTGCTGAGGTGCGTAACTCTACGATGGTCAAGGAGGAATTGTTAGCTGTGAGAAGTAGTGTTGAATGTAAGGGGAAGTGTTTCCATTGTGGTGAAGCTCACCAAGGAAAGGATTGTCGGTTTCAGAAGGCGAAGTGTTTCTACTGCAATAAGACAGGTCATATTGCAAAAGCATGCATGAAGAAAAGCTCAGACAACCACAATCAGAAGAAAAAAAGGGCGACCCCTAGAAAACCATTTAAAGGTAAGGCTAATGCAATTGGCTCAGACGAATCACTGCATGCGTTGAAGAAAATTTCCATGATTGGTTCCACTTCAAAAGGGAAGATTATGGCTGAACTAAGGTTGAATGGTATATCTGTTTCTATGGAGGTAGATTCGGGGGCGACGTGTTCAATCATTAACGCTAGAACTTGGGCTAAAGTCAAGAAAGCTCAAGATAAACTTGAGCCATCGAAAATGATATTGACAACTTGGAACGCCGACCGGTTGGAGTTGTTGGGTGAAACTATGGTAGAGGTAAAGTTCAAAAACATTGCTGCTAGATTGCCTGTTGTTGTTGCTGCTGAGAGGGGGTCGAATCTGCTAGGTCGCAATTGGTTCAACGATTTGCACATTTCGGTTCAAGGGGTACAAAAAATTGCTGCGTGTGAAGATGTTGACCAGGTATTTAATTGTTATCCGGAGGTATTCAAGGAAGATCTTGGAACATACATAGGACCAGGAGTGAGCATTGAATTGAAAAATGATGCCAAGCCAAAGTTTTTAAAATATAGGCAGGTGCCTTTTGCAATCAAGCCAGCGGTTGAACTGGAAATTGAGCGAATGGTCAAAGAAAATATTTTAGAACCGGTAACGTACTCTGAATGGGGTACACCAGTGGTTCCTGTTCGCAAGAAGGATGGTAGTATTCGATTGTGCGGGGATTATCGAAGCACTGTTAATGAAGCTATAAAGAAAAATGCTTATCCCATTCCTTCTATAAAAGAGATGCTTACTTTGGTCGGACAAGGAAAAGTCTATAGTAAGATGGATCTTTCACATGCGTATCAACAGCTGTGTGTGAGTGACGAAACTGCAAATATTCTTACTTTGAATACGCACAAAGGTCTGTTTAGAGTCAGAAGAATGCCATTTGGAGTGGCTTGTGCACCTATTGTTTTCCAGTGTACAATGGACAAGATTTTGGCGGGTATCAACGGAGTTGCTGCGTACATCGATGACATCATCGTGGTTGGAAACAACGAGTCTGAACATCTGGAACGATTGCATGAAGTGTTGAAGAGGTTGAACAAGGCTGGACTTACTGTGAAGAAGAACAAATGTCAATTGGGCGTAACAGATATGGAATTTTTAGGCTTCAAGGTGACATCCGAGGGAATTAAACCTTCGAATGAACGTTATAAGGCCGTTCAAGAGGCACCAGTACCAAAAAACAAGACTGAATTACAATCGTTTTTGGGAATGTTGAATTTTTACAACATGTTTATAGAACAGAAAGCCACAGTAGCAGAGCCTCTGCATCGGTTACTAGATAACAATGCAAGATGGTCATGGGGTAGTGAACATGACACAGCTTTTAAGAAATTAAAAGAACTACTGCAGTCAGATAGACTTTTAGTACATTATGATGAGACAAAACCGCTCATGCTAAGTTGTGATGCATCCCCGTACGGCTTAGGGGCTGTGTTATCACAGCAGGTAGAAGGTGAGGAGCGTCCTGTGGCATATCATTCACGTACTTTGGGCAAGACAGAACGTAATTACGCTCAGATTGATCGGGAAGCTCTGTCTATTATCAATGGTGTGAAGCATTTTCATCAATATTTGGCGGGGCGAGAATTTGTAATTTTTACTGACCATAAGCCGTTGTTAGGTCTGTTGGGCAATAAAAAGCCAATTCCCACGATGATCTCTCCGAGAATGTTGCGTTGGTGTTTGAGATTAGGAGCTTACGACTACGAGTTGCAGTATAGAAAAGGTGCTAATCATGGGAATGCGGACGGACTCAGTCGATTACCGATTCCTGGTAATGTTGAAGAACTTTTTCCACCTGCCGATATTCTACTGCTAGAAGCTGAGAACTACTACATTACGGCTGAAGATCTACAAAAAATGACAAAGAGAGATGAAATATTGACAAAAGTAAAATACTGGGTACTGCATGGTTGGCCAGTTTCAAAGGTGGAGGAGAAGTTCAAGCCTTTCAAAGCACGTTGTACTGAGTTATCGTTGCATAAAGATTGTTTGCTCTGGGGCAACAGAGTAGTGATACCTGACGAAGGGCGGCAAATTATGTTGAATTTGTTGCATGCTAATCATCCTGGCATGGTGGCGATGAAGATGAATGCAAGAAGTTACTGTTGGTGGCCAAATCTGAACAAAGATATCGAGGCTTGTGTAAATAAGTGTGTATCATGTCAAGTACATCGAAATAACCCACCGAAAGCTGCTCTACAATCGGTTGAAAAACCATCAAATCCATGGTCGACGCTGCATTTAGATTTTGCTGGGCCATTCAAGGGTTATACATTTTTGATAGTTGTTGATGCGATGTCCAAGTGGTTGGAAGTAGTTGTCGTAAATAAGCAATCATCAGCAGAAATAATAAGGCATTTAAGAAATATGTTTGCTACACATGGTATACCAGATTTAATTATTTCTGATAATGGTGCTGCATTTGTATCAGAGGAGATACAAAAATTCTACAAAGACAACATGATCAAGAATAGAACGTCATCACCTTATCATCCAGCAAGCAATGGGCAAGCTGAACGAATGGTGCAGTATACCAAGAAGACATTATCCACGTTGACAGAGGGCGATATGCTGTTGAAGCTTCAGAGGTTTTTGTTTCGCCAACATACTACAGTGCATGCTGCAACAGGAAAAACCCCGGCCGAGTTGTTGATGAATAGGAAGCTGAGGTCATTATTAGACAAGATACATCCCTTCACTTTGGAAGACAATCGGAAAGACACCAAGATGAGAAGAAAGTGAAGCAAAGATGTTTTTCCGTAAATGATCCAGTATATGTACGAAACTATGGCAGGGGAGAGAAATGGTTGGAAGGAACAGTGGTTGAGGTCATCGCTCCAGTGACGTATCGAGTAGTAGTCGTTGATGGTAGAAGTGGGAAGCGGCATGTGAATCAGTTACGGAAGCGATATACAGATGACATATCGAAGCCGACGATGGTAACATCTGAAAATTGTAATCCTAACATTTTATATCATCCTCAGGTCTCGAGTGATACTTCTACTAAGCAACCGTTAATTGCTGTAGGGAGCGAACAATTTGGAAACCTTTCACCCGAGCCTGACGAAGTAGAGCGAATCACAGGAACACCAACAACATCTGGGTTTCCTACCGCTGAAATTGCTGTTAAGATGGAAACACCAGTTCGCAGGAGACCAGCACGGGCTAGACGAGTTCCTGTTCACCTTGAGGAGTATGAAGTCGATGTCTAGGTGGGGAGGAGTGTTGTGTATTGGTCTGGCAACGCTGGACGTTTTTGAATGTGACAGAGACAGAACGGGAGATATAAAGAAAGCGTCGCATTGAGTTTTGAGCAACCGACAGAAGCAGTCGACAAAATACTTTATAAGTTATACCTAAAATATTAAGATAACTCTTTGAATAAATAAACTGTACTCATATTATAATTTATATGTTGTCTTCTGAATATCAATATCCAATATAGACAGACCTTTTATGTATTTAACTTTAATGAAAAGTGTACGCAATTGAGGCACGAATTTTAAGTTCAACTTAGTTTTTCTTATCATTACAAGGCAATAAAACCGAAAAAACAATTTAAACAGCATTAAAACGATAACTTTGATTATAAATGACGAGTTGTGTGTTGTTGTTGAGAACTGTTGAAAGCAAAAGTATTTTGCTTTTAATGGCATGCTTTATGGTTCGTACTTGAAGATCTTGCTCTGGTTGGATTTTCGACCGTCATTATCGGTGCTGGTCTACAAGAAGTACTGTGTGACGAGTTTTTTCGTTTCCTCGGATTTGGCATCGAGTTTCTTCCATCCGTATTTGCCTGTCGGGAAAGAGACGGAATGCAATTCCTAGCGCCGCCAAGCCCACATGTAAAAGATGCTGTTGTTTTTGTCCTCGCCGAAGAGGCGGACAGAGGCGAAGGCCTGCTTGCGCATCTCATCCAAACGCTGGAACATTACAGGTTTGGGATTGCAGATTGTATTTATATGAATGTTCGTGATCGAACTTCTCGAAGAAAAATGGAGTGGAACTGAAGTCGTCAAAATTTAAAGCGCCCTTGGGCATGGCATCGAAAGATCCTTTGATTTCGGTTCTTCTCCGTTCATGTTTATCGTGCTTGTATTCTTGTTTATTATGTATTTGTTGAAGCTTGAAGATCTCATATTGCATGCACATTTCCTGAAAATAAAAATAATAAAGCGAATAATATAAGTTATTTGAGAAAAACTTACCAAGAAGGAAATTCCCCCAATCCCAATGAAGATGTGAAATTATAAAATTTATTGACAACAACTGTCATTTTAAATTCACAAAATGACATTCCGAATGACTCCGAAGTAAGCAGTTTTTGTTCAAGGATGTTATCGTTTTGATAACGTTACGTCATTTTGAAATTGCGTTACGTAATTGTTTATAATTTTTAATTTGTTAAATAACTAACAAATTAAGATTTACTAAATTCTGAAAATAGTTACGATGGATTCACCAAATTCAGGCGCATCTTTTGGTACCAAAATTTTTGAAATTCAGAACAAGTGCTGCTAAGTATACGCCTTACGTTATTTTGTTAATAACTTTTAAACTATGATTCACTAAATTCTAAAATTGATTCACTAAATTTCACCAAATTCTCACCTAATTATTTGCATCAAAAAAATTGAAATTCCTCACAAAGTGCTGCTAAGTATATGGCGCTGCCCGAATATGGTTCACTGTATATTCTTTGTTCTGTTTTCATTTTTCGTTTTATTTATGTAATGTTTTTCACAGTTTGTATGGTTTTCGTGTTCTTTTGTTCACTGTTTGGGTTTGTTAAACTTTTTTCTTTTCTTTTTTGTGATTACATTAAGTTTTAAGTTTTGTTACAAAAAAAAAATTGTTTTTTCACTGGGACCACTGACCGCACTCCAATATTGTACACTTAACCTTTTCTTTCTTCCCCATGCCGACACCTGAAGTGCGTTTTTGCGCTGACGATAGTTGACTATAGTTTTTATGTCAAAAGGAAAGTGGTTGATGTGTCATAGTTGAAATAGTTAGAAATAGTTGAAATCATCAAAAAACGCTTTTTAGTTAGGTTTGGTTGATCTGTCAAACCAGAAAAAAAAACAAATCTTTTAGATTAAAATTTTCTTTTCTTTTCTTTGGATCATAATAATTGAAATGGATAAAGAGACAACAATTTTTGTTGCTCTATATTTATTGTAAGATTTTAAAGACAATTGAGATGAGAACATATTTATTTATTTTTGAACAACCTACAGCAAGAAAAGAAAAGTGAAAGAGTTTGAAGAACACCCTCCATCAAGAAATCTTCAAGCTGTTCCAAGTAAGCCAGCTCCTGATATTCTCCTAATTTCGGCTCCCAGATTCAGCGAAAAATTATCAACACCAATATCTAGTTCGTGATTTTATATAAATAAACGAAAAAGTCTTTATTCTCTGAAACTAATTAAACATTTTTTATTGCTGACAGACAAACAAAAAAACAATGAATTCAAATATGTATGCCGATTTCGTCCTTCATTCATTGATTTGGGTTTTCTTATTCTTGAATCTTCGTAATTTCCTCCGCAGTCAGCTCCATTCATCGCTGCGTCAATTTCTTCTCATGCAGAGCAACTTCCATTTGCCGTTCTTGGCGACTGACGTTCGAAAATCATTATGTTCATGGGCAGTGGCCAACTTGTCCTCCAAAACCATGTCCATGTCCTCGAGTTTTTCGATGGGTTTTTGTATATTAACCGTACGTAGACGCTGACTGTTTTGGCCATCTTTGGCGGCCTGCAAGTCGCCACGCAGTTGCAGTTGAAAAAGGGGTGTTTGCGAATTGCAATATAGCCAGTCCGATTGGAAGGGTTTGTGACCGGTGATAGAATGAGATTCTTGAAATTCGCGCTGAATTTTAAGTCACTTGGAAATGTGATAATTTCCTTGGTGAATATCTCCTCGTAGTGACTGAGGATTTTCAGTTTGACTCGTGAAGCTTTAAAATTTGTAAGGGGAACCTTATTTTCTTTATATTTTTGTAATGGAATATTTTTAATTCAAGACGAACAGAAATCCTTTGATTGGAATTAAATTTGCGGCGGCACGGATACGGACAACTACGACGGTAAAAATGCACGAACAGAATGTTTTTTTTTTTTTTAATTCCAGATTGATAGTCATTAAAAACACCAATAAACAGAAAAAAGACTTTGACACATCAACCATTTTCAACTCACCTCCTGAGTAGAGTTGGGAATAGTTAGAAATAGTTACGATTTGACACTTTAACACTGACCGCAAAAACGACAATTGTGGTTACGAAACGAAACTATTGGCGTGCAAAAACGAGAAATAGTCAACTATAGTCAACTATAGTCAGCGCAAAAACGCACTTCTGTCAGATCAGACAACTCATCCCAATCTCCGATCAAAGAGCGTGATCTCTAATCTTTTGTGTCCCCATCGACTTCGACCTAGCGCCACCTACTTACAAGCAGAGAAAGCTATTGTTTTGCATAAGTTTGCATTGAGACAAAACCTTTGTATATCTATTTGGGGAGTAGTCTCAAGATGGAAAACGATGGTGGTGTCATCTTTATAATTTTTCACAGAAGCAGTTTTTTTTACATAAGTTTGTATTGTGTGTTCTCTGCCTGTTTTGACAGAAGATCTGTCAAACCAAGCAGAAAACCAATCTTGGTAGTACTAGCTGTTCTATATACAAAGGACAAAACGTTTGATGGAGAAGAGAAAATTGAAATCGTCAATCTTGATAATGCCTACCCCACTGATAAGTTATCTTTGAAGATGACAAACGATGGTGGTGCCATCTATATAATTATCACAGAAACAGTCTTTCTTACGATGCTCGTATCCTAGCTTGGTTTGACAGATCTTCTATAAATGGGTGAAATGATTATCTTTGGCCTTCGGATCGGCCTTCGCAACACACCATAAGAACTGCTGAAAATGATTTTTCGCAATTGCAAAAAAGGATGTGGAGCGTCTTGCGCATGCAGAAAAGCTGCTCTGTTTTGTTATACTGCCTGTGGAACGTGCAGTGGAGATAACTGCCAAAATAGCCCTCCAATTCAGCCAGAAGATGTTGAATGTGACAGCACCGAACGTCGATATATTATAATAATAGTACGTACAGTTTTGTATAATTTGTAAATATTTTATTCAATAAATGGCAATTTTTTTATCAAGGGGGAGTTTTCAAGGGTTGAAAGGGGGTTCCAAATTTGATAATAGGTTTGATCGATGTGCGCTCTGAGTCGCTCTGATATCGCCCTGAGCTGTTCGATGTCGCTCTTTTTTCGCCCCGGTGCATTTCCACCGTGTTCGATGAGTACTCAGTGCTCGCACCGGAAGCGCTCTGAATCGCCTCAAGTTTTTTTCGGGGCGAGAATTTCGGAGCTGTTTGAATCAGCTGTTGCCTTACAACAAAGAGAAACAAAAACAGAGCATTACTAACGCGTTTGATGTGAAACTAAACCCAGAGAAATTTTTCAGTTTTTTGACAACTCCGTTCACAGTATGACAAGCACCGGATAGCCCCGGGGCTGGTTACATCGAACAAACCTAATTATTATTATAGATAATATAAAATATTACTAACTCTATACTTACATCTTTTTATGTCATGCCAAAGTATTTTTTTGTGATTTTTTTTCAATTTAGGGGTTGTTTGCAAGGGTTGTAAGATTTTCAAGGGGTTGAAAATGATTTTCGTATGATGTAAATATGTTAGAAAATAATTAACAATTTCACCACTTACTATTAGACATGTTTTCTAGCGATAAAATGGCTCAATGTCAATTTCCATTAAGGGGTTGTTTACACCCTTTAAAAATAATAGGCGGAGTTCAGATCATTTTCACTTTTGAATTTAAGGGTAAGATGAGCCTAATTCCAAAATTTCATGCAAATCGGTTCACAGTAAGAAATTCGGAGGTTTGACCGTATTTTTCGCTTCAATGACTGTACTATAGCTAATATAAAGAGAAGGAGCCCCAGATGACTCCCCTGCGGAAAACCTGATTTGGCCAAGTATGATTTAGAGTAAGTATTTCTGAATTTAACTTGATAAAATCTATTCTCAAAGTAAGAGACAATCCATGAAATTAAAAAAAGTGGGAAGCCGTAAGAGTTTAATTTAAACTTGATAATCTCATGAGATAGTTGATCAAAAGCCTTCGAGAAGTCCGTGTAAACACAATCTACTTCTTGGCCACATTCCAAAGCATCTAAACATTTATTTAAAAAAATAACCAGATTAGTAACCGTTGATTGTTTCTGCATGAAACCATGCTGTTGATTGCATATAATATTTCTACAGTTGAATGCAAAATTGTCACACACTAATTGCTCAAACATCTTTGGAATACATGAGAGTTTAGAAATCGGCCTGTAATTACAGATATTGTTTTTATCACCTTTTCTATAAACGGGAGTTATAAATTCACTCTTCCATTCTGCAGGAAATATGCTTGATTTCAATGAAAGATCAAAAATATTACGCAAGGGAAGTGCTTAGACTGACCTACACTTTTTAAGAACTACGGGTGGTATTCCATCTGGTCCAACAGTCAACAGAATAGTCTTCTTTAAGATGAGACATAAATTCTAAGATTTTATTATATTCAATTGTAATACTATTAAAAGACACTTGGGGGCAGTTTTGTAGATAATGGAAATATGTTTCGTCCACAATGACTGGAGAACCAATGAAAGATTGACTAAAATCTTTGCAAAATCGTCACAAATGTCAGAAGTAGTGGTCAAGGTTACGTTATTATAATTGAAGTTAAAAGGTTAACTGTCACACTTTTTCTTTGAGTTAATAGGTCCGTTCGCGTACCCTCCTAAAACAGTCCAATTTTACGAGAAATTACGAAATTTAACCAAATGCTGTTCGCGTACTCAAAAATTTGGCAATTTTTCGTAAAAGAGAGCGCTCACGAGAGAGTAAAAAATTTCCCCAACCTACGAATTTTAGCCCAAGAAATTTCTTTGGGCTGATTTGTGAAAAGTGTCAAATTTGTTTGAAAATAAGCAAATAAATAAATAAATTCAAATTCAAAGTTTCAATTCTTCATACAAAAAAAACTTGACAGTTAAAATGTGGGTAAAATTTGTTGTTTTCCTGTTCGCTTACTTTTTTGTAGTTTTGTTTTTCTATGAGAGAATTTTACCCCCACTCCTTAAAATGTCTTGTTTTACGAATTTTAGTGCAGAAAGTACGCGAACGGACCTAATAAATTTCCAAAAGTTCTTTGGGTCTGATTTTAAAGAAGCCCCCATCGACTCTAGGTATTCATTATAAAGTTCGTAAGAGAGTTTCTTAAAATCTTCAAACAAAGAGATATAAATGACTTGATTTTCCACCGTCATATGCTTAATTTATTTCTTCCAGGCCTTATTTCTTTTGTTGCGAAGATGTTTAAGGTCCTTGGTATACCAGGTATGGATTGCTTTTTTTATGCAATTTAACAAAAATAGAGATCGTAAGTTTTCTATATCGGATTTATTTAAACAATGCAAAAGCTTTTCAAAATCAGCTTTGCGAAAATCAAATGCATGTGAGCACTCATGCGGATTACTATTTTCAAGTAAATAACCGCTCGTGTCAAGAAAAATGTCGAGAGGTGGATAATAGTTATCTATGTTACATAAAGCAGAGGAGGATTCAACCACTACAGTATTAACGGCGGCGTCAGATGAAAAAACTAGATCCAGATTCTATTTCTATAATTTTGTATGCAACTTACTTGGTGCAAATTTGAGGATATAATATTATCTACCAATCGAAGCTCTAGTTGGGATGAGTTGGTTGAAGCTTCAAAATAAGAATAGTCTTTGGAAGGAAACCAGTTAATGTTGGGAAGATTGAAATCTCCCAATAATAATATAATACTGTCAAGGCTTGCTAAGTTGATAATAAAATCAATTGCAAGAGAGAGTTCAGAGAACGAAGACATCGGGCTCTTTGGTGGGATGTAAACATTTAATACATATATTAATAAAGATTGTTTAGATATTTTTACACAGACAAGTTCTATAGACAGATTCATTGGGAAAACTATTACGGTTGAACAAAAACTATTTCTTACAGCAATGAGGACTCCCCACCAAGCGAATTAATGACATCGTCAGGACGATCTTTACCGTAAACTACAAACTCTTTATCGAAGAGTTCTGTGTCTAAAATTGTGGCATTAAGCCAAGTCTCGGTAAGAGCGAAAAGATCGTATGACAAAGATTGGGAATTTTGAAAAATAGTTGTAGTTTTACTACGAAGTCCTCTTACATTTTGGTAGTAGAGGGAGAGTCTTTGCAGTTTTTTGAATTCGGACCAGACAGAGCGCGACCTGATTTTCTTCTCTGAGGAGCTAATGTGTTAACAGGCCAAGGACTTTTCAGAATGGGTTCAAATAAGGAATTGGGAACAGTTATTTTAAAAGACGCTACAAAATTGTTTTGTTTACTTATTTTAGAACATTTAATACTCGATGAATCTTTTATTACTTTCGAGGCAACCAAATGTTCTATTGTATTGTACCTTTTCGCAGTTTTCTCGCTTGCTTCTTGAATCGATGCGTTTAGTTTGGTACGAAGCAAGTGTAACCGGTTTTGACGAGGGAGGGTTACCAACTCACCTTCTTCAAGAGCATTCAATCTACGAGCCAGCTCGTACCCGCTGCCGTGCATCATCATATTGACGCCGAACAGGGCAAAGTACGGTGTGACCCCAATGGCTGAATGCACGGAACTTCTTAGCGCTGCTGCGATGTCGCTGAGGTGCATGTCCCAGTCGCGCTGGTCTTCTTTTAAGTAGGACCGAATGGCTGCTAATAAAGTTCTATTCACCCGTTCCGATGCATTCGATTGTGGCGAATAATTGGCAGTCTTAAAGTGCCTTATACCATAGACTTGCAAAAAGTTTTGGAACTCTTTGGAGGTAAACTGCTTCCCATTATCAGAGTGTATCACCTGGGGCACACCAAAGGTATTACAGATATCTTCTCGCAAATATTTTATCACAGAACTAGAATTGGCTGCTCTCAGAGCCTTTAAACAAACAAATTTAGAGAAGTGATCAAGCACAACAAACACGTACACATTTCCATTCTTGGAACGAGGGTATGGACCAATAAAATCTATATAGATTTTTTGAAAGGGACGTTCGAAAGAATAATTACATAGGTTCATTGGTGGTCGAGAAATCTGATTCGACGATTTGGACTGTTTGCAAGTATCGCAGCTTGCTATGAACTGTCGGACCTGTATTGTCATATTCGGCCAATAGAAGTATTGCCGCAACCGGTGTAAGGTTTTCGCAATCCCTCCGTGGCCGGCTTGAGGTGGGTTATGTGCTTTCGCAATAAGGTCGTCAGTCAGAGCTGATGGGATCCAGAGACACCAGGAGTGCTCTGTTTGAATTTCATCGGAAGTTGCTTGTGGAATTGTCCGTTTGTATACATAATCGTCATCGATTTTCAAGTCTGGTAGCTCTTGTTCATGGCTTTTGACCGCGGCTATCAGGTCTTGGTACTCTTTGGACTCGAATTCTTCCGAGTCCAAATCTATTATCTGGGCTGGCCAATGCAGTGTCAGGCCATCCAAGTGTGTCCGAGAAAGAGTGTCAGGGACTATGTTCAGAGAACCCTTACGGTGCTCTATGTCGAAGGAATAGGCTTGTAGGTTAAGACTCCACCTAGCGAGCCGGCCACTCAAGTCCTTCATTGACATTAGCCATTTCAGACTTGAATGGTCGGTTATCACCGTAAAATCCATTCGCTCGACATAGGGCCTGAACTTTTTGATAGCCATAACCGCCGCCATGCACTCCTTCTCGGTCACACTATAGTTTCTTTGACACGAGTTGAGCTTCTGGGAAAAATATGCTATAGGTAATTCCTGATCATCTTCATGCTTTTGAAAGAGCACAGCCCCGATGCCGGAATCAGACGCATCACATTGTATGTAGAATTTTTTCGAGAATACTGGTCGAACCAACACCGGAGCGGAGGTAAGAGCTCTTTTCAACTCTTCGAAGGCGCTTTCTGCCTCTTTGGTCAGAATAAACTTAGGACATTTCTTTTTGAGCGTATCCGTCAACGGAGCAGTCAGACTCGAGAAATTCTTTATAAATCGCCGATACCACCCAGCGAGACCCAAAAACCTTCTAACCTGCCTAGCATTTTTGGGCTTAGCATCCCACCACCAACGATGAAGCCCAGGTACTTTAGCTCTTTAAAGCAAAACTTGGACTTCTTGACGTTGATGGTGAGATTGGCCATCCGCAGACAGTCGGCTACTTCGCCTAACAAGCTAATATGGGTTTCGAAATCGGGTGATACGACGAGGAAATCGTCCAGATATACAAAGACGCGCTCCCGGAGGCGGGCGGGAATGACCTTATCCATCAAGCGACACAACCTTTGGGCTGCATTGCACAACCCAAAGGGCATGACTCTAAACTGGTATAAGGGCCTCCCCGGCACCGCGAAAGCAGTTTTTTCTCTACTCTGCTCCTCCAGCGGTATCTGCCAAAAGGCCTCTTTTAAGTCCACGCTGCTGATGAAGTAGGTGTCCGATAACCGACTGAGAAGTCCATCCACATGAGGGAGCGGAAAGGCGTCCTTTTTGGTCACCGCGTTTACTTTCCTTGAGTCAAGACAAAATCGGTACTTGATCGTCCCATCCACTCCGGGCTTCTTGAGAAGTACCACTGGTGAACACCACGGACTTTCACTCTCTTCTATGACACCTAGATTTAACATCCGGTCCACCTCTTCATACAGCTTTGCTTGCACCGCTGGAGAAACAGGATAGTGTCTCTGCTTCACCGGGATTGCGTCTCCGGTATCTATCACGTGCTGGACTATCGACGTTTTCCCCAACCCGTGGCGATCGAAATCTAAAAACCTCTGTTTGACCGCTTCTAGGGCGGCTCGCTGATCAAAGGTCAGGTCGTGCGACCTTTTTAAATCAACTTCTTCCTCTGGCCCCGAGATAGCACTAATCAAACTAGGGGCGATCTGAAATTCCTTCCAAAAGTCAACTCCTAAATAAAGCTTCTGGTCTAAGCTCGGGACTAGGTATAAACTGATCATTTTTTCCTGCCCTTTGTAACTAATGGACGCTCTAACCTTGCCGACGATCGCCTGGTGTTTGCCGTCGGCAGTCTTCACTCCGGATTTGAAAGGCTGCACCACTAACCCCGTATCTTGGACAAACTCTTGACAACCTTTACCCAGGATGCTTACGCTGGCCCCACTGTCTAATAATCCCAAGACTTCTTTACCGGCAATCCAAACATTAGCATGTGGTCTGGGATCTGATAGGAGGTCTACTACTGTTGAGGCTATTCTGTTTCGGGTTTGTTTCCTTAGTTTAAACCGTTCCCTGGCCTTTGTTATTCGTTTTGATACTTCCCCAACCTTACCATTAAAAATCCTATTTCTAGCTTCATAATACTCCCTTAATCTTACATGAAGTGGTTTAAACGCTTTCCTTAATTCTACTTTGTTTCTTACGTTTTCTAGATTTTGGCTGCGGCCTATTACACGAACGGATTTTCCGTCCCGTATCTCCGATGGACCTAATTGGATCTCGGCATGTCCTGAGGAGTTTCCGTCGAACGTGAATCCCCCAGATTCCTCACGTTCCGTGGGTGGTTTTCCGTCGGCTTGCAGTTAGGGCACTTTGGAGTTACCACTCCCTCGCGGCCGCACCTGTAGCAGAAAAGATGCCTAACTGTAGCTGGACAATCCATGAAAACATGCCCACTGGTCTTGCAGTTCCAACACGATACCGAACGAGCTTCGCCATACTGACGATTCATTTGCACACGTGAGCCTTGGTGCTGAAATGCCTCTACATATTCTTCTTGTGCTTCGTGTTCAGTTTCTAACTCGTTCGCGTATCGGATCTGAGGCCTTGAATGCCTAGGAACCTCTCTGTCTCGCCCTGAGAAGGCGTATTCCACTTCCTTACAGGCCCTGCGCAGCTGATCCACGGTCTCAATGGCCTGAGGATAAACTAGCCTACCAACTTTATCATTGAGATTTTTCTTGAGAGTTCGCACTAAGTCTTGCTCCATAACCGGCATCCTGAGTTGCGCTCTAAGTTTGCTTATTGCGGCAAAGAAATCATCACTTGGTTCATTTGGACCTTGAAGTCGTGTGCCGATTTCTCGCATTATGTCCCAATCTGTCTTCGAGTTTCGGAACTGCCTGAGCAATGCATCCTTCAAGGTTGGCCAATCTGGTCTATAGTTCGTCCTTTGGTACTGCCAATACCATTGATTGGCTGCCCCGGATATCGATAGATGAAAGTCTCGCAGGACGTCTGCCCAAGAACAGTGATGTTGGCTCTGCAGTATCTCGAGGCGGAAAATGAACTCTTCCACCGATAACGCGTCCGACTGGCCATCAAAGTTTAGCCCCCACTTGTCGATACGAATCGCTTGACGCATCGTCTCTCGGGGATTAAAATTCGTCGGATGAAAAGGCCTTGGAGTCGGTCCGCGTTCATAATTACCTTGTCTCCAGTGCGGATCAACATAATTTCCGAATTGGTCGTAATCGGTATACCCGCCTCTGCCTTGGTTCCCAACTGGAATGAACGACCTTGAATCGGGGTTCAGATTAGTCGATCTTGGCAGCGGTGGTGGTGGTTGACTGTAACGTTGACTGGGTGCCTGATTGTTTTCCTCTGAAGGTCTAGTCGGATTTTCCTGGACTACTGGCGATTGTGACGGAACGTTATTTCGCTTGAAGAAATCGGTGAGACCCTTCTGTATCTCTGCCTTCACAGCTTCCGATACCGCCTGGTTAATGACAGATCTAATTTCTGGCGTGACCTGAACGGCGGCACCTACGACACTCTTAGCTGTACCATTAGCGGTCGGATTTGTTGGAACTAATGTTTGTACCCCTATTATTTTCAAGATCCTGTCATCCATCAGGTTTTTCTTAGGCTTATCCGAACCAGTGAGCATCGTCCCACTTACGTTGCTGAAAGCTGGACCTTCGATGGAATCCTGTTGACTAGCCGATGATGAGCCGCCCGCCAATAAATTAGACCCTGTTCTTGTTTGCCCCTGATTTCCGCCGGACTCAACATTTCCAGCGCTGGACTGACCCGAGGATTGCTGATCCGAGACGGACGTGTCGTTCCCCCCTTGTATTGGTGAATGTTTTAGGGGCATGCTTGCTGGTTGCTTTTCAAAATCCCTCAACAAGGAACGGGTAACTACTCTATTTCCTATGCGTTGTTTAATTTCTCTGACCTTTTGTTCTTCGTTTTTCCCTAGTTGATATTTATTCATCAATACCCTTCTTAATTTGAAAACCGAGAGGAGTCTTTTCCGGGATTTATAAATTTTGTACCTCAGGGTCGCTAATAAGGTTTACTTACTATAACTATTACGCTTTTCTTCTGTGCGATTTCATATATTCTTCAGTAACAGATTATGTTTTATGATATGCTTTACTTTAGTACTACAATTATTCGATTTTGTTTGATAATTCCTATCTTAACTCCAACTACCAAGAAAAAAACTTACTAAACGAGCTAGGTGAAACTTGCAAAGCTTGATAACATGTAACATGTAATTTTCGTTCACAATAAACGACCTTAAATTCAACATACCATTATTTAGGAAACACAACACTTCATAAAGGTTTCACGGAAAACAAAAAGAAACCAAATTTTTGTTGATGTTTTTTTTTTCATTTGAATACGGGGGTGTTTTGGGATACCTTGCGGAAGCATGAATCGATGAGTTATTGTTCTTGGCATTTTATTTACTTAGTTCTGAGATGAAGCGAAGAGTTTACATTTAACACTTTTTGACGACACGACTACACAATGTTGCACAGGGCTCTCCATCCGCTCCGACACGCATTGTCGCGATTGATTTGGGCGTGCTTAGGAGCTATCCCAATCAAGACTTACGATGCGTATCACAACGGATGACGAACGCCGTGCAACCAGGATACATACAAATCTGCTATCTCTGTCGGGGTCAAGGATGCTGTCGCGATTCGCAATAGCGTTTAAGAACCACCTATTTGGAGACAAACAGCATTCCCGGCCCCGGCAGTGGCAGCAAAAACAAACAACACGAACAATATTCTGAACGCGTCCCTTCCTGATACCGAGCTCGACGTCGCTATTAAGCGGGCATTCTCGTAAGCTATCTCGATTAAGACCTACGCCGAAGTCGACCTCTAAGAAAGAACGCCCTCAGAACATTCAGGAAGGACGAGGACAACACGTCTGGGCGCCATTTGAAACTGAGGTGGCCGAGGTGGAGCGGGGCCTTCCGATCCATCCTTCTAAAAAGGAAGTGGCACGCTAGCTATGCGCGGCGGCGCTCGTCGGAATGGGGGGGATCTTTCCTTCTAGATAGGACCTCACCTGTTTCAAAAAAAAACATTTATCGTGCCACGGGCTGGTATCGATCCAATAATTTTCGGAACCATCTTCGCTTCACCTCCGTCGCTACCGATGTTGGCGTAGCGATGTCTGCACCCACCCTACCTGGAATCCGAAGTCTCGCGGATGGATTCCCCTTTTGCTCACCAAAACTAAACTCTCTTCATCGACTCATGCTTACCTTCAATGCGGTTCCCTACCGCACCCCCCTTAAAGGACACCCTCTACCAACTCATTGGACGGATTCGCATCCAATGAAGAACAAAGAAAATTCGATTTTCAATTGCCACGGCGTGACTTACACCATTAAATTTATTTGGAAAAAAGGTACGTTCCTGAAAGTGCTTAGGAACATATTGAGAACAGAACTATTATTATTAACAAATAAAAACTATGACGTCTAAGTTATGATGGTTAAAGAAAGATGAAAACAGTAACTTCACAACGATTAGTCAACGAGGCAAGACGTTCTTTTCTAAGCTCAGAACAATAAATTTGTGATCTTTTTTACTATCGTTTCATTTATCTTTTAAAATTGTCATGAGTTCCATATGCTCTAAATGCAATCTATCACTACCCACCTCAGATACAATTAAGTGTGGAATTTGTTTATTAGTTTTTCATAGTGATTGCGCTGGAGTTTGTAAAAGTGTTTTTTCATCTCTTAAAGCGAATACAAATTTGTGTTGGTTTTGTGACTCATGTAAAAAAATTGATCTCTTATCGTGCATTGTTAAAATGAAAGAGTTAATCATGTGCTTTTCTGAGAGTAATACAGATCTAGCTAAACTCTCTTATTGTCTGAACTGTCAGTCATCATCATCTAAACCTTTATTAGAACCTCCCCCGCGCACCCTTCGCTCACAAACGAAATTAAAAAACAAAGAACTAAGCAAGTTTGTGTCTCATAAAGTAAGCAAAATCCATCTTCCCCTACTCTACATAGACTTTCATCATCGTCCCCCCTAAACCCTCCTGGATCTGCTAAGAACAACAGTATGACTTTGACCCCTTCACCCTCATTACGCAAAAAAAATATAACAAAAAAGAGTACAACGAATTCCCAATCTAAACCGGTTTCATCGCTAACGAACAATATTAATACTGAAACTAAAGCTAATAACAATAACAAAAACAACTCTTGCTCTTCTAATATGAGTGGAGAAGTTGTGGAGAAAGCTGTGACTGTGAGTATAAGTGATTCCGCTGCTTCTTGCTCTCACTCTTCTGCTGGCGTTGATAGCGTTGATCGTGCTGGTGTGGATTGCATTGAGGTTGACTCTCTTAATTTAATCCATGTTACCCCTGCTGTAGCCGGTGGAGGTGGAGATGTTGGTAAGGTGAATTCTGAGTGTGGTGGTGCTGCTAATGTTGCTGCTGTTGTCGATGGAGGTGGAGATGTTGATAAGGCGAATGCTGAGTGTGGTGGTGCTGCTAATGTTGCTGCTGTTGCCGATGGAGGTGGAGATGTTGATAAGGCGAATGCTGAGTGTGGTGCTGCTGCTAATGTTGCTGATGAATGTAATATAGACTGTGTCGATCGGGTGAATATAACGAATGCGCTTGAAAATAATAATAACAACAATGTTGCTTCTGAATCTGTTCATGCAACTCATTCTTTTTCAATTTCTCATTCGGCTGTTTCCGATTTTGAAGCTGCCAAATTTGCTGCATCAAAATTAATTCAAGACTCCAAAAACTTAATTTCTGAGCCGAATAGTCAAATTCCAACTGTACTGATCGGTGCTGATTGCCTCTCTACGTTACAAGTGGTATATAATCAGAAATGGATTCATATATCAAGATTTCATTTGGATACAAAGACTGATGACATCATTCAACATGTTGCTTCAAAAACGGGCATCCCTGCTGATGTTTTAAAATGCTTTAAACTTATTAAGAAAGGGCTTCACTCAAACGATGTCAAATTTGTCAACTTTAAAATATGTGTACCTGATGAATTCTTCGACGTTCTCTTAAACGATGCATCCGTTTGGCCCTATGGAGTCAGAGTTAAGCAATTTGTTGATTTTTCAAAAAACTACAAGACCGCCTCAATACTACAATCAGCTACATAATTCCTTCCAATATGTATGCCTTAGGAGATGATAATGTTTCTGGTGCTACAAACGTCAGGGATATGTTTATATCGTCAAGCTTATCAAATTTAAATATTTATTATCAGAATGTTGGAGGTCTTAGAACTAAGCTTAGACAAGTATTTTTATCTCTTACTTCTGAGTTATATGATATTGTAATTTTAGTTGAAACTTGGTTAAATGAAGATTTCTTAAACTTTGAAATATGTAATTCTGCTTATACCATATTTAGAAAAGACAGATGTGTTAATATAACTGGATTCGAACGTGGAGGTGGGGTTTTAATTGCTGTTAGGTCTACTTTATTTTGTAAAAATGTCGAACTTTTATCTAACAACCCTCCTTTTCAATGTGAATATGATGTTGATCAATTGATTATTAATGTTTCATTGTGTAGGAAAGAAGAACTTTTTATTGTCTGTAGTTATATACCTCCAAGAAGCCCTATAGAATTATATGACATCCATCTCAGTAATTGTAAGCTAATTTTAGAAAATCTTTCACATGCTCAGCACATATTCTTTGCTGGAGATTTTAATTTGGGTGATGTTAATTGGGTTTTTGATCATGATGAGAAACATCTAGTTCCTTTTAATATTACATCTGATATCGAAGCAATGGTAGTAGACTTTTTCAGCCAGTTCGATTTGATTCAAATTAATAATTGCCAAAACGATCTTGAACGCATACTTGATATTATTGTCGTTGACAAATATTTTAATGCTGATGTTGAAAAATGTGTACTACCAATGCTTCATAATTCTATTCATCATTGTGCTTTAGTGAGCAATCTTAACTTTTATAATTTTGTAAAAAGGCCTTTAGTTAATAACACCAAAACTGTTTATTGTTATGAGAATGCTGATTTTGATGCAATAAATTTATATATTTCTTCTTTTTCGTGGACTGAGATTCTGAGTCAATCTGATCTAAATACATAGTTCGTATAACAATTTAAAATCTGTTTTGAGAAACGCGATCGAACAATTTGTTCCAAAGAAAATAGTAAAGTGTAACTCTAATTCTGTTTGGTTTAACAGAAGATTTTCAAGGTTAAAAAATCAGAAAAATAAAGCGTATAAAAGTTTCAAAGGTAATAAGGAAAGTGAAACACTACGACATAAATATTTATCCTTGGAACGAGAATTTGTTTCCCTTAACATGTTTTTATATAATAATTATATTTCATCAACTGAGTTAAAGATAAAAAAGGATTCGCGCCATTTTTGGAAATTTATTAATTCCAAACGGAATAATACAGGTTTTCCAAATTGTATGACTTATTCTGGCTTTTCATCCAGCGATATTTCTGAGATTTGCAATCTTTTCGCTAAATACTTCGAATCAGTTTATTCTCATGATGTGCATGCTCAAAATATTCCTAACGTCAACGAGATTCTTAGTTTGGGTAATATTGAAGTTAGTACTGATGAGGTGTTGGTTGCTTTAAAACAAATTGACTCTTCGAATTCTGCTGGACCTGATGGTTTTTCCTCTGGGTTTATTAAAAATGCAGCAGTCTCTCTCGCTGAACCATTAAGAATTATTTTTAATCTCACCCTGGAGAAAGGTGTATTCCTAAGTGAATGGAAATATTCATTTTTAACACCTATTTTTAAATCTGGATCGAAGCAAGATATTACAAATTATAGGCCCATTTGTAAAATCTCTGCCATTCCCAAGGTCTTTGAAAAAATCATAACTGATAAAATATTTTTTGTTGTTCGTGAGCATATATCGGAATTTCAACATGGTTTTTTCCCAGGCAGATCAACCGCAACTAATCTATCACAGTTTGTTGATTATATAATCTCAACTTTGAAAAGAATCTGCAAACTGATATAATCTTTACCGATTTTGCCAAAGCATTCGATAGAGTTAATCATAAAATTCTTTTGCATAAGTTGGCCTGCCTGGGTTTCCACTCTAATCTTCTCAACTGGATTAAATCTTATTTAACTGAAAGAGTTCAAATCGTTAAGTTAGACAATAATCTTTCGGACCCCATTTATGTTCCTTCGGGCGTACCCCAGGGTAGCCATATTGGTCCTTTATTGTTTCTCTTATTTATCAATGACATCTCGGATATTTTTGTTCATTCGAAATGCCTTCTTTACGCCGACGACCTCAAGCTTTACAGAAAAATCGAATCTTCACAAGATTGTTTACTCCTTCAAGAGGATTTAATGCGGCTATCTCGATGGTGTAAATTAAATTGTCTTCATCTGAATGTAACGAAATGTCAAGTATTAACATGCTGTAGGAAGCAAGGTTTTACGAGCTACGCTTACAAGTTGAATGATGCCACTTTAGAGAGAATTTCCCAAAAAAAGACCTCGGTATCATCCTGGATGAAAAACTTTCCTTTAAGGCTCATATTGATTATGTATCAAATAAAAGCAATGCAATGTTGGGCTTTATCAAACGAAATTCTAGGGAATTTTCTGATATCTTCACACTAAAATCTCTTTTTTTTACTTTAGTTCGTTCTGTTGTTGAGTATTGTGCTATTATTTGGAATCCTTACTATTCAAATGCGTCGGATAGGATTGAAAGGGTTCAAAGAAGATTTTCAAGATATGCTCTCTTTAAGATTAACTTTTCAAACAATGATATGCCCAGCTACAATACTAGGTGCTTATTACTTGGGATTCAAACTCTTGTTCTAAGACGAAAATATTTTTCTATTATGTTTATTCGCGATGTTCTTAAGTCTCGTATTGATTGTTCATTTCTTCTTAGTAAACTTTGTTTTCGTGTACCTTTAAGAAATCTTAGAGTTACAGTTTTATTTTTTGAACGTTTTCATAGAACAAATTATGGATCAAACGCACCGATTTCAAGATGCATCAAAGAGGCAAACTCAGTCTGTAACTTAATTGATTTTTTTGAAGACTGTTCTAGAGTAACCTTTAAGAAAAAACTTTTGTATATTTTAATGTATTCTGTATAGTTTTACGTTTCAAAATTAGTCTTAATTTATTAAATATTTTGTTATCGAGTCTGTAAGAATATTTCTGATTGACAATAAACTAAACTAAGTAACTTCAGTCCTGAAAAAAACAAAAAAAAACCAAAACTTGGACTTCGCCTTAGGCCTGCGCACAAAGTCTCTCTTTCGGGACTTCTTCAACCTCAATTCAACGACAAGTCAAATTTAATCTCCAGGAACCTACCTATCTAGAGCTCTGTGTTAGGTGGGCCCCTGACTGGTGGATGTTCGGACTAACTATCGCGCTTTTAACTGTCCAGGCCTACGGTGAACCTGTAGTTATGGTCTCCGACCAACTCGTTACTAATTCCGTCTTTCTCTTATATATGTTATAATATTCAATCTAATATTCAATAATAATAATCAATAAATAATCTTATAATAAAAAAAAATAATAAAGTATTCAAACAAAATTAATAATAAATAATGCAATAAATATCACGCCGAAAAGATAAATATATATAAGAAACAAATAAGGACAACACAACACATAAAATCCGGAACTCGCATCGGCCGCCGGAGCCCCTTCAGCGGGTCTCCTTGGTCTGACCTCGATCTTCTTGGCTTCGTAAGTCGTTACTTCGCTGACGAGTTCAGTTTTACTTTACTTAGATTCGATTAGATATTGCGGGGTGAATTTCGGGCGAGATAGATTGCGAGGGAGTAACGATCGACTTGAACTCCTTACACGAATATAAAATAGCACTAACTTTTCTATTGTGCGAGTGCGCTTTGTAATCCTCGAAAAACAAAAAACTACTTTGGTTACTTGTATTACCCGGGTTTGGCACGGGCTTTCCACGAAAATGAGCCTTTCCCCCAAAATCCTCCTTGACGGCTTTACTAAGGCGTCGACAACGTTGCTGGTGGTCGTCGTCGTTGTTGCAACTCGTGCCCCCGAAAATTCACCTAACAAGTATCGGAATTTCCTGTCTAGTCTATCTACTTAACCTTTTCAAACATTAACTCACCCCTTTTCAATTTTAATTCGTTCTTATAGAATTATAATACACTGTCGGTCGATGTTTCAACATTCGACCATTTAAAATTTGCGACGGAATATGTTGCGAGACTGTGCTTAACTAGCTTAATCACTTCACTTAGTATGCTTATACTCGATGTGAACTCATCGGCGGTTTTTCTTCTAATCATCTCATGTTTCCTCAACGTACGTATATGACGGTACTCCCTATAATAGACTATGGTACTAGCCTATACGGTTTCCTCGCCTCATCCAAAAATACCGCTGATGGAACAAAGTTCAGTATTCAAAAAAAACAGTCTTTCCCAATCCTACTCAAACTGAGTAATGTTACTCGGTTAAGGGGTATCGGTTCACCCCTTTAGACTCCGAGTGAAATGTCTATTTAATTCGGTGAAAACCACTCAACCTCCTTCAACTAATTCTTTCCCTAATATCATTAGCGGTGCCTTTCTTATCTATCCTATCTCATTCTAAAAATAGGGTATTTCTCTTTCCTTGTTCAACATTCCTAATTTCTAATCTATTCTATCTTGAACGCATTTTCCTCTTCTTTTTTTTCAATATCTTGCAGAGCGAGATGAAATTATCCTTTCCTAATTGCATACTCTCATCTCGTTCTTCCCAACATCGCAACGTTTTCTTATTCTTTCCATCTTCGTTAGAATTTGACAGATCATAAACATTAAAAACACGAAAAATGTATGGACATCGAAGGCACAAGGTAAGCATCATATTTAATTAAATTTAAGCCTCAAAAACGCATTTAATAATATTTAATTTCTTTTGCAGGCCGCTGTAACAAAACACCGCATCTGGAAAAGTATTCTCGAATGAAGACCGAAATACTGTGGACAGAGGTGGTGGCAAGGCAGCCTTTCCTATTTGCGTGGGGAAGAACTCACGACCGAAAAGCCGGGCAATAGAAAACCAAGGGTCTTTTCAAGGATAGTCGCCCGCGCAGCCGTAATCCGAGATCACATTTCGTGGACAACGTTAAGGTAGTTTACTAAATATGCATGCGTAGATTAGTTACATAGATTTCCTTTTTCTATACGACATATGTATTTGCTCATTCAAATAAAACTTAAACGAAATTAACCCCATATACCAAATTCTCATTTTTTTTTTTTTTGTGTGCGTAGTGTTTTGTTTTGATCGAATTCGATTAGAATGCATCAAGTGCAAGTATTTTGTTTATGGTTTGTCCAGATGAGGTACGCGATTTGCGATCGGGATTCGTTGTACATATAATATTTCAAGGACAACTCTGGAAAACTGTTGAGATTAGCGTATGCGGGGAAAATGGAAGGCTTGAAAAATGCAAACGAAAACACCACAAGGAATAAATAGTTCAGGACAATACGATTTAGAGCTTATAGCTTTATCACAGATTGGGTATATTTCTTAAAGCAAGGCAAAAAAAAAACAAAAATCAGTCTTAGGTGTTATCACAAAGGGTGCGTATCGCAAGCAAACTTAAATCTATATCACAGGTCGCGTTACATTATTAACTCAGTCTTTGGTTTTCTCGCTAAGTAAATATCACAGATAGGGTTAGTTTTGGAAACATCAGATTCTTTCTAATGTTTCTGTATCAAATGATACTCTAGCAGGTGTTGATTAGGCTTGCTAGATAATTCACTAGCGGAAATTTTACCAAGGGAGTTTTTCACTCCGAAGACTTAATGAATCTGTGAATGATTTTCTTCTTCCTTCTTGCGGAATGCCGCCCATAAGTGAGAGAAACTTTTAATCCGAACTATACACTTCTTGACTGCTGGTGTTAGGCTTAATTTCAGTGTTTTCTCTTTGCTTTTCTTTCTTTTCCTGCTTTATTGCTTTAGATCCTTGGCATGGAAAACCCCAATGGATTTTCCTGCCAAGTTCTCCAACTCATACATGCTGTTACCTATGGGCTTAACTACGCGACATTTCGTGTACTTTGGGCACAGCTTTGCGGACAAGCGTTTGGAAGCGTCGCTTAGGACGAAGTTACGCTTATATATTTCTTGCCCTGGAGCAAAGCTTACGTTTCGGGAACGAGTATTGTACCTTTTCGCAGTTTTCTCGCTTGCTTCTTGAATCGATGCCTTTAGTTTGGTACGAAGCAAGTGTAACCGGTTTTGACGAGGGAGGGTTACCAACTCACCTTCTTCAAGAGCATTCAATCTACGAGCCAGCTCGTACCCGCTGCCGTGCATCATCATATTGACGCCGAACAGGGCAAAGTACGGTGTGACCCCAATGGCTGAATGCACGGAACTTCTTAGCGCTGCTGCGATGTCGCTGAGGTGCATGTCCCAGTCGCGCTGGTCTTCTTTTAAGTAGGACCGAATGGCTGCTAATAAAGTTCTATTCACCCGTTCCGATGCATTCGATTGTGGCGAATAATTGGCAGTCTTAAAGTGCCTTATACCATAGACTTGCAAAAAGTTTTGGAACTCTTTGGAGGTAAACTGCTTCCCATTATAAGAGTGTATCACCTGGGGCACACCAAAGGTATTACAGATATCTTCTCGCAAATATTTTATCACAGAACTAGAATTGGCTGCTCTCAGAGCCTTTAAACAAACAAATTTAGAGAAGTGATCAAGCACAACAAACACGTACACATTTCCATTCTTGGAACGAGGGTATGGACCAATAAAATCTATATAGATTTTTTGAAAGGGACGTTCGAAAGAATAATTACATAGGTTTATTGGTGGTCGAGAAATCTGATTCGACGATTTGGACTGTTTGCAAGTATCGCAGCTTGCTATGAACTGTCGGACCTGTATTGTCATATTCGGCCAATAGAAGTATTGCCGCAACCGGTGTAAGGTTTTCGCAATCCCTCCGTGGCCGGCTTGAGGTGGGTTATGTGCTTTCGCAATAAGGTCGTCAGTCAGAGCTGATGGGATCCAGAGACACCAGGAGTGCTCTGTTTGAATTTCATCGGAAGTTGCTTGTGGAATTGTCCGTTTGTATACATAATCGTCATCGATTTTCAAGTCTGGTAGCTCTTGTTCATGGCTTTTGACCGCGGCTATCAGGTCTTGGTACTCTTTGGACTCGATTCTTCCGAGTCCAAATCTATTATCTGGGCTGGCCAATGCAGTGTCAGGCCATCCAAGTGTGTCCGAGAAAGAGTGTCAGGGACTATGTTCAGAGAACCCTTACGGTGCTCTATGTCGAAGGAATAGGCTTGTAGGTTAAGACTCCACATAGCGAGCCGGCCACTCAAGTCCTTCATTGACATTAGCCATTTCAGACTTGAATGGTCGGTTATCACCGTAAAATCCATTCGCTCGACATAGGGCCTGAACTTTTTGATAGCCATAACCGCCACCATGCACTCCTTCTCGGTCACACTATAGTTTCTTTGACACGAGTTGAGCTTCTGGGAAAAATATGCTATAGGTAATTCCTGATCATCTTCATGCTTTTGAAAGAGCACAGCCCCGATGCCGGAATCAGACGCATCACATTGTATGTAGAATTTTTTCGAGAATACTGGTCGAACCAACACCGGAGCGGAGGTAAGAGCTCTTTTCAACTCTTCGAAGGCGCTTTCTGCCTCTTTGGTCAGAATAAACTTAGGACATTTCTTTTTGAGCGTATCCGTCAACGGAGCAGTCAGACTCGAGAAATTCTTTATAAATCGCCGATACCACCCAGCGAGACCCAAAAACCTTCTAACCTGCCTAGCATTTTTGGGCTTAGCATCCCACCACCAACGATGAAGCCCAGGTACTTTAGCTCTTTAAAGCAAAACTTGGACTTCTTGACGTTGATGGTGAGATTGGCCATCCGCAGACAGTCGGCTACTTCGCCTAACAAGCTAATATGGGTTTCGAAATCGGGTGATACGACGAGCAAATCGTCCAGATATACAAAGACGCGCTCCCGGAGGCGGGCGGGAATGACCTTATCCATCAAGCGACACAACCTTTGGGCTGCATTGCACAACCCAAAGGGCATGACTCTAAACTGGTATAAGGGCCTCCCCGGCACCGCGAAAGCAGTTTTTTCTCTACTCTGCTCCTCCAGCGGTATCTGCCAAAAGGCCTCTTTTAAGTCCACGCTGCTGATGAAGTAGGTGTCCGATAACCGACTGAGAAGTCCATCCACATGAGGGAGCGGAAAGGCGTCCTTTTTGGTCACCGCGTTTACTTTCCTTGAGTCAAGACAAAATCGGTACTTGATCGTCCCATCCACTCCGGGCTTCTTGAGAAGTACCACTGGTGAACACCACGGACTTTCACTCTCTTCTATGACACCTAGATTTAACATCCGGTCCACCTCTTCATACAGCTTTGCTTGCACCGCTGGAGAAACAGGATAGTGTCTCTGCTTCACCGGGATTGCGTCTCCGGTATCTATCACGTGCTGGACTATCGACGTTTTCCCCAACCCGTGGCGATCGAAATCTAAAAACCTCTGTTTGACCGCTTCTAGGGCGGCTCGCTGATCAAAGGTCAGGTCGTGCGACCTTTTTAAATCAACTTCTTCCTCTGGCCCCGAGATAGCACTAATCAAACTAGGGGCGATCTGAAATTCCTTCCAAAAGTCAACTCCTAAATAAAGCTTCTGGTCTAAGCTCGGGACTAGGTATAAACTGATCATTTTTTCCTGCCCTTTGTAACTAATGGACGCTCTAACCTTGCCGACGATCGCCTGGTGTTTGCCGTCGGCAGTCTTCACTCCGGATTTGAAAGGCTGCACCACTAACCCCGTATCTTGGACAAACTCTTGACAACCTTTACCCAGGATGCTTACGCTGGCTGCCCACTGACTAATAATCCCAAGACTTCTTTACCGGCAATCCAAACATTAGCATGTGGTCTGGGATCTGATAGGAGGTCTACTACTGTTGAGGCTATTCTGTTTCGGGTTTGTTTCCTTAGTTTAAACCGTTCCCTGGCCTTTGTTATTCGTTTTGATACTTCCCCAACCTTACCATTAAAAATCCTATTTCTAGCTTCTTAATACTCCCTTAATCTTACATGAAGTGGTTTAAACGCTTTCCTTAATTCTACTTTGTTTCTTACGTTTTCTAGATTTTGGCTGCGGCCTATTACACGAACGGATTTTCCGTCCCGTATCTCCGATGGACCTAATTGGATCTCGGCATGTCCTGAGGAGTTTCCGTCGAACGTGAATCCCCCAGATTCCTCACGTTCCGTGGGTGGTTTTCCGTCGGCTTGCAGTTAGGGCACTTTGGAGTTACCACTCCCTCGCGGCCGCTACTGTAGCAGAAAAGATGCCTAACTGTAGCTGGA
Organism: Sphaerophoria rueppellii; assembly: GCA_920937365.1. Classification (NCBI taxonomy): domain Eukaryota; kingdom Metazoa; phylum Arthropoda; class Insecta; order Diptera; family Syrphidae; genus Sphaerophoria; species Sphaerophoria rueppellii. The sequence goes on from CAKKXW010000001.1 coordinate 72,763,139, forward strand.
CAATCCATGAAAACATGCCCACTGGTCTTGCAGTTCCAACACGATACCGAACGAGCTTCGCCATACTGACGATTCATTTGCACACGTGAGCCTTGGTGCTGAAATGCCTCTACATATTCTTCTTGTGCTTCGTGTTCAGTTTCTAACTCGTTCGCGTATCGGATCTGAGGCCTTGAATGCCTAGGAACCTCTCTGTCTCGCCCTGAGAAGGCGTATTCCACTTCCTTACAGGCCCTGCGCAGCTGATCCACGGTCTCAATGGCCTGAGGATAAACTAGCCTACCAACTTTATCATTGAGATTTTTCTTGAGAGTTCGCACTAAGTCTTGCTCCATAACCGGCATCCTGAGTTGCGCTCTAAGTTTGCTTATTGCGGCAAAGAAATCATCACTTGGTTCATTTGGACCTTGAAGTCGTGTGCCGATTTCTCGCATTATGTCCCAATCTGTCTTCGAGTTTCGGAACTGCCTGAGCAATGCATCCTTCAAGGTTGGCCAATCTGGTCTATAGTTCGTCCTTTGGTACTGCCAATACCATTGATTGGCTGCCCCGGATATCGATAGATGAAAGTCTCGCAGGACGTCTGCCCAAGAACAGTGATGTTGGCTCTGCAGTATCTCGAGGCGGAAAATGAACTCTTCCACCGATAACGCGTCCGACTGGCCATCAAAGTTTAGCCCCCACTTGTCGATACGAATCGCTTGACGCATCGTCTCTCGGGGATTAAAATTCGTCGGATGAAAAGGCCTTGGAGTCGGTCCGCGTTCATAATTACCTTGTCTCCAGTGCGGATCAACATAATTTCCGAATTGGTCGTAATCGGTATACCCGCCTCTGCCTTGGTTCCCAACTGGAATGAACGACCTTGAATCGGGGTTCAGATTAGTCGATCTTGGCAGCGGTGGTGGTGGTTGACTGTAACGTTGACTGGGTGCCTGATTGTTTTCCTCTGATGGTCTAGTCGGATTTTCCTGGACTACTGGCGATTGTGACGGAACGTTATTTCGCTTGAAGAAATCGGTGAGACCCTTCTGTATCTCTGCCTTCACAGCTTCCGATACCGCCTGGTTAATGACAGATCTAATTTCTGGCGTGACCTGAACGGCGGCACCTACGACACTCTTAGCTGTACCATTAGCGGTCGGATTTGTTGGAACTAATGTTTGTACCCCTATTATTTCCAAGATCCTGTCATCCATCAGGTTTTTCTTAGGCTTATCCGAACCAGTGAGCATCGTCCCACTTACGTTGCTGAAAGCTGGACCTTCGATGGAATCCTGTTGACTAGCCGATGATGAGCCGCCCGCCAATAAATTAGACCCTGTTCTTGTTTGTCAGTGATTTCCGCTGGACTCAACATTTCCAGCGCTGGACTGACCCGAGGATTGCTGATCCGAGACGGACGTGTCGTTCCCCCCTTGTATTGGTGAATGTTTTAGGGGCATGCTTGCTGGTTGCTTTTCAAAATCCCTCAACAAGGAACGGGTAACTACTCTATTTCCTATGCGTTGTTTAATTTCTCTGACCTTTTGTTCTTCGTTTTTCCCTAGTTGATATTTATTCATCAATACCCTTCTTAATTTGAAAACCGAGAGGAGTCTTTTCCGGGATTTATAAATTTTGTACCTCAGGGTCGCTAATAAGGTTTACTTACTATAACTATTACGCTTTTCTTCTGTGCGATTTCATATATTCTTCAGTAACAGATTATGTTTTATGATATGCTTTACTTTAGTACTACAATTATTCGATTTTGTTTGATAATTCCTATCTTAACTCCAACTACCAAGAAAAAAACTTACTAAACGAGCTAGGTGAAACTTGCAAAGCTTGATAACATGTAACATGTAATTTTCGTTCACAATAAACGACCTTAAATTCAACATACCATTATTTAGGAAACACAACACTTCATAAAGGTTTCACGGAAAACAAAAAGAAACCAAATTTTTGTTGATGTTTTTTTTTTCATTTGAATACGGGGGTGTTTTGGGATACCTTGCGGAAGCATGAATCGATGAGTTATTGTTCTTGGCATTTTATTTACTTAGTTCTGAGATGAAGCGAAGAGTTTACATTTAACACTTTTTGACGACACGACTACACAATGTTGCACAGGGCTCTCCATCCGCTCCGACACGCATTGTCGCGATTGATTTGGGCGTGCTTAGGAGCTATCCCAATCAAGACTTACGATGCGTATCACAACGGATGACGAACGCCGTGCAACCAGGATACATACAAATCTGCTATCTCTGTCGGGGTCAAGGATGCTGTCGCGATTCGCAATAGCGTTTAAGAACCACCTATTTGGAGACAAACAGCATTCCCGGCCCCGGCAGTGGCAGCAAAAACAAACAACACGAACAATATTCTGAACGCGTCCCTTCCTGATACCGAGCTCGACGTCGCTATTAAGCGGGCATTCTCGTAAGCTATCTCGATTAAGACCTACGCCGAAGTCGACCTCTAAGAAAGAACGCCCTCAGAACATTCAGGAAGGACGAGGCGCCATTTTGAAACTGAGGTGGCCGAGGTGGAGCGGGGCCTTCCGATCCATCCTTCTAAAAAGGAAGTGGCACGCTAGCTATGCGCGGCGGCGCTCGTCGGAATGGGGGGGATCTTTCCTTCTAGATAGGACCTCACCTGTTTCAAAAAAAAAACATTTATCGTGCCACGGGCTGGTATCGATCCAATAATTTTCGGAACCATCTTCGCTTCACCTCCGTCGCTACCGATGTTGGCGTAGACGGGAACAAGGATGCTGTCGCGATTCGCAATAGCGTTTAAGAACCACCTAAAAACAAACAACACGAACAATATTCTGAACGCGTCCCTTCCTGATACCGAGCTCGACGTCGCTATTAAGCGGGCATTCTCGTAAGCTATCTCGATTAAGACCTACGCCGAAGTCGACCTCTAAGAAAGAACGCCCTCAGAACATTCAGGAAGGACGAGGACAACACGTCTGGGCGCCATTTTGAAACTGAGGTGGCCGAGGTGGAGCGGGGCCTTCCGATCCATCCTTCTAAAAAGGAAGTGGCACGCTAGCTATGCGCGGCGGCGCTCGTCGGAATGGGGGGGATCTTTCCTTCTAGATAGGACTGTGGGGTTTGAACCAAAATTTAATTAAACAATTCAGTTAAACTCTTTATAATATAAAATAATCTTTATTCAATAAACCGAGATCTGATGACAAATTTAAGATGTGTAGCCGAGCGCGTGGTCTGGTCGAATGACAGAATGTTTTAAGGCTAGAAATTAATAGTACGATTTTAATCTATAAAAAATATGTTGTTTCTTAGATTCAACGTAAGAGGACACATGATACGTTAGGTAGTGAGTACAGTGATTTGCACGATTACTGCTACAATATTCCCCTTCGGCAAAAATAAAAACAAATGTTTTAAGGAATTTTGAAACGAACGCTTCTTCTTGGCGTGGACGTGTTTGGGTATTCGGCATCGGTGCTGGGACGATATAATGATGATGAGTATCCATATGTGTCAGGCGGTGAAGATTCTGAGTTGAGTGAGGCGTTAGGCTGTTCGATGTTTTCACTTGGAGTTGTACTGCCGTCGTTTATACTGCTGCTCAAAGTAAACACAGGCTTGAGTCGGTCAATAGAAACGGTTGCTTCTTGTCCCCGGATGTCAAGAGTAAAATACTTTTCATGACGTGAAATGACACGATAGGGTCCTTCGTATGGTGGAGTAAAAGCACCGTGCGATGCATCTAGTCGAACCAAGACGTGAGAGCTGGTGCGGAGTTCTTTGAAGACGAACACTTTCCTCTGACCATGACGAGAACCGGGTGATGGTGACAGATTTGCAAAATGCGCACGAAGATGTTCAGCGATGTCTTTGGGCGATAAATTGTTAGTTGGAGATGGAACAAGAAACTCACCGGGTAACCTAAGTGGCTCTCCAAAAACAATATCTGCGGGTGTAGATTGTAAATCTTCCTTCCATGCATTGCGAATTCCCAACAACACAACTGGTAACATATCGACCCAGGCAGAGGTTTCATGACAGCGAAGAGCGGCTTTCAACTGTCGATGCAGGCGTTCCACCATTCCGTTTACTTCCGAGCAGTTTACTAAGTGAATTAAACAGCTGACTCTCAAATTGACTGCCTTGGTCGGTTGTTATCCGCAGTGGTACACCATAACGACTGATCCAGCCAGAAAATAATTTTCGAGCGACGCATTCGGCTCCCGTGTCTTCTAATGGAAATGCCTCTGGAAAACGAGAAAAACGATCTATTATTGTTAAGCAAAAACGATAACCTCTTGAGGGTGTATATGGTCCGATTATGTCAATATGAATGTGCTCAAATCTTCTAGTTCGTCCGTCGGAAAAATCTTTGAGCGGTGACACAACATGGCGAGAAATTTTGTTTCGTTGGCAGGCAATGCACGCACGAGACCAGCTTCGAATATCTTTTCTCAATCCTGGCCACACATAACGTTGTGAAACTAACTTGATCGACGCATTTGCTCCAGGATGACTAGCACTGTGAAGAGACAAGAAAATTTTGTAGCGGAGCTTGTTTGGCACAAACGGTCGAGGTGTCGAGCTGTTGAAATCGCAGTAAATTGGAAGATCACTCTCAGGAACACTCACTGGTCTAAGAACCAAAGCGTCTTGTGTTGAATTGCGTAATCGGTATTGAAGTTCGCTATCGTCTGATTGAGCTTTAGCAAGCTCAGAGGAAGAGACAACAGTTGATATGGCTTCGACGCGTGAAAGTGCGTCGGCGACGATGTTGTCTTTACCAGACACATGCCGGATGTCGGTTGAAAATTGACTTATGAAGTCCAACCTCCTAAACTGCCATGGTGTTGCCTTGTCCAGTTTTTGTGAAAAAGCGTTTAGAAGCGGCTTATGGTCGGTATAAATGGTAAAATGTCGTCCCTCGAGGAAATGTTTAAATTTCTTTGTCGCTGCGTATATCGCGTGCAGTTCCAAGTCATATGGACTTCGCTTTCTAAAGGCAGGCTGTAGTTTTTGGCTAAAAAATGCCAGAGGCTCCCAAATTGTACCACGTCTTTGTTGGAGCACCGCGCCGACGGCACTCATGGAGGCATCCGTAAATAAAGCCCATGGTAAGGTGGTGTCTGGATAGACGAGTAGCGTTGCGTTGCGCAGTTCTTCCTTGCAGGTTTGGAAAGCAGCATTGCGTTCTTCCGTCCAAGGAACCTTGTCCAAACTTCCCACTTTTGTACCTTGAAGACATTCGTGGAGCGGGGCTTGGCAAGATGCAGCGTTTTTCTGGAATTTACGGTAGAAGTTAATAATTCCAAGGAACTCACGCAATTGTTTGAATGTCACCGGCTTGGGAATGTTAATTACGGCATCTACTCTATCTGGTGGTGGTCTAATTCCTTGAGAATTGACACGGTATCCGAGGAAATCCACTTCGGTTTGTCCAAAAGAGCACTTAGCGACGTTAACAACGATTTCAAACTCGGACAGACGACTGAAAAGAATTCGAAGATGTTGGCGATGTTCGTGTTCGTCCCTTGAAGCAACTAGAATGTCGTCGATGTATGCAAATACGAAATCCAGTTCTCTAGTCACTTCGTCAATGAACCTTTGAAAGGTTTGGGCGGCATTTCGAAGACCAAAGGTCATGAACGGAAATTCAAAAAGGCCGAATGGCGTTATGATTGCCGTTTTGCAAATGTCTTCGGCTGCTACTGGTATTTGGTTGAAGGCTCGGACAAGATCGATGGTCGAGAACACGTGTTTTCCAGCGAGATTCGATGTAAAGTCTTCAAGAATTCGTACCGGGTAGCGATCTGGAACTGTGCGTGCATTAAGTTGACGAAAATCCCCACAAGGCCTCCAATCTCCGTTCTTTTTCGGCACGAGGTGGAGTGGAGAAGACCACGAGCTTGTTGACCGCCGTGCTATCCCAAGCTTTAGCATCTTCTCGAATTCAAGTTTGGCAATAGCAAGGCGGTCTGGAGCGAGGCGTCGAGCTTTGTTGAATATTGGAGGTCCAGCGGTTGTTATGATGTGATGCTCTACCGCGTGCTTTCCTGGACTACATAATCCGTCAGGTTTCGTGATATTTGGAAATTCGGTAAGGATTTTCATCCACGGAGAAGAATTCGGAAGTGCCTTAATCGAAGAAATGATGGGATTCACACAGGCGAGGCAGCAAACTGAAAGTTTTGTTGTTGTATCCAACAGACGGCTATTTCTAAGATCTGGCAGAAGACCATAATGTGCAAGAAAATCAGCACCGATGATTGGGTTTTCAATATCCGCCACAACGAAGCGCCACGTAAAATCCCGTCGCAAACCGAAATCAAGCGTAAGAATCATGCACCCAAACGTTTTGATCTGGGATTGATTCGCTGCAAATAGGCAATAGCTGGATTCTTCTTGATGACTTGTTGTAAGGTTTTTTGGAAAGACGCACAGATCAGCACCAGTGTCCACGAGGAAGTGGGTCTTAGAAGTGCTGTCGAAAACGAAGAGGCGGTGGGATTTAGTTGAGGAGTCGTGCACCACCGTTAGCGACTCCCTGCCTCGTTTTCCGAAAAATTGCAAGGACGTCGACAGTTCTTAGCTTTCTGTCCCCAAGTGGAGTGATACCAGCAAAGACCGTTACGATCAGATGACTGCGATGACAAATGGGATCGTGGACGCGACCTGGAACGGGATCGTAGACGGCTTACAGCACGTGGACGCTCTTGCATGGAATCTCGAAAACTACTTACCAACTCGCTAATTACGGCTTCCAGTCTTGAAAGCCGTGGCTCCAGTGGCGTTTCATCAACACCACGAGCAGCTTGAACTACAGCCAGTTGGTTCGGCGACGAAATTTCCATTATGTGGTCAGCGAGGGTCGCCTGTTTTTCGAGTGACGAGTCTTGTTGTGTCGCCAAAACTGTCTGAACCGAAGTTGGCAGTCTGCTAAGCCATTTGGTCCTCAAAATATTTGTCGGCACGTTGTCGACAAGACTTTTCAAGTGACGCAAGAATTGCGACGGTTTCCGATCTCCCAAAACTTCCTTGTCGAGTAGCTGGTGGAGTCTCGACTCCTGCGACGAAGTTAATCGATCGATGAGAGCTTTCTTTAAGATCGAATATTGTGCTCTGGTTGGTGGATTCAGGATTATGTCTTGAACTTCGGCGGCGGCGACAGCATCCAGATGCGATGAGGCGAAGAAAAATTTGGTAGTATCATCAGTAATGTTTGCAAGGTGAAACTGACCTTCGAGTTGTGCAAACCAAAGTGCTGGGCGATCGGCATTGAAAGCTGGTGGTCGCACAACATAGCGCTGTGTCGAAATCGAGACAGCTTGTTGCAAAGAAGAACTCGATTGAGAATTCTGCGTTTCGGCAGAGTTTGTGGAACCAATTTCCTCGTTAACCATATCTTTGAATGGTCGTCGGGGTCACCAATTGTGGGGTTTGAACCAAAATTTAATTAAACAATTCAGTTAAACTCTTTATAATATAAAATAATCTTTATTCAATAAACCGAGATCTGATGACAAATTTAAGATGTGTAGCCGAGCGCGTGGTCTGGTCGAATGACAGAATGTTTTAAGGCTAGAAATTAATAGTACGATTTTAATCTATAAAAAATATGTTGTTTCTTAGATTCAACGTAAGAGGACACATGATACGTTAGGTAGTGAGTACAGTGATTTGCACGATTACTGCTACAAGGACCTCACCTGTTTCAAAAAAAAACATTTATCGTGCCACGGGCTGGTATCGATCCAATAATTTTCGGAACCATCTTCGCTTCACCTCCGTCGCTACCGATGTTGGCGTAGCGATGTCTGCACCCACCCTACCTGGAATCCGAAGTCTCGCGGATGGATTCCCCTTTTGCTCACCAAAACTAAACTCTCTTCATCGACTCATGCTTACCTTCAATGCGGTTCCCTACCGCACCCCCCTTAAAGGACACCCTCTACCAACTCATTGGACGGATTCGCATCCAATGAAGAACAAAGAAAATTCGATTTTCAATTGCCACGGCGTGACTTACACCATTAAATTTATTTGGAAAAAAGGTACGTTACTGAAAGTGCTTAGGAACATATTGAGAACAGAACTATTATTATTAACAAATAAAAACTATGACGTCTAAGTTATGATGATTAAAGAAAGATGAAAACAGTAACCTCAGTCCTGAAAAAAAACAAAAAAAAACCAAAACTTGGACTTCGCCTTAGGCCTGCGCACAAAGTCTCTCTTTCGGGACTTCTTCAACCTCAATTCAACGACAAGTCAAATTTAATCTCCAGGAACCTACCTATCTAGAGCTCTGTGTTAGGTGGGCCCCTGACTGGTGGATGTTCGGACTAACTATCGCGCTTTTAACTGTCCAGGCCTACGGTGAACCTGTAGTTATGGTCTCCGACCAACTCGTTACTAATTCCGTCTTTCTCTTATATATGTAATAATATTCAATCTAATATTCAATAATAATAATCAATAAATAATCTTATAATAAAAAAAAATAATAAAGTATTCAAACAAAATTAATAATAAATAATGCAATAAATATCACGCCGAAAAGATAAATATATATAAGAAACAAATAAGGACAACACAACACATAAAATCCGGAACTCGCATCGGCCGCCGGAGCCCCTTCAGCGGGTCTCCTTGGTCTGACCTCGATCTTCTTGGCTTCGTAAGTCGTTACTTCGCTGACGAGTTCAGTTTTACTTTACTTAGATTCGATTAGATATTGCGGGGTGAATTTCGGGCGAGATAGATTGCGAGGGAGTAACGATCGACTTGAACTCCTTACACGAATATAAAATAGCACTAACTTTTCTATTGTGCGAGTGCGCTTTGTAATCCTCGAAAAACAAAAAACTACTTTGGTTACTTGTATTACCCGGGTTTGGCACGGGCTTTCCACGAAAATGAGCCTTTCCCCCAAAATCCTCCTTGACGGCTTTACTAAGGCGTCGACAACGTTGCTGGTGGTCGTCGTCGTTGTTGCAACTCGTGCCCCCGAAAATTCACCTAACAAGTATCGGAATTTCCTGTCTAGTCTATCTACTTAACCTTTTCAAACATTAACTCACCCCTTTTCAATTTTAATTCGTTCTTATAGAATTATAATACACTGTCGGTCGATGTTTCAACATTCGACCATTTAAAATTTGCGACGGAATATGTTGCGAGACTGTGCTTAACTAGCTTAATCACTTCACTTAGTATGCTTATACTCGATGTGAACTCATCGGCGGTTTTTCTTCTAATCATCTCATGTTTCCTCAACGTACGTATATGACGGTACTCCCTTTAATAGACTATGGTACTAGCCTATACGGTTTCCTCGCCTCATCCAAAAATACCGCTGATGGAACAAAGTTCAGTATTAAAAAAAAACAGTCTTTCCCAATCCTACTCAAACTGAGTAATGTTACTCGGTTAAGGGGTATCGGTTCACCCCTTTAGACTCCGAGTGAAATGTCTATTTAATTCGGTGAAAACCACTCAACCTCCTTCAACTAATTCTTTCCCTAATATCATTAGCGGTGCCTTTCTTATCTATCCTATCTCATTCTAAAAATAGGGTATTTCTCTTTCCTTGTTCAACATTCCTAATTTCTAATCTATTCTATCTTGAACGCATTTTCCTCTTCTTTTTTTTTCAATATCTTGCAGAGCGAGATGAAATTATCCTTTCCTAATTGCATACTCTCATCTCGTTCTTCCCAACATCGCAACGTTTTCTTATTCTTTCCATCTTCGTTAGAATTTGACAGATCATAAACATTAAAAACACGAAAAATGTATGGACATCGAAGGCACAAGGTAAGCATCATATTTAATTAAATTTAAGCCTCAAAAACGCATTTAATAATATTTAATTTCTTTTGCAGGCCGCTGTAACACATCTGCCCACTTGCATCTTCCGTCTCTCTTTTCAATAATGCGCACTCATCATACCACGGGTTCTTTTTCGGGGATGGCTGGTAATTTATGGTGGTCTCGGCTATATTTTTTATTATTTATCGATATTGGTTCCACTAGGTGTTGGCATCTGTGGTATTTGGGAGGATGGCGAAGAGTCGCTCACTCAGGCGCTCAATGTAGTCTTTGGCGTTATCCGGAGTGCCAAGGCAACCGATGTTGAACTTCTTCCTTGGGGCCGCATGTGGTTTTTTGTCGTTTGATAGTCGAGCTCTAAACTTAGCCACTACCAGAAGTGGTCAGAGTCGACATTTGCTCCTCGGAAAGTGCGCACGTTCAAGATGTTGCCAGGTTGCTGTGTAGATCTTTCGTATTGGAAACCTAGTGCTGCATATTACCGTATTACGAGCTGCAGCAAAGTCGATTAGCCGTTATCTGTTGTCACTTCACGGAAGCTGTGCTTTCCAACTAATCCGCCAAAGATGTCTTCCTTCCCGATTTATTCATTGAAATCTCGTACTCTGGACAGGCTCCCTAGGCTCTATCCAGGAGGTAGTAAAAATCCATCTTGCTTGACTCCTCGGCATCATCAGTAGGGGCGTGTGCACATATTATACTGATGTTTTGTATTGTGGCCTTGATGCGGATTACAGCCAGGCGATCACTAATTGGCTGGAAATCCATGACTTTCGATCTAAGCCCCACGACGAATCCGCATCCAAACATGTGCTTTCTTTGATGATAGGTGTAATAAATGTCGCAATTTTTTCTTTAAATTATCCCTGATTGATTTCTATTAAGTCAGGCGGGGGCTCCGCAATCTTTATTAAAAGTAAATTCAATTGCAGAGTAGTAAGCAAATCGACAGCAGACGACATCATCATTGAGTTATTCCACAAAAAGAAAAAGTTGTTGATTTGTTCGATGTACATGGCTACAGATGTTGCTAGTTACAGGTGTGTTGAAAAGTTTTTGGATGATTTTATATTGTAGTATCCAAACATAATTCTATGTGGAGATTTAAATTTGAATATCCTAGGGAATCAAAACCCTTATTTTATAATATGGTACATTTATCTACTCAATTTTCATTTTGTAAATTCTACTAATCCTACTCACTTTATGCCAAACAAAAATTTTACACTTTTGTATATTTTTATAGTTTCGAATATTGACCTGATTAATCATTTTGATCAGATTTCTGTTCCCGGATTCTCTCACCATAATATAATCTTTTTAAATTAAGACATTTTTCAATCTTATGAACCGGAAAAAACTTTAACTTATCGTCACTTTCAATCAATGAATACTGCTCATCACTTTACTGAGTTTTCTAATTTTAATTGGTCAACTGTGTATGGTACTTCAAATGTAAATGATCAAGTAAACAGTCTACAAGAATGTTTATGTTATTTATATGATAAACATGTTCCGATTCGACAAAAAATCATAAAAAACGAAAGTATACCGTGGTTCAATCAAGAAGTTAAAATTTTAATTGAAAAACGTGACTACCTTTGCGCGATGGAAACGATATAGATGTTCAGCTGTCTTTAACCAATTTAAGATTAAACGCAATAAAGTTATTTCATTATGAAAAAACATTCAATGCTGATCAATCAAGTTCATCATTCTGGAAAAACATAAGGAACATCGGGTTAAATCCTAAAAAAGAATCTTCTATTAACTTGGATGTAAAGTGTTATCCAATAAGAGGTGTTATTTTAAAAAGCTATTTTGGTAGCTGTTACTTTTAAAGCTGTCATTTTTTGACAATTCACAAGTAGAAACTACGCCATTAATAAAAATGGACGATACAATGCATTGAAATTATTAAAATTCACTATAAAAATGGTGAAAATTTGGCAGAGACGGTTTGTAAAACTAAAACATTTTTGGGTCGTCATGAAGCACCTTGTAAGACCGCAATACAGAAAATGGTGGACAAATTCGAGCTGTTGGGAAAAGTTCGTGATGTGAAGAATAAAACCCGTTCACGTCGCTCAAGAACACCAGAGAATATTGCTGTTGTAGCCCAAAGTAATGAAGAAAACCCAGGTTGACCATTCCTCGCCGTTCTTTGGAATGAGGCATTCCACAAACGTCATTACACCTTATTTTGCATAAAGGCTTGAGTTTTAAGGCTTATAAAGTTCAGTTAACACAAGAACTCAAGCTGGCTGAACATCAACAACGTTGTGTCGTTGATGATTGGGTCCTTGAAATGCATGAAAATGATCCGGAATTTCATCGAAAAATCATCTTGACTGATGAGGCCCATTTCCACCTCGGAACCTACGGCAACAAGCAAAACTGTTGCATCTTGGGCTCGAAAAACCCAAGAATTATTGTTGAAAATCCTCATCATCGTCAACGCGTGACTGTTTGGTGCGCTTTATGGTCCGGCGGGGTCATTATACCTTACTTTTTTGAAAATGAGGATGCAGCAACAGTTACGGTCAATGGATTTCGCTATCGAGAGATGATTAATGTTTTTTTATGGCGAGAATTGGATGGTATTGATCTGGACAACATTTACTTTCAACAAGACGGCACTGCTTGCCACACAGGCATTGAAACCATCGATCTTTTACAGGAAAAGTTATCTCTCGACCGTGTTATCTCTAGAAGAGGTGATCACAATTGGCCACCGAGATCTTGTGATTTAACACCTTGCGACTTCTTCCCTGTGGGCTACGTGAAAGATAAAGTCTACGTTAACAGCCCAGCGTCGATTCAAGACCTCAAAGATGGAATATTTCTAGGCTATTAGAGGCTATTGAACACATAGGGCAGCCACTTGCGATTTGGCTATTGAAAATTTCATGAGAGGGATATGGTCCTGTAAGCGTGGTGGTGGAGGCCATTTGGCTGATGTAATGGCATACCTTCCTCTTTATATTCAAATAAGCATCCGATAATTTATCTCAAAAAATACAATTTTTCTATGAATATGAAAATAACACCTCTTATTGGAAAACCCTTTAGATGATTTAAATCAAAAATTTGTTAATTCATGCCCTATTATCAGTTCCTCATTTAGTCATGAGTACGAGATTTATAATATGTCAAACACGTTTTCATTTAGCTGTTTGGATGAAATTAGTGTAGGGGAGTGCATTCTTGGTGTAAAATCGAAGGGTTGGACTTGTTGGTATCTATCCCAATTGCGTAAAAATACTTTTACTACCCATCCTTCTTAAAGTTATAACGCCTATTGTTGCTCCAAGCTTGAACGGATTTTCCAAAATTATAAAATTGAGTATCAACTCAATGAAACAAAGAACAATTCTTTTTCACTTCACTTAATTTTATTTCCTGAAACATGCCAATGATTTACTATGGAATATGTAATGCAAAAGATAAAAAAATCTTACAAACTAATGAATCCATACATCAATAAACTTGCTTGGAACAACAAAAGAAAAATTACTTTTTAATCTTTTTTATCAAAAATGGCGGAATCAAATCAATCTAACCTTTTACCAGTGATCACTTTATAACAAGATTGGAAACCTACCTACGTTTTACCCTCCAAATACCGCAAAAGTTATTTTTTTTTCATACACACATACTCTTGCAGCAAACTTGCTTTATTATGTAGGCAATTGTTTCATTATTACAATAAAACGCATACTCTTACAGCTAACATGTGTCTTTAAGTTTGTATTACACGCATACTCTTGCAGCTAACCTGCTCCCCTAGCTTGTAGGCAAATGTCATTTTGACAGCAAGGTTTCCAATCTTGGTATAAGTGATCAGTGCCTTTTACTTTTACAAAATGAACGTGAATAGTTATAAATTTGTTGTCTCAACTTAAGAAAAGGAGAAATATATTCTCTTAAATTAGCCAAAGATTAAGATGACATTCCGGGGCCCGTCTGAGAATCCGGCGAAGACTGCAAATCTAACACAGCGAGTCTCCCAATAGATCTCTTTTACTTCAGGGAACCATTTGATAAGCTTACATCGGCCGTGCGTACGACTCCATCAGGTACAGGGTAAACTTGCGTGACACGCCCCAAATGCCAGGCGGATCGTATTTCATTAGGCTCAATCACCACGACGATATCGTCTTGTTTTCGCAAACCATTTTGATCGCCTTGTAATAGTAGGAAAATATTCTTTGTACCATCTCTTTGTCAGTTCGGCCATCAAATGTTGGGATCGTCGGCTATGGAGTTTACTACAGCAATCGCTTTCCGTAAAAACACCAGGGGCTGTTACATCTCGCTCGTCCTCTCCAAAGAGCATCATGTTAGGAGTTAAAGGCTTCGGGTCTTCAGGATCCACCGGGATGTGTGTGAGGGGGCGTCTGTTTATTTGGCCTTGAGCCTCTGGAAGAATATTTCTTAAAACATCCTCCGTAGGCACGATACCTCTAAGAACAAACTCCACGCTCCTTTTAACGGATTGAATGAGTCGCTCCCAAGCGCCTCCCATCCAAGGCAAATGAGCAGGTATAAAGCGCCACAAAATGCCCTCGTATCGTGACGAGTACTCACAGAGAGAGGTCTTCATGTCCTTCACGTCTCTTTCCATTAGATTCCTTGAACCAACGAAAATTAGTCCATTGTCACTATAGAAACATCTAGTAACAACACGGTTAGTTACGAAACGCCTTACGGCCATGGTGCACTGGTCCAAACTCAAATCATTCAACATCTCAATTTGTACTGCTCGGAACGTAAGGCACGTAAAAATCACGCCGTACCGTTTTACTGTGCCTCTGCCAAATTTCACCAACATAGGTCCGAAGCAATCTACCCCAACATGAGTGAAGGGTCTGCTATCAAACGCCAAGCGAGCTTCAGGAAGTTGACCCATAATCGGCATAATCGGTTTGGCCTTAAGACGTCTGCACAAAAAACAACGCTTACGAATCCTTTCAACAGCTCCACGTATGCTTATGATCCAAGCGGATTCTCGAATATCCGAGATTACTGTCGCAGTTCCTATATGAGAATTTCTCTGATGATGGTATTCAATAAACAGATCAACCAATGGATGTCTGTTTGGAAGAATCGCTGGATTTTTGCTTGAGTAGGAAGAATTCGCCTTTTGCACTCTTGAACTTAGTCAAAACGTTCCCTCTTCATCCAGGAAGGGCGAAAGACTCAGGATAGAACTTGATGAACTGACCGTACCACTGGATCTCAAAGAAGCTATATCGGATGAAAACGATTCTTCTTGTATTTTCCGAAACATCCATTCTTCAGCTTTTCTAAATTCGAAAGGTGTAATGTAAGTCTCTTTCTCGGTGGGCCTGCCCTGAAGAATGCGTTTAAAACGCAGCAAAAACGCTATAGCTCGAACAGCTGATGACCATCTTGCTTGGAATCTTGCAGATAAGAACTCAAACGCCCCGTAGTTATGTTTTCTCTTATGAACATCATGATGAAATATCTTATAAATCTTGGTATCTTCCTCTTCTAAGGCTTTAGAAGAACTACAAGTAGAAACGGGACAATCCTCAAAAGGACGTTTTAAAAAATCTGGGCCTTTGAACCAACGCGTATCTTGATCTCCCATCCATACGTCAAAACGTTTCGTACCATCATCAGCCACATTATCGATGGAGCCAATGTGAAACCAATCACGCGGTGAGCTCGAATCCAGGATCTCACTTATACGGGTAGCACCGAAAGAAGGTAATTTGTAATTAGAAGAGTTGATCCAAGCCAAGACCGTTTTCGAAATTGATAAAAACATAATGTCATCGATTCTAATTGTGTGCGACGTCTTAATTGTAACTGCCAAACGAACACCTAGTACAGCAGCTTGCAATTCCAGGCGGGGTATCGATAGTTGTTTGACAGGCGCGACCTTGGCCTTAGACATCACTTGCTTAACTTCAACCTCATCGTTCCAGGCGAACCGAAAATACCCTACAGCAGCAAAGGCTTTCTCCGAAGCATCGACGAAAACAATCAAACTTACTTTGCAGTCGTCAGGGTTTCTCAATGAATAACGACGAGAAATTTTTATATTTTCAACATCTTTCAGTTTGCCGTGTGATATCGTTGGGAAAGGTACCCCCGTGCTGTGTGTCGTCATTGTCTACCATAGTTTATTTTATTTATTTATTTTATTTTGTCGCGTCTGTCCTATAGTCTACGTCGCGTCGTTCATTTTATTTAATCATTTATAAACAAACAACATACAATTAATTAATAAAAATAAAATAAAAAAAAAAACAAATAAAACCAACAAACATACAACCAACATTAACCAAATTAGAATCACAAGAAAGAAAAAAATAAAACAACAGTTAACAACTATAACACACAAAAATTAATCAAAAAAGCACCGCCACTCAAACAAAAACAAAAAAAAATATATATCAAGCCTATACAGCACATGTGAGTACCCATCCTCCACTTTCCCTATCTCTTACAGTTGCATGGCTACTTATATGCATTACATTGCAATGAGTTTTTTTTTGCTCGTGCAATGTATGCATGTAATATGATATCAACAACAGATGAATAGAGTAGTTGCTATTTGAGTTCCAGGGTCGGATCGACTCACGCCACCGCTAAGGCATAACACTAGCGGGGACGTTGATTCGAAATGAAACCTGTTCCTCATTTTGGTAGCTTCTTTTAGACTTTGTCTAATTTGGTTTTGAATTTCTATATATATTGCAATGATCGAAAATTTCAGAGTTGACTATTGTAATGTTCGTGGGCTACGTACGAATTTTCTTGCTACGTACATCCACACTGTTTCTAACAGGCCAGCTGTTTTGGCGCTGAGTGAAACCTAAGTAGGTGAGAATTCCGATCCTACTGAATTTCTCATTCATAGGTATAGCTTAGTGCCATTATTCTTCCTCCACCATGGTCTCGCCGTTTACATTAGGAACGATGTCGCTTATCAATTCCTTCCACAATATGGACGCTGCTCCAACCCTGTTTTCAATTTTATGTGGTTTAAGTTCACCATAAATAAGCACATCATTCACTATTGTTTTCTTTATCGAAGCCCAAATTTGGACAGGGCTTCAACTTCTCGTGAATTTGACGCTCTTTCTGACTCCATCCAAAGAATTGTATCCCTGTATCCTCACACTGAAATCGTTATTACGGGCGATTTCAATGTAGAGAAAGAGCTCCGAAGAGAACCGTGTGGCAATACGAGAAAGCCAACTGGGACGGTCTCAACAACTTTTTCCGGATCTTTAACTGGTCACTATGCTTCCTCGATAGTGACGTAGACTCCAGCGCAGATATGATTACTAATATGATTATTTTGGGAATGAAAACTCTTATCCCGAATAGGGTTAAAAGCATCAAACCCAAGGAAAAGTCATGGTTTGATTCAAGCTGTAAAGAGGTTATCAGGGAAATAGAAGTAAAGTTCCGGTGTTTTAGAGCCAACCCAACTGAGGAAAACCGGAACAAGTTTAAACAAGCCAGGAAGGCCTGCAATGCCCATATTCGGCGGACCGAATTTATACATGACCAAAAATTAAGGCAAAAAATACTGCAATGTCCCAAAGGCAGTAAGAATTTTTGGTCATTTGTAAAAAATATGAAGAATTCTTCTTCTTCCTCTGTCCCTACGCTCGTCGACAATGACACTCCAGTTGTTAGCTCGCTCGCGAAAGCTAACCTTTTTGCTAGGCAGTTCGCCGCCAACTCTTCGCTGCCAGAGAGTGTCATGACTCCTCCAGTTCTTGAGCGCGTCAATGATTCCATGGGACAAATCTTCTTCCGCACTCGTGCTGTGGCGAGAGTATTAAAGGATCTCAACATACATAAATCCGCTGGTCCGGATGGTATCCCCGCTATTATTCTGAAGAGGTGTGCTTCCACGCTGGCAAAACCCTTGCGTAAGCTTTTCCATCTATCCTATTCTTCTGGGCTCGTTCCGAGCAGTTGCAAAACAGCATTTGTCCAGCCAATCCCAAAAAAAGGCGAATCTTCTTCTCCCTCCAATTATCGTCCGATTGCACTTACGTCCCTTCTTTCTAAGGTCATGGAAACGCTGATAAACTATCAGCTTAAGAAATATCTCGAAGACCGAAAACTTCTTAATGACCGGCAGTACGGCTTTCGCAGCAACAGGTCCACTGGTGATTTGATGGTTTATCTCACCGAACAGTGGAACAAATCTTTACATCGTTTTGGAGAAAGTAAGATTGTTGCACTTGATATTTCAAAATCATTCGATAAAGTCTGGCATCTTGCTCTTTTATCGAAAATGCGTGCCTTCGGAATCGATGAATCCCTACTTCGTTGGATTAGAAACTTTCTTTCGAATCGTTCAATACAAGTTGCATTGGACGGATTCAAATCTGAAACCCACAATATAAATGCTGGTGTGCCCCATGGCTCCGTTTTGTCTCCGACCCTCTTCATCATTTTTATTAATGATCTCTTGTCTGTTACTTCTAATTCAATAAATTGTTTCGCTGACGATAATACCCTTAGCTTCTCATATTCGTTTCCAGATTCACATCCCTCCTCTTCGGATGTGGAAATGCAACAGCAAAATATGATAAGCTCATTAAACTCTGACTTAAACAGCATTGTCCAATGGGGAATTAAGAACCGTGTAGAGTTTAATGCTTCGAAAACTCAATGCTGTCTGGTATCGTTGAAGCGAGATATACCCCCCTTGCCACTGTCCATGAGTGGCACTTGCATCAGTGAGACCGAACATCTCGAGATTCTCGGTATGTGCATCACTGACCACCTCTTGTGGTCCGAGCACATACGCGATGTCGCCAAAAATGCCGCAAGATGTTTGGGTTTCTTAAGACGGTGCAAGAAATTTTTCTTCCTTACTGATCTGGCTATTATCTATAAAACCTATATCCGTCCAAAGCTTGAGTACAATTCTCATCTCTGGGCTGGTGCTCCAGCTAATTACTTAAGCCTCTTGGATGGAATTCAAAGAAGAGCTGTAAGAATGATTGGTGATAGAGAGATCACTGACGCATTCACCACTTTAGACCACCGTGCGTCGTAACGTTTCGTGTCTCTCTCTGTTTTATCGTTACTTCTACGGTAAGTGCTCTAGAGAAATAGCCAGTTGCATTCCATCCCTTAAACAATTCAACCGTAATACCCGCGCTTCCAGGAATGCCCATCAGTTTACACTCGAACCCAACTTCGGTCGTACGCTCAAGTATAGAGAATCGTTCTTTAGCCGTACTACGCGAATGTGGAACTCTCTTCCACACTCTGTTTTTCCCGATCATTGCAATGTTCAGGAATTTAAGACCAATGTACACCAGCACCTCCTCTCTAGCCCCTTCCTTCCTTCCTAAAGTACTCACTGTGTCTATGGCATAAAAAGGGTATAAAAACCCCTTGAGTGTGTGCTCATTATAAAAAAAAAAGGCTTTGAAAAAGACCAGCCACGCACGACTTAAGTGAGCTGAAACCGGCTCGTCCCAACTAAAACCTCTTCTCTAAACCTCTTGCAATATTATACGACCACGGATTATGAACTGTGAGATAAGTCCTAGAGGATCAAAAATCTTCATGATTGATTTGTGCATTTTTCTGTTGGTAACAATTGCTTTCCCATCTAGCATCTCTATAAGGCCTTCGTCATACGAGATCTTGAATGCAAAGTTATCAGATACCGGGTGCCAATACATTCCTAAAATCTTGGAAACCAATTTATCGCTTTCATTAGGGTTTATACATACCAGTTTGGAGTTGACATTAGTCTCCGGCATCTGATGCATAAATTCTTGGCTGTTTGACTGTATACCAACCAGATCGAAGTTCATGGAATAGCAAATTTGAAGAGCGTCTCCAGTAACCTTTACGGCATCTTGTACAGAGTTATGGCTATTAAAATAGTCGTCAACATAGGTGCGCTTAACAAGACCATCTACAGCTTCTGGGCAGTCATCCTTGAACAAGTTGGCATGATGATTCTTGACAAACTGTGCGCACGATGGAGAGCACCTTGGCCCAAACATCATAACTTGCATTATATACACCGTTGGTTGCCTTGTTGTAACTCCGTCCCTCCATAGAATGCGTTGGCATTGCTGATCTTCAGCCTTAATACGAATGCGATGAAACATCTCTCTGACGTTTCCATTCACAGCTACTTGACGTTCCCGGAACTTGAACAGGCCCGCAAGAAGAGGAACTAAATTGTCTGGTCCCTTTAGTAAATAGGTGTTCAAAGACACTCCGTTGACTTCCACCGCCACATCTGTCACACATCTAGGTTTCGGAGGATTCTTATTAGGGTTGATGATAATAAAGGTCGGCGCATACCAAACCCTTGGCTAAACTTTATCCAACTCGTCTTGGGACGCTATTCTGGCATGGCCCTTAGTGATCAGATCACGAAAATAGTCGTTCTGCCACTCCAAAAGTTGAGGGTTCTTCTTCAAAGTCTTTTCTAAGGCAATAAGACGTTTGAAAGCCATATTAAAACTGTCATCTGAAGACCACAACAGACCAATCTCATATTGTCTACCTACTTTTCTTAACGACCGTTCCATAACATCGAAGGAGCGACTTACTTCTCGACTAACAAGTTCACCTTTTGGGGGCATAACACCAAATTCCTCCGTGGTAAAGTGACGTCGAACTAGTTCGTGAAGATCCAATTCCTCTTTAATAGCTTCGTGAAACATCAACTTCATAGAAGGTTTCAACGCTGGATCCAAGCAGGACAAGCTCAATGACGGCGCTGATTAACCGAACACTATCCAACCTAAAAGTGTCTTCAACGCATGAGATTCCGAATCCTTGCCGTGCCGTTGGCCATGGCCTAAAAGGAATTTGGCTTGATCCAATCCAAGTAAAACTTTTGGTCGAGCGTCCACCAAATTCTCAAGTTGCAGACCTCGAAGGTGAGGGTGCTGGCTTTTCAAATGTGAGATATTGATAGACTGATTAGCCAATCCTAAATTCTTGATGGTGTAAACATCCTTCAAAGCATACCTCTTGCGAGTGTTCTTCCCAGATACTGAAAATGTAGTCTTCTTGCAATCCTCGACCCGAGAAACTCCCTTCGTCCACTGCAGTGTGAGTCTTTCAGATTTCCCATCCAGCCCAAGTTCTTGAAACAATTCTTCATCGATCATAGACAGAGACGACCCGTCGTCTAAGGAGGCGTAAGTGTCAGCAAACAAATCGCCATTACCATAAATCCGGATCGGCACTATCTTAAACAATATAGTGACGTCAGTGCCGACGTGGGACGAATGAACATGTGGTTGCGGAATGAAAGGTACTGCTGATGAATTTAATTCCGGCTTGTTGGAGTTTGGTGACGTGTGCAACAAGGGATGATGGCGACCACTGCAACCATCCGTGCCACATGAACGTCGTTTGGCGCACGCTTTCCATTGGTGACGTGACGGGTCCAGGCAAGTAAAACAAATAGACTTATCTTGGGCAAACCCTTGCCTTTGAGCTGGTGTCAATGCCAAAAACTCTTCGCATTGAAATAGTGCATGATATTGTCTGTTGCACTTACAGCACAAATCGGTTGACGAGGCGGAGACAGGTTGATGTAAAAGCAATCGAGATGTTTTGCTTGCACCAGATGTTTGTTTCATCTGTTCAAATCCAATTTTTAGCAGATCAGGAGGTAGATCGATGACCTTCTCTGTGAGGAATTCGGCAAAATGTTTGAAACTGGCCTTGGATAAAACTGATTTCCTCTTTTGCCACTCTTGATATAGGCCTGGACCGATTCTACAAGCTAGATTAGCCAAAACGTTACCATTTGACAAATCCTCTTCCCTGCAACGAAACCATTAATCTTAACCGCCCACAGTCGGAGCTTAGGATCACATTTTGAACTGAGTTTCGGAAGGCTAAACAACTCTGAAGTCAAGTCATGAACAAGCACGTCTGAACGCCCAATTAATATTCGCAGCGAATCCATGATAACGCCTGCAACGGAGGAATACTTCAGGCGATCACTTACCGTATGATTTGCCTCCCCCTTCAACGCTTTACGCAACCGAGCTACGTTATCCTTGTCGCTGTATTGACCCTCAACTGAGGTTGATTTATAGACCTCTTCAAAATATGGCCATTCTCTTCTGTTCTCACCTGAGAATTGTGGAAGTTCTTGCACATTGTTTCGGTTAAGAATCGTCAGAAGAGCTGCCATATGTGGGTCTCGAACAGAACTGACACCAACTTCTGAAAGCTTTTCGTTAAAATCTCGCACCGGTGTAGACTGAATTGGGCGTGGATCATCTTCAATTCGTGTCACCGAACCGCTTAACAGAGCCTGATGGTATAATTGAATTTCCTCTATTAGCTGCGTTTTATTATTCTCACTAACCCATATGGGTTAATTTTTTGCAGACAAAGCAACAACAACGTGTAACCCCGATTTGTTATATATTTAACTCTAAAATGTGTTCTAACTATGGCGGATAGATGGCGAGTGTGAGACAAAAAATGTGGCGGCACTGAGTCGATAGTCGCGCCTCTACCAATCAACATCAACAAGAAACCAAGTTTCTAGAATTTTCCATCATTTGAAAAAACCAAAGTCACAACGGACAACTCTTTGGAATATTCCATGTACGGCTTGCTTGAATTTTAAAGCGTCACTTCGTTTTTGGTATTGAACAGCTACAGACAGCTAAACTTAAATCCTGCCAAAATTGTTTACTTTTTAATAAATATATTTGTGATTTCAATAAAACAAACAATAAACTTTCAAATTATTTTCTTTTGATTGTCAGTGACAGTTCTTTCAGTGGTTGCTTGTGAATTCACTCAGTTGTTGACAAATATAGTTGGTGCCCATGTAACGGCACCACAAATTGGTGACCCCGACGTGATACAACTGAGTTCCAACCATCTCAAAAACAATAACCATCAACCAGCCATCACAAAAACCATAACAGCAAACTCAACTATAATAATAAAAAAAAAAAAACAGCCAGAACACGTAAGTTGTTTTATTTTTCAAATATATTTTAAAATGACTGCCCGAACGCCAATAAAAACTTTGGAGTCAAGAGAAACGGCTGAAGAAGACAAGACCCCAGTCGATGAAAACTTAAACAAAAGCCTCCTTGACTTAGACAATGATTCGTTGCTAAATAACTTCAACCACGCATCTTCTTGTAGTGGTCCCTTGCATCCTCCGTTGTCTGGTACCACATATAACGGATCCCGTCAAAACTCCGACTCTAAAACACTAATACCGCCTGGTGCAATGTTTATGCCTCAATACCACAACCATGTGCAGCAAGAATAGGTGTACGCCGTCAATCTGCATCTTCCGCAATTTTCGCCGGAGACCCCAGAACTTTGGTTCGCTATAGCAGAAGCTGACTTCAAGCAGCGACGCACAAAAATATAATCAGCTCCTCAAAGCCTTACCACTGCATATTGTAAACAACACTCCAGCACACGACAAATACAAGACACTCAAAACTGCAATCCTCGAGCGTTTCTCTGAGTCTCGACAAAAACAAATTCAAAAGCTACTCCGAGAGAAGGTCCTCGGCAACAAAAAACCTTCTCAGCTTCTCAGAGAAATGCGAGAGTTGGCAAAAAACGCAGTGAGTGATGAAGTGCTACATCAGCTTTGGACTGAACGGCTGCCTGAAAAAATTCGTCCTTTGCTCGTCATCTCGGACAATTTGAGCGACCTTAAAGCCCTAGCGGAGACTGCTGATCGCATCATGGATGCATTAGGTGGTGCTTCGATTATGGCTGTGAGTTCGAGAGACATCATGGCTTCGCCAACAACACGAACATCAAGTTCACATGATGTCCTTCGACTGGAACGACAGATTCAAGACCCACACAACAGGTGGGGAAACGAGGCTCGACAATGTACTCAGCCATGTAAATATTCTGCTACTTCGCCCAAGCAGGAAAACTAGATATGCTGTCATCAATTGAAGCAGTTGGTGACAGCATAGCTACTTCACCTTTTCACGAAATCCGTCTGCATATCCACGACCACTCAACCCAACGAAGATTCCTCATCGACTCAGGTTCGGTGGTATCCATTATTCCATCGAACTTCCTCAACAATAGACGAGAACAGCTCACCCTCTACGCAGCGAATTCAACACCTATAAACACCTACGGCTGCAAAACCATCAAACTTGACTTAAATCTCAGAAGAAGTTTTTCTTGGCCGTTCATAATTGCGGACATACCAACTGCAATTATTGGCGCCGACTTCCTGAGCCACTTCAATCTGCTCGTCGACCTCAAGAACCAACGGCTGATCGACCCACTCACTTCGCTCTCAACCAGAGGTGAAACACTTGAGACGTCAACCTTCAATATCTCAACAATCGACGGAACACTTCCCGAGGCATACGCCAAACTTCTCAAGGAATACGTTGACATCACCAAACCCATCAATAGCCCAAACCTCACCAACGTACAGTATGCTCATCGCATAAAAACAACAGGTCCTCCAGTATCTTCACGTGCTTACAAGCTTGCAGGAGAAAAAGCAGCAGCCGCCAAGACACAAATCTCCGAGATGCTGGAAGAAGGCATCGTTAGACCATCAAGAAGTCCTTACGCGAGTCCTATCCATCTCACCAGAAAGAAAAACAACGACTGGCGACTTTGCGGGGACTACAGACTGCTTAACACCAACACCGAAGCCGATAAGTATGCGCCTCCACTTGTGCAAGTCCTCTTCCTTCGCCTCCATGGAAACCACGTCTTCACAAAACTGGATTTGGACAGAGCTTACCATCAAGTTCCTATGCATCCAGAAGACATCCACAAAACGGCAATTATCACTCCTTGGGGTCTTTATGAGTATCTCGTGATGCCATTCGGTCTCAGAAACGCAACTCAAACGTTTCAAAGATTCATGGACTCCATCTTCCGTGACCTCGATTTCGTCTTTGTCTACATTGACGACATACTCGTAATGTCCAAAGATGAAAACCAACACCTCGAGCACCTCCGGACAGTCTTTGAACGTTTGAAAGCTTTCTCACTGAGCATCAACATCAAAAAGTGCGTGTTTGGTCAAGCTGAAATCAACTTCCTGAGCTATAACATCAACGCTCAGGGATATGCACCATCAAGCGATCGAGTAGATGCCATACTGCAATTCAAAAAACCCGAGACAATACAAGAACTTAGACGGTTCCTTGGAGTGACGAACTACTACCGACGTTGTATTCCAAATGCTGCACAATCACAACTTCCGCTCAATGCATACCTCCAACGTTCTATAAAAAACGACAAAACAAAAATTCAATGGACTGAGGAGGCAACAAAAGCCTTCAAAGAATGCAAAGAGAAGATAGCAAATGTCACACTCCTTGCTCATCCCAAATCAAATTCTGCTTTGACACTCACCACCGATGCATCATCTTCTGCTATTGGAGCCAAACTTGAGCAGCAGAATGGAAACACATGGGAGCCGCTTGGATTCTTTTCCAGAAAACTCAGTCCCTGTGAGCAGAAGTATTGCACATATGACCGTGAGTTGCTAGCCATCTTTGCCGCAATACAATTTTTCCACCACATGTTGGAGTGTCGCACCTTCAAAATAAGAACAGACCACAAACCTCTAATTTATGCTTTCAAGCAGAAGCATGAGAAAGCACCTGAGCGTAGAATCCGACAACTTGACTACATCTCACAATTTACCACGGACATAGTCTACGTAAAGGGTGAAGACAACGTAGTTGCAGACGCTTTGTCTCGGATCAACATAATCAACATGCCAACAATACTTTCTCCACAAACCATCAGAGACGAACAACGGAACGACGAACATCTTCGTGATCTAATTACAAGTTCATCAAGTCTACACCTCCATGAACTGCAAGCAGAACCAGACGTCAAAATATACTGCGACATTTCTACTGGCATAGTCAGACCTTACATCCCTCTGTCACTTCGAAGAACAGCGTTCGAAATCATCCACAACACCGCCCATCCCAGTGGAAGAACAACATCACGTCTACTGAGAGAAAAATTTATTTGGCCTGGAATACGAAAAGATGCTTTACAATGGTCTCGAGAATGCATAGCATGTCAGAGAGCTAAAGTACACCGTCACAACAAACTTCAACCTGACCACATCGTTGTTCCAGACTCCAGATTCAACCATCTTCATATCGATATAATTTTTCTCCCAATGGTCCAAGAGTTCCAGTACTGCCTCACCATGATAGATCGGTTTTCAAGGTGGCCAGTAGCAGTTCCCATCAAGGACATGACCGCAGATACTGTAGCAACGAACTTATTCACACACTGGATTGCTCACTATGGTTCTCCCGTCACAAGAACAACGGATCAAGGATCCCAGTTCGAGTCAGCTCTCTTTCAAGCTCTAACCAATCTCGTTGGAACCAAGAAAAGACGAACAACACCATACCATCCACAATCCAACGGAATGGTCGAGCGAATGTACAGGACATTGAAGGCAGCTCTAATGTGCTCACCAAAACCTTGGATCGACATACTGCCAACAGTCTTACTCGGTTTGAGGACATCCTTCAAGGAAGACATCCAATCCACTCCAGCAGAAATGCTCTATGGAACTTGTTTGAGGATACCTGGTGAATTCTTCGTGTCATCGGATCTACTGCCAGATTCTTCAACATTCATACTTAAACACCGCGAATATATGAGTGGAATTCGACCAACTGCGACAGCTCATCACACAAAGTCAAGAATGTTCATCCTGAAACATCTGAACACCTGTTCACATGTTTGGTTGCGGTGCGATCATGTCAAAGCGCCACTTGAACCACCGTACCAAGGTCCTTATAAGATCCTCGACCGAACTTCGGACAGAATCTATAAGATACTTATTAACAACCAAGAAAAATACGTATCTATAGACCGACTCAAACCGTGCTACATAAGCAAAACCGACAGTGAATACATTGAAGACTTACCTGCATCCAGTCACCAATCAACAAACCAACCAATCCAATCACATCTTTGGGGTTCAATCATGGATCCACCTCAGCGCACGTACCAGCCAAATTCAAAACGATCCGTGCATTTTCATCCATCCAGATGAAACCCACTCGGGGGGGAGTGACTGTGGCGGCACTGAGTCGATAGTCGCGCCTCTACCAATCAACATCAACAAGAAACCAAGTTTCTAGAATTTTCCATCATTTGAAAAAACCAAAGTCACAACGGACAACTCTTTGGAATATTCCATGTACGGCTTGCTTGAATTTTAAAGCATCACTTCGTTTTTGGTATTGAACAGCTACAGACAGCCTAAACTTAAATCCTGCCAAAATTGTTAACTTTTTAATAAATATATTTGTGATTTCAATAAAACAAACAATTAGGGCTATTCGGCGAAATCTTTTATTCTTTTATTCTGCTATTCTGTTATGAATTCCCATACAAAAGTTTAAGTTGTCAAAAAATCTTTTATGAATAACAAATTTGGTATTCGGCAAGCCAAATCTGTTATAAAATCTGTTAAGAAATCTGTTATGAACTGTCAAAAAATTCGAACATACTGAAAATCTTTTATAAATCGCCTATTTGGTATTCAGCAAGCCAAAATCTTTTAAGAAATCTGTTAAAAATAATAAAAGAATAAAAGACAACTTTTCGGGACTTTTATGATAAAATATTTCAATAAGTTCACCATTTTCAGTTAAATATTGCATTTCAGCTTAGTTGATAAATTTTTTAATCTTAAAATTTGAAGCGTGAATGACACAGCTCGTTCATAGGTACACAAAATTGTTATATTTTATGTTTTAAGTAATGGTTTCGGCTAAAAGTGAAAGTGTATTTAAAAGATTTGATAACAAATTTGTATGCATCGACAATTAAGAAGGCCCGAAGAGTTCTGCGAGATCTGTTAGTGTTTATTCAGACAGAATGGTCGTTTAACATTAAAGCAGAGTATATAAGGGAACATTGTGCATCGAAAAAACGAGTATAAATGGAACAACGGAGTGCATGTTTTGGTATGAACATTTTTTTACTTACAAAGATTAAAAATGTTATTTACGAACAATTTACCAACAGATAAGAAGGGGAGACGATTTTAATGAAATTGATTCGGAAAATAGCTCAACTCTTACACATGTGATGGAGATTTGCAGTGAAATGCGAGAGACAGCTAAAACTCTGCTCGGTGCTTGTGTTCGTTAACAGGGATCAAATATTTTACAGGTGGGGTCCACCTTGTTGTTGATTAATACATTCAAAAAGTGGAAAGATTTTTCTCTTTCAAGATGCTGCTCAAGAGTGTAGGGACCAGAGATTTGCTGAATTGCTTAGAACCCCGATCGGTTAGGACCAATATAAAACGAGTTGTCGAAGAGCTCTCGAGCATTGAAAGCATCGTTGCTAACTTGTACGAGCAAGGGTCGCGCACAACACCCAGCAGCGATTCAAGCCACTAAACCCACTTCAGTAATTCGGAACGAATTGATATTTTTACGTCGTCGATTGAGTTTTCAAATATGTCCGTAAATAGAATTTATTTTTAAGTAAGAATAAATAGATACTTTATTTTAATTTATTACATTCATCATACATGCATTTGGGTTACAAAAAAAGTGATTGCATTAATTGAATTGATCCGCAATCTGTCGCTGAAATCGCTAGCCAGCACTTGTAGTCTCTCCCTGAAGGATCCCTTTTTTGAACTTTGGTGTACCGTGTATCACTTGGGAGCATTGTCGAGCATTTTAGTGACATCCTCACACATTCCTTCCTTTACCACATCTTCTGGAACCATTCTAGTTGCGGTTCAGGTAACGAAATCAACACACTCGAATTGTCCTCGTAAAAGTCCTCTGAAATAATTCAAAGTTTAAGCAAGTTGGAAAGATTTCGTTTTTGTTTAATGCATACCCGAAGAGAATACCATTCTGTTGCATTTGACCAAAAATACGATCGTAGCTCTGACGCACACTTAGAACAAATTACGTCCATATGGGTCTTCGAGAATTTGCAAAAACGAAAAGTACCGAAGGGCTTCTATGGGATCGGCTATTTCGAACTATTTCACATCCACCATCACCAATCGAACGATATTTAATCTTCTCATCGCGATTGTCTTGAGAACTGCTTCCTAGACATCACCGGCTACGAGTCCGTGGGAAGCCAGAGCAGCGAATTGGAGAATTCTCGTACTTGACGCTGATGCGGCTACAAGAACCTGGTGATGTATTGAAATTGAAGAGGAGAGGATCGTACATACATACCAATGACGTGAGATATAACGTCACTTCGAAACGTTTCCCGATTGCAGTTGTTTGAACGGACCCTCGACCAGTCCCTGGGAATTGTGGATGTAATGGATGCCAGAAAAGTTGAAGTTTTCGGCATTCTTTTTCTTCTTCGGCGCCTTGACAACTTATATCTTGACCTGTGTCAGCTGCTTTTGTCGTTTCTTGGTTTTCTTATTGACACGATTTTTTGGTTTCTTCGTCATGACCAAGGAAGAATTTCAATGAAACCAATTGAACCTGAAAATGGAGATTGTTTGAAAGAGAATTTGAAGAGCAAATGAAGAATTCACCTTAGAAATTTTCGAGAAACAGCCGCCACGGTTTTTCAGCAAACTGGCACTTCAAAACAGCAATTCAGGAAAATGCAGGGGCTGGTTTCTGGAAAGATGGAATCTTCATATAAAATAGATGAATTATAACTGAATGGAATAGAAATTTAACTTACCATCAGTCGTGGTTTTTCCATGTTCTTCATCTATATATTTGGCAATTTGCAAAGATTGACTTTCTGACACATATTGCAGCCAATTGAAAACAATTGTCGCGCGGCTCTTGTTTTGGTGGTTTGTAAATAATATCGGTAGGTGTGTTAGATACACTTTTTCTTTTGCACCAATTATCTGAAGTGTTCAATCCAACACCGCCGCCACGCCGGCCGCCGCCGTCGCACAGTGTGACATTTCGCTCATCTAGCGGAATAATTAATAGCGCTTACAAATTAATTTTTTTTTTGAGCGTTTCTTTCGCAAGATTCAACATATATATTCAGAGAAGGATATTAAACTATAACTATTTATTTAAACAGCCAAATTTTTAATATGCAGAGATCAGATCAGAATGTACATGTTATTTTTTTTTTCACACACTATCAGAATTGGTCGTATAGGCTTATAGCAAGCACCATATTACGACCAATGGTTTGCCAACACAGGGACTGTGTTATACCACCGGCTCATCACTTAGTGTGGTGTTAGTTGTTAGTAAGCACATAACGAAACTAAAACAAATAACACAACACACATAAATAATTAACATAAAATAGAGACAAAAAAAACATTACAAAATCAACATAAAACATTAAGAAAGTGGAACACTGGTTTTCAAAATTAATTTGAGTTGAACTTTACTTAAATTAAAATCAAAAAGTTTTGAGTTCCAGTTTATAAGTTTACCCATACGTGTCAAAGGCTCATGCATTCCATAATTAGTACGGTGAATAGGGATCTTAATCAGATCCTGACTACGGAGATTATAACCTCCCCCTCGAGAGCAAAACAATATTTTACAGAGAAGGTCAGGAGCATCAGTGACTCCAGTTATAATTTGATGGAAATATACAATATCATTATTATTTCTTCTCTGTTGTAGTGTTTGCATGTTAAGGATTGACAAACGATTTTCGTATGGAAGGGTATTTAGGGGATCAATCCACTGCAACCCTTTTAATTTTATTTGCCTATGTTAGACCCAAATCAAAGAGTGAATGAAGGTTGTATTTTTTTTCTGATTTTAAATTTTATGTATCAGATTCATAACAAATACGTACAAAAACAAGTTAAACTGCAATTTTTGTACATATCGATACACGTTTTTGACTTAAAGACCTTTCAACTCACGTGTTTTTTGCACTTTGGCAGACCGTTACCAAAAATTAAATTTGTCTCCCCAAACTGTTTTTTTTTTAGTATTCATAATGAATATGAATTTAAATGTGTTTGAATTACAAAGATTTGTATAGTTGCCAAAATTTGGAACGAACGGACCTGTGAAAATGCATGTTTAATACACATAGAAAGGTCCATTCTGTACAGATAAAAAATTCTGACCAAAAATCCTGTTTATTTTTTGTTTAGATTTGTAAAAAATAAAAAAAAAAACATTTAAAAATATAATAATAGACAACACTTTATAACATTTTTTACAAAAATTTGCTCCGAATCCCTCAAGCAGCTTAGATTTTTTATATTGTTACATTAAAAAGTTCCAGGACTTCATTTATAAGAATATGAATTTTACTTACTATAAATGGATCTGATGCAATCGAAAATCTGTAATTGACTCCTAAAAATTATTGATTACTATATAAATTATCCAAAAATTGTATAAAATTGATTCAAATTTAATTTAATTCATATTTTGACAAAATCAATTTTTTTTGAAAATTTAGGAAAACATTTCTTATTTACCCTATAATAAATTGTTATTTTTGTGCTAAACAGTAAGTTTTATCATCTTTTTGTTGTTGCATTATATATATTTATATACTTATAACATAAAATTCCTTTTGAATCGATTTAAACTTTCCAAGGATAGCAACGAACCAAACATATTGATAAAACACATAATTTCTCTATATATGTGTCTATATTTATTCATATAGATACATATATATGTCTATATATGCATTTATTTACGTATTTAAATATGTTTATGCATTTATTTTATAGTTCTTTCTGTTTTGTATCTTGGTTTTATTTTTAAATTGATATTACAACATCATTATGTAAGAAATTATTTTGGAAGTAACTTCGAAAATAAGAAAAAAGTGTATGGGTGTCGCACTTATGCGCAGCAACTTAAAAAGCAGAATTAAAGCTTATATATTAAGCTTTATAAAACATTTAGTTTCCCATCGGAATAATGCGGAATAATATTAAATTTTCTCCACTTAATGTAAAAATTAACACAAAAAACGCAACTTTTCAACTTTCGAGCACAATAACAAAATATTGAACATCATATGAAATAAGGTTTTACTTGTTTTTACATTCTCTTATATTATATTTAAGAAAAATAAAACAAAGTCCCCAATAACAAATGAAAAAATCCTTGTAAATTCATATTAACCAAAGCACCTTTATAACTCGATTTTATCTAAAATGATCATAAAATCCGACTTTAAGATCAATTTCTGTTTTTTTGCCTAACCGTAACCTAAAAATTTATTTATATTTACTAAGTACAAGGTATTAGCTGCACATAAAACTGGTTTTTGCATTGATTCTTGAAAGTGATTTTTTTAGTTAAATTCCGCTAGATTAGTGAATTGTCACACTGTGCGTCGTCTTCGTTGTTTTAACAATCTTCATCATCGACGTTTGCATTGGGCTCGTCTAGAAATTCTATTTTATGGCCAAGAAAACGAAAAGGTTTTGAAAGCTTTCTTAAAAAATCGAATCATTACATACACTTGCATCATTTCGTTCTTGTGAAGTCCAATTGATAGAAGAACAAAACCACATTCTTTTTCTTGTAATTCGCCAAGGAGATTTCAGGAAACCGGAAAATGAAGGGGCTGGTTTCTGGAAAGATGGCATCTTTATATAAAATAGATAAATTAAAACTGAATTGAATTGAAATTAAACTTACCATCAGTCTTGAATATCCATATTCTTCACAAATTCAGTTCAGACTGACAAATCACAAACAATTTATTTGGGTAACAGCTGATAAATGACAGATGTCTCATAACAGATTTCTTTTCCGAAAAATTCATAACAGAATTTTATAAAAGTTCGAAGTACTGAATACCAATTATAAAAGATCTTTTATTTCTAAATCTTTTATGATTCTACATAACAGAATAACAGAAATGGCAGAATAGCCCCAAATAAACTTTCAAATTATTTTCTTTTGATTGTCAGTGACAGTTCTTTCAGTGGTTGCTTGTGAATTCATTAAGTTGTTGACAAATATAGTTGGTGCCCGTGTAACGGCACCACAAAAAGAACTTATTTTAGTAAGATTTATTAATATCAGCCACATTAACAAAAAAAAAAACGTATTCCACTCTTAGCTACAGTTTAATGAAGCCATAGGATAAGAGTCAATTCAATTAGAATAAATCAAAACAAGTTGTTTGTGGAAAAGCAAAATAAAATTTATCAGGGTTGCGTCTCGGAAAAAAACATAGTTTGAACTTCAACCTTCATAACCCAGATCGTTTTATTATCACGAGGTAACCCATTTAGGTTAGTGAGGATAGTAAAACGCAGCTATTATTTCCAACCTCGTGGCATTCGAAGAAATTGAATTTGGAGCTGGAACTTTGCAGTCGAGGGACGAAATTGCTCTGAACCAATTGAAACCTTTGACAATCTAAACTTCGTTTCATCAAGTTCAGCTCGCAGCGTCGAAAGTTCTTTGTCTCTTTGGGACACTGCAGCCTGCGCAACCGCAGCAGCTTCAATGATCAGGTCTACATTTTGCTCAACGACGCTAATAGCTCGCGATGCCAACGAAGGCTCCTTATAACTCGGATGCCCATTTGGTCTAAAGCTTTCTTCCCGAAAAACACAATCGTCCCCCTCACAAAACCATGGAGTTACCGTGTCAAATTTGTCGGGGTCAAAACTATGACAATCATAGTGCCACCAGCGTTTGCATTTGTCGCAAGCCACCATCAAATCATCGTCAGGCCGGGTGCATTGCGATGACGTACAAGACCGAACTTCTCCAAATGGCATGGCGATTGGCAGCAATTAAAACAAAAATTTGATTAATTTGAAATACAATAATGTTGCTTCAAGCTTGAACGAATTTTCCAAAATTATAAAATTAAGTATCAACTCAATGAAACAGAGAACAATTCTTTTTCACTTCACTTAATTTTATTTCCTGAAACATGCCAATGATTTACTATGGAATATGTAATGCAAAAGATAACAAAATCTTACAAACTAGTGAATCCATACATCAATAAACTTGCTTCGAACAACAAAAGAAAAATTAATTTTTAATCTTTTTTATAAAAAATGGCGGAATCAAATCAATCTAACCTTTTACTTTTACAAAATGAACGTGCATCACCATGAGCGGCATGAGCTGTCTTATATAGTTATAAATTTGTTGTCTCAACTTAAGAAAAGGAGTAATATATATTCTCTAAAATTAGCCAAAGATTAAAGTTATGAGAAATGATGAAACTACTTAAGGACTCGATGACACTTTTTTTTAATACCTGCATCACAACAAGCACATTTCCTGAGTCTTGGAAGGCTGCTAAAATTATTCCAATACCTAAAAAAGCAAAAGCTAATGTTCAAGAATTTAGGCCAATCGCAAATCTGCCATATTTCAGTAAGGTTTTCGAAATTTTAATAAGCAAGCAAGTAAAAAAATGTCTTGGCAAAAATAAACTCATTACTGAATTTCAACCTGGATTTCGAAGTCATCACAAATCAAAACAAACGCGATTCTTATAAATCGAACAAATGAAATTAATATTGATCTTCCACCATTGACCCTTAACAACCCAAAAATTGAGTTTGTAGATAAGTTCAAAAACCCTGGAGTTATTTTTAACCAACAACTAAATGGAATGATCACATAAACAAAGTGGTTTGTAATATTTATGGTATACTACGGGGTCTAGGTCCAACATTTAGTTTTCTTTCATCTGAAGTGAAAGTAACATTGGTAAAAACATTTATTCTACCTGTCATATCATATGGCTGCGAGTTATTTTCGAACATGGATACTGAATCTAGTAGAAAACTCAATGTCGCTTTTAATAGTTGTGCTAGATATGTCTTTTACTTGAAACGTCATGACCATATAACGGGTTTCGTCAAAAAAATTCTTGGTTGTTCACTAAATGCTTACCTTATTTTCCGTACAGTTCTCACTGTGCAAAAAATCGTTGTCAACAAAAAAAATTACTTATTCGACCTTGTAAGACCAGCTAGATTAGTATACGAACCTCACAGTTTATTCCACCCAAATATAAATACTTACCAAGCATTCGTCATTTTTTTATATACGCTATTTATCTCTGGAACGTACTTCCTCTTGATATAAGAACATTATACTCAAATCAATACAAAAAGTTACTTTTTGATTATTTTGCTCTAAGTGCCTGGCTACACAGAGATTTTTCAAGCTACTGAAAAATCACGTGCGTTGGCTGCACACAGTTGAGCTCAATGGGCCTGCACACACGACACACGAGACTTATTCATCCGGACTAAAATCAGTTTTGTGGGCAAGGGAAACGAAGTGTGCTGCATGAAACGGACTGAAATTTTCAACGCTAAATTTTCTGGATGAACGAAGACTAAAACTAATACATACACAAAAGTAACCGTTTTAGGTCTGCGAAATTTTTGTTTTCTTTTGAGTATCATTCTTATTTCGTTCGCCAAGCAGAGCACACAAATTAAAAAAAAAAAAACATGGGAGACGGACAAAACCGAATAAAAATAAATTCTTCTTGGAATAGAGTAGAAACTCTAATTCTTATACAAGAGTATAAAAAACATCCCATTTTATTTAAAGCGCAACATCCCGACCATCTAAAAACAAACAAGAAAAAAGAGGCAATTATGGCTTTTGTTGGCGCCATAAAAGAGTTCAAACCAATTGTCACCGAAAAAATTGTAAAATTAAAATTAAAAACTTTGGCAGGGCAACTAGGTGCGGAAAGAAAAAGAATAATGAGTTCTAAGAAGAGTGGTGCAGGTACTTCATCAGTTTATAAACCAACGCTTTGGTGCTATGAAGATCTTTCATTTTTGCTGCATGCGAACGACGAGTTCCCAGGAACTTCAAACATAACAGCAAATGTAAGCATTTTAACTTGTTTTCTTGGGTTAAATTACATTCTTAAATATTTTCAGATGATTGACAGCAGCTTTAAAGATGATCAGCTAAATGCGATGTCCTTAATTCAAAATAAGCAGCCGTCATTAAACCCACAAAAATCAAGTTTTTTTACAACTATTTTCCTACGATATCCATTAATTAAATTCTTAACGGACATTTTAAATATTTTTTTTTCTTTTTAGCCGAAAAAGGAAAGATTTGAAGATGACGTCTTAACGTTCCAAAGGACTGCTGAAAGGTCACTGGAAATCATGGAAAATATGTCACAACAGAGAGAAAGTACATCAAAAGAAGATACATTTTGTAAATATTTGAGCACAGAGTTGAAGGCGTTGAAATATGAAGAGAGTTTTGATGAAGTGCAATTAGCAGTAACGATGTCGCTGCAATCAGTTAAAGCAGAAGAGAGAAAAATATTGGAACAAAATACATTTCGGAGAAATCTTTCAACATCGCCGTCATCCACTTCCACCCCTATTTCATGCAGAAACCAATTAAATTCTGAAGAATACATCGATTATTTTGATGATATCATTGAGGTTGAGTCGAAAAGTCCAAGATCGTCGACATATTGTGAAAGAAGTGATATTTTGGCAGAAGCAATAGAAGGGGTGTTTGATTAAAAGCCGATGCTTCCTGTTTTAAGTGATTTTTTGTACATTGAAATCCAAATCACACAAATTGACAAAAGAACTGAATTTGTTTAAGTTTTGTTTCATAAAAATTATTTTTATTAGTAATTGTTTTTAAACTGGCCTTCATTTTCAAAA
Organism: Sphaerophoria rueppellii; assembly: GCA_920937365.1. Classification (NCBI taxonomy): domain Eukaryota; kingdom Metazoa; phylum Arthropoda; class Insecta; order Diptera; family Syrphidae; genus Sphaerophoria; species Sphaerophoria rueppellii. Next base: position 72,799,604 of record CAKKXW010000001.1, read on the forward strand.
TATTCCATAAATGTTCTCCGGATTTTTACCACATCTTTTTGTGAAACTGTTCGAGTTTCCTCGTTCGGGTTTTCTTCATCGCTGTCATCATAATTTAAGCTATTCAAAATGGTAATATCATTTAAATTTTGGTTTTTTTCCAAAAGAAAATTGTGGAGTACACAACAACACTGTACAATTTTAACAGTTTTCTCGGCATTTAATTTGATTTTTCTTTGACGGATTTGAAATCTGTTGGATAAAACTCCGAAAGCTCGTTCAATATTTTGACGGGCTCTACTTAAACGAGCATTGAAGTTAATGATATTTTTTTGTGTTGTGTCCCTTGAGTATGGTGTTAGCATATGGGGCAAATTTGGAAAGGCGTTGTCTGCAACTATGACATAAGGCACTTTTCTTTGATTACCAATGAAATCAGATTTTGGGAACACATTTTCTCCTCGATTGATATATGTCATTAAATCTGATCTTATCAAGACCCCGCCATCGCTTATACGCCCCATTGCATCACACATCGCTAACAGAACTAAAACCTTTATAGTTATGGAACAATGGCTCTTCTTCTTTTGACGGGGTAAATGCTATATGCTTTCCATCCAGAGCGCCGAGACAATGTGGAAATTGCCACAAGCTTTCAAATCCTTGTGAAATCTCCAGCCACTTTTTATTTTAATCAGGGAACTGTAAGTAATTAAAAATTAGTTTCTCTCGATTTTCATTTAAAAAAATCATACCTTCAAATATTTATTTTGCATGTTGTAATAAATAACTTCACAGACTTCTAGGATAGATTTACTCAAAAATGAGGACGATAACTTACTGTTCTCATTGAGTTCTTTAAAGTTCTCGTCCGTGGCCAAAAATCTCAAAGTAGAGGACAATCGCTCTTGAGCTGGAACACATAATCTCATGGACGTATCTTTCCGAGTAAAGCGGAAAACACAAAGCTGCTTTTCTGTTAGCGCTGACTCCGTTACGCTTCAATACTTTGGATTGAACTTTGACTGATATCTGTCAAAATTTATTTTATTTTCTTCAAATATTTTTTCTCAAAAAATTATTTATTTTTGTTTTTTGAAAACAAAACCGACAGCATACAAACAAGAAAACGTGTCGGTGAGCAAATACATATCAAAAAGTAGAAAACATTTCTACTTTTGCTACAGCTTTTGCTACGTTACGTTTATGTTACGGGGTTCTCAGAGTGTGTCAAATTAAAGGTCGAGCAACAAAGCTGCTTTGTGATAAGTTGTTAGCAATTCCTATGCTTGAACTTTATATGTCACTCAACGCTAACAGAAAAGCAGCTTTGTGTTTTCCGCTTAATGTCTCTTTCAATATACGATAAAAGTTCTCCAAACAGAAATCATCCATCAAAATAAAGGACTTGTAGCTTGTGAAGTCCTTGGATAAGGTAAACTCTTTAAGAAGGGTTTGTGTGTTTCCCTCCAAGGTTTAACCCAACACGATCTCTTTCTTTGCTCCCGATTTTTTTTGTTTTCAATAATTTGAACTCCCATGGAAAGGGAACAAATTGCCAGCATTCTTGCTGCTCTTATTTAATCCGAATTATTATTTTCCACTTATAAAATTTTATTTTATTTCTCATATTCACTTTACAATGATCTGTCAGACGAATAAATGCCAAATGTGATAGAAACACCAAAACACACAAAAAAAGGGTTCATGTATACATTTTTTTCCCCAGACTGAAATCATCTCGTGTGTGTTTGCACTAAAGACTAAAACCGGTTTTAGTCCAAAAATTATTCATCCCGTGTGTGCAGGCCCAATCACGTTCTTCTTTTCCTTTTCGTTGCGGGGAACGTGAAATGTCTCTTTTTTGTTTGACATTTTCATAAATTATGACAACCACAATAAGTTAATAAAATAAAATAAAATCCAAATAACACTTTCTAAAGCCGATCGCCTTTCTGTTGATGTAAGTTAAAATTTCTTCTAAATGTCTACTTATTCTTAACATCAGAGCTCTTGTCCAATTCTAGGCTGAGGGTAAACCTACTAAATTTCTCGTTGTAAACTCGAGAAGCGAGAATCGCGGAGAGAAAGGATATCTTATTACGACAGCCAATTGGTTCGAAGAATTTGTATTCGAAGTTGTCGTCGATAAAAGTGTTGTTCCAAAGGAAACTCCCAAAGGATTCGATATGACACCAAAGACGCCGAGAGGACAATCCAAATCAAAAACTCTGAACTATGTCGACATTCCTTTGATTCCATCATCGTGAGCGGGCTTTGCTATGTTCATAGAGGACATATATTACATAAAATCCAAATTGAAGAAAAATCCTATACAAAATTCATTCCGGAACTTGGTTGTACGCAATGAACCTGACTGATTGACTTTCTAATGAGATAATGAGATTTCTAATGAGATGAATACAGACTCAGACCCGCCCCAATCGTCAAAACCGGGTTAGTGGATTATAAAAAAAACAACACAAATTAAAAAACTCGCGCCTGTAATTTTGTCCCGGGACAATTTATGTCGCTAAAACTTAAGACTTCACATTTTTATTCACATTGAACCTGAAATGAAAACACGACCGAATAGATTAGCACAATAAATAAACATTTTACAATTTTATATTATTTAGGTAGGTAGATTGTTTAAAAGGATCATTCGCCTCTAGTCTTACATGGCTACAGAATGAATTCCTTGTGTCTTAACTTTTTCTCTTTTGTTTTATTATATATAATGCATTTTAGAGTTGTATCATTACTTATTGTTTATTATTAAATTAGTATTGTAAAAAAGGAAGAAGTTACACAAAATTGAATAAAAAAAAAAAAAAAAAAAAAAAAAAACATACATTTATTTTCTTATATCGGGTTTTTCAAGAAATTTACTCACAATTAACACTTTTTTGTTTCACTTTTTAAATCGATTATTATTGAGAATAAAAAAACTTTGACAACGTCAAATATTGTTGACATTAGCTGTCAAAAATGTCACCACAGCAAATACGAGACTATTTGTATGTTCCTTAAGGTTTACGCATAATATTTCGACTTTTTGTTGTGTTCTTTTTAAGACTTATGGTATTTTTCATACAAATAATGGTTAATAATAATGTAATTATATACTACAAGTGCAAAGAAACAAAGACGAATATTAATTTTTCATATTAAATGAATTTGTTTGTATGTTTAGATATTTTTCAAAAATTTTGAGCTCAACGGAATCTATTTTTTTGAAATTTGAGCTCAGGATATACACCATGACTGGAGTGAGCACACAGACCTTAAAAGTTCATAAGTATTAGTGAGAGGTCCCATAAGAAATGCATTGGGAAACTAACACCTATGCACTTTTAAGGTATAAATGTGAAAATTTCAGCTTGTAGGCCGAAAGAGAGCGAACCACCGAAGTCGTTCATATTCCTCTATGGCTATGTTGCGGAGAAGCTTTGTCGCCGCACCCCGCGCGCCGACCCGTGTATAGAACGATTTCTTTTTCGTCGAATTGGCCGTTGGCAAAAGTAACTAATATATTTTCAAAAAACCTGATGTTCAAAAAAATAAAAGTGATAACGGAATACTTCCAAAACGAGAGTTACAAGCCAGATGCCAGTCTTACGCATAGAGGAGAAGACTTCATGAAATAAAAAAAAATGGTTTTAGAAGTTAAATGTATGTAATATTTTTTTTATTTAAAAAAAATAAATAGAGTGGCGCGACAGCTCTTGAAGAGCCAAGGCCTAAGTGGCTTACTCTCATTCAACAATTCTCTAGGTGCGTGTGAAGAATTGAGAGGACCTACAATTTTACGCCGATTCCGAACGGCAAAGTTGAGAAGCACTTTTTCATGACAGATGATACTCTTGGAAGTTTTGTCAGCTCTTCGCAAGAGGCAGTGTCCGTGAAAGATGAAATAAAAACTTTGGGCCTGAGTAGGATTTTTTTTATTTGGTTACACAAAATAGATAGTACGAGGAAAAGTTTATTGATGGTTTTGTTTTCATTTTCAACTTTTAAAGATTAGTAAATTAAAAGTGGCTTGTAATTGAGGTTGCTTTCCAATTTCTCATTGCGAACAGCTTTCTTGAAATGATCCTAAATGACGTATTCGCTTTCTGGAAAAATATATGTATAAGAAACGTTCCTTCTTTTATAATTTCAACACTTACAGGATTGCAAAGAGAAGGCTTCAGTGCAAGCATTACTCAGTCACTATGGCCACGAGAATCGTAAGCTTAAGCCTGAGTAAATGAAACCTCTTGCAAAAGCTCGAGCGTCATGAAATCTTCATTCAAATCATCGGCACCATACTTTTATATCCCTATCTATATTAGTTTTTTTTTTTAGAAAACTTACTTTGCCACTTATTTTCCACTTATTGTTTTACAAACGAAAACAATTATTTGGTTAATTTTTCAAAAGTTCAAATTAAAAAATACTTTTTTTTTTTAAATATGGACGTAACTATGATAGATTGATAGGTGACAGAGTCAGAAAAAAATAAACAAATATCAAAAAGAGGGACAATTTAGGAATGGAACTGAATTGCTCACTTAGAAAATTCAGTTCCCTTCGCGAGCATCTTCCCCCTTCACTCCTCATCCCTTTAGTCTACAAACTCACTCGTTAGGGCATTGATATCCCTGTATAGCCAGGCACTAAGTCTGCTATTACACGATGAAACTGGTTGCGTGCAATTTTTCGAACTCCATAAGTGCAAAAGAGAAACAAAATTCGAAAATATGAGATGGAAGAAAATCGACTCGAGTCGCATGGGTAAAATTTTCCGTGCAACAACTTGACGTCTCTCTTTGCTCTTTTCTTGTTTTTTGCTGTTCTTTTTGATTTTGTTTCTTTAACTTCATGGAAGTTTAAGTCAGTTGTCAGTTGTGCTTTTACAAATTGTAGTTGTAGACAGAGCGTCTATATTTTTTTTATTTCTAAAATCGTGTTTTTTTTTTTTTTTCATAGAGGCTACAACTATTTAACTATTAATGAAGGAAGCAAGCAACCCAACACAATGCTTATTTATTGTTGAAATGTCAATAGTTGAAAGAAATTAATTCATCAAAATAATGAACACTAAGGTAATATTAACCTTTCCTAGGTTCAAATTTATTTCAAATGTTTTCTCTGTAGAAATGTGATATATGTTCCTAAATTGCCAAACCGGATGACGAGGAGTGAGCATCAGACCACACCAATAACTTTCGTTCTGCCAGTTGTTAAACACAAGAGCATCCTAATAAAGTTGAGTGATTTGAATAAATTAGTTTCGTGTTTTATTTGCAAAGTATGATTGAGTTTTAATTTTTGGAATTAGCGCAACACAAAAATTTCAATAAACTTTTAAAATTTTAGAATTAACGCCCCTAAGTATGCAATTGATGTACGCACAATGATGGGATAGTTGCATACATTTGTAATATTCGGCTTGGTCCGATAATTAAAACTTATTCACTTTTCAAATAAAACACAAATTCACTTTATTCAAATCACTCACAAACTTATTTATTCAACACTTTCAATTATTACTTTCAAACACAGTGTCTTTACTTTATAGCAGTTCACATTCAATTAATTCATTTTCGACACCAAGCGGGTATTTATATAACTCAAATAAGTTCGAGAAACTACTAGGTTCTAGTAGGCGCTGAAACTTCTCGATGCTTAACGAAGTTCTCCTCTTAACCACTAGAGTGTATACACAATTACTTACAACTACAAATAAAACTTTTGCTACATAACTATTCAGCAATTAGACAATATTAGAGTGACAGAGATAGATAGTGTTTACACATTTAAGTATAGAGATATAAAGAGGCGGAGTTACAAAGTGTGTACATATTACATTGCCCCCTCCTTAGGATTGATCGTCCCGAACAAATCCATCATTCTCATCACCACTGTAGCGATGTAGCCGGTCGCGATGTACAACTTTAGGTTTTCCTCTGACTCCCTTTTGTATCCGGTACACGACGTCGTTGATTTTTGTAATGACTGTATATGGACCTTCCCAGTCCCGTTGAAGTTTCGGTGACAACCCTTTTTGTCGATGGGGATTGTAAAGCCACACTCGATCTCCTGCTTGGAACTCTGTTGTTGTCGCTCGTATATCGTAGCGTGTCTTCATTCGGTCACTGAACATCTTTATTTTCAACCTGGTATCGTCGTGGATCTGAAGGAGTCTTTCTTTAAGTTCATCCATGTAGTCGTCCTCGGCTTGCGGCTCCGATGTGGGACACCCAAATTTTATTTCGCTCGGCAGTCTGATGTTCTTTCCCATCAAAATCTCAGACGGTGTATGGCCAGTTGAGCTATGCCTTGCACTTCGATACGCCATCAAAAACAGAGGAATGTGCCGATCCCAATCTCGCTGGTTGTCGTCCACAACTTTGCAAAGATGTTCCTTCAGGGTTCGGTTGAATCGTTCGACCATGCCATCAGATTGTGGGTGGAGTGGTGTTGTTCTTGTCTTCTTGATGTGAAGAAGCCCACAAACTTCCTGGAATATGTTTGATTCAAAGTTTCTTCCCTGGTCGGAGTGCAGTTCTAATGGAACGCCGAATCTGCTAACCCAGTTGAACACAATTTGGTCTGCGACTGTTTTGGCTTCTTGATTTGGAATGGCGTATGCTTCAGGCCACTTGCTGAAGTAATCCATGACGACCAGAATATAACGATTTCCATTATTTGTTTCCGGAAATGGACCCGCCACGTCTACTGCAATTCTTTCGAAGGGTGCTCCGACATTATACTGCTGCATTTGACTGTGATTCTTTTTGTTCGGGCCTTTGGTGGCTGCGCTCGCACTCACCTGACCATTTAAACTGCTTTCCCTTTTCCGTTAGCTGATGTAGACTCTTTGCGATCTCAGCAAAGTTCTTGACAAAGCGCCTATAGTAGGTGGCTAGACCCAGAAAGCTTCGGAGTTGATGCTTGTTCTGTGTTGTCAACCTTATCAGGATCCGTCTTCACTCCTTGGGATGAGATGATATGTCCCAGATATTTCACTTCGGTTTTGAAGAGTGAACACTTTTCTGGGTTGAGCTTGAGGTGGGCTTCTCGAAGTCTTTGAAACACGGCTTTCAGATTCGTACAGTGTTCGTCAAAGGTTTTCCCGTATACAATGACGTCATCCAAATAGACCAGGCAAGATTTCCATGTCAGTCCTTGCAGGACGCATTCCATAAGGCGCTCAAAAGTTGCTGGAGCATTGCATAGTCCAAAAGGCATCACTTTGAACTGCCACAACCCGTTTCCTGTTGAGAACGCTGTCTTCTCTTTGTCTTCAGGATGGATTTCTACTTGCCAGTATCCACTCTTCAGGTCCAAAGTTGAGAACCACTTTGCTCCTTCCATTGCGTCCAGAGTATCACTGATCCTAGGCAGAGGGTAGCTATCCTTCTTGGTCACATCGTTCAATCTTCGATAGTCCACACAAAAGCGGGTTGATCCGTCTTTCTTCTTTACCAGGACCACTGGAGACGCCCAAGGGCTTTTAGAGTTTTCGATCAGACCCTCTTCTTTCATGGTGGTTATCAGTTCTTCAACCTCACCTTGTTTGGCTAGTGGAAGACGTCTTGCAGGTTGACGAATCGGCTTTGCATCCCCTGTGTTGATCCGATGTTGAACCAGTTGTGTTCTGCCATATTTCCCTTGCGATGACGAAAAGATGTCTGCAAATTCTTCGAGGAGACCTTCTGCAGTTCTTCGTTGTTGGTGACCAAGATTAGATGACTTGAGAATGTTGGTCTTTATGGAACTCAGCTCTTCGTACTTCACGGTTTGCCTTGACTCTTCTTCGTTGATCCTTGTTATCGCTGATACTGATTCGCATTGTCCGACAATCTCACCTTTTCTAAGCTTAACTTCGTACGGCTTGATGTTCAGTATTCGTACGGGAACCATGTTCTTTACAGGTCTTACAAGAGTCTTCCCAATTGTGACGTTTTGGGAGGACTTTACAGATGCTGGTTCGACCATGAGGTATCGATGGCTGCCAGGCTTACCCCTCAATTTCGTCCACACGAATACTTCTGAAGAAGCAGGCAAAGTGAGATCTTCTTTGATGACGGTTTTCACAGACGAAGTCTCATACGAGTGGATCCCATAGATCATCGGAATCTCGATGTTTCGATATTTCAGGACCTGGTTCCCGATGTCCAATATCACTCCGTGTTCTTTCATGAAATCGACACCGACAATACACTCGTCGCATATGTCTGCTACCAGGAACAGGTGAGAGAATTCCAACTCTGCCAGCCGGATCTTAAGACGTACCTCACCATACACTTTTGCGGCCTCTCCAGTTGCAGTCTTTAGACGATAGCTATTGGTGTTGTGGAGCCATGTCTTCTTAACGAGGTCCTGCCGTACAATGGAAGCCGTGGCACCGGTGTCGATGGTAGCCACACATTTGTTGCCGTTTATACTTGCTTCCACGGTCAGGCTCTTGTTGTCGCGTTTGGTTTGGGAAACCTGAATGGAGACAGCTTCGGAAGCAACGTTGTTGGTGTTACTTTGAACACTTGAATTACTTCTGTTTCCACAGTGTTGACATGTGGTTCCTCTTCGCGGTAATCTGCACTGTCGCTGTAGATGCCCAGTCTTATTGCAGTTCCAGCATCGTGCTGGTCCGTCTCGCTGACTCCTTTCTATAGTAGCTTTCTGACAAGAGCATTCTTGGACCTCTAATTCTCTTACGCGATGCACATTTTGGGAAGCTTGTTCCGCGGCTTCCATAGTCAGAGCGAAAGCCAATGCTTCTGGTAGTGTTCTCTTTCCGGCAGTGCGAATAGCCCTTTGGAGATTTATATCGCTAACAGCTCTCACAAAGGCTTCAACAGCAAGTTGATTTATTATCTCGTTGCCAGCTGTTGGATATGCCAGGTGAACCAATCGCTCGATATCTGCCTGAAGCTGCTGTAGACTTTCACCTCTTTTCTGTGACCTGTTGTTTAGCTGAACTCGGAAGACTTCTGTCATGTGGCTATCTCCAAACCGCTGTTCAATTGCATTTACAAGAACTGTGAAGTCACCACTCTTCTCTGCTGGGATGGTTTGTAGCAGTTCTGCAGCTGCTCCTCTTAAAGCAAGAGTGAGAGCAATGTATTTTTCGTCATCGTCCCAGCCGTTTTAACGCTGCTGCTTCAAACTGTTTCTTGTAGATTGACCACGGAATCTGACCATCAAAGCTTGGAGGATTTACTTCTCTCTTCCTTGAGCACTCACCAGAAGGTTCTCGAACTTTCAACTTTCGCACTCTTTCTAGTTCGTTTGTGATGGATTCGATTTGTTCGTCAATTTTCTCAAAACGTGCATTTTGTTTTTCGACGCGCTCGTCGAGAGTATTGATTTTCTCTTCGAAATCCGCAAACCTGCCTTCTAGAAGATTTTTCTGTTCGTCAAACCGCTCTAGAACATTCTTGTTTTGAGATTCTAGTTGCTCCCGAACATCATTTCTTTGAGCTTCTAGTTGTTTGAGTACATTATTTTGCTCATTCTTCTGTTCGTTTCTTTGAGCTTGTAGCTGTGCGACAACATCATTCTTTTGAGTCTGTAGTTGCTCCCGGACATCATTCTTATTCTCTTCAAACTTTGCTAGAATAAGAGACATCATGTTAGATAAGGCGTCATTAGCATTTACCTCTTCCACTTTTGCTTCAAATTCGAAAGCAAATGTACTCGGGTCTTCATTTTGCTGCTCTAGATATTCCTGCAGCCGTTTAACGAGTTCGTTTTTCACTCCTGCCCCACTTAAGCCACGTTTGCTTAGTTCGGCCTTTAGCTCAGGGACAGTTAAGTCTTTCAACACTTTACTCATTTTTTTTTTTTTTTTTATAATTTAATCACTGTTCACTGTTTTATTTTCAATAAGTTTTAATCCCTTATTCTGACACCAATGTAATATTCGGCTTGGTCCGATAATTAAAACTTATTCACTTTTCAAATAAAACACAAATTCACTTTATTCAAATCACTCACAAACTTATTTATTCAACACTTTCAATTATTACTTTCAAACACAGTGTCTTTACTTTATAGCAGTTCACATTCAATTAATCCATTTTTCGACACCAAGCGGGTATTTATATAACTCAAATAATTTCGAGAAACTACTAGGTTCTAGTAGGCGCTGAAACTTCTCGATGCTTAACGAATCCTCTTAACCACTAGAGTGTATACACAATTACTTACAACTACAAATAAAACTTTTGCTACATAACTATTCAGCAATTAGACAATATTAGAGTGACAGAGATAGATAGTGTTTACACAATTAAGTATAGAGATATAAAGAGGCGGAGTTACAAAGTGTGTACACATTACACATTGTTTAATCATTTACCTACTTTAATTTTATTTCTGTTTATTTTCTGCCACGGCTTACATTTCCACTCATGCATGGACTATGCGATTGAAACTTTTGGAACAAATGAAAACATGCGTGCATACAGTTACAGTATTCATATATAATATACTTGTATTTTCTTAAAAGAACATAGTACATAATAATGTGAAATTACTTTATGTTGAAATGTTGAATAAGAGAGCTGTGGAACGACGATCGTATAAGGTAGACGGATATTTGGTTGTTGATTACGTTGGAATCTAACGAATCTTAATCTGACGCTAGATAGAATCGAGTTAGTAGTTCAACGTACATAAATATCTCGGAATTCTTCATTCAGATCTTCCAGAGTTTTTTCCAAAAAACACAAAAATCTTAAACTTGCAGACTTTTGATTAACTGGATTGTTTTCAATTTTCTTATCCCGTGTGTCTGCAATTCGAAGGCATCTGAAATCCAAAATATCACCGTACTTCTGTTGGTCAGCTTTTGTTTTTGATCTTTAAAAATATGTATTGAAGTCAATTAGATATGTTTGAGGTGTTTGCTTACCTACTTCTTTGTGTTTTTAAATCACAAAATAGTTTCTTTAATAATTTATGACATTTTATGACAGCGAAATGAGAATAAAAGAGAACTGTCAAATAAATTTCATGCATCTAGTTTCAACGTGTAATACCAATCGAGAAACAGGATAAGATAACAAAGCAGAATTCGAAGATGTTGCATGAAACAAGTTTCATCGTGTAATAGCAGACTAACGAACTAATGATGTTTATGTTATTTTTGTTTTCTTTTTAAATTATTTTTTTCTTTCTTTTTATTGACATTTCTTCTAAATATTTCTTTTAAATAATGTAGAACAAAAACAAATGCATACTTTTCCTGTACTTAATATAAGTTTGATAAACAAATAAATTAATAAATGATCCTATCCATCGTATTTCCTGGATTGCAGCAATGTCTGCCTTATACCGCGAGAGGACAGATTCAAGTTTCTGAGTTGCACCTGGAGTGTAGAGTGTTCTTACATTCCAAGTACAAACTCTCAATGCATAGTCCATTGTCGTTCCGGGTCTGGTTACCTTACCATAAGAGGCAATCATTATCCGAGGCTGGTGTCTCTCTCATAACGTTCAAGTTTTTTTACTGTGGAGGGGTTGTTAGTCCCTCGTACTAACCACCAAATTTGTTTAGCCGTTAATAATGTGCTTCTGTTTCTCCGTTTTGCACCCGCGCTTACAAGTTTCGCAAGTTATATCTAGAGATATTACCAGTACCCAGTGGTTACCACGAGGAGGTAAAGTAAGCACTTGGTGTGTAGGAAAAGTTACAGCATACACCCCCAGATCCTACAACACCCAACCACCGAAGTACCTACATACATAATTCAAAAAAAAAAAAATCTGCGACAATTAGGTGGCTGGTACACTTGAAGTGGATGGTACATTTCAGGTTCTTGGTAGATTGGTACATAAAAAGGGATTGGGAGCTTAGGATTGTTTCTGTCCTTGTATTTGTATTCTTCTTAAAACAGAGGACAAATGTTTTAGGTAATACTTCTTGTCCTATTGGTGAGAAAGAGAGGGATTGTCTTGCTGTAGTGTAGTGTAGTAAATTCACAGATAGAGAAGCTTTGTATTATAGATGTCGACCCTTCTTTCTGCTGTTGAGTTATTGAGATTGAGAGTACAAGAGAAAAAAAATTATATAAAACTAGCTGTACCCTGCCAAGCTTCGCAGTGGCACAAGATATACAGAATACAAGGTAATATATTGCGCATGTTCTTATCCTATCTCTTTCTTTTGATGTGACGTCACCTGAATTACATTTTACTACTGCTAAGACGCAATCTAATGAAAGGGTATGAGAAATCCAGCTTTATATCGGAATTTATTGAAATATTTTCATATTTTTACATTGTATAATTTCAATATACTTATCCTGCTCAATCGAAATATATTTGGTTATAAATAAAAATAAATAGTGTGGCGCGACAGCTCTTGAAGAGCCAAGGCGTAAGTGGCTTACTCTCATCAACAATTCTCTAGGTGTGTGAAGAATTGAGGGGACCTACAATTTAACGCCGATTCCGAACGGCAAAGTTGCTTTGTCAGTTCTTCGCAAAGGGCAGTGCCCGTGAAAGATGAAATAAAAACTATGGGCCCGAGTAGGACTCGAACCCACGACGTTCTGCTTAGCAGCCAACGCACCTAACCACTAAGACACGGACACTGGTTGCTTTATATGAAATAAAAGTATTTTTATATTATTTTACAAACATGTTTATTTAACTTTCTTTTAAGTTTATGAGAAATGGAAAAATCAGTTTCAGTTGGAATAGCGTCATCCTTTAATTTTCTGCATCTTTGAGGAAAATAGTTAAGAAGTTCGTGTCACAAATTTCGTAAGTATTGGCCCGGACTAAAATGTCTTAAGCAAATGTTAAGGGCTTTTACATTTATTTTGTCTCTTCTTTGACAATTTTTTCCCATACTTTTGCCAAAATATTGTTTTTCGGAAAACAAAATAATTTAACACATTCACTGTTCACTGCCACGTTTCTTTTTCTTGTTTATTATTGTCCGTTGGACAATTGAAAACCGAACAAATAGCCATACTTGAAGAAATTTATAAAATATGATTGTTACAATTTAAAAAATATTACCGTTAAATAAGTAAAGCATAAGAAACACGCGTATTACAAATTGTTTTCATTGAAATAAATTTGAAATGTCAAACAAGTGTAATTCAAATGACGTCATGCGCAGAAGATGAAAAAAAAATTGCGTGGGAGTATAATACCTTGTATTCTGTATATCTTGTCCCAGTCCTGTTGTATAGTGCAGAAGCATGAACCCTGACAAAATCGGATGAAAGTGCCTTAGGCTGTTTCGAGAGGAAAGTTCTTCGGGTCATCTTTGGCCCCGTGTGCATTGAAGGGGAATGGCGAAGAAGATACAACAGCGAACTTTACGGGTTGTACAACGACATGGACCTAGCCAGAAGGGTCAAGGTCCAGAGACTCAGATGGCTCGGTCATCTAGAGCGAATGGACACCAATGCTCCGGCCTGGAAAGCCTTCGACACTATTCTCGAGGGACGTAGGAGGAGAGGAAGACCGCGACTCAGGTGGCGCACTCAAGTGGAAGAGGACTTCAATGAACTTGGAGTGCAAAACTGGAGACGACTAGCTAAGGACCGAGCTAGCTGGCGGAGACTGTTGATTGAGGCCCAAGTCCACAACGGACTGTAGCGCCACCTTAAGTAAGTAAGTATGATACGACTGTGAAAAAGTTTCTTAAATGCGTGGTACGAAATGATGGGATGTCAACAAACAATTCATGGTTACTTCGCATAGTACGGACGTTATTAAAAATTGGACTTTTTAGATAACCACCTCTTACAAAAAATACTTTTGCTCTCTTGTAATAATAAAGATATCTCACTGGTAAAATACTAAACGATCTAAATAATTGCATAGAGTTAGAGTCCCGATTAGCTCCACATACCTTTCTTACAGCGCATTTCTGCAAGACGAGAAGAGGATGAATTTTGTTGTTATAAGCTCTACCCCAGCATGTTATTCCATACTGCAGTTTGGAATGGAAAATACCAAAATAAACAATTTTTAAAGTATTGTCGTTGCAGTACTTTTTTAGATGATATAAGCTGGGAATAGTGGAACGTAGGTACTGTTTCAGAGTTGTGATATATATATTATCATCAATTAGGACCCCAAGGTATTTGTTTCGTAGCCCAGCCATCAATACCAACACACAACACAAAACCCTTTTGGAAAATAAAAAGACATTACATTTTATAGTGGAAAAACTACTGATAAAAAAACCACTTTTAAAACACTTTATTCTTTCCGATAGATAATTCTTTCCATGTCTTTCCATGGCTACATTCCGATTCTAACTAACTCTTTCTTTCGATTTCTTAGGCTTATTCGAAGCTTTTCGAATTCGAAAATGCTTCTCTTTCGATATATTTAAAATTCTTTATAATCATCGAACCCGAGAGTTACCATCTCTCGTTGTTCGATACAGTCCCGGCGAAAACCTACGGTTTTCCACCCTTTCGCATTTTATTAATAATCTTTCCTACTAGTCATATCAAATATATATTAATTTTAGTCTATCTTACAATCTTATAGTCTCTACTCTGTAGGCAGGATACAGATCTTCTGCACCGGTCTTGTCAGCTGGTTGGTTGCGGTAGTCACGACTACGTTCCTCACCAGTCCGTCTTTGCTCCGAATCAATTTAGAAATACGTCCCAACGCCCATGCCGAGGGCGGGAAATTCTCACTCTTCATTATGCATAGCTGTCCCTCTTTCAAACCATATTTCTCTTTCCGCCATTTCTTTCTTTCCAACAGAGTGGTTAAATACTCCTCTTTCCATCTTGTCCAAAAATGGGCAAGCATTGTCTTTCGCTCTTTCCATAGTCTTACTCCATGCGTATTTGGCAACTCACCAGTAGCAAATGGCAGGGGAAGCACCAACGGCTCGCCAACCAGAAAGTGTCCCGGCGTTAGCGCCTGCAGATCATTTGGGTCGTCACTGATGGGATTTAGCGGCCGAGAATTCAAAATGGCCTCTATCCCTGTAAGCAATGTTAATAATTGTTCATATGTCAGGACCCTTGCTCCTATTACTCTCGTCATGTGAAACTTCATCGACTTGACTGCAGCTTCGTATATTCCACCTTGATGTGGTGCCGCAGGTGTCATGAACTTCCATTCTGTCCCCTTTCTACCAAGGAAGTCCAGGGTGTCTTTCGTATGCCAGATCTCTTTCGCTCTTTCCAATTCTTTTGCAGCACCGACAAAGGCTGTACCATTGTCGCTGTAAACTCTTT
This sequence comes from Sphaerophoria rueppellii, assembly GCA_920937365.1. NCBI lineage: Eukaryota > Metazoa > Arthropoda > Insecta > Diptera > Syrphidae > Sphaerophoria > Sphaerophoria rueppellii. The sequence goes on from CAKKXW010000001.1 coordinate 72,814,810, forward strand.
CACATCTGCCTCTGCGTGCTATAAATCTTTCATAGCAGGCAATGAAGGCTGCAGAACTAAGATTTGATACTATATCAATATGTATTGCTCTGGTCTTGAGACAGACAAAGACTGCTACCCAGCATTTCTGTCTTATTATCTGTTGACCAGCTCTGTCTATCATCTTTATCTCGAATGGTCCAGCGTAATCTACTCCAGAGTGTAGAAAAGCCTTTCCTGGTGTTACTCTTTCCTCTGGCAAATCAGCCATCAATTGTGTTTCGAAGCGATGGTTGTAGCGTACACATACCAAGCACTTGTGTAGAAACATCCTCAATTCGCTCCTTAGCCTCGGGAGCCAAAATCTTTCCCGTATGTGCTGCATCATAAGCTGTACAGCTCCATGTTTTGTAGCTCTATGAGCACTGTCCATGATCAGCCATGCTAACCGTGAACCCTTGGGCACGATTGCTGGATGTCGTCTTTCATATCTCATGTTTGCTCTTTCCAGTCGTCCTCCAACCCTTAGTATGCCTTTGTCATCTAGCATGGGCTTTAAGGACTCTATGTCGCTTCTTTCAGGTAAACACCCGTCTTTCTTTAAATATGTAATGTCTTTCGCGAGATGTCTTTCCTGTTCTTTCCTTAATATGTAATCAATTGCCTGCCTCTTCTCAAAGGATGTCAGCTGAATACATGTCTTTCCAGTTTTTTCCTTCTGACGCTTGGAGCGCCTATATTTCTTTCCATATCTTCTTTCCTCTTCCTCTTGTCGCTTCGCCTTTGCTCTCAATGAATTAACATACAGGAAGATGAAGCCTATTATGTTTACTGCTTTTTCTAATGTGTGTGCGTATTCAACCACTGATACACTCTCTCCGTCTTTCATACGTATTGATAACGGCTCTGTGAATTTCATTATCGCAAGCACTCTCATCTCATCCCTCCCCCCATCTGCAACATTTGGCACAAAATGTTCAGATTTCCAAGAGGATCGGGCATGCTGCAGCCAATCTGGTCCGTACAGCCAAAGCTTGTTATCAACTAGAGCCGAAGGTTTCACTCCTCTGCTTAGGAGATCGGCTGGATTGTCTTTCGTGTTTACGTGCCTCCACTTTCTTATCTCTGTATTTGTTTGTATGGATGAAACCCTGTTCGCTACAAACGTCTTAAGGCTGTAAGGTAACTTGTTGATCCAATGCAGTGTTACTAGAGAATCTGTCCACAAGTTGTATTCAACGTCTTTCCAATCCATTGCGGTGATCACATTGAGGATCAATCTTCCTAGAAGCTCCGCTGCGGACAATTCCAACCTAGGAATTGTCACCGTCTTCAATGGGGCCACTCTTGTCTTTGCTACGAGAATATTCGTAGTGATCTTTCCATTAGGACTCTCCGTCCTGACATAAATGACAGCACCGTATGCTTTCTCTGAAGCATCGGAGAAGCCGTGTAATTCTTTCCGAACACAAGGAGATGTACTTAGCCATCGATCGATTCTAATATTCTCCAAGTGTATTATGTCTTTCCAAAAGTCTTTCCATCTTTTCTGTAGCTCTCCTGTCAATTCCTCATCCCAATCAATGTTCAAACGCCATATATCTTGGATGATGATCTTTCCTATTATTGTTGTTGGCGCTATGAATCCATTCGGATCATATAATTGCGCAATACAACCGACAATTTTTCTCTTTGTCATTTGCTCTATCGCCGGTGCCTTTACTACAAAGGTGAATTGATCTCTTTCCAGGAGCCATTTAAGCCCCAAAATCGAAGTCTTTCCGTCATCTTGAAATAACACCGATGATTCCTCTTCATTGTTCATGTTCTTCATTAGAAGTCTGGAATTGGATTTCCACTTTCTCAATTCAAATCCTGCACCCTTGAGTACAAGATCGATCTCTTTCGACAGTGTTGTTGCTTCTTCTACGGAATCTGCACCGGTTGTACAGTCATCCATGTAAAAGTCTTCCATTATTGCCTTTGCGGCTTTTGGAAACTCTCTTTCCGCGTCTTTCGCACATTGTACAAGCGCTCTTACTGCATTGTATGCTGACGAAGTCATCCCGTAGGTTACGACTGTCAGCCAATATTCTCTTAGTCTTTCCTTGGGACTCTCTCTCCAAAATATTCGTTGCAAGTCCCAATGTTCTTTCGCTACTTTAATCATTCTAAACATCATCTTTATGTCTGCGTTTATGGCGATCTTGTGCCGACGGAAACGCATTAAAGTCTCAGATAGATCTTTCTGTAATTTTTCTCCGTTCATTTGTATTTCATTTAGTGAAATACCCTTGCTCGTCTTACAGCTAGCGTCGAAAACGACTCTAAACTTTTTCGTCACACAATGATGAGGTATGTGATAGATGATATTTCCTCGGGCTTCGCCCTCAACCGGCCTCATATGCCCTAGTCTTTCGTACTCTCTCATGAAGTCTATGTACTTCTCTCTCAATTCACTATCACTAGATAGCCGTCTTTCCAGCGCGAAAAATCTGCGTTTCGCTATGATCTCTGAAGTACCTATGTCTTTCCCATATTCCTTCAACGGAATTGTAACTACATACTTTCCGTCTCTGTCGCGCTCGCATGTCTTAGTAAAGTTCTGTTCTACTAGCTCTTCTTCTTCCGTTCTCGTGGAAGCGAGCCCAATGTCATCTAATGACCAGAATCTCTTGAGTGCTTCGTGCAGCTGATCGTTATCTATGCATGCTACCAATACTTGTTCGTTGTCTTCCTTATCTTTCAATCTTTCCTGCTCACCGATAACAATCTTTCCAAAGACGGTGTCCATGCATAGGACACCTGATTGATGCTTTCCCTCGACTGAGACCAACATCTCTGCTAGGAATTTACACCCAAGCAGGAGATCGATTGGACCGTCTTTCCAATAGTGAGGATCAGCTAACAGCGATTCCTCTAATAGGTCTTTCTCTATCCCAGTTGCATCATGCCTCAACTGCCATTGACTTGCCTTAGGCATGATCCAAAAAATCTGTTCAATCGATAGGCTTGCGTCGAACCAGGGGCAAACCTTGAGGACGACTTGGTGCTTGATGTGACAAGGTACTCCATCAAAACCGATTATCCTTCTTGTCACTTGCCTTCTCGGTAGTGACAACCTTTCCCATAATTGATGGCTAACCAAATTGGGTTGAGCCCCAGTATCCAACAAGGCTCGGAATGGCCCTTCCTTCTTTCCATCTATGTCTATTCTTACCTGCGCCGTTGGCGTCAACACTATACCTTTTCTTTCCCTATCAATAAAAGAATTTGAATAAACTGCTAGGTTTTCTTTATTTCTTTTAAAATTGTCCCATGAGGCCACACTCCCCTCATTGGACGTAGAGGTTTTTCTTTCCCTGTGCCATTGTCTTTCCGTCTTAGTGTCTTTCCTTTCTTCGTTCTTTCCTTGGTCTTTCCTTGGTGACATGCGGGCCCTCTTGCGCGGCGGCATGCCTAGTCAATCCCTCTTTTGCTTTCCGTCTTTCGTAGAAGTCTTTCGTTTATGCTGCTCCTGCACGCGGTAGGCTGTTGCTCCTGCTCTCTGCAGATCTATCATTGGACAGAGCATACTATTGTGCATCTGCCTGCCTGGGCATCGGATACATGGCCGCTGATAACAGTCTTTGATGGCGTGCCCTAGCTTCAAACAATTCGGGCAAAGCCCTTTCTCCTTGACCACATTATTCCTCGCCATTAGATTCAGGACCTGGAACTCTGGGCAGTTCCAGATTGGGTGGTCGATGGATCGGCATACATTGCATGGCATCTTTTTGACCATGTCTTTCTCATTGGGTCTGGGCTGCATGATACCCGACTCCGTCTTTCTTATTGCCTGTCTCGACTGCTGCGATGTCGATGGCCTCTCTCCTCGTCTTTCCTCTACGCTTTCCAGGGCTGCTGCGCGTCTCTCCAAGAATGTGCAAATTTCCTTTACCGTTGGGAACTCTGAGGCTCTCACCTCTTCCCATTTGCACGCTGTCTCTCTGTCCAGCCGCTCATGCAACATGTGAACTATGATCATGTCCCAATGTTCAGTAGGGACGTCTTGGGCTGCCAGCTGACGCAATGTTTCGTGAGTCACATTGGACATCCGTTGCAGCTCATCTGCCCTCGGAGGGCCCTGCAACATTGGGAGCTTGAATAGTTGCCTCAAGAGCTCTCTGCATGTGGCGTATTGCCGATGATATAAGTCGTTGAGTCTCTGCCAGGCCTCATTGTAGTTCCTCTCCGACAGTTGCCATTCTCCCAGCGTACGGGCGGCTTTGCCAACCAGCGACGACTTCAGGTAAGCGAATTTGTAAGCAGGGCATATGCGGTCATTATCATGGACCGCAGCCACAAACCGGTCACGAAAACCTTGCCATTTCGTAATGGCACCGTCAAATTGCCCCCAGGTGTTCTTGACATCATGCTGGGAGAATGGCATGTTGACTTGTACCGAGATTGGCTGTGCCTCTTTCCTTCCTTCGTCTTTCCGTCTTTCAAGTTCAGCTTGCTTCTTCTTCAGTGCTGCTGAGGCAGCGAAGTAGCACTCTTCTGCTTCCGCGAACTTCCTCTCGACTTCGGCAAGCTTGAGTTCGTCTTGAGTTTTGGCGATTTCTCTCTCTCCCGCTTTAACCTGGACCAAGCATCGTTGAGGGCCTCGAGCCTTACTTCGATGGCCTCAAGTCCGCTGTTCTCGAATACCTCTGAGCGCGTAAAAATAGCCATGCGAGACATTGCGTTACATCCCGCTTTAAAGGCATATTCATAGTTTTCGCCTTCCATTGTCTTTCCTCTTTCGAATGGTCTTTCCTCTGTCAATGACAATAAAAGAAATAAAATCAAATGTAATTTGAGTTAAAAATAAAAAAAAACCTGAGGGGAAAAAAAAATATAGTTGTTGGCTGTGTCGCTAGATTGTATGTTTTTTGCTTTGGTCTAATATGCTAGTCCTTGACTGACAGACCTCTTTCTCTCTTTCCTATATTAGCAACTCGCACCATTGTGCTTGAGTTCCATTATTTCGTCTTTCATTTGTCGGCAACTCGCACCACTGTGCTTTGAGTTCCGGTCTTTCCTCTTTCATTTACGATAACTCGCACCACTGTGCTTGAGTTTCGTTCTTTCCGTCTTTTATTTACGACAACTCGCACCACTGTGCTTTGAGTTTCGTTCTTTCCGTCTTTTATCACGACAACTCGCACCACTGTGCTTTGAGTTTCGTTCTTTCCGTCTTTTATCACGACAACTCGCACCACTGTGCTTTGAGTTTCGTTCTTTCCGTTTCGTGCATGCGATTTTTCTCTACACTCAACTGTCGCAAATAACCAACACATCAACCGCTCAGCGTGCTTACTTTATTTTTCATCCCTATCTTTCACATACACACCACATACACACATTCTTCGTCATCTTGCTGCCTGAAAACACAAATCACACACAAAAATAATCTGAATCACACGCGAATAGTTGGATTGTTGGTTCCTTGCGCCTTTTTGTATTAACTAACTAAAAAATTATCCCTACGACACAGCACAACACTCATTATAACATTTTTTTTTTATTTTTGATTTTCTTACCAATTTCTTAGGTCTTTCCTTGTTGTTGTTTTCTTTTATCTTTCCTTGCAATTTAAGCACTTTTATTTCTTTCCAGTTATAGGGTTTTTCTTTCCGATACAAGTTTTCCTTTCACAATTATCACTGCTTAAAATGGCAAAACTACTTTTACGTCTTTTTTCTTTTGTTTATTATTATCGTTTGGGATTTTTTTTTTTTTAATATTTTTACTTGATGTGGTGAACACTTGAAAAAACTGAACTAATGCAACCAGCGTACGAAAGTCAAATGACGACGCTCATTGTACTGAAAAATAGCCTCCCTTATTTACTGTGCCGGTTGGCATAGTTCTTTCCCTTTCTTTCCTATTAGCCTTACCTAACATGCGCGTCCGCATTATGTACGAGCACACAAATAACAGAAAAAAGGGGTATATGAATGTGCGTCGTTCTCTTAGATTCGTTGCCACAGCGCAGGTGTTCATTTTTGTCTTTCGTTCGTTTTTCTTTTTGTCGTGCGCTTGTGTAATAAACTCGAGGGGAAAAAAAAGTATATGTCGATTTTGTTCGTCGTGACGACGGTCACGTAGCTGAATGTCTTTCAGTATGTCTTTCGTATGTATGCATTTTATTTAGGGAAAAAGATGCTCGAGGCAATGTCTTTCGTTCTTGTGTTTGTTGTTATATGCGTACATGTCTGTGCATGTTTTAATGCAATGTCTTTCGTATTATATTTTGTTCGTGTATTCACGCCTGTGCATGTTTTCTTTCGCAGTTTTTTTATATATTACAGTGATTTTGTCTTTATTTTTATATATTTGGGTAGCAACGATTTCGTTGTTTACCGTAATCATGACGCTATCTTTCCATGTATCTTTCCATGCGACAATATAAACTAATAAATATTCTTACCAACTTTCATAATGCGCATATCCATGTATGGTTTTATATTATGATTAATTTATTAATCTGCACAGTGGACTGTATTTCTTTCCTCTTTTGCTTCTCGAGAATGCTAAAATGCTACATTTTAGTACTTACATGTATGGTTTTCTTTCCAAATTCTACATTTTCTTTCACTGATTTTAAAATGGCTTTTTTATTTCTTTCCACTTACTGAGTCGTCGATCCGACTCGATATGGACCAAATGTTTCGTAGCCCAGCACTCCATAACAACACACAACACAAAACCATTTGGAAAATAAAAAGACATTACATTTTATAGTGGAAAAACTACTGATAAAAAACCACTTGAAAATAAACTTTATTCTTTCGCTGAAACTCTCCATGTCTTTCCATGGCTACAATTCGTTTGCAACTAACTCTTTCTTTCGATTTCTTAGGCTTATTCGAAGCTTTTCGAATTCGAAAATGCTTCTCTTTCGATATATTTAAAATTCTTTATAATCATCGAACCCGAGAGTTACCATCTCTCGTTGTTCGATACA
>CAKKXW010000001.1:72822282-72893333 GCA_920937365.1 Sphaerophoria rueppellii
ACGTGGCCATGGCGTCAAGGCCTTGAAGACGATTTTCTAAGAACTTTTCCAGTTCTGCATACGATGGAATTGAATTTGGGCTTTCAAGCGAAGTTTCCCAATCCTTGATGATAACCGGATCAAGCTTTTCTGTGACGTGCAATATTAACCAATCATCCCACTTATCTGTAGGTCGACCTAGTTGTTTCAACGCTCGAACAGCTTCTGTGGTTCCGTCGAGAACACGACGTAAAGCTTCTGGCGACTCATAAGTCATAATCGGAAGCTTGATAATGTCTCGAAGATATTGTTTAATTAGCTTACGTTTATTGTCGTAGCGACCCTTTAAAATATCCCAAGCAATGTTAAAGTTGTCGTCATTAATCTGAATATTTGTAAGAACATTCGCCGCCTCACCAGTAAGGCTACAATTCAGATAGTGTAGACGTTGCACATTGGAAAGCAAGGAATCGTTTATGACACAACTAGTGAACATATCCTTGAAATTAAGCCACTTATCGAACGAGCCATCGAAAGTCGGCAATTGAAGCTTTGGCAAAATAGATTTGACGTTGCCTCCACCCCCGCCACATACACCATGTTGAATGGGAGTTGAATGAGACATAGATGAAGTATTCGGTGCAGATGTGGATAATTCATCGATAACATCATTCAACTCTCCTAATGCTTCGCAATACGCCGATTCAATTTTGGAAAAACGATCATCTGAGAGGAGCCTTTTGATATCCTCTTGGTTGACATCGGTGACCTCGAGCGTTGCGATATGATCGTGTATGTCATTGAATTTACTCCAGTACTCTTCCAGAAGTTTTCTTCCTACCAACAAAGTATCCTTTGGTCTGCCTAGCCTTAGAGACCTTTTGCGTGTTAGCTGAGAAATTACATATAAGTTTCGAAATCGACTCCTCTTTGGCCAGCGCCATTATTCCTTTTGAACCTTTCCAAAAGAAAAAGGAAAATTATATAAATTTTCAGAGAAACCAGGTTCCCCGCAAGGGATGCCAATGTTTGAAACGTGAAAAGGTTTCAAGAAATATTTAAAGAGAATCGTCGAAATATATATAAAAGTTTCCCAATTAAATGCAATATCAAAAAAGACGTCTTACTCCATACACGTTTTATTTAAGAAGAGAACATTTCTTTCTAGAATTTACATGACAGAAGTTGACATTAGCTGCGTTTTATTATCACCATGATCCAGATCAGATCATTGATTTATATGTGTAACAACAACAAAATGAGATCCTGGTTTTCACTTGGATCAATTTTTGTGATCCAAAAATTAGTTCTTCTTCCGCACACAAGTTGAAACGTTGGCGTATATTTTCAATAAAAACCGTGCTGCCACTTTCACACATTCATCTATCCGGTAATGAAATATTTTTTCAATTACATAGCAAAAACTTTTCCCCTAAAAAAACAACATAATAATCGTTGAAAAAAAATGTCGTAGGGCAACTTCGATCGCAAAAAAAAATACAAACATCTTCCAAACTCGAAGTAAAAGAGAAATTGATGATAGAAGCTGTTTTATTTTCTGATCTGATGACATTTCTTGATTCATTCCCAGAATTATCTTAAATATGATACTTAAAGATTGCAGCGCTGTCTCCTACGTTTTACTTAGTAGTAATACTTCTCAACAGTACCCAAATGCTGGAAGATACCCTGATTATCGGGCTTTTATAAATGTGCAATGTGCATTGTGCATCAAGCGATTCGGAAGTGCGTTTACCCTTACAATGAACTGATTGAAGAACAAGTGCAGATGGTATTGAAGAAGTAATCACAGAAATTGAAAACGATTCAACAACATCGTATGATGATGGTTCAAACATTTACTGTTAAAAAAAAATAAATAAAATATGTTTGTACTTCTAAATGGCGTTTCTGCATTCTTTCTTATTTAAAATGTTTCTGCCGTATTTATTAGATTTCCTTAAAATGGTTCTCAAAGGTTTTTTAGTTAAGCTTGCTTAAATATTAAGGCAGCCTTTAAGCAACGTTACTTAAATTCTTATTTATTATCGAGTATCAACTGATATTTAGTTAAGCGACGTTTTCCTAAAAAAAGTAATAGAAACGACGAATGTATTACGGGAAACTTTCAGTTTTAATTTGTCAAGAGTCAAATTGAACGTCATGAAAAAAAAAAAAAATAAAAAAAATAAAACGCGCCGGTGCAGTTTCTTCCGAGGAGGAAAGAAAGGATTATGACGACACGACGACGATCACACTGAAAATAGACTAAGCAGCCGCTGCTTCAGCTGAACTGAGCAAATGCTGAAAAAGCAATAAAGTTCTGGAAAATGTGGGTTCAGTACAACATAAGCAACAAAAATCAAACACCGCGTCAAGAAATTGCAAGAACATCTGGAGGATGCCAACATGTCGCCGTTTCAGAATGTAATTTAAAGTTTTGTGTGAATTAGATGTGAATGATAATACATTTTGTAACATTTTTTCTAAAAAAAGCAAATGAGGATGTTTTTTTCTTTTTCTTAAAGAGAAGCTTATCAAGCTTGATTATGTTAAGACTGGGGTCATAATTACTGGAATCATAACTAGAATGATTATAAAAAATGACACAAGGCAAGCGAGATAGTTACGTGTTGGCGGCCTTATATCTTTTTTCTCACATGGAGTTTTTCTTTCCTATCCCTCGCTTGCTTTCTAGGGCTGATGTATGCTCAGTCAGTCCTGGGTGTTCTCGACTAAGCACCAAACGTCGAGTTAAAGATCTATACCAAATAACACAACCAACCTTCACTATTCGTTTAACGGCTTTTTATTTAGTAATGTCTTTAGTCTAACAGGTTTCTTATACTTGTTTATTGTATAGGCAATTTGCTTATAATACTTATTGAAAAATACCGAAAAATAATTGAAAGCTAGGTTCGATTCAATTATTTTGTGACCACTTGAATTATCGAAAAGGGAGCAAAATCAACGACCGCAATATATTAACGCTTCAGGTGACAAAAACGAGAGATCAATTCACTTAGCTATAATAATTTTATTGTTACCAGTTAGAGTTCGATGTTGCTTCCTTGGTGGTTTGTAAACGAAAAAGCAAGATTACAATGCAAAATTAAGCAAATAGGTACGTACAGTAAACATAAATGTAATGAAAGCTTAGTTTTAAGAGAGATTAACATAGATTGAGCATTGAGAGACGATTAAAAAGAGTGCAAGAAATTATACAAAAAGAGTAGTGTAAATTGTGTTTGTTTGGCAAGGTATAACATATACAAAAACTAATAATTAGTAATGAAATTAAATATAAGGCAATGAATTTAACAAATCAAATTAAATATTTTAACAAAACGAAACATTCAGCCCCCCTGGAAGACGCAGTTCTTTCAGAGAAGGGCAATAGAGCAAGTTTAATAACTGGTCGAACATATTCTCCTGTTTGGGTTGTTATCGTAGCGACTCGTACTTTATCATCAGTTCCAGGGTGTACTTCTTTTACTCGCCCAAGAATCCATTTCGCTGGTGGAAGATTGGAGTCCTTTAACATGACAACATCGCCTGGTTTTAAATTGGGCTTCCACTTTGGTCGCTGCTGTAACGATGTCAAATACTCGGAATGCCAACGCTTCCAAAAACCTTGTTTGAGCGACTGCAAAAGAGACCAATTAGTAAAAATCTTTTGATCGAGAACACAAGAATTAGGAATAGATGTCATAGTTTCACCAATCAGAAAATGAGCCGGACTCAGTGCTATCGGATCCATATCCGATGTTGGTCACATAGGTCGAGAATTCAGCAAGGCCTCAATTTGAGTTAGGAGCGTATTCATCTCCTCGTAAGTCAGTCGATGATCTTTGATGACACGATTGAGGTGAAATTTTACTGATTTCACTCCCGCCTCCCACAAACCACCAAAATGAGGCGAGGAAGGAGGAATGAAATTCCACGAAATATTGTCTTTAGATAGATGGTCGATAACGATGTCATTATGCTGTTGACTTATGAGAAGCTGGAACATTTCGTTTAGGCACCGTTTAGCACCGTGAAAATTTGTCGCATTGTCACTCCATATTTCGGACGGCTTACCACGACGCGACGCGAACCTTTCAAGAGCAGCTAAGAAAGCGTTTGTTGATAGATCACTCACCAATTCTATGTGTACGGCCTTCGTTGAAAAACAAACGAATAATGCGATATAGGCCTTATTGAACTTCGGATTTCTGCCTCGCGCTTGTCGTAAGGTTATTGGACCCGCATAGTCTACACCAACAATTTGAAATGGCCGCGAATAAGTGACACGATCTGGGGGTAGATTTCCCATTAATTGGTTCGACGTTTGTTTTTGTTGACGAAAACACGAAATACAATTGTGGATCACTTTTCGAAGCATATTTCTACAACCGATTATGTAATATTCTTGTCTTATTAGCGCAAACAAAAGAGAAACACCCGCATGACAATTGTATCTATGAAAATGATCGATGATTAGTTTTGTAATGGGACTGTGTTTATCGAGAATAATAGGATGCTTTGCAGAATAGGCGATTTGTGATTCTTGGATACGACCCCCGACGCGTAAAAGTCCTTGATCGTCCACAAATGGCGCTAATGACGCTAGTTTGTTTCCTTTTTTGAGACCCTTACCAGTCTTCAACTGATCAATTTCTACCGAAAAGCAGAGTTTTTGATAAAACTTGATTAAAATGTATTTTGCGTTAGTAAGTTCGAGAGGCGACAAAACTATATACACTCTTTTATGAACAGTCGATTTAAGGTTATCCAAAAGTGTTGTTTCATGTGAACTTAGTTTTTCATTATTTTGTTGCCTTTTCTTCAGACCGACCACTTCGCGAAGGTTTGATATATACCGATTTATAGAAGCGAGTACGCGAATACATTTCAGAAAACGCGAACAGTCATTTACTATCTGGCATAAGGGGTTCGTTGTATCAATATTAGTTGTGAGAGACATTTGGGTTTTTCGCACTTCAAAATCTTCTGGCTGAATGTTGTGAACTGAAAATTCCGATATTGGCCATTCCATGCGATCTTTTGACATCCAGATTGGACCATTCCACCAGATCTTATTTTGAACCAATCAGCTGGATTGTGTTCGGACCGTACGTGATTCCATGATTCTCTAGGTATCGAGGAGAGAATTTCCGATGTACGGTTTCCAATAAAAACTGACCACCTCTTTGGAAGGTCCGACAGCCAATGAAGGACGATTGCGGAGTCTGTCCAAGCGAAGACTTTTAGTTCTTTATCTTGTAAAGAACTTTTAAGTTTCGTTACTAATCGCGTTAGTAAAACAGCTCCACAGAGCTCGAGACGCGGAAGGGACCTTGATGGGAGCTACTTTGCTTTTTGCCGCTACAATGTTGCAGGTAATATTTCCAGCCAAATCGACGCTTCTGCAGTACACGACGGCTGCATAGGCATCGAGAGACGCGTCACAAAACCCGTGAAATTCAATATTATTTTTTGAGATCCACATGAATCGTGGAATGCTTATTTTTTCGAGTGTTGGAAGTTCATTGCGAATGAAGTGCCAATTAGTGGCATGATCGGAAGATATGATGTCATCCCATTTATACTTGGTTCGCCAAAGCTCTTGAAGCAAAATTTTTACGCCGATTACAACTGGAGTGAGGAAACCGATAGGATCAAATATCCTTGAAGACTCAGAGAGTATGTGGCGTTTTGTCGACGATACGCTTTTATCGAGGTTGACCTTATAAGAAAACGAGTCATTTGCAGGTGACCACTGCAATCCTAGAAGTTTGACCGAGCTATATTCTTCAAAATCCTTTGGCGACATTTCACGTTGTTCCTCAGGCAAGCTCAGAAGAAGAGGCCAGCAGTTTGTTGTCCATTTTCGTAGGTTTAGGCCAGCAGAGTTGAGAAGACTAGACAGTTAAAAGCCTATAGTGCTTCAAGGGCGAATTACTTGAACTTCTCCAAAGGATTCGTTGGAAATCGGCATCTTCTTTCGAGACCCTAATTTGACGAAACATTTTTTCAATATCACCTGATAGCGTATAACGATGGCGACGAAAGATCGCGCTGATATGATTTCCCTACTAAGAGCATTTCATTAAGAGATGGATGGTTAATTGAACTCTTGGCCGAACCATCGAACACTATCCTGACCTTCGTTGTGCTGCTATCGTTTTTTAGTACCGCATGATGTGGTAAATAAAAACATTTGGTAGAACATATGTTAACCTCACTTGCTGGGACCTCTTCCATATGACCTAAGTTAAGGTACTCGTCCATGAAGCTAACATATTTGTCCTTTAAATAGTTGTTCGATGCGTTGCGACGTTCCGTAGATGAAAATCGATTTAGTGCGACACTCAGACTGTTACCGAAATTAATGGCGTTGTTGGACTTAAACGGAAGCTTTGCCATGTACCTGCCGTCAGGTAAACGAGAATGGTATTTTTTGAAAATATCTTCTGCAAGTTGATCTTCTGTAGACAGTGTACGTTCTATGTCAACTTCTTCAATACGCCAAAAACGCTCAAGATCAAACGCTGATGAAGTGTCCAAAGAAACGCAGAATGAATTAACATTTTCGTTGTCAGAATGGCTAAGGTTTTCCATGCTTCCACACACAACCCAACCGAAAACAGTGGGAACAAGATCGGGCCTTCCTTCTTGTCCACGAATTGCAGCACCATTTATTAGGCTGAATAACTTATCAGCTCCGATGAGAACATCAATGTAACCGGGTACATTGTAATTGGGATCAGCCAGAGTAAACGAAGAAAAGGAATCCATTTTGGAAACCGAAGTAAACGAATTAGGAATTAACGCTGTTAATTTGGAAATCACGTAGCATTGTATTTCAATAAGTTCGTGATTTAATCGAGAGAATAGGTTAAGCGTAGTGATTCCATTCGTCACGCCAGCGGAAGTGGCTCCAACGCCTACTATAGGCACCTTTGCCACTTTACGAATCAATCCTAATCTTTGCACAGTAGTCTCAGTAATGAATGAAACCTGAGATCCCGAGTCCAAGAAGCAACCGAATGCTTTGAATAGCTCCCTTGTTATCCTGAATCTGAGCAATGTTTTTAAAATTTGGAATAGATAATCAAAGCAATGTTATTAACAATTTGGTATATAATTCAAAATTTGGTGAATCCTAGCTTAAAAGTTATAGTCGTTTTTTCTCATACTTCTATTAACAATCATTAGAATGTAGAACGTGCAACGTAACGTTGCTTAGAACTTTTATTTTTCACTTAAACTGTTCCAACTTTTATTACTCCGATTTTTTGTCTATGGGTAATTGAACCATATACAATTGGAAATGCTTAACCCGTGTACTTATTAGATACAATTTTTTGCTAATTTTCCTATGTCTTAATTTTTTGACCTAAATAACAAATGAAAAAATGCTGTTAGAAGTTTATCTTACTTTACAAAAAAATTCATACAGATTTAGAATTAGAAGTTCATTTTTGAGACTTTTTCCAAGTTATATCGTGACTTGTGCTTCACAACTTACATATCCATCACCTCAGTGCCCCTTCCTCACTTTGCATACAAATACTCCGCATTCGCACCTCCAATCTACAAATTCAACATTTTCGTCCTCATTCTTTGTTATTCGATGACACCAATAGTGTTTCTAACATTGGATCCGATGGGTACCCAGTATAAATTCAATAAGCTATATATTGAAATATTCAAAATATGAACAAACAAAACACGAATAGACTGTTGTGTATTGGTCTGGCAACGCTGGACGTTTTTGAATGTGACAGAGACAGAACGGGAAATATCAAAAAAGCGTAGCATTGAGTTTTGAGCAACCGACAGAAGCAGTCTACAAAATACTTTATAAGCTATAACTAAATATTAAGATAAACTCTTTGAATAAATAAACTGTACTCATATTGTATATTATATGTTGTGTTCTGAATATCAATATCCAATATAAATTGGCGACGAGGAACGAGCGAACTACACGTGAAAGTAAAGTAATCGGAATTCGGCATTATCTACATCTGCTTGGAGACACCTGGTGTGTTAACTGTGTGTTCGTTTCATCTGCATCTACATTCTGCATTCTGCGTACGCTTGCGGCGTCTTGGTAAGAAATCTACGTTTTTGGAAATAAATTACATATATCTGCTACGATGATTGGAAATATTGGTCCATTCGATCCAAAAACATCTTGGGGAAACTACATTCAGAGGGTGGAATTTTTCTTTGAAGCCAACGAAATAGTCGACGAGGCTAAGAAACGAGCTATATTTCTGGTGAATTTGGGTGAGACGGCATATGAAGTTTTGGTTTCACTGATTACACCAAGAGATCCAAAAGATTTCACTTTTAGTCAGTTGTGTGCTAAGCTGTCGGAGTATTATAATCCGACTCCAAACGAAATTGTCGAGAGATTTAATTTCAATAGAAGGGTTCAGAAGAAAGGTGAGCCATTTGGAGAATTTATAAATGATCTGCGACAGTTGAGTAAGCATTGTAATTTCACGGAGCTTGACAATATGCTTCGAGATCGTATTGTGTGTGGGGTGTATGATGAGGGTGTCCAGAGGCGATTATTTTCTGAGACAGGACTTACACTCCAAAGAACAATCGAATTATGCGTGGCTGCTGAGACGGCTGGTTTTAATGTTGCTGAGGTGCGTAACTCTACGATGGTCAAGGAGGAATTGTTAGCTGTGAGAAGTAGTGTTGAATGTAAGGGGAAGTGTTTCCATTGTGGTGAAGCTCACCAAGGAAAGGATTGTCGGTTTCAGAAGGCGAAGTGTTTCTACTGCAATAAGACAGGTCATATTGCAAAAGCATGCATGAAGAAAAGCTCAGACAACCACAATCAGAAGAAAAAAAGGGCGACCCCTAGAAAACCATTTAAAGGTAAGGCTAATGCAATTGGCTCAGACGAATCACTGCATGCGTTGAAGAAAATTTCCATGATTGGTTCCACTTCAAAAGGGAAGATTATGGCTGAACTAAGGTTGAATGGTATATCTGTTTCTATGGAGGTAGATTCGGGGGCGACGTGTTCAATCATTAACGCTAGAACTTGGGCTAAAGTCAAGAAAGCTCAAGATAAACTTGAGCCATCGAAAATGATATTGACAACTTGGAACGCCGACCGGTTGGAGTTGTTGGGTGAAACTATGGTAGAGGTAAAGTTCAAAAACATTGCTGCTAGATTGCCTGTTGTTGTTGCTGCTGAGAGGGGGTCGAATCTGCTAGGTCGCAATTGGTTCAACGATTTGCACATTTCGGTTCAAGGGGTACAAAAAATTGCTGCGTGTGAAGATGTTGACCAGGTATTTAATTGTTATCCGGAGGTATTCAAGGAAGATCTTGGAACATACATAGGACCAGGAGTGAGCATTGAATTGAAAAATGATGCCAAGCCAAAGTTTTTAAAATATAGGCAGGTGCCTTTTGCAATCAAGCCAGCGGTTGAACTGGAAATTGAGCGAATGGTCAAAGAAAATATTTTAGAACCGGTAACGTACTCTGAATGGGGTACACCAGTGGTTCCTGTTCGCAAGAAGGATGGTAGTATTCGATTGTGCGGGGATTATCGAAGCACTGTTAATGAAGCTATAAAGAAAAATGCTTATCCCATTCCTTCTATAAAAGAGATGCTTACTTTGGTCGGACAAGGAAAAGTCTATAGTAAGATGGATCTTTCACATGCGTATCAACAGCTGTGTGTGAGTGACGAAACTGCAAATATTCTTACTTTGAATACGCACAAAGGTCTGTTTAGAGTCAGAAGAATGCCATTTGGAGTGGCTTGTGCACCTATTGTTTTCCAGTGTACAATGGACAAGATTTTGGCGGGTATCAACGGAGTTGCTGCGTACATCGATGACATCATCGTGGTTGGAAACAACGAGTCTGAACATCTGGAACGATTGCATGAAGTGTTGAAGAGGTTGAACAAGGCTGGACTTACTGTGAAGAAGAACAAATGTCAATTGGGCGTAACAGATATGGAATTTTTAGGCTTCAAGGTGACATCCGAGGGAATTAAACCTTCGAATGAACGTTATAAGGCCGTTCAAGAGGCACCAGTACCAAAAAACAAGACTGAATTACAATCGTTTTTGGGAATGTTGAATTTTTACAACATGTTTATAGAACAGAAAGCCACAGTAGCAGAGCCTCTGCATCGGTTACTAGATAACAATGCAAGATGGTCATGGGGTAGTGAACATGACACAGCTTTTAAGAAATTAAAAGAACTACTGCAGTCAGATAGACTTTTAGTACATTATGATGAGACAAAACCGCTCATGCTAAGTTGTGATGCATCCCCGTACGGCTTAGGGGCTGTGTTATCACAGCAGGTAGAAGGTGAGGAGCGTCCTGTGGCATATCATTCACGTACTTTGGGCAAGACAGAACGTAATTACGCTCAGATTGATCGGGAAGCTCTGTCTATTATCAATGGTGTGAAGCATTTTCATCAATATTTGGCGGGGCGAGAATTTGTAATTTTTACTGACCATAAGCCGTTGTTAGGTCTGTTGGGCAATAAAAAGCCAATTCCCACGATGATCTCTCCGAGAATGTTGCGTTGGTGTTTGAGATTAGGAGCTTACGACTACGAGTTGCAGTATAGAAAAGGTGCTAATCATGGGAATGCGGACGGACTCAGTCGATTACCGATTCCTGGTAATGTTGAAGAACTTTTTCCACCTGCCGATATTCTACTGCTAGAAGCTGAGAACTACTACATTACGGCTGAAGATCTACAAGAAATGACAAAGAGAGATGAAATATTGACAAAAGTAAAATACTGGGTACTGCATGGTTGGCCAGTTTCAAAGGTGGAGGAGAAGTTCAAGCCTTTCAAAGCACGTTGTACTGAGTTATCGTTGCATAAAGATTGTTTGCTCTGGGGCAACAGAGTAGTGATACCTGACGAAGGGCGGCAAATTATGTTGAATTTGTTGCATGCTAATCATCCTGGCATGGTGGCGATGAAGATGAATGCAAGAAGTTACTGTTGGTGGCCAAATCTGAACAAAGATATCGAGGCTTGTGTAAATAAGTGTGTATCATGTCAAGTACATCGAAATAACCCACCGAAAGCTGCTCTACAATCGGTTGAAAAACCATCAAATCCATGGTCGACGCTGCATTTAGATTTTGCTGGGCCATTCAAGGGTTATACATTTTTGATAGTTGTTGATGCGATGTCCAAGTGGTTGGAAGTAGTTGTCGTAAATAAGCAATCATCAGCAGAAATAATAAGGCATTTAAGAAATATGTTTGCTACACATGGTATACCAGATTTAATTATTTCTGATAATGGTGCTGCATTTGTATCAGAGGAGATACAAAAATTCTACAAAGACAACATGATCAAGAATAGAACGTCATCACCTTATCATCCAGCAAGCAATGGGCAAGCTGAACGAATGGTGCAGTATACCAAGAAGACATTATCCACGTTGACAGAGGGCGATATGCTGTTGAAGCTTCAGAGGTTTTTGTTTCGCCAACATACTACAGTGCATGCTGCAACAGGAAAAACCCCGGCCGAGTTGTTGATGAATAGGAAGCTGAGGTCATTATTAGACAAGATACATCCCTTCACTTTGGAAGACAATCGGAAAGACACCAAGATGAGAAGAAAGTGAAGCAAAGATGTTTTTCCGTAAATGATCCAGTATATGTACGAAACTATGGCAGGGGAGAGAAATGGTTGGAAGGAACAGTGGTTGAGGTCATCGCTCCAGTGACGTATCGAGTAGTAGTCGTTGATGGTAGAAGTGGGAAGCGGCATGTGAATCAGTTACGGAAGCGATATACAGATGACATATCGAAGCCGACGATGGTAACATCTGAAAATTGTAATCCTAACATTTTATATCATCCTCAGGTCTCGAGTGATACTTCTACTAAGCAACCGTTAATTGCTGTAGGGAGCGAACAATTTGGAAACCTTTCACCCGAGCCTGACGAAGTAGAGCGAATCACAGGAACACCAACAACATCTGGGTTTCCTACCGCTGAAATTGCTGTTAAGATGGAAACACCAGTTCGCAGGAGACCAGCACGGGCTAGACGAGTTCCTGTTCACCTTGAGGAGTATGAAGTCGATGTCTAGGTGGGGAGGAGTGTTGTGTATTGGTCTGGCAACGCTGGACGTTTTTGAATGTGACAGAGACAGAACGGGAGATATAAAGAAAGCGTCGCATTGAGTTTTGAGCAACCGACAGAAGCAGTCGACAAAATACTTTATCAGCTGTAACTAAATATTAAGATAAACTCTTTGAATAAATAAACTGTACTCATATTGTATATTATATGTTGTGTTCTGAATATCAATATCCAATATAGACAGACCTTTTATGTATTTAATGAAAAGTGTACGCAATTGAGGCACGAATTTTAAGTTCAACTTAGTTTTTCTTATCATTACAAGGCAATAAAACCGAAAAAACAATTTAAACAGCATTAAAACGATAACTTTGATTATAAATGACGAGTTGTGTGTTGTTGTTGTTGAGAACTGTTGAAAGCAAAAGTATTTTGCTTTTAATGGCATGCTTTATGGTTCGTACTTGAAGATCTTGCTCTGGTTGGATTTTCGACCGTCATTATCGGTGCTGGTCTACAAGAAGTACTGTGTGACGAGTTTTTTCGTTTCCTCGGATTTGGCATCGAGTTTCTTCCATCCGTATTTGCCTGTCGGGAAAGAGACGGAATGCAATTCCTAGCGCCGCCAAGCCCACATGTAAAAGATGCTGTTGTTTTTGTCCTCGCCGAAGAGGCGGACAGAGGCGAAGGCCTGCTTGCGCATCTCATCCAAACGCTGGAACATTACAGGTTTGGGATTGCAGATTGTATTTATATGAATGTTCGTGATCGAACTTCTCGAAGAAAAATGGAGTGGAACTGAAGTCGTCAAAATTTAAAGCGCCCTTGGGCATGGCATCGAAAGATCCTTTGATTTCGGTTCTTCTCCGTTCATGTTTATCGTGCTTGTATTCTTGTTTATTATGTATTTGTTGAAACTTGAAGATCTCATATTGCATGCACATTTCCTGAAAATAAAAATAATAAAGCGAATAATATAAGTTATTTGAGAAAAACTTACCAAGAAGGAAATTCCCCCAATCCCAATGAAGATGTGAAATTATAAAATTTATTGACAACAACTGTCATTTTAAATTCACAAAATGACATTCCGAATGACTCCGAAGTAAGCAGTTTTTGTTCAGGGATGTTATCGTTTTGATAACGTTACGTCATTTTGAAATTGCGTTACGTAATTGTTTATAATTTTTAATTTGTTAAATAACTAACAAATTAAGATTTACTAAATTCTGAAAATAGTTACGATGGATTCACCAAATTCAGGCGCATCTTTTGGTACCAAAATTTTTGAAATTCAGAACAAGTGCTGCTAAGTATACGCCTTACGTTATTTTGTTAATAACTTTTAAACTATGATTCACTAAATTCTAAAATTGATTCACTAAATTTCACCAAATTCTCACCTAATTATTTGCATCAAAAAAATTGAAATTCCTCACAGAGTGCTGCTAAGTATATGGCGGTGCCCGAATATGGTTCACTGTATATTCTTTGTTCTGTTTTCATTTTTCGTTTTATTTATGTAATGTTTTTCACAGTTTGTATGGTTTTCGTGTTCTTTTGTTCACTGTTTGGGTTTGATAAACTTTTTCGTTTCTTTTTTGTGTTTACATTAAGTTTTAAGTTTTGTTACAAAAAAAATTTGTTTTTTCACTGGGACCACTGACCGCACTCCAATATTGTACACTTAACCTTTTCTTTCTTCCCCATGCCGACACCCGAAGTGCGTTTTTGCGCTGACGATAGTTGACTATAGTTTTTATGTCAAAAGGAAAGTGGTTGATGTGTCATAGTTGAAATAGTTAGAAATAGTTGAAATCATCAAAAAACGCTTTTTAGTTAGGTTTGGTTGATCTGTCAAACCAGAAAAAAAAAACAAATCCTTTAGATTAAAATTTTCTTTTCTTTTCTTTGGATCATAATAATTGAAATGGATAAAGAGACAACAATTTTTGTTGCTCTATATTTATTGCAAAAATTCAAGAACGATCTTGGTATTGTAAGATTTTAAAGACAATTGAGATGAGAACATATTTATTTATTTTTGAACAACCTACAGCAAGAAAAGAAAAGTGAAAGAGACTGAAGACAACCCTCCATCAAGAAATCTTCAAGCTATTCCAAGTAAGCCAGCTCCTGATATTCTCCTAATTTCGGCTCCCAGATTCAGCGAAAAATTATCAACACCAATATCTAGTTCGTGATTTTATATAAATAAACGAAAAAGTCTTTATTCTCTGAAACTAATTAAACATTTTTTATTGCTGACAGTCAAACAAAAAAACAATGAATTCAAATATGTATGCCGATTTCGTCCTTCATTCATTGATTTGGGTTTTCTTATGCTTGAATTCTGTAAGAGCGTCATTGAGCTTCCTCTCCGATGATCTTCGTGATCTTCGTAATTTCCTCCGCAGTCAGCTCCATTCATCGCTGCGTCAATTTCTTCTCATGCAGAGCAACTTCCATTTGCCGTTCGTGGCGACTGACGTTCGAAAATCATTATGTTCATGGGCAGTGGCCAACTTGTCCTCCAAAACCATGTCCATGTCCTCGAGTTTTTCGATGGGTTTTTGTATATTAACCGTACGTAGACGCTGACTGTTTTGGCCATCTTTGGCGGCCTGCAAGTCGCCACGCAGTTGCAGTTGAAATAGGGGTGTTTGCGAATTGCAATATAGCCAATCCGATTGGAAGGGTTTGTGACCGGTGATAGAATGAGATTCTTGAAATTCGCGCTGAATTTTAAGTCACTTGGAAATGTGATAATTTCCTTGGTGAGTATCTCCTCGTAGTGACTGAGGATTTTCAGTTTGACTCGTGAAGCTTTAAAATTTGTAAGGGGAACCTTATTTTCTTTATATTTTTGTGATGGAATATTTTTAATTCAAGACGAACAGAAATCCTTTGATTGGAATTAAATTTGCGGCGGCACGGATACGGACAACTACGACGGTAAAAATGCACGAACAGAATGTTTTTTTTTTTTTTAATTCCAGATTGATAGTCATTAAAAACACCAATAAACAGAAAAAAAGACTTTGACACATCAACCATTTTCAACTCACCTCCTGAGTAGAGTTGGGAATAGTTAGAAATAGTTACGATTTGACACTTTAACACTGACCGCAAAAACGACAATTGTGGTTACGAAACGAAACTATTGGCGTGCAAAAACGAGAAATAGTCAACTATAGTCAACTATAGTCAGCGCAAAAACGCACTTCTGTCAGATCAGACAACTCATCCCAATCTCCGATCAAAGAGCGTGATCTCTAATCTTTTGTGTCCCCATCGACTTCGACCTAGCGCCACCTACTTACAAGCAGAGAAAGCTATTGTTTTGCATAAGTTTGCATTGAGACAAAACGTTTGATGGAGAAGAGAAAATTGAAATCGTCTATCTTGATAATGCCTACCCCACTGATAAGTTATCTTTGAAGATGACAAACGATGGTGGTGCCATCTATATAATTATCACAGAAACAGTCTTTCTTACGATGCTCGTATCCTAGCTTGGTTTGACAGATCTTCTATAAATGGGTGAAATGATTATCTTTGGCCTTCGGATCGGCCTTCGCAACACACCATAAGAACTGCTGAAAATGATTTTTCGCAATTGCAAAAAAGGATGTGGAGCGTCTTGCGGATGCAGAAAAGCTGCTCTGTTTTGTTATACTGCCTGTGGAACGTGCAGTGGAGATAACTGCCAAAATAGCCCTCCAATTCAGCCAGAAGATGTTGAATGTGACAGCAACTCTGAAACTGAGTCATGAATAATAATATAATATTATTATTCATGACTCAGTTTCAGTTTAATAATAATAGTACGTACAGTTTTGTATAATTTGTAAATATTTTATGAACTGTGAGATAAGTCCTAGAGGATCAAAAATCTTCATGATTGATTTTAGCATTTTTCTTTTGGTAACATTGCTTTCCCATCTAGCATCTCTATAAGGCCTTCGTCATACGAGATCTTGAATGCAAAGTTATCAGACACCGGGTGCCAATACATTCCTAAAATCTTGGAAACCAATTTATCGCTTTCATTAGGGTTTATACATACCAGTTTGGAGTTGACATTAGTCTCCGGCATCTGATGCATACATTCTTGGCTGTTTGACTGCATACCAACCAGATCGAAGTTCATGGAATGGCAAATTTGAAGAGCATCTCTAGTAACCCTTACGGCATCTTGTACAGAGTTGTGGCTATTAAAATAGTCGTCAACATAGGTGCGCTTAACAAGACCATCTACAGCTTCTGGGCAGTCATCCTTGAACAAGTTGGCATGATGATTCTTGACAAACTGTGCGCACGATGGAGAGCACCTTGGCCCAAACATCATAACTTGCATTATATACACCGTTGGTTGCCTTGTTGTAACTCCGTCCCTCCATAGAATGCGTTGGCATTGCTGATCTTCAGCCTTAATACGAATGCGATGAAACATCTCTCTGACGTTTCCATTCACAGCTACTTGACGTTCCCGGAACTTGAACAGGCCCGCAAGAAGAGGAACTAAATTGTCTGGTCCCTTTAGTAAATAGGTGTTCAAAGACACTCCGTTGACTTCCACCGCCACATCTGTCACACATCTAGGTTTCGGAGGATTCTTATTAGGGTTGATGATAATAAAGGTCGGCGCATACCAAACCCTTGGCTAAACTTTATCCAACTCGTCTTGGGACGCTATTCTGGCATGGCCCTTAGTGATCAGATCACGAAAATAGTCGTTCTGCCACTCCAAAAGTTGAGGGTTCTTCTTCAAAGTCTTTTCTAAGGCAATAAGACGTTTGAAAGCCATATTAAAACTGTCATCTGAAGACCACAACAGACCAATCTCATATTGTCTACCTACTTTTCTTAACGACCGTTCCATAACATCGAAGGAGCGACTTACTTCTCGACTAACAAGTTCACCTTTTGGGGGCATAACACCAAATTCCTCCGTGGTAAAGTGACGTCGAACTAGTTCGTGAAGATCCAATTCCTCTTTAATAGCTTCGTGAAACATCAACTTCATAGAAGGTTTCAACGCTGGATCCAAGCAGGACAAGCTCAATGACGGCGCTGATTAACCGAACACTATCCAACCTAAAAGTGTCTTCAACGCATGAGATTCCGAATCCTTGCCGTGCCGTTGGCCATGGCCTAAAAGGAATTTGGCTTGATCCAATCCAAGTAAAACTTTTGGTCGAGCGTCCACCAAATTCTCAAGTTGCAGACCTCGAAGGTGAGGGTGCTGGCTTTTCAAATGTGAGATATTGATAGACTGATTAGCCAATCCTAAATTCTTGATGGTGTAAACATCCTTCAAAGCATACCTCTTGCGAGTGTTCTTCCCAGATACTGAAAATGTAGTCTTCTTGCAATCCTCGACCCGAGAAACTCCCTTCGTCCACTGCAGTGTGAGTCTTTCAGATTTCCCATCCAGCCCAAGTTCTTGAAACAATTCTTCATCGATCATAGACAGAGACGACCCGTCGTCTAAGGAGGCGTAAGTGTCAGCAAACAAATCGCCATTACCATAAATCCGGATCGGCACTATCTTAAACAATATAGTGACGTCAGTGCCGACGTGGGACGAATGAACATGTGGTTGCGGAATGAAAGGTACTGCTGATGAATTTAATTCCGGCTTGTTGGAGTTTGGTGACGTGTGCAACAAGGGATGATGGCGACCACTGCAACCATCCGTGCCACATGAACGTCGTTTGGCGCACGCTTTCCATTGGTGACGTGACGGGTCCAGGCAAGTAAAACAAATAGACTTATCTTGGGCAAACCCTTGCCTTTGAGCTGGTGTCAATGCCAAAAACTCTTCGCATTGAAATAGTGCATGATATTGTCTGTTGCACTTACAGCACAAATCGGTTGACGAGGCGGAGACAGGTTGATGTAAAAGCAATCGAGATGTTTTGCTTGCACCAGATGTTTGTTTCATCTGTTCAAATCCAATTTTTAGCAGATCAGGAGGTAGATCGATGACCTTCTCTGTGAGGAATTCGGCAAAATGTTTGAAACTGGCCTTGGATAAAACTGATTTCCTCTTTTGCCACTCTTGATATAGGCCTGGACCGATTCTACAAGCTAGATTAGCCAAAACGTTACCATTTGACAAATCCTCTTCCCTGCAACGAAACCATTAATCTTAACCGCCCACAGTCGGAGCTTAGGATCACATTTTGAACTGAGTTTCGGAAGGCTAAACAACTCTGAAGTCAAGTCATGAACAAGCACGTCTGAACGCCCAATTAATATTCGCAGCGAATCCATGATAACGCCTGCAACGGAGGAATACTTCAGGCGATCACTTACCGTATGATTTGCCTCCCCCTTCAACGCTTTACGCAACCGAGCTACGTTATCCTTGTCGCTGTATTGACCCTCAACTGAGGTTGATTTATAGACCTCTTCAAAATATGGCCATTCTCTTCTGTTCTCACCTGAGAATTGTGGAAGTTCTTGCACATTGTTTCGGTTAAGAATCGTCAGAAGAGCTGCCATATGTGGGTCTCGAACAGAACTGACACCAACTTCTGAAAGCTTTTCGTTAAAATCTCGCACCGGTGTAGACTGAATTGGGCGTGGATCATCTTCAATTCGTGTCACCGAACCGCTTAACAGAGCCTGATGGTATAATTGAATTTCCTCTATTAGCTGCGTTTTATTATTCTCACTAACCCATATGGGTTAATTTTTTGCAGACAAAGCAACAACAACGTGTAACCCCGATTTGTTATATATTTAACTCTAAAATGTGTTCTAACTATGGCGGATAGATGGCGAGTGTGAGACAAAAAATGTGGCGGCACTGAGTCGATAGTCGCGCCTCTACCAATCAACATCAACAAGAAACCAAGTTTCTAGAATTTTCCATCATTTGAAAAAACCAAAGTCACAACGGACAACTCTTTGGAATATTCCATGTACGGCTTGCTTGAATTTTAAAGCGTCACTTCGTTTTTGGTATTGAACAGCTACAGACAGCTAAACTTAAATCCTGCCAAAATTGTTTACTTTTTAATAAATATATTTGTGATTTCAATAAAACAAACAATAAACTTTCAAATTATTTTCTTTTGATTGTCAGTGACAGTTCTTTCAGTGGTTGCTTGTGAATTCACTCAGTTGTTGACAAATATAGTTGGTGCCCATGTAACGGCACCACAAATTGGTGACCCCGACGTGATACAACTGAGTTCCAACCATCTCAAAAACAATAACCATCAACCAGCCATCACAAAAACCATAACAGCAAACTCAACTATAATAATAAAAAAAAAAAAACAGCCAGAACACGTAAGTTGTTTTATTTTTCAAATATATTTTAAAATGACTGCCCGAACGCCAATAAAAACTTTGGAGTCAAGAGAAACGGCTGAAGAAGACAAGACCCCAGTCGATGAAAACTTAAACAAAAGCCTCCTTGACTTAGACAATGATTCGTTGCTAAATAACTTCAACCACGCATCTTCTTGTAGTGGTCCCTTGCATCCTCCGTTGTCTGGTACCACATATAACGGATCCCGTCAAAACTCCGACTCTAAAACACTAATACCGCCTGGTGCAATGTTTATGCCTCAATACCACAACCATGTGCAGCAAGAATAGGTGTACGCCGTCAATCTGCATCTTCCGCAATTTTCGCCGGAGACCCCAGAACTTTGGTTCGCTATAGCAGAAGCTGACTTCAAGCAGCGACGCACAAAAATATAATCAGCTCCTCAAAGCCTTACCACTGCATATTGTAAACAACACTCCAGCACACGACAAATACAAGACACTCAAAACTGCAATCCTCGAGCGTTTCTCTGAGTCTCGACAAAAACAAATTCAAAAGCTACTCCGAGAGAAGGTCCTCGGCAACAAAAAACCTTCTCAGCTTCTCAGAGAAATGCGAGAGTTGGCAAAAAACGCAGTGAGTGATGAAGTGCTACATCAGCTTTGGACTGAACGGCTGCCTGAAAAAATTCGTCCTTTGCTCGTCATCTCGGACAATTTGAGCGACCTTAAAGCCCTAGCGGAGACTGCTGATCGCATCATGGATGCATTAGGTGGTGCTTCGATTATGGCTGTGAGTTCGAGAGACATCATGGCTTCGCCAACAACACGAACATCAAGTTCACATGATGTCCTTCGACTGGAACGACAGATTCAAGACCCACACAACAGGTGGGGAAACGAGGCTCGACAATGTACTCAGCCATGTAAATATTCTGCTACTTCGCCCAAGCAGGAAAACTAGATATGCTGTCATCAATTGAAGCAGTTGGTGACAGCATAGCTACTTCACCTTTTCACGAAATCCGTCTGCATATCCACGACCACTCAACCCAACGAAGATTCCTCATCGACTCAGGTTCGGTGGTATCCATTATTCCATCGAACTTCCTCAACAATAGACGAGAACAGCTCACCCTCTACGCAGCGAATTCAACACCTATAAACACCTACGGCTGCAAAACCATCAAACTTGACTTAAATCTCAGAAGAAGTTTTTCTTGGCCGTTCATAATTGCGGACATACCAACTGCAATTATTGGCGCCGACTTCCTGAGCCACTTCAATCTGCTCGTCGACCTCAAGAACCAACGGCTGATCGACCCACTCACTTCGCTCTCAACCAGAGGTGAAACACTTGAGACGTCAACCTTCAATATCTCAACAATCACCAAACCCATCAATAGCCCAAACCTCACCAACGTACAGTATGCTCATCGCATAAAAACAACAGGTCCTCCAGTATCTTCACGTGCTTACAAACTTGCAGGAGAAAAAGCAGCAGCCGCCAAGACACAAATCATCGAGATGCTGGAAGAAGGCATCGTTAGACCATCAAGAAGTCCTTACGCGAGTCCTATCCATCTCACCAGAAAGAAAAACAACGACTGGCAACTTTGCGAGGACTACAGACTGCTTAACACCAACACCGAAGCCGATAAGTATGTACAGTATGCTCATCGCATAAAAACAACAGGTCCTCCAGTATCTTCACGTGCTTACAAGCTTGCAGGAGAAAAAGCAGCAGCCGCCAAGACACAAATCTCCGAGATGCTGGAAGAAGGCATCGTTAGACCATCAAGAAGTCCTTACGCGAGTCCTATCCATCTCACCAGAAAGAAAAACAACGACTGGCAACTTTGCGGGGACTACAGACTGCTTAACACCAACACCGAAGCCGATAAGTATGCGCCTCCACTTGTGCAAGTCCTCTTCCTTCGCCTCCATGGAAACCACGTCTTCACAAAACTGGATTTGGACAGAGCTTACCATCAAGTTCCTATGCATCCAGAAGACATCCACAAAACGGCAATTATCACTCCTTGGGGTCTTTATGAGTATCTCGTGATGCCATTCGGTCTCAGAAACGCAACTCAAACGTTTCAAAGATTCATGGACTCCATCTTCCGTGACCTCGATTTCGTCTTTGTCTACATTGACGACATACTCGTAATGTCCAAAGATGAAAACCAACACCTCGAGCACCTCCGGACAGTCTTTGAACGTTTGAAAGCTTTCTCACTGAGCATCAACATCAAAAAGTGCGTGTTTGGTCAAGCTGAAATCAACTTCCTGAGCTATAACATCAACGCTCAGGGATATGCACCATCAAGCGATCGAGTAGATGCCATACTGCAATTCAAAAAACCCGAGACAATACAAGAACTTAGACGGTTCCTTGGAGTGACGAACTACTACCGACGTTGTATTCCAAATGCTGCACAATCACAACTTCCGCTCAATGCATACCTCCAACGTTCTATAAAAAACGACAAAACAAAAATTCAATGGACTGAGGAGGCAACAAAAGCCTTCAAAGAATGCAAAGAGAAGATAGCAAATGTCACACTCCTTGCTCATCCCAAATCAAATTCTGCTTTGACACTCACCACCGATGCATCATCTTCTGCTATTGGAGCCAAACTTGAGCAGCAGAATGGAAACACATGGGAGCCGCTTGGATTCTTTTCCAGAAAACTCAGTCCCTGTGAGCAGAAGTATTGCACATATGACCGTGAGTTGCTAGCCATCTTTGCCGCAATACAATTTTTCCACCACATGTTGGAGTGTCGCACCTTCAAAATAAGAACAGACCACAAACCTCTAATTTATGCTTTCAAGCAGAAGCATGAGAAAGCACCTGAGCGTAGAATCCGACAACTTGACTACATCTCACAATTTACCACGGACATAGTCTACGTAAAGGGTGAAGACAACGTAGTTGCAGACGCTTTGTCTCGGATCAACATAATCAACATGCCAACAATACTTTCTCCACAAACCATCAGAGACGAACAACGGAACGACGAACATCTTCGTGATCTAATTACAAGTTCATCAAGTCTACACCTCCATGAACTGCAAGCAGAACCAGACGTCAAAATATACTGCGACATTTCTACTGGCATAGTCAGACCTTACATCCCTCTGTCACTTCGAAGAACAGCGTTCGAAATCATCCACAACACCGCCCATCCCAGTGGAAGAACAACATCACGTCTACTGAGAGAAAAATTTATTTGGCCTGGAATACGAAAAGATGCTTTACAATGGTCTCGAGAATGCATAGCATGTCAGAGAGCTAAAGTACACCGTCACAACAAACTTCAACCTGACCACATCGTTGTTCCAGACTCCAGATTCAACCATCTTCATATCGATATAATTTTTCTCCCAATGGTCCAAGAGTTCCAGTACTGCCTCACCATGATAGATCGGTTTTCGAGGTGGCCAGTAGCAGTTCCCATCAAGGACATGACCGCAGATAATGTAGCAACGAACTTATTCACACACTGGATCCCAGTTCGAGTCAGCTCTCTTTCAAGCTCTAACCAATCTCGTTGGAACCAAGAAAAGACGAACAACACCATACCATCCACAATCCAACGGAATGGTCGAGCGAATGTACAGGACATTGAAGGCAGCTCTAATGTGCTCACCATTCACCTTGGATCGACATACTGCCAACAGTCTTACTCGGTTTGAGGACATCCTTCAAGGAAGACATCCAATCCACTCCAGCAGAAATGCTCTATGGAACTTGTTTGAGGATACCTGGTGAATTCTTCGTGTCATCGGATCTACTGCCAGATTCTTCAACATTCATACTTAAACACCGCGAATATATGAGTGGAATTCGACCAACTGCGACAGCTCATCACACAAAGTCAAGAATGTTCATCCTGAAACATCTGAACACCTGTTCACATGTTTGGTTGCGGTGCGATCATGTCAAAGCGCCACTTGAGCCACCGTACCAAGGTCCTTATAAGATCCTCGATCGAACTTCGGACAGAATCTATAAGATACTTATTAACAACCAAGAAAAATACGTATCCATAGACCGACTCAAACCGTGCTACATAAGCAAAACCGACAGTGAATACATTGAAGACTTACCTGCATCCAGTCACCAATCAACAAACCAACCAATCCAACCACATCTTTGGGGTTCAATCATGGATCCACCTCAGCGCACGTACCAGCCAAATTCAAAACGATCCGTGCATTTTCATCCATCCAGATGAAACTCACTCGGGGGGGAGTGACTGTGGCGGCACTGAGTCGATAGTCGCGCCTCTACCAATCAACATCAACAAGAAACCAAGTTTCTAGAATTTTCCATCATTTGAAAAAACCAAAGTCACAACGGACAACTCTTTGGAATATTCCATGTACGGCTTGCTTGAATTTTAAAGCATCACTTCGTTTTTGGTATTGAACAGCTACAGACAGCCTAAACTTAAATCCTGCCAAAATTGTTAACTTTTTAATAAATATATTTGTGATTTCAATAAAACAAACAATTAGGGCTATTCGGCGAAATCTTTTATTCTTTTATTCTGCTATTCTGTAATGAATTCCCATACAAAAGTTTAAGTTGTCAAAAAATCTTTTATGAATAACAAATTTGGTATTCGGCAAGCCAAATCTGTTATAAAATCTGTTAAGAAATCTGTTATGAACTGTCAAAAAATTCGAACATACTGAAAATCTTTTATAAATCGCCTATTTGGTATTCAGCAAGCCAAAATCTTTTAAGAAATCTGTTAAAAATAATAAAAGAATAAAAGACAACTTTTCGGGACTTTTATGATAAAATATTTCAATAAGTTCACCATTTTCAGTTAAATATTGCATTTCAGCTTAGTTGATAAATTTTTTAATCTTAAAATTTGAAGCGTGAATGACACAGCTCGTTCATAGGTACACAAAATTGTTATATTTTATGTTTTAAGTAATGGTTTCGGCTAAAAGTGAAAGTGTATTTAAAAGATTTGATAACAAATTTGTATGCATCGACAATTAAGAAGGCCCGAAGAGTTCTGCGAGATCTGTTAGTGTTTATTCAGACAGAATGGTCGTTTAACATTAAAGCAGAGTATATAAGGGAACATTGTGCATCGAAAAAACGAGTATAAATGGAACAACGGAGTGCATGTTTTGGTATGAACATTTTTTTACTTACAAAGATTAAAAATGTTATTTACGAACAATTTACCAACAGATAAGAAGGGGAGACGATTTTAATGAAATTGATTCGGAAAATAGCTCAACTCTTACACATGTGATGGAGATTTGCAGTGAAATGCGAGAGACAGCTAAAACTCTGCTCGGTGCTTGTGTTCGTTAACAGGGATCAAATATTTTACAGGTGGGGTCCACCTTGTTGTTGATTAATACAGTGGAAAGATTTTTCTCTTTCAAGATGCTGCTCAAGAGTGTAGGGACCAGAGATTTGCTGAATTGCTTAGAACCCCGATCGGTTAGGACCAATATAAAACGAGTTGTCGAAGAGCTCTCGAGCATTGAAAGCATCGTTGCTAACTTGTACGAGCAAGGGTCGCGCACAACACCCAGCAGCGATTCAAGCCACTAAACCCACTTCAGTAATTCGGAACGAATTGATATTTTTACGTCGTCGGTTGAGTTTTCAAATATGTCCGTAAATAGAATTTATTTTTAAGTAAGAATAAATAGATACTTTATTTTAATTTATTACATTCATCATACATGCATTTGGGTTACAAAAAAAGTGATTGCATTAATTGAATTGATCCGCAATCTGTCGCTGAAATCGCTAGCCAGCACTTGTAGTCTCTCCCTGAAGGATCCCTTTTTTGAACTTTGGTGTACCGTGTATCACTTGGGAGCATTGTCGAGCATTTTAGTGACATCGTCACACATTCCTTCCTTTACCACATCTTCTGGAACCATTCTAGTTGCGGTTCAGGTAACGAAATCAACACACTCGAATTGTCCTCGTAAAAGTCCTCTGAAATAATTCAAAGTTTAAGCAAGTTGGAAAGATTTCGTTTTTGTTTAATGCATACCCGAAGAGAAATACCATTCTGTTGCATTTGACCAAAAATACGATCGTAGCTCTGACGCACACTTAGAACAAATTACGTCCATGTGGGTCTTCGAGAATTTGCAAAAACGAAAAGTACCGAAGGGCTTCTATGGGATCGGCTATTTCGAACTATTTCACATCCACCATCACCAATCGAACGATATTTAATCTTCTCATCGCGATTGTCTTGAGAACTGCTTCCTAGACATCACCGGCTACGAGTCCGTGGGAAGCCAGAGCAGCAAATTGGAGAATTCTCGTACTTGACGCTGATGCGGCTACAAGAACCTGGTGATGTATTGAAATTGAAGAGGAGAGGATCGTACATACATACCAATGACGTGAGATATAACGTCACTTCGAAACGTTTCCCGATTGCAGTTGTTTGAACGGACCCTCGACCAGTCCCTGGGAATTGTGGATGTAATGGATGCCAGAAAAGTTGAAGTTTTCGGCATTCTTTTTCTTCTTCGGCGCCTTGACAACTTATATCTTGACCTGTGTCAGCTGCTTTTGTCGTTTCTTGGTTTTCTTATTGACACGATTTTTTGGTTTCTTCGTCATGACCAAGGAAGAATTTCAATGAAACCAATTGAACTTGAAAATGGAGATTGTTTGAAAGAGAATTTGAAGAGCAAATGAAGAATTCACCTTAGAAATTTTCGAGAAACAGCCGCCACGGTTTTTCAGCAAACTGGCACTTCAAAACAGCAATTCAGGAAAATGCAGGGGCTGGTTTCTGGAAAGATGGAATCTTCATATAAAATAGATGAATTATAACTGAATGGAATAGAAATTTAACTTACCATCAGTCGTGGTTTTCCATGTTCTTCATCTATATATTTGGCAATTTGCAAAGATTGACTTTCTGACACATATTGCAGCCAATTGAAAACAATTGTCGCGCGGCTCTTGTTTTGGTGTGTTAGATACACTTTTTCTTTTGCACCAATTATCTGAAGTGTTCAATCCAATACCGCCGCCGCGCCGCCGCCGTCGTCTTCGTTGTTTTAACAATCTTCATCATCGACGTTTGCATTGGGCTCGTCTAGAAATTCTATTTTATGGCCAAGAAAACGAAAAGGTTTTGAAAGCTTTCTTAAAAAATCGAATCATTACATACCCTTGCATCATTTCGTTCTTGTGAAGTCCAATTGATAGAAGAACAAAACCACATTCTTTTTCTTGTAATTCGCCAAGGAGATTTCAGGAAACTGGCCATTCAAAACAGCAGTTCCGGAAAATGAAGGGGCTGGTTTCTGGAAAGATGGCATTTTTTTATAAAATAGATAAATTAAAACTGAATTGAATTGAAATTAAACTTACCATCAGTCTTGAATATCCATATTCTTCACAAATTCAGTTCAGACTGACAAATCACAAACAATTTATTTGGGTAACAGCTGATAAATGACAGATGTCTCATAACAGATTACTTTTTCGAAAAATTCATAACAGAATTTTATAAAAGTTCGAAGTACTGAATACCAATTATAAAAGATCTTTTATTTCTAAATCTTTTATGATTCATAACAGAATAACAGAAATGGCAGAATAGCCCCAAATAAACTTTCAAATTATTTTCTTTTTATTGTCTGTGACAGTTCTTTCAGTGGTTGTTTGTGAATTCATTAAGTTGTTGACAAATATAGTTGGTGCCCGTGTAACGGCACCACAAAAAGAACTTATTTTAGTAAGATTTATTAATATCAGCCACATTAACAAAAAAATAACACGTATTCCACTCTTAGCTACAGTTTAATGAAGCCATAGGATAAGAGTCAATTCAATTAGAATTAATCAAAACAAGTTGTTTGTGGAAAAGCAAAATAAAATTTATCAGGGTTGCGTCTCGGAAAAAAACATAGTTTGAACTTCAACCTTCATAACCCAGATCGTTTTATTATCACGAGGTAACCCATTTAGGTTAGTGAGGATAGTAAAACGCAGCTATTATTTCCAACCTCGTGGCATTCGAAGAAATTGAATTTGGAGCTGGAACTTTGCAGTCGGAGGGACGAAATTGCTCTGAACCAATTGAAACCTTTGACAATCTAAACTTCGTTTCATCAAGTTCAGCTCGCAGCGTCGAAAGTTCTTTGTCTCTTTGGGACACTGCAGCCTGCGCAACCGCAGCAGCTTCAATGATCAGGTCTACATTTTGCTCAACGACGCCACTAGCTCGCGATGCCAACGAAGGCTCCTTATAACTCGGATGCCCATTTGGTCTAAAGCTTTCTTCCCGAAAAACACAATCGTCCCAATCACAAATCCATGGAGTTACCGTGTCAAATTTGTCGGGGTCAAAACTATGACAATCATAGTGCCACCAGCGTTTGCATTTGTCGCAAGCCACCATCAAATCATCGTCAGGCCGGGTGCATTGCGATGACGTACAAGACCGAACTTCTCCAAATGGCATGGCGATTGACAACAATTAAAACAAAAATTTGATTAATTTGAAATACAATAATGTTGCTTCAAGCTTGAACGAATTTTCCAAAATTATAAAATTAAGTATCAACTCAATGAAACAGAGAACAATTCTTTTTCACTTCACTTAATTTTATTTCCTGAAACATGCCAATGATTTACTATGGAATATGTAATGCAAAAGATAACAAAATCTTACAAACTAGTGAATCCATACATCAATAAACTTGCTTCGAACAACAAAAGAAAAATTAATTTTTAATCTTTTTTATAAAAAATGGCGGAATCAAATCAATCTAACCTTTTACTTTTACAAAATGAACGTGCATCACCATGAGCGGTATGAGCTGTCTTACAGGCCGGCTCCACTGAACATGAACGATGCTCTGTTCATGAACATGTCTTGAAAAAATCCAATGGAGGCAGAAAAATCCATGTCCACACAGACATCTTGTCGAAGAATCTTGTTTTTTGAACATGACATAAGTGTGGTTCAAATCATGGGCATGAATTTTGACTTTTCGTGTACGTGTAAGGTTTTCATTTGAATGTAGATGTTAATGGAGTGATGAGTTTGTTTGGTGTTTGTCATTCATCACGTTTTACACAATGAGACGACATGACATAATTTGCCCAACGAAAAAAAATGTTCTGTTTGTGGATTGATTTGCGGTTGTGATGTTGGGCAGCTGTATGCTCAGTGGAGACGCTGTGTTATATAGTTATAAATTTGTTGTCTCAACTTAAGAAAAGGAGTAATATATATTCTCTAAAATTAGCCAAAGATTAAAGTTATGAGAAATGATGAAACTACTTAAGGACTCGATGACACTTTTTTTTAATACCTGCATCACAACAAGCACATTTCCTGAGTCTTGGAAGGCTGCTAAAATTATTCCAATACCTAAAAAAGCAAAAACTAATATTCAAGAATTTAGGCCAATCGCAAATCTACCATATTTTCAGTAAGGTTTTCGAAATTTTAATAAGCAAGCAAGTAAAAAAATGTCTTGGCAAAAATAAAACTCATTACTGAATTTCAACCTGGATTTCGAAGTCATCACAAATCAAAACAAACGCGATTCTTATAAATCGAACAAATGAAATTAATATTGATCTTCCACCATTGACCTTTAACAACCCAAAAATTGAGTTTGTAGATAAGTTCAAAACCCTGGAGTTATTTTTAACCAACAACTAAATGGAATGATCACATAAACAAAGTGGTTTGTAATATTTATGGTATAGTACGGGGTCTAGGTCCAACATTTAGTTTTCTTTCATCTGAAGTGAAAGTAACATTGGTAAAAACATTTATTCTACCTGTCATATCATATGGCTGCGAGTTATTTTCGAACATGGATACTGAATCTAGTAGAAAACTCAATGTCGCTTTTAATAGTTGTGCTAGATATGTCTTTTACTTGAAACGTCATGACCATATAACGGGTTTCGTCAAAAAAATTCTTGGTTGTTCACTAAATGCTTACCTTATTTTCCGTACAGTTCTCACTGTGCAAAAAATCGTTGTCAACAAAAAAACTTACTTATTCGACCTTGTAAGACCAGCTAGATTAGTATACGAACCTCACAGTTTATTCCACCCAAATATAAATACTTACCAAGCATTCGTCATTTTTTTATATACGCTATTTATCTCTGGAACGTACTTCCTCTTGATATAAGAACATTATACTCAAATCAATACAAAAAGTTACTTTTTGATAATTTTGCTCTAAGTGCCTGGCTACACAGAGATTTTTCAAGCTACTGAAAAATCACGTGCGTTGGCTGCACACAGTTGAGCTCAATGGGCCTGCACACACGACACACGAGACTTATTCATCCGGACTAAAATCAGTTTTGTGGGCAAGGGAAACGAAGTGTGCTGCATGAAACGGACTGAAATTTTCAACGCTAAATTTTCTGGATGAACGAAGACTAAAACTAATACATACACAAAAGTAACCGTTTTAGGTCTGCGAAATTTTTGTTTTCTTTTGAGTATCATTCTTATTTCGTTCGCCAAGCAGAGCACACAAATTAAAAAAAAAAAAAAACATGGGAGACGGACAAAACCGAATAAAATAAATTCTTCTTGGAATAGAGTAGAAACTCTAATTCTTATACAAGAGTATATAAAAACATCCCATTTTATTTAAAGCGCAATATCCCGACCATCTAAAAACAAACAAGAAAAAAGAGGCAATTATGGCTTTTGTTGGCGCCATAAAAGAGTTCAAACCAATTGTCACCGAAAAAATTGTAAAATTAAAATTAAAAACTTTGGCAGGGCAACTATGTGCGGAAAGAAAAAAGAATAATGAGTTCTAAGAAGAGTGGTGCAGGTACTTCATCAGTTTATAAACCAACGCTTTGGTGCTATGAAAGCAGAAACACCAATCACGCTTTGCCGTCGATTTTGACAACTGAGAAAAGTTCAACTATAGGAAATCTATGTAACCTCACACATAATGACGCTTTTACTACGTACGCTTTTTTGACAAATGTAAGGAAACTTAAGAAAACGTAAGGAAGCCACCATCTGTCAAAAAAAAGTTCAACTTGGTTGAACTTTTGCGCGCTTTCTGACGTTTCTCATTCAAAATTTCAATTGAATTTCAATTTTCGAAAAGTGTGTTTGTGTTTCTGCTAATATTATAAAATGGAAAATTTAAATGTGGTAAGTAAAATACATATATAAATTTGTAACAAATTATAAATTATTTAAAATATTTTGTTTTATAGATTTTGGAAGAACAACTTATTGCTCTAGTCAAAGAAAAAGAGTTCCTGTACAAACACCAAAGTTAAGGATTATTAAAAATATAAACCAAGAAGAAACATGGCGTGGGACGCTATCGCTAGGGAGTTGGGGAGAACAGGTAATATAACATTTATCAACATTTACATTCCTGCATATATATATTTAAATTTTTTGTTGTTTCAGTTGGTGAATGTCGTCAGCGCTGGAAAAGTTTAAGGGACCGCTTCATAAAGGAAAAAAGAAAGATGGAAGCTCCCTCGGGAAGCGCTGCCGACGAAGGAGCTGTTTGGGAGTTTTTCGACTCCCTTCAGTTCCTTTCGGACGCAATCCAAACAAGAAAGTAATAGGTATTTTATAATTATTTTTGCATTTTGTTCATAACTTTTCTTTTACAGACAAATCGGAAACTTTTGCTCCCCACCGGAGACCCCAGATCCGCAATCGCCATGTTGGGGGAAGGAGGCTTTTTGGAGAGGAGTTCGAACGGACTCCTACTCCAAAAAACTCCGAAAGCGACGGCGGAGCAGCGACTTCAACACATTTTTTGGGGGGGCATCCAGAAGACCGTTATGGAAACTGGCAACTCCCTCGTTAATAGCCCCAACTACAAGAGATATTGACGAGGAGTTCATGGTCAACATGGCCAGAAGGATGCAGCCCCTTAATGTTGCCGCCAAAATGCGGTTGCACAGCAAAATATTGGAAGAAATCAACAAAGAGCTCCTTTCCAATTTAGAGCAATAAAAGAAATTTTTTTATTTGTTATATCTTTTCTTTTTTTTCTTTCATATCGGGTCGTTTTTCTTTTTTACTTAGTTCACTTTTAGATTAAACAGTTATCCAAGTGCAAAGTCTTCCAGCTGTAGGATACCCCCCTGTTCTTGAAAGAAAGGCAGCAATACGAAAGGAGAGTTGCTAGTACAGCGAAGATTTTGTATAAGGTAAATTTTTGTTTTATTTCATGAAGTTTTCAAAACTCAACAAAGTGTTCTGTTAGATCCCAAACACTTATACCAACGCTTGCTGCAGTCATCCACTCGATGAGATCGAAAATGAACGAGAGGAGTTCAATCAACTGGGTATTCCTCACTCAAACAGATTCGAAATGTTTTTTTACTTTTGTACATTGCAAATTGTCCAATGTAGTTAATGCTAAATGTACATAAAAAACCGTTTAAATTTTCTTATCTTAGGTTATCTTATACATTCAACTATTTATTTGAACGTAAGAAAATATACATACAAATTCAACAAAAAAAAAACTGATTAATTCGATTTGCGTTGAGGAACACTTTATAATTCATCTCTCATCGTAAAAGCTTCAACGAGAGGATTATGGAACCTATGGTTCTGCTTTTTGGCAGCGGTGCTGCTTCTATTTCTCCACTGGCCTTGGGTAATTATCTCACCATCGTTGTTGCAAACATCGACTAACTCTGGAGGACAATACATTTGATCGTTCAGTTTTATAAAGTTGTGCAAAACAACGGTTGCCTTTACAACTCTCTCTGCATTTGATGGAAGCATATTTAATGTGGTTTCTAGAATCCTCCATCTGGCGACAAGAATCCCAAACGCATTTTCTATTACCACGGCGGGCGCGTGACAATCGTTTAATTGAAGTAAATACTTGTCAGCTTCAAGAAGTTTTCCGGATATGGACGCATAAGGTATGGCTTTAACGGAAAAAGCTGCGTCACCCACATGTAATGGTTGGCAATTAAAATTTGAGGTTTGGCAGTAATTTTGGGGAGGGAAGTTCATTTCGCCCGATAAAATTTTTTTTCCAAAGGAGGACTCTGCAAATATGCCACCATCACTTTGGCTGCGTACGCTCCTATATCAACTGCAACAAATGTGTAATTATGCATCACAATGCGAGAGCACAATTGAATGATTGGCCTTTATATTTATATTCCAGCTCCTGGGGGACAACGAAATTTATAATGTTTCCCATCAATAGCTGCTACGCAGTTGGGCAAGTTCCAAAACAACTCGAAGTCTCTAGCTATG
The DNA here is from genome assembly GCA_920937365.1 of Sphaerophoria rueppellii. Lineage (NCBI taxonomy): Eukaryota > Metazoa > Arthropoda > Insecta > Diptera > Syrphidae > Sphaerophoria > Sphaerophoria rueppellii. The sequence continues at coordinate 72,854,946 of CAKKXW010000001.1, forward strand.
GATGTCCAGTCAACTTCATTTGGTGGCGCTAAATAAAGTGGCATGAGCAAATCCCATAAAATGTCGCAAGTTTCGTAAATTATTTTGGCGACAGTGGAATAGCCCATTCGGAACATCCAAGCCATATACTTGTTTTGGACAGCCCTGCGATAAGTATCTACAGAAAATATAACTTTGTATTAATAAAAGAATAAAAATAATTATATGAGAGAATTTACAACAAAGTCAGGAACAATCGGGCTTTGGGTTGTATTGGCATCCTCCAAGACTCTTTTCTAAATGGGCTTCCACAAGCGCTTCAAAAAACTTCAAATGTAGCATGCTGACATCCGTGTTATTTTGAAAAATTGCTCCGGGTCCTTATCTTTCATTTGTTGAAAGTTTGTCGCAAAAAATCCTAATGTATCCCGACTTAGGTTCAGCTCTCGGACCCACCATCTTCTCTCGGAATGAGTTTCATTCGTTCTCTTCTTTCTCGCAATATGCCAAATACGCTAAATAAGCGGCACAGCTTAATTTGGCTATCTTAATAATTTTTTCCGCTCTATCAATCCTATTTTCCATTTTAATTTCTTTATTTTATTTTCCTCTTTTACTCTTTGAAAATTTAAAAATTGAATGTTTTTTTTTTGACAACAGATAGAATATTTCAATCAGCTGTTTGTCATTCTGACAGAAGCGCGCTTTGAGGATTTTCTCAATGTAACGCAACGAAGCGTCTGCCTAAAGCGTGATTGTGTTTCTGCTTTGAAGATCTTCATTTTTGCTGCATGCGAACGACGAGTTCCCAGGAACTTCAAACATAACAGCAAATGTAAGCATTTTAACTTGTTTTCTTGGGTTAAATTACATTCTTAAATATTTTCAGATGATTGACAGCAGCTTTAAAGATGATCAGCTAAATGCGATGTCCTTAATTCAAAATAAGCAGCCGTCATTAAACCCACAAAAATCAAGTTTTTTTACAACTATTTTCCTACGATATCCATTAATTAAATTCTTAACGGACATTTTAAATAGTTTTTTTTCTTTTTAGCCGAAAAAGGAAAGATTTGAAGATGACGTCTTAACGTTCCAAAGGACTGCTGAAAGGTCACTGGAAATCATGGAAAAATATTGTCACAACAGAGAGAAAGTACATCAAAAGAAGATTACATTTTGTAAATATTTGAGCACAGAGTTGAAGGCGTTGAAATATGAAGAGAGTTTTGATGAAGTGCAATTAGCAGTAACGATGTCGCTGCAATCAGTTAAAGCAGAAGAGAGAAAAATATTGGAACAAACTACATTCGGGAGAAATCTTTCAACATCGCCGTCATCCACTTCCACCCCTATTTCATGCAGAAACCATTTAAATTCTGAAGAATACATCGATTATTTTGATGATATCATTGAGGTTGAGTCGAAAAGTCCAAGATCGTCGACATATTGTGAAAGAAGTGATATTTTGGCAGAAGCAATAGAAGGGGTGTTTGATTAAAAGCCGATGCTTCCTGTTTTAAGTGATTTTTTGTACATTGAAATCCAAATCACACAAATTGACAAAAGAACTGAATTTGTTTAAGTTGTGTTTCATAAAATTATTTTATTAGTAATTGTTTTTTTTAATTTAAGCTATTCAAAATGGTAATATCATTTAAATTTTTGGTTTTTTTTTCCAAAAGAAATTGTGGGAGTACACAACAACACTGTACAATTTTAACAGTTTTCTCGGCATTTAATTTGATTTTTCTTTGACGGATTTGAAATCTGTTGGATAAAACTCCGAAAGCTCGTTCAATATTTTGACGGGCTCTACTTAAACGAGCATTGAAGTTAATGATATTTTTTTGTGTTGTGTCCCTTGAGTATGGTGTTAGCATATGGGGCAAATTTGGAAGGCGTTGTCTGCAACTATGACATAAGGCACTTTTCTTTGATTACCAATGAAATCAGATTTGGGAACACATTTTCTCCTCGATTGATATATGTCATTAAATCTGATCTTATCAAGACCCCCGCCATCGCTTATACGCCCCATTGCATCACACATCGCTAACAGAACTAAAACCTTATAGTTATGGAACAATGGCTCTTCTTCTTTTGACGGGGGGTAATGCTATATGCTTTCCATCCAGAGCGCCGAGACAATGTGGAAATTGCCACAAGCTTTCAAATCCTTGTGAAATCTCCAGCCACTTTTTATTTTAATCAGGGAACTGTAAGTAATTAAAAATTAGTTTCTCTCGATTTTCATTTAAAAAAATCATACCTTCAAATATTTATTTTGCATGTTGTAATAAATAACTTCACAGACTTCTAGGATAGATTTACTCAAAAATGAGGACGATAACTTACTGTTCTCATTGAGTTCTTTAAAGTTCTCGTCCGTGGCCAAAATCTCGAAGTAGAGGACAATCGCTCTTGAGCTGGAACACATAATCTCATGGACGTATCTCTCCGAGTAAAGCTGAAAACACAAAGCTGCTTTTCTGTTAGCGCTGACTCCGTTACGCTTCAATACTTTGGATTGAACTTTGACTGATTATCTGTCAAATATTTATTTTATTTTCTTCAAATATTTTTTCTCAAAAAATTATTTATTTTGTTTTTTGAAAACAAAACCGACAGCGGAAGAAAAAAAGAAGTAAAATTGAAATAAAATTATACATACATACAAACAAGAATAACGTGTCGGTGAGCAAATACATATCAAAAAGTAGAAAACATTCTACTTTTTGCTACGTTACGTTTATGTTTACGGGGTTCTCAGAGTGTGTCAAATTTAAAGGTCGAGCAACAAAGCTGCTTTGTGATAAGTTGTTTAGCAATTTCCTATGCTTGAACTTTATATTGTCACTCAACGCTAACAGAAAAGCAGCTTTGTGTTTTCCGCTTAATGTCTCTTTCAATATACGATAAAAGTTCTCCAAACAGAAATCATCCATCAAAATAAAGGACTTGTAGCTTGTGAAGTCCTTGGATAAGGTAAACTCTTTAAGAAGGGTTTGTGTGTTTCCCTCCAAGGTTTAACCCAACACGATCTCTTTCTTTGCTCCCGATTTTTTTTGTTTTCAATAATTTGAACTCCCATGGAAAGGGAAACAAATTGCCAGCATTCTTGCTGCTCTTATTTAATCCGAATTATTATTTTCCACTTATAAAATTTTATTTTATTTCTCATATTCACTTTACAATGATCTGTCAGACGAATAAATGCCAAATGTGATAGAAACACCAAAACACTCAAAAAAAGGGTTCATGTATACATTTTTTTTCCCCAGACTGAAATCATCTCGTGTGTGTTTGCACTAAAGACTAAAACCGGTTTTAGTCCAAAAATTATTCATCCCGTGTGTGCAGGCCCAATCACGTTCCTTCTTTTCCTTTTCGTTGCGGGGAACGTGAAATGTCCTCTTTTTGTTTGACATTTTCATAAATTATGACAACCACAATAAGTTAATAAAATAAAATAAAAATCCAAAGAACACTTTCTAAAGCCGATCGCCTTTCTGTTGATGTAAGTTAAAATTTCTTCTAAATGTCTACTTATTCTTAACATCAGAGCTCTTGTCCAATTCTAGGCTGAGGGTAAACCTACTAAATTTTCTCGTTTGTAAACTCGAAGAAGCGAGAATCGTGGAGAGAAAGGATATCTTATTACGACAGCCAATTGGTTCGAAGAATTTATATTCGAAGTTGTCGTCGATAAAAGTGTTGTTCCAAAGGAAACTCCCAAAGGATTCGATATGACACAAAGACGCCGAGAGGACAATCCAAATCAAAAACTCTGAACTATGTCGACATTCCTTTGATTCCATCATCGTGAGCGGGCTTTTGCTATGTTCATAGAGGACATATATTACATAAAATCCAAATTGAAGAAAAATCCTATACAAAATTCATTCCGGAACTTGGTTGTACGCAATGAACCTGACTGATTGACTTTCTAATGAGATAATGAGATTTCTAATGAGATGAATACAGACTCAGACCCGCCCCAATTCCTCAAAAACGGGTTAGTGGATTATATAAAAAAAACAACACAAATTAAAAAACTCGCGCCTGTAATTTTGTCCCGGGACAATTTATGTCGCTAAAACTTAAGACTTCACATTTTTATTCACATTGAACCTGAAATGAAAACACGACCGAATAGATTAGCACAATAAATAAACATACATTTATTTTCTTATATCGGGTTTTTCAAGAAATTTACTCACAATTAACACTTTTTTGTTTCACTTTTTAAATCGATTATTTGGAATAAAAAACTTTGACAACGTATAGTTGACATTGCTGTCCAAAAATGTCACCACAGCAAATACGAGAATATTTGTATGTTCCTTAAGGTTTACGCATATTATTTCGACTTTTTGTTGTGTTCTTTTTTAAGACTTATGGTATTTTTCATACAATTATATGGTTAAATAATAATGTAATTTATAATACTACACATGTGCAAAGAAACAAAGACGAATATTAATTTTTCATATTAAATGAATGTGTTTGTATGTTTTAGATATTTTTCAAAAATTTTGAGCTCAACGGAATCTATTTTTTTGAAATTTGAGCTCAGGATTATACACCATGACTGGAGTGAGCACACAGACCTTAAAAGTTTCATAAGTATTAGTGAGAGGTCCCATAAGAAATGCATTGGGAAACTAACACCTATGCACTTTTAAGGTATAAATGGTGAAAATTTCAGCTTGTAGGCCGAAAAGAGCGAACCACCGAAGTCGTTCATATTCCTCTATGGCTATGTTGCGGAGAAGCTTTGTCGCCGCACCCCGCGCGCCGACCCGTGTATAGAACGATTTCTTTTTTCGTCGAATTGGCCGTTGGCAAAAGTAACTAATATATTTTCAAAAAACCTGATGTTCAAAAAAATAAAAGTGATAACGGAATACTTCCAAAACGAGAGTTACAAGCCAGATGCCAGTCTTACGCATAGAGGAGAAGACTTCATGAAATAAAAAAAAAATGGTTTTAGAAGTTAAATGTATGTAATATTTTTTTATATATAAAAAAAAATAAATAGAGTGGCGCGACAGCTCTTGAAGAGCCAAGGCCTAAGTGGCTTACTCTCATTCAAACAATTCTCTAGGTGCGTGTGAAGAATTGAGAGGACCTACAATTTTACGCCGATTCCGAACGGCAAAGTTGAGAAGCACTTTTTCATGACAGATGATACTCTTGGAAGTTTTGTCAGCTCTTCGCAAGAGGCAGTGTCCGTGAAAGATGAAATAAAAACTTTGGGCCTGAGTAGGATTTCGAACCCACGACGTTTTGCTTAGCAGCCAACGCACCTAACCACTAAGCTACGGACACTATTTTTTTTATTTGGTTACACAAAATAGATAGTACGAGGAAAAGTTTATTGATGGTTTGTTTTCATTTTCCACTTTTAAAGATTAGTAAATTAAAAGTGGCTTGTAATTGAGGTTGCTTTCCAATTTCTCATTGCGAACAGCTTTCTTGAAATGATCCTAAATGACGTATTCGCTTTCTGGAAAAATATATGTATAAGAAACGTTCCTTCTTTTATAATTTCAAACACTTTACAGGATTGCAAAGAGAAGGCTTCAGTGCAAGCATTACTCAGTCACTATGGCCACGAGAATCGTAAGCTTAAGCCTGAGTAAATGAAACCTCTTGCAAAAGCTCGAGCGTCATGAAATCTTCATTCAAATCATCGGCACCATACTTTTATATCCCTATCTATATTAGTTTTTTTTTTTTAGAAAACTTACTTTGCCACTTATTTTCCACTTATTGTTTTACAAAACGAAAACAATTATTTGGTTAATTTTTCAAAAGTTTCAAATTAAAAAATACTTTTTTTTTTTTAAATATGGACGTAACTATGATAGATTGATAGGTGACAAGAGTCAGAAAAAAATAAACAAATATCAAAAAGAGGACAATTTAGGAATGTAACTGAATTGCTCACTTAGAAAATTCAGTTCCCTTCGCGAGCATCTTCCCCCTTCACTCCTCATCCCTTTAGTCTACAAAACTCACTCGTTAGGGCATTGATATCCCGTATAGCCAGGCACTAAGTTCTGCTATTACACGATGAAACTGGTTGCGGTGCAACTTTTCGAACTCCATAAGTGCAAAAGAGAAACAAAATTCGAAAATATGAGATGGAAGAAAATCGACTCGAGTCGCATGGGTAAAATTTTCCGTGCAACAACTTGACGTCTCTCTTTGCTCTTTTCTTGTTTTTTGCTGTTCTTTTTGATTTTGTTTCTTTAACTTCATGGAAGTTTAAGTCAGTTGTCAGTTGTGCTTTTACAAATTGTAGTTGTAGACAAAGCGTCTATATTTTTTTTTTTCTAAATCGTGTTTTTTTTTTGTGTCATAGAGGCTACAACTATTTAACTATTAATGAAGGAAGCAAGCAACCCAACACAATGCTTATTTATTGTTGAAATGTCAATAGTTGAAAGAAATTAATTTCCTAGGTTCAAAATTAATTCAAATGTTTTCTCTGTAGAAATGTGATATATGTTCCTAAATTGCCAAACCGGATGACGAGGAGTGAGCATCAGACCACACCAATAACTTTCGTTCTGCCAGATGTTAAACACAAGAGCATCCTAATAAAGTTGAGTGATTTGAATAAATTAGTTTCGTGTTTTATTTGCAAAGTATGATTGAGTTTTAATTTTTGGAATTAGCGCAACACAAAAATTTCAATAAACTTTTAAAATTTTAAAATTAACGCCCCTAAGTATGCAATTGATGTACGCACAATGATGGGATAGTTGCATACATTGTTTAATCATTTACCTACTTTAATTTTATTTCTGTTTATTTTCTGCCACGGCTTACATTTCCACTCATGCATGGATTATGCGATTGAAACTTTTGGAACAAATGAAAACATGCGTGCATACAGTTACAGTATTCATATATAATATACTTGTATTTTCTTAAAAGAACATAGTACATAATAATGTGAAATTACTTTATGTTGAAATGTTGAATAAGAGAGCTGTGGAACGACGATCGTAGACGGTAGACGGATATTTGGTTGTTGATTACGTTGGAATCTAACGAATCTTAATCTGACGCTAGATAGAATCGAGTTAGTAGTTCAACGTACATAAATATCTCGGAATTCTTCATTCAGATCTTCCAGAGATTTTTCCAAAAAACACAAAAATCTTAAACTTGCAGACTTTTGATTAACTGGATTGTTTTCAATTTTCTTATCCCGTGTGTCTGCAATTCGAAGGCATCTGAAATCCAAAATATCACCGTACTTCTGTTGGTCAGCTTTTGTTTTTTGATCTTTAAAAATATGTATTGAAGTCAATTAGATATGTTTGAGGTGTTTGCTTACCTACTTCTTTGTGTTTTTAAATCACAAAATAGTTTCTTTAATAATTTATGACATTTTATGACAGCGAAATGAGAATAAAAGAGAACTGTCAAATAAATTTCATGCATCTAGTTTCAACGTGTAATACCAATCGAGAAACAGGATAAGATAACAAAGCAGAATTCGAAGATGTTGCATGAAACAAGTTTCATCGTGTAATAGCAGACTAACGAACTAATGATGTTTTATGTTATTTTTGTTTTCTTTTTAAATTATTTTTTTCTTTCTTTTTATTGACATTTCTTCTAAATTTTTCTTTTAAATAATGTAGAACAAAAACAAATGCATACTTTTCCTGTACTTAATATAAGTTTGATAAACAAATAAATTAATAAATGATCCTATCCATCGTATTTCCTGGATTGCAGCAATGTCTGCCTTATACCGCGAGAGGACAGATTCAAGTTTCTGAGTTGCACCTGGAGTGTAGAGTGTTCTTACATTCCAAGTACAAAACTCTCAATGCATAGTCCATTGTCGTTCCGGGTCTGGTTCCATTACCATAAGAGGCAATCATTATCCGAGGCTGGTGTCTCTCTCATAACGTTCAAGTTTTTTTTACTGTGGAGGGGTTTTTAGTCCCTCGTACTAACCACCAAATTTGTTTAGCCGTTAATAATGTGCTTCTGTTTCTCCGTTTTGCACCCGCGCTTACAAGTTTCGCAAGTTATATCTAGAGATATTACCAGTACCCAGTGGTTACCACGAGGAGGTAAAGTAAGCACTTGGTGTGTAGGAAAAGTTACAGCATACACCCCCAGATCCTACAACACCCAACCACCGAAGTACCTACATACATAATTCAAAAAAAAAAAATCTGCGACAATTAAGTGGCTGGTACACTTGAAGTGAGTGGAAATGTATTTCAGGTTCTTGGTAGATTGGTACATAAAAAGGGATTGGGAGCTTAGGATTGTTTCTGTCCTTGTATTTGTATTCTTCTTAAAACAGAGGACAAATGTTTTAGGTAATACTTCTTGTCCTATTGGTGAGAAAGAGAGGGATTGTCTTGCTGTAGTGTAGTGTAGTAAATTCACAGATAGAGAAGCTTTGTATTATAGATGTCGACCCTTCTTTCTGCTGTTGAGTTATTGAGATTGAGAGTACAAGAGAAAAAAAATTATATAAAACTAGCTGTACCCTGCCAAGCTTCGCAGTGGCACATGTGATTGGATGGTTGAGAAATGAGAAACAAAACAAAGATTACATTTTATATACATTTAATTTTGCAATATTTTTTGTTTTTCTGTCTGCGTAGATATAGAGACTATCCGTCGCATCTAAATCAAAGCCACACAATTCCAAAGATTGACCTTGAGCTTTATTGATTGTGATTGCAAATGCTAAAAATTAAAGACCTAAACTATCTTTCCGTTTCCCGCTACCCCGGTACTCCGTTACTCGCTATCAAATCTGAAATAAAAAAAAAATCGACAACGAAAAATTTTGGCATTATGTGTATAGATTTTTTTACTGTCGATAAAAACAATATTTGACAAATAATATTTTTCTTCACTGACATTTTATTTATTTTTTTTTTTTTTTTGATACTGAAATCTGAAAATAAAAACATTTGACGAAATCGAATATTCGTAGCTATATTGATATATTCTGCTGAAGTGAGAAAAGCATTATTTTTAACATTTGCACCGTTTGTGATTTGAAAAGTTTACATTTTGTTTGTTAACAACCTTCTACCCTTATTCCTCTTTAGTTTAAAACAAAAATTAAGAAAATCTATCAAACGGTTGTTGAGTTTTTCGAGCGTACCAAACCAATCATTTACGTACACGCTATTCACCACCGCCAGTTCACCACCGCCGATTCACCACCGCCAGTTCGCCACCGGACAGTTTCACCACCGGACAATTCGCCACCGCCACTTCACCACCGGACAGTACGCCACCGCCAGTTCACCCACCGACAGTTCGCCACCAGAGCAGATAAGGTAGTGTAAAATAGTGAATTAACTTTCCACAGGTGCTTTTTTTTTGGACAGACATTTATTTTCAAAAAATAAATTGCTACCAATAAATAAGGAAAGTGTTATAATGATGTCGTGCTGTTTTCCTCAGCAAATAATTTTCACAAAATATGGCATATAATCGCAAATTATATATTTGTTTTTCTTCAGAATGTGTTTAAATTGCCTTACTTATTGGGGTACAACTCGACAGTTAATTAATGACTTGAAACGTAAAAGACTAACAATATTCGTGCGCTTATGAATAATAGAAATTTTGATAATAAACGCAATTATCTCTCAGAGGAGAACAATAAGAAATCTATAGTACACTTTTAAAAAAAAAAAAGCTTTTATAGCTATGTTGTGATTTGAAGATGGAAAAGAAAATAACACTTAGGCAAGACCGCACTAAGCGTCAGAGGAGCCCTGTATATCTATTGCTGGTATTATCAAGATTGACGTTTTCAATTATCTGCTTCCTCAAAAAATGCTTGCTCAATACAAATTTATGCAAAAGAAATGGCTGTCTCTGCTTGTAATCCACCGAAAGTCGAATGCAATGTCTATTATACCTGTCAAAATATATATACAAAGTGAAAACCGACACTGTAGGGTGGGGTTAAACAATATATTTAATAAGCTGAACAGAATGCAGTACCCGTCACCCGACAACAAAAATGACATCTGATATTTGTATGGAAATGTCAAAATCGTCGTGCGAATCCATAAAAATTTCAGCTATCATTTCGTCAACGGGCGATTTGAGACTGCATTCTGTTCAGGTGTTCAACGCTGAGAGTCGATCCTTCTTCAGCTTAGTGCGGTCTTGCCCTTAGCGGTTCTAAGCGCTTCGGTCAAACTCTAAACACTCAGAATACAGTGTTGCCAACAAAAATGGAATGGGATTTTACATTCAACCACCACGAATTGCTACTAAAAGTCAATGTTTTTTGGGCTCAATGTAATTTGTAAAGTCAAAAAGTAGCAATCTCTTTTTTGAATGTGTGGGTGGAAGCTATTTATGATTGAATATTCTTCAATTTAAAATGTTTAATAACTTGAATTTAAACACAATTCGTAAATTTATTTTCGGCAAAATAATTTTTTAAACAAATCCTGTAACAAACTCGTTTGTGTGTTAAAATTCGTGTGAGAATACGTGTAAATCTGTCTCCAAAAAGAGATTTCAGAGAAATCAATTCTTCATTTAAGAAATTCAATACTTTTTCCAATGTAATTCATTTTAAGGTAAAAAAAAATTGCCACAGATCCGTGAAGAATCAATTTCTTGGCTCAATGTAAAATCCCATAACACAATTTTGAGTTTGTCAGTTCATGGCTCTGTTCAGGTATAGGATATTTATTTGAAATGTATTATTAAGATGGAATTTACAACTCATTTATTAATAAATGTCATATTTTCTCAATAATATGTGCTTGGTAAAAAAATACGTGTTTGTGCACCTGTTATTTATTCAAAGTATTGTTTTATAGCCTTTTCACACCAGACGCAAACGGCGTTTTCAGCTGTCAGTTTTCAAAAACTTCACACCTAATTTTCAGGATGGGTATGTCAGATGTTCTGCTTTGAGAAGATTGTCATCTTTTTTTCACACACATTCGTTGTTCTTTCCTGATATTGTATGGAAAGTTTTCCTACTGATTTTTCAAATACAAAAAATATTTGTTTGCTTTTTTCCAACTTTTTCAGTTGAAAAATGTCAATTTTATTTAAATCCTCATGATTTTTGTTTTGATTAAAAAATACTTGTTTGTGCAAAACCGTTTTATTGAAAGTTTTTTTTTTACTTCGTTGCTCTTCAAAAACTCGTGCATTTGTAATTTTTTCGTATTCACAAATGGCAATATGGCATTACATAAATTAACACGTTTTGTCGTGAACAGTTCTACTAGCAGACTGGCAAGGTTAACCTACTTTTGCTGTTGGAGAGAGAAAAAGAGAGAGAGAGAGAAGGAAATATATAGGATCTTAAGTTAATTAAAGACTGCTGAAAGCTCTTATGATTTTAGTTTTGACTGGTATTACAAAAAATGTTGTTTTACAAAATAGGGCTGTCAACAAATTTTATACGAAAACGCGTGATTTACTCCACAGCTCAATAAATTTCAACCTCCCCGCTAGTGTCAACTTTAAATCAACGTGAGGTTTTATAACATATTTAAACGCAATTACACACATGCCCCAAGAAAAACCAAATTAACATTGCTGCAAAATGTCACCCTGTTCTAAAAATATCAAATTTCAGGTAAGGTAGTTTGATATTTGTGGTTCCACTTAAACTAAAGGTAAGATCGCACAAGGCAGAGCTGCATATCAACTAATAGTATGTTCCTACCGACTCGATTAAGCTAAAATGATTTATAAATTACGATGAGCGTGTCCACTAAACTTTTTCCTAATTTAGCTTGACAGTAATTTTTTCAAAAATTATAATTTTAATTGACTTTGAAAAAACACCAAGATTAAAGTGTGTGTTAAAATCTGTATAGATTAGTCTCGAAAGACGGATTCAAAACGAATTAATTTCGTGGGGAAAAAACATCAATACTTTTCCTAGTAGAAAGCGTTTAAGGAAAAAATATTACCGGCCCGTCGGCGGCACATCAATGTTTTGGTTCATTTGAAAACACTAAAACAGGGCTGGAATCACGTAACGCGATAAGCGATACTTTATAATCAAAATCAGGATTTTTGCTCTATGCAAGCTGATTATCAAATTGATAGTCAGTTATTTGCGATAATTTCATTTGATACCTATTTAGGTGTCCGTAGCTTAGTGGTTAGGTGCGTTGGCTGCTAAGCAGAACTTCGGACCCAAAGTTTTTATTTCATCTTTCACGGACACTGCCTCTTGCGAAGAACTGACAAAACTTCCAAGAGTATCATCTGTCATGAAAAAGTGCTTCTCAACTTTGCCGTTCGGAATCGGCGTAAAATTGTAGGTCCCCTCAATTCTTCACACGCACCTAGAGAATTGTTGATGATAGTAAGCCACTTAGGCCTTGGCTCTTCAAGAGCTGTCGCGCCACTCTATTTATTTATTTTTTACCTATTTTAATACAAAATCAATCAAATACAAAAATTAAATGCATATTTAATCTGTTCATTTGCTCCCTAAAACTCAGGGGCCTTCACAGGGATTTAAAAACAGGTCAAATGTTTTAGACTTAAAGTGAATAATCATACGTAGCATCATCTGTCCGCCGCCAACGTCAAAATAACAATCAGTAAATTTTCGAAAATACCATACACATCAAAGTTCATAAAACATCCAACAAAAACTGAGAAATGTAAGATGTTTATGACCTGAGAAATAGGCCCTTCGCTGTAGGAAGAAGAAATTCGTATTTAAACATTTAACAAATTGCACATACTCTTCCTTCCTCAAAAAAGGAGATCCCCTGAATGCATTGTCCTCAGCTAAAATGCTGAAGATGATTTGGGGAATGATTTGGATCAATTTACGAATGTAATTTTATTTAGAAACGCGACGAAAGTTTTCCATTTTGCCTGATTAATTCTCTAAAGAATATCGGCCTTTATTAAAACTGAAAACTAAAGAAAGATAAACTTTTTTTGTAAATAAACAATTTTCCGATAACACAACACTACAACAGTTTGACAGTTCTTTAAAAATTGATTTACGATTTGGTCGGTAAATTATTATTGATAAGTCACTACATTATCTGCTCTGGTGGCGAAGTGTCCGGTGGCGAACTGTCCGGTGGTGAACTGTCCGGTGGTGAACTGGCGGTGGCGAACTGTCCGGTGGTGAAGTGGCGGTGGCGAACTGGCGGTGGCGATGTGGCGGTGGTGAATCGGTGGTGGTGAAAAGTCCTGCTTCGCATTTTTATATATAAAGATGACGGAGACGACAGGAGTAAGAAGAACATTTGAAAGCGATGTGTGCGTCATTTGTACAATTGTATAAAATGACGGAGACGACAGGAGTAAGAAGAAGAGTTTTTCGTTGTTTTGTGTGAGGTGTGAGGTAATAAATATTTTTGCTTTGAGGTGATGGGACATTTGAAAGCGATGTGTGCGTCATTTGTACCACCTCATGTATGAGGTTCCCATCACTTGTGTTTTGCCCCCCGTTTAGCCGGGAGGGACGATTTAATTACAAAAAGCCTGTAAAAAAAAAATATAAAAAATCAACGGCTTTGTCCACAATGTCTTCTTGCAAAGCTAAAAACAACTCTTTTTCACAATTAAATGCTGTCGCAAGTTCTCAGTGAGATCCAGAAAACCGCAAAAATTGAAAAAAAATCGCTGTTTCTGAGGACTTTCTGAAAAAAAGCTTCATTGACTCCGCTATTAGAGTTACTAGGTGATTTGTTTATAATTTATTGAACTGCTGTGCAAATATATTTCGCGTTTGAAAACGAAATTAATAATTAATTAATTAATTAATAGTTCAGGCATTTTAAATTTAAAAAAAAAAAAACTGTTTAAATAGGAGATTTTGATTGTGTATTTCTTTTTAATAGCATTTTTTAACGTGTTAGTGTTGTTGGAAGAAAAGTTTGAACTTAAAGCAACACTAATTGTTTATTTATTAATTCCTGAAGGTTTAGATTAGAAATTTATGCCATCGATTTCTCATTCATCGTTATAACTGGCGAATAAACTTTTCTGAGTATTTACTGCAAGAATGCATTCATTTGCTTTCTCTAAACTTGTGCAGTACTTCAGTGTACTCTATTCATTGCAAATATTCAACAAAGTGTACAATAAAATAGAGTACCACACCACAAGAGACAGTTACTGTACAATGCTTGATCACCCGATAACAAGATGAGTACACTGTTTTCTTTCTCTCCCACGTTTGTGTGCTTGCAATAGCTTGATGTGAGCAAATCTTGTGCAATGTAAACTTTAAAAAATGCACTGAGTACACTGAGTATAGTGAGTAAATCAAATGAAACGAACGAGAGATAATAATTTAATTTGCTTGTTTTATTATAAACTTCTAAATATTATACATTCTGTCTTGATCTATTGCTTTTCTTATTTCTAAACAGCTATTTCTCACTAATCTGTCATTTAAAAAAGTTGACTTTAATTTAAAACAAGAGTAAGTAAACCAAAATTTCATGTACTCAGTGTACTCAGTGCAGTGTACTCTTTTTTATGAATACACCATTTGTGAATACCCCTTCCTTATGAATTCACTACAGTAAGTATTTGCTTTAGAATGGGTGCAGAACTCATTTAGTAATCAAATATCAGTTGATTCATTCATTCTATTTTTCAAGCTGTAAGTACAATACTGAAGTGTACTCGAAATATAATGAATGTCTTGGAAGTGGTTTCAAGACATTCATTGATTTATCGGTAAAATAAATATGGTTTTTCAATAGGCAGATAGCAAGCAGATAACTCAAAGTCTAATTTTCTTTAGTTTTATTTTATTAAAGTTTAAGTCTTATTTTAACAATGGTTCTTGCCGGTTAGAAAGAAATAATAAGACTGATTGATAGAAAGGACTATTGGTGTAATTAAAACTCGTTTCCGCTGTCTCTAAAATAAAATGAGAATGCATTACGCTCCTTCAAGACAAAACAAAATGTAAACGCGTGCTGTACCTTGAACAACTTTTGCATAAAATATCAAATTGCCGATCCAGATTCCATACTCCCGAAAAATATCTTTGTAGCAAGCATTACTGTTTCAAAAGTTTTAATCGGAAAAAGAAACTACTGACCACTAACATTCACTTTTAAGGAATGAGGTTTAATCGTTAAGATCAACAAGGGAAGAAAACTGTTTGTGTCTTGATATTTTCTCTCTTGATATAAAAAATAAAAGTTTTGGCTGGGGAAAAAAACAATGTTTCAAATGCTTCCACCTTTTTGTATAAATTCTTTAACTCTTCGTACGCAACAATAAAAACCGTGTTCATAAATAACTTCCTATACTGATGATAATTTTTCCCTATGATATAAAAGAAAAGAATTTGTGTTAAACAGTATACAAATTAAAACAATGATCGTGTATTCTCATAAAAAAAGAGAAACAAACGTATGAAGGTATTTCATACACGCCTTTAATTGCCACTACTTATGTAGCAATGCAGATTGATACAGAGGGTGAAATATTAACCGTGTTTTTTTTTTTTTTCTTTACTACTCAGGACCCAACACAGCAAAATAATTTCAATTGACGAATGACAACAAAACGATCAAAATAACACGACATTTCGTAGGTATTATTCTTCAATAAAAGTTTCCATCTCTAACCGTAGAAAAATATTGTTTGTGTCAAACAAGAATTTTTCTTACAATAAACTGTGTACATTTTACTAGCATTATGGTGGATTCACATACGTATGTGTGCATTTTCGATTTCCAGTCAAGTAAAAGAGCTCAACTACATACCAAACATCAGAGGATAGACAGAATGCACGACACGTGATGCTTTCTTTCATATAGTCAGTTAATATGAATATGAACACACAAACTAAGGTATAAGAACAGTTAGTTTTTTCTCAATTTTTGTTTAACTATTTTCAGAGAAGAATAGTGTTGCCTTTCGAATCATTCCAAATTTGTGAGAAATTTGTTCTATGTTAACTGTTGTTTGTATGTTAACTGGTAAATAAAATGAAAAAAACGCACTATCCTGTATCTAGAATAATAATACCTATTAGTTTTTGCTGTCATTAGTCGAATTCATTATAGTAAAAAAATAATGTACATGAATTTTTAATAATATACTTTTCAAAAAATTATTTGTTTAAAACTTGACAGATTGCTCGCAGGTGAAAACTGTACATTCACTACCGTTAAGGAGGTGAATTGAATTCATTATCGAAATTGATTTTTGCAAGGATTTAAAAAATGTGTTCTAAATTAAGGAAGAATTCCCCTTTCAAATTCTGACAAATATTTTTCAGAAATCACTAATATTTTTAAAATTACGATTTCGTATTCGGTTAGAAAAATCGACTAAACGTATTGAAAATAAGAACACATCTGGTTTAAATCATTGTTTTAAATAATAACATAATAAGCAATACGGCAACACTAAATGATGATGCATAACATATGCCACAAGAAGTTACAGTTAACTGTTACTTTTATTTTTTTCTTTGTCGGGCATCTGCTTTTACGTCGAGTCGTCAAACGAAGAAGTTTAAAGAATATAAGTGATTTGGTGTGAACAAAAAGTGAATTAAAATATAACTGTGTTTCAAAACGAAAAGAAATTTATCTAAGACTTGAAATTGTAAAATAAATGACAATAAATTTCGATATGTCGGATTCAATTTTCCAATTTTTGCCCAGTCAAAATCTACCCAAAAAAGGCTACAATTGCAAAGCTGGATGAAGTTCTGTAGTTTTGTATGAGTTGAGGTAGCCCAAATGTGAAATCTTAATTTACAATTTCGAGATACTTGTGCCGACCAGTTTAAACCATGCAATCTCCGCAAAACTGCGAAATTATTTTTTGTTTTGTTTTCTCGATTTGGAATCAACGCTTTCGTGAATATGATCTGGGCATAAATTTGTTGATTTTAGTAAAAAATCGTGATTTGCGAGGTGTACAGAGTTGTGATTGATTTAAAATTAATGCAAGTTTTGTGAACTTTTTCGCAAAGAGTAAGGAAACGTAAACGAATTTCGTGGTCCTCCAGAGATTGCATGGCTAGCAAATTTAGATTTAGGCTATCCCAAATCATACATACAAACAATATAAGAAATATCCAGAACGATATTCAGCGTTGTGATTAATATTGAATACAGGACTTTCTGAGACGCTGCAAACAGATAAATTTATTTATTTGAAATAAATAAATACTTGGACGAAATTGACCGAACCAAGGTGGCGAAGGTGAATATTAATAGTATTTTACTGGAAGACTACGAAAGACTGTAAGTATCTACCTTCTGTTTTATACATAAGAACATGTATTGTATATATATACAAATTTTCTAGCTGGTTTGATTAAAAAGGAGAATTATTATTATATTCTATTCATTTCAGGCTAACAAAATCAGAGTATATTCTACTTGCAAAAATTATTTCCGAAGTTTTTCCCACCGAATCTAAGGAACCGTTTTATTCTCCAGCGGCAAGGACAGCACTAAAGGATTGCGGTCTCGTTAAGAGAAGATATCTTACAAAAGCAGTAAAAGAAACAGGTACCTATATAATATTTCAGGAAAAGGCGAAACTCGTGTTTTTTTACAGCTCTCAGCTCGCGAGCCGGAGCTCCTTTTGAATTATTTAATTAATTGTTAAACTGAAATCTAAAACATATATTTTTTAACTGCTGATCATCTTTTTTTTTGGAATGTTCAGTTAAACCAACATTTTAAAATTTATGAAAAGATTCCATTTTTTCAATTCCGAACAAGTTCATTCATTTATAGAAATATTTTCAAGGACGTTTAATCCTTTCTTCTAAATTAACATTTATTTGAATCTTGAACAAAAAACAAATTGAACTGTTATAATTATGATGGTAACTATTTTTTTTTCAGGGACAGCAAATTTATTGGCAGAAGAAGCTGATACACAAGTGCAAAAAAGTTCAGTTGAAGAATCCAATTTTGAAGAACTGTGGCAGGCTTCGTTTCCATCCCGAAGAGAATTTCTGTCTAAGAACGAACTGATTGAATTTGAAGAAGATTTTATAACATTTGGTTTAGCAAGAGAATTTTTGTGTACAGATAATTCTAATATTTTTTTTGTATGCCAATTACTTGATGTAATTGCTTTTAGCGAGCCTTGTGATGCTTTTAATGTTCAGCTTGTTGAAGAATTTTGTGTTGTTAATATAAAAAACACTTCTCATTACTATTCACTATTATTAAAACAGCAAATGGCAAACTTTATGTTAATTGGACATTCTTAAATTTTTAAGTTACTATAAGATATTAGTTATTTTGTTTTTTGATAAACTCATTTAAAATAAAAAAAAAAAAAATTATATATAATTTCAATACTTCGCAAAAATTATCCAATAATTTCTTTTGAAGATGAGCTTAAGAGACACAATAATTTGCGGTGTTAAAACGACGATGATCTTATTGTTTTTAGTTAATAAAAGCATTGTTATTTTCTAGTAAATGTTCATAGATATGTATGTTTAAAACCATTTATTACATAAATTGTCCTATATATTTTTTTTTGTTCTAAATAAAAAACCATGTAACAATAATTGTAACACAAATTTTTTTTAATTTCTTTGTTTTTTGAAACGAAATTTGCAGCGTAATTCACATGGAAAATAAGTATTATCAGTATAAGTATACTATATTCCTGCAACAAACGTTTTTAAATATTTGCAATGAAGACTATAGTCTTTTTTCTCTAGTATCATTGTTATTTTGTTGTAGACATTATTTAAGTTGTTTAAAAGGAATAATAGTGTTCTTATAGAACACTGTTTCCATTCGCTTCCAATATTCAACAGCTATGGATAAAAGAAAACTGTTTCCAGTAGGAAATACCAAATCTTAAGTTTAAATAAAATTAAACTTTTTAGTCATACGCTTTTTTACAGCTTGTATGAACATTTCCCGACCACTGCAATAAACGTAAAAATATTTTGAATTAAACTGTAAACATTTTTGGTCGAGCATTTTTACCTTTACGGCAAGCACAACTGGTACCTGTTGTGATGGTGAATATTGTTTGTGACAAAGATTCTAGGTTTTCGGGTGAGAAGTATTGTTTGTTAAGAGAACAAATGTCATATTTTATGATTCAAAATATTTAACTCTTTGTGACAAACAACTTAACGCTTGGTCCTTTTTATCTCTTGTGACAAACAGTTTAATTCTTTCGTAAAATAATTTTTTTTTCGGTGCAGAAATTGTAAAGGAAGTAATAACGTTACCAATACCTGGAATACCTTCAACTGGAAACTCCAAGCAATAAAAAAGCCTAACGTATAGAAAAAATGAAATAATGGGATCTTTGCAGATTATAAAAGTTATCATTGGAGTGCAATTCTAGTCAAGTCCATTCTATTGAACAATTAAGTCTTGACTCTATAAAACCAATAAATCTATTTAGATTTTTCAAATTTTAGGATTTTTCTTTTCCATTCCTTGGTATTCCTTTTGTCGACGGTTTTTGTAAAAAATAGTTTTAAATGACACTTTACAATACTAAAGAAATAGGACACATGTATATAGTTTCAGCGGATAAGGGTAACGTCACTGTAGCAATATACAAACACGACTATGACACAAAAATGAAAACAATGATGGACGATAGAAATGTATATTGGCCAATTAAAAACGACCCCACGAACAAATTGCAAGAGAAAAACAACAACTTTGTTAAATATTTATTTGACAACCAAATAATTGACCAACGTCAAAAACAAATCATGACCACATACAACTCGGTCGCTCCGAGACTCTATGGACTTCCAAAAATCCATAAAGAAGGACTTCCTCTTCGCCCTATATGTTCGTCTACAAAAGTTCCGTGTTACAACTTGGCCAAGTATCTTATTGGTATTTTGAAAAACTTAACATCAGATTCAAAATTCAATGTCAAGGACTCACTCCAATTCAAAAACAAATTACATGGTATAAAAACTGGAAAAGACGAAATCCTAGTGTCATTCGATGTAATATCACTTTTTACAAATATTCCACTCAACATGGCCCTAGAACTAATTAGCAAAAAGTGGGAAAAAATAAAGGAACATACACTCATCGAAAAGTCCAAATTTCTCGAACTACTCAGATTTGTTATAGTTGAGAACAACTATCTGGTTTATGGTAACAAAACATACCAACAGAAAGACGGTATGCCTATGGGAAATCCAGCTTCACCCATAATTGCAGACATCATTCTCGAAGAAGTCCTAAACAACTGCCTTGAAAAGTTAAAAAACAAACCCAAGGTCTTGACAAAGTATGTCGATGACATATTTGCAATTGTAAAAGCGGAAGACGTCGAACAAACCCTAGACACTCTCAACAGTTTCCATCGAAAAATACAATTTACAGTTGAAAAGGAAAAAAACAACAAATTAGCTTACCTGGACGCAGTAGTCATTCGCGAAGACGGACATCTAAAAATGGATTGGTTCCAAAAACCAACTTCATCGGGTAGATTAATCAACTTCTTTTCCCAGCATCCTAAGCAAATAATTTTCAATACAGCCAAAAACTTGATACATAGAGCCCTTTCAATAAGCGATACAGAATTCCACATCAGCAACAAAAGAAAAATAACAGATATATTACAAAAAAACGCTTTCCCGCAACAAACAATAAAAACACTAATAAAACAATATGAACATCGAACTATACACCCACAAGAAGAAAAAGATAAGGAAATCAAAATTTACAAATCTTTCACGTACGTAAAAGAAATAGCGGATCGGTTCAAAAATGCAAAACTTTTAGATACAGACAAATATAAACTAGCCATGAAATCGACAAATACCACTTCACAACTCTACACTAACCTAAAATCAAAAATAGACAAATTGGAACATTCAGATTTAATCTACAAAATCAATTGTAACGGAAATATGGACGAAGAATGTAACCAAATCTACATAGGAACAACAAAACAAAAACTTAGAAATAGACTGGCAGGACACAAATCCGATATCAAAAATAACGCACCACAGAAGACAGCACTGGCATCACATTGCATAGCTTTCAAGCACTCTCCGAATCATGACAACGTCGAAATAATGCAGCGAGAAGACAACCAAAACAAAAGGATGATAATTGAAACGCTACATATCATCAATGCTGATAACACAATCAACAGACGAACTGATATGGAAGATGTCAGCCCCCACTACAAACACTTGGTGGAGAAGAGAAAGAGAAAAAGCTCAGTAATGTGATCTTTGCGATTATGTTTTATATAATTTTTCATGTTTCTTGTCTTGTTTTATTCGTTGACATGTTACTTGTCAATTTTACTTTTCATTGTTCAGACGTAACAGAAAATACTTGTAAAGTATTAATGTAACAACAATTATTGTAAGTAATTTCTGTATTGTGAATATTTTTGTAAACATTTGTAACATAATTATCAATGCCAATATAGAAATCCTTTGTTCACCTGAAGATGTCCATATACATGGACGAAACGTTGTGACAAAACAGATAATATTTGTTTCATTTGACCTGAAGCCCATTCAACCACATTGAAATAGGACAGTGATAAGTGATACACCTATTTGGAAATATAAGAAATAACATGTATCAGTTATAATAACATTTAATGTGGAGAGTAAATTATACAAAAACTTGTATCTTAAGTAAGCCAGCAAAACATCGATTTGGTAATGGTCATAATCTAGAAGTTTTAAAAGATTTGACTTTTTTTAAGAACAAAGGCAACGTACGAATGGAACGAAAACTAACAGGAAACGTGTTATACAGCTTGCATGATACGACTGTCAAGGAGCTCATAAAACTCGTCTTTGGTGTCGTCCTTTTTCTCTTCTGTGGGAGCATGCGCACATATTATTAAAAGGGAGATCGTCTAAACTGCGCCAACTATAGAGGAATAAGTCTACTAAACATCGCCTACAAGATCCTCACTGCCGTAATATGTGAACGTCTGAAGCCTTTCGTCAACAATCTGATTGGTCCTTATCAGTGTGGCTTCAGGCCAGGAAAGTCAACCATCGACCAAATGTTCACATTGCGGCAGATCCTGGAAAAGAACAGCATCTACAGAGACGAACTGTACAAAGCTATGTCTAGTTTTGGCGTCCCTGCCAAGCTCGTTCGCTTGTGCAAAATGACGATGGAGAACTCACGCTGCTCCATAAAGGTTGGCAACGAGCTTACGGAATCTTTCGACGTCAAAAAAGGATTCAGACAAGGCGATGCACTGCCATACGGTTTCTTTAACATCGTTCTTGAGAAGATAGTGCAGAACTTCAACGTCAACACCAGAGGCACTATCTTCCAAAAATCTGTTCAACTTCTCGCGTACGCCGATGATAACAGCTAATCGCTGTTTCTTTGGGCTTAGAAAGCAAAGAAAAGCCCTCTCTCGAGCAAATAAGGTAAAACTGTACAACACACTCATCATCCCAGTCCCAAGATATACAGAATACAAGGTAATATATTGCGCATGTTCTTATCCTATCTCTTTCTTTTGATGTGACGTCACCTGAATTACATTTTACTACTGCTTAGACGCAATCTAATGAAAGGGTATGAGAAATCCAGTGTTATCTCGGAATTTATTGAAATATTTTCATATTTTTACATTGTATAATTTCAATATACTTATCCTGCTCAATCGAAATATATTTGGTTAAATAAAAATAAATAGTGTGGCGCGACAGCTCTTGAAGAGCCAAGGCCTAAGTGGCTTACTCTCATCAACAATTCTCTATGTGTGTGAAGAATTGAGGGGACCTACAATTTAACGCCGATTCCGAGGAAGTGCCCGTGAAAGATGAAATAAAAACTATGGGCACGAGTAGGACTCGAACCCACGACGATCTGCTTAGCAGCCAACGCACCTAACCACTAAGACACGGACACTGGTTGCTTTATATGAAATAAAAGTATTTTTTATATTATTTTGTTGGAATAACGTCATCCTTTAATTTTCTGCATCTTTGAGGAAAATAGTTAAGAAGTTCGTGTCACAAATTTCGTAAGTATTGGCCCGGACTAAAATGTCTTAAGCAAATGTTAACGGCTTTTACATTTATTTTGTCTCTTCTTTGACAATTTTTTTCCCATACTTTTGCCAAAATATTGTTTTTCGGAAAACAAAATAATTTAACACATTCACTGTTCACTGCCACGTTTCTTTTTCTTGTTTATTATTGTCCGTTGGACAATTGAAAACCGAACAAATAGCCATACTTGAAGAAATTTATAAAATATGATTGTTACAATTTAAAAAAGATTATAAAACACAATCCTATTACCGTTAAATAAGTAAAGCATAAGAAACACGCGTATTACAAATTGTTTTCATTGAAATAAATTTGAAATGTCAAACAAGTGTAATTCAAATGACGTCATGCGCAGAAGATGAAAAAAAAATGCGTGGGATAATACCTTGTATTCTGTATATCTTGTCCCAATCCTGTTGTACAGTGCAGAAGCATGAACCCTGACAAAAACGGATGAAAGTGCCTTAGGCTGTTTCGAGAGGAAAGTTCTTCGGGTCATCTTTGGCCCCGTGTGCATTGAAGGGGAATGGCGAAGAAGATACAACAGCGAACTCTACGGGTTGTACAACGACATGGACCTAGCCAGAAGGGTCAAGGTCCAGAGACTCAGATGGCTCGGTCATCTAGAGCGAATGGACACCAATGCTCCGGCCTGGAAAGCCTTCGACACTATTCTCGAGGGACGTAGGAGGAGAGGAAGACCGCGACTCAGGTGGCGCACTCAAGTGGAAGAGGACTTCAATGAACTTGGAGTGCAAAACTGGAGACGACTAGCTAAGGACCGAGCTAGCTGGCGGAGACTGTTGATCGAGGCCCAAGTCCACAACGGACTGTAGCGCCACCTTAAGTAAGTAAGTATGATACGACTGTGAAAAAGTTTCTTAAATGCGTGGTACGAAATGATGGGATGTCAACAAACAATTCATGGTTACTTCGCATAGTACGGACGTTATTAAAAATTGGACTTTTTAGATAACCACCTCTTACAAAAAATACTTTTGCTCTCTTGTAATAATAAAGATATCTGACTGGTAAAATACTAAACGATCTAAATAATTGCATAGAGTTAGAGTCCCGATTAGCTCCACATACCTTTCTTACAGCGCATTTCTGCAAGACGAGAAGAGGATGAATTTTGTTGTTATAAGCTCTACCCCAGCATGTTATTCCATACTGCAGTTTGGAATGGAAAATACCAAAATAAACAATTTTTAAAGTATTGTCGTTGCAGTACTTTTTTAGATGATATAAGCTGGGAATAGTGGAACGTAGGTACTGTTTCAGAGTTGTGATATATATATTATCATCAATTAGGACCCCAAGGTATTTAAAAACGTTTACATTTTCTATTTCAAACCAATTTGAGCCACAGTTTTTCTAACAACAGATTATCCGAAACATTGCAGGAGCAGGAATACAATCTATGTCTTTCACAATTAGGTTCATGATAAACAACTTTGTAGTCAAATACGTCATGAGTTCTTAAGCTGAAGAACATTACCTTGGTTTTGTAGCTTGTGATTGGCAAACCATAGACGAACTAAGTGGATAACGTGATTTATTTCAGCTGTAAGGTCTAGGGCACTAGGTGAGTTAAACGCGAGACCGAAATCATCAGCCAATGCTATGACTTAAGCAGAGAAGGGAAGCTTGAATAGAGAATTGATATATATAAGAAAGAGGACTGGTCCCGAGAACGGAGCCTTGAGGAACACCAATGTTCGTCTCCCTTGAGTCACTAAAATTGTTCTAAATCTTGACATTCTGACTTCTATTCATGATATATGAAGCGAACCAGTTGTAGATAAACCCTCGGAAACCGGCTGATTGTAATTTTCTAAGGAGAATGTCATGGTCAACAGTATCGAAGGCTTTAGTCATCCTGATAATCCAGGCTCTTATTTACTAAGGAACAAAAACTTAGAAGAGCGTCTTCAGTTGATAACCCTTCACAAAATCCGAACTGTGATGTGCTAAAGAAGTGAGTTTTATTCAAAAAGGGGAGCATTCTCTTTTTTACAGCTTTTTCAAAACATTTTGAAATCTAAGGTAACAAGGAGATAGGTTTGTAGTTATTCACATTTTTCGTATCACCTTTCTTGAAAACAAGGATTATGTGAGCACATTTTAGGTTCGAGGGGAAAACTCCCGTGCAGATGCTGAGGTTAAATAAGTGTGTCAGAACGTCTGAGATATTTAAAGCAATGGCCTTCAGCGTGGAATTGGAGATGTCATCATTCCCACATGCATGTGAATTGCTCAATGAGTTGATCAATCTGTTAGTCTCAGAACCAGTTATTGGATCAAAAAAGAAACTACCTCGATTTGTGTCGTCAGCAATACATGCACCTTGACAATAACGAATGCAAAAGTCGCTACTTCAAGAGATATGACCTACCGAACAAAAAAAAATTATTAAACATATTCGCGACATGAGATGGGTCGTCACTCAGGTTTGAATCACAATTGAGCACAATGGTGCTAGAACTTTTAGAGCATTTCATATTAATTATGCTATAAATCGCTTGCCATTCCTTTTTTGGTAAAATACTAAACGATCTAAATAATTGCATAGAGTAAGAGTCCCGATTAGCTCCACATACCTTTCTTACAGCGCATTTCTGCAAGACGAGAAGAGGATGAATTTTGTTGTTATAAGCTCTACCCCAGCATGTTATTCTATACTGCAGTTTGGAATGGAAAATACCAAAATAAACAATTTTTAAAGTATTGTCGTTGCAGTACTTTTTTAGATGATATAAGCTGGGAATAGTGGAACGTAGGTACTGTTTCAGAGTTGTGATATATATATTATCATCAATTAGGACCCCAAGGTATTTAAAAACGTTTACTTTTTCTATTTCAAAGCAATTTGAGCCACAGTTTTTCTAAACAACAGATTATCCGAAACATTGCAGGAGCAGGAATACAATCTATGTCTTTCACAATTAGGTTCATGATAAACAACTTTGTAGTCAAATACGTCATGAGTTCTTAAGCTGAAGAACATTACCTTGGTTTTGTAGCTTGTGATTGGCAAACCATAGACGAACTAAGTGGATAACGTGATTTATTTCAGCTGTAAGGTCTAGGGCACTAGGTGAGTTAAACGCGAGACCGAAATCATCAGCCAATGCTATGACTTAAGCAGAGAAGGGAAGCTTGAATAGAGAATTGATATATATAAGAAAGAGGACTGGTCCCGAGAACGGAGCCTTGAGGAACACCAATGTTCGTCTCCCTTGAGTCACTAAAATTGTTCTAAATCTTGACATTCTGACTTCTATTCATGATATATGAAGCGAACCAGGTGTAGATAAACCCTCGGAAACCGGCTGATTGTAATTTTCTAAGGAGGATGTCATGGTCAACAGTATCGAAGGCTTTAGTCATCCTGATAATCCAGGCTCTTATTTACTAAGGAACAAAAACTTAGAAGAGCGTCTTCAGTTGATAACCCTTCACAAAATCCGAACTGTGATGTGCTAAAGAAGTGAGTTTTATTCAAAAAGGGGAGCATTCTCTTTTTTACAGCTTTTTCAAAACATTTTGAAATCTAAGGTAACAAGGAGATAGGTTTGTAGTTATTCACATTTTTCGTATCACCTTTCTTGAAAACAAGGATTATGTGAGCACATTTTAGGTTCGAGGGGAAAACTCCCGTGCAGATGCTGAGGTTAAATAAGTGTGTCAGAACGTCTGAGATATTTAAAGCAATGGCCTTCAGCGTGGAATTGGAGATGTCATCATTCCCACATGCATGTGAATTGCTCAATGAGTTGATCAATCTGTTAGTCTCAGAACCAGTTATTGGATCAAAAAAGAAACTACCTCGATTTGTGTCGTCAGCAATACATGCACCTTGACAATAACGAATGCAAAAGTCGCTACTTCAAGAGATATGACCTACCGAACAAAAAAAAATTATTAAACATATTCGCGACATGAGATGGGTCGTCACTCAGGTTTGAATCACAATTGAGCACAATGGTGCTAGAACTTTTAGAGCATTTCATATTAATTATGCTATAAATCGCTTGCCATTCCTTTTTTGGATTTCCCAGAGAATTACTAAGCAGTGACTGATATTAACTGTCACGACAATGCTTAATTTGCAGGTTTACTGTTTTGCACATATTCTTCTATCGTGTTTTAAGGGCAACGTTAGTTGGATGTTTGTAACATTTTTGGCGCAATTTGTTTTTAATGTTAATTTTTTTAATTAGGTTTCTGTTTATCCAGGGTTTTAGTTTCATTTCCAATTTCTTTACTAAACAATTGTAACTGTTGTTACTTATATAGGATTTTTAAATTGCAATAAATGAGGAATAGGCCACCCAAAAGATGTTCTACTATTCACATATCACATGTAATAATGGGTGTGCGTGCAACAAGAAATCTTCCAGATTTTTTCGTTTTATGGCTTTCAGATTCAAGTTCAAATCAGAAAATAAGAGATCTCTTCTCATATTTCTCTTTCTAAAAAAAAACAGAACATTTTTTTCAATATTCCCTCTTCTCTGCTGTTCTCATTCTAAATACAATTTTCTCTTGTTTGAATTCGCTTCAGAGTAATTGTTCGCCTCAGAATAATTCTCATTTCAGTTCCGTGGGGCGCTGCGTTCGATTCTCGGTGCTGCCACTACAATAAAGTAAATACACATACAAAGATATTACTATGTTAGTAGTTTGTGAAAAATAAGTATATTAAGAGGTATTTAAGCTGTTTATTTAGTTTATCTTTAAATGTAATAAAAAAATTTTCATTTAAATGTATTACATACTTGCGTTTTATTGTTTAACAGTCCTGGAGCAGATAGTGCACAAGGCAGGTGTGAGCACGGAAAACACTATCTTCAACCAATCCACGCAGCTTTAAGGCTATGTGGACGACATTGACATCATCGGTCGATCCAAGAGAACTGTGCTAGAGGCCTTCACAGCGATTGAAGAATAGGCGAAACTCGTTGGTCTTGAACCGAATGAGGACACAACAAAGTACATGCTATCAACAAACAAAGCGACTTCTGTCCACCGCCTAGGACAAAAGTCACTGATGGTAGCAGCGATTTCGACGTAGTTAAGGAGTTCACCTACCTTAGAACAAACTAAAATCCCACAAACGACACCTTAGTGGAGATCCGAAGAAGAATTACCCTAGCGAACCGCTGCTGCTTCGGTTTGGCAAAACAACTAGGTTCAAAGCTCCTCACTCGAAAGACAAAGTGTCTGCTATACAAAATTTCGGTTTTACCAGATGTGGATGTAGTCCAGAAGGCCAAGAAAAGACGACGAAGAAAGTCTTCTCATTCCAGCCCCAGAAAAACCGAATCTACGGCACAAAGACCAAGTTACTGCGGATGCCAGAGCTCTTGGTTTCAGCGACTGGAGAGTGCAGGCGAGGGACCGTTCCCAATGGAAGGGTGCACTATCTGAGGCTGAGATCCTTCATGGATTGTGAGCCGGATAAGGAAGGAAGGAAGGAAGGGAACACCTTGGGGGACATTTCAGTAACAATCTCAGTTTCTGAAGTATTAAAGAGGAAGTTTGCAAAAACGATACCTTTACAAAAGTTTAGCCGATCATGATATTTCACTGTTACTGGGCATTGGTTCGCTATGTTGGCAAAGGCAATAAACTTTTCCGCTATTCTCTTGTTCTTTGTGAGGATAAGAATGCTACCGTCGCGAAGTTGAGAAATGCTTTCCTATTCTTTACGTATCGAATCATTTAATTTTTTCAGAACAAAAATACCTTTACTAGTGAGTGGTATATTAGCATCACTGGAAGAGATTTGAACGAATTTTGGGAGAGAAGCGGGGTATCCGCGGATATCCCCTTGAATAAGTTCCTATTCATTTCAGCCCGCGGGGAAAGGCTTTTTAGAATAGAGGTTGTCACCATATTAATACATAAATGGTATTTGAAATTCAGGCGAAAAAGGGATAGAAAAAAAAAATTGAAGGGAAAGAGCCGGTTTAAAGAAAATTGCTGATAATACATTCAAGAGAAAGTTGTTAACGCAATCAGTGTTAGTAGGAGACTGTAAGTTGCCCAACAAACCCCAATTTTTTTTTTATTCAATATATTAAACAAAAATATGAAATAAGCAGTTTTTATATTTCCACAATATGCACAACCTGGCACATTTTTTTTCATACAAAAGTATGCAAATAATTTTTTTACTGACAGGAATGCGCATAGATAGCACATCGATTTTCATCTTCAAATAGCCTTACAAGAACAAATAGTCTGTTAACTGTTCCGATACTTTTGGATAAGATTGTGAATTGTGATTGATTAAAGGTATAATATAATAAAAATACAAAGAAAAGAATTCTGTTACTAATCTTACTGAAGGAGAATCCCTTTTTGTTGCACGAAAGAAATAATCATTGTTATTATATTCCGCACAGATCTACGTCAAGATTAACTAAAGAAACTAAATAGTTATTCAATTATTGCTCTTTTTATTTAAAAAAAAAAAAAGATAACACACAAAATAGTTTATGTTTAAATTTTATCGAAAAAGTTTGGTTTGGCTTTAAACTGTTTTAAATGTTTGTTTAAGCTCCGTCAATTGATCTGTTACGTTGTAATTCTATCATTCATTCTTTTTGTCTTGTAATTTGTTCGGTAAGGTTTCTAGCTGGGCATCATTTGAATTGCTGTGTATACGCGACTTATCGACAGAATAAAGCCATCGCTGAAAAATGTAGATCACAAAAACAACGTCATCTCTAAAGCACGCAACTCTATGCGCAGTTGGCATAGTTATTATAAATGCAAAGATGTCGTCAATGAACGTGTTAAAAGCTTTGTACATAAAGGAACGCCACGGTAGGGCAACTACGGACTTCAGTTTATAGTTAACAAATAGTTGTGGTAGCATAAATAAGAAATCAAATGCATAAACTCCATTAACTAATGAATTAAGTGACCAAGAGTACCAACTCTTTTGCTGTTGATATAATAATGAGTAAACAGCTCCAGCTATGCATAGTGGATAAAGAAAGACACATAAGTATCGCATAGCTTCCCGGTCAAAATTTTCCGTTTTCTTCTCTGCTGACCAATTTGTGTTTGTTACTTTTCGTGCTATACCCCTTACATTTATTTCTAGCTTAAGTATTTTTTTACATTTCCATATCCCGATAGAAGTTCCGATGCCAGAAGGAATTAAAACAAGAAGAGAAGTGTTTTCATCTAATAAGTACAAAAAGATGATAATTTGGGAAAAGGCTCTCCAAACAGTGGCACTTGTTGAAAGGCCTTCATATGTTTGTTTTCGGTGCCAAAAGATTAGATCATTTTTAAAAGAGAGGAAGTCAAAAAGAAGCTGCAAAAGACATTAGTTACAAGCTATAATTTTACTATTATATGTCTAGAAAAAACTTACATGAACACTACCAATTAGTAAAGTTCCACATAGTAAATATAAATTTGTGTCTGAAAATATTCCCTTGATATCGTCTAAGTCTTTGTTTGAAAAGCCAAATGTATGCAGCGTTTTAGTAGCATGTTCAATAAGAAGCATCAGCCGCAATTTTCCCAGTCCCATTGGTCTGTATTCTAATGAAATGTTAAGCTTTGAAGTATTTGCGTTGATTTGAATTAAGTTTTCAATGCGGGAATTGAAAAAATCCTTTTGGATTATTGGTAACATTTCTCCAAAACGATTGATTCTTATAAGATGGGCAAGTTCAGGTGGAGCATCCTTATGTGATAGACTAATTGCATCAGTGAGCATTGTCAAGCATACTTTGGTTTGTAAATGGGCTATTTGTTTTGACGCCGTATAAGTACTTGCGGATTGTAGCTTCGCTGCTGGATGTTCCTGAAATTATATTAAATGATTCCATAAGTATGCTTTTTGTTCATCATAATATTATGTATCAGCTTAATCAACAAACTTTATTCTGTATATTTTTATATATGTAGTATAAATCTTAGAAAACGAACGACAAGAGTGACTTAGAGTTAGACTAAAAAACCTAAGTTTATTGCCATTTTAAGAAATTACTCCAATAGAGTGCTACTTTATTTTATCTTTTTATTATTAGTATTATTATTATGTTTGGAAATTTTTGTTCTATCTATTAAATTTTTTGTTGTTAGGGGGGGGGGGGGGGAGTCTTTGTTTGTGACGTAATATTTTAGGGGGGTTACATCAGTGTGACAAAGCGTGACACCGGGGAGGGGGGGTCAAAACAGTTTAATTCAGCGTGACGTAGTTTATGGACGGCCCATTAGCCTTTATTACTGCAGACCGTTTCTGCACAGATAATAAATTTATACAGGTGGCTCGCCCTTATGGGCGAGATATGTGAAACTCAAAGCTACCAAAAAAAAAACTTTTTCCAAAAGCTTTAACACTTTCACTTGATGCATACAAAATCAGCCGTACTAAAAGAAAAACAGGCTTTATGTAACAAGCAACGGATGAACCGTTACTATTAATTTTCGAGAAAAAAAGCGAAGTCGGTTGCTCAGATAAAGTATCTTACAAATTAACATAAATCTTTTTGTTTCAATAAATCCTTAAGGCCCATTTTCTGATTCGGAACATAAATTTATGTTCTACATAAAGTTCATCTTTAGTGTGGAGATTTTATGTAGAACTTATCGAATTCCGGAACGTCCCATATAAAAATGAAAACTTTAAGTTGAACATAAATTTATGTTCCGAATCAGGAAATGGGCCTAAATCTATAAATTGTTTAAGAACATTAAATTAAAACAAAGAAATTTGTAGTACTCATTCAGACTTTAAATAAAGTAAAGTGTTAAAATACTGACAAATGTCAAAGGAAATAAAAAAACCGAGTTTGTAACATTAACTTTTATTAAACATCGAAATTGTCTTTTTCGAAATACTTAAACTGATCCGATATTCATCGTCGTCGACCTTAGAATAACCTCATTTAATTCCCGTCATGCACGTACATACATACGTCGCTCAAGGCGTAAGTGTTGCCGTTGACACAAATTTCAATTTCTTTTACTTATTGGTACATAAGGGAAGTAATATTTCTCCAAATTTTGTTTACTCATTGTTAAAGAAACAGAGATGTCCCTCAGCAATGCAGAAACACCAAATCTTCACAGGAGCCGTCGCATTGAAAGTATGAATGGCACCATCAACAAAGATAATTGCAGCTGCAATCTCTGTAAGAATCCGGAAGACGAAGTTCAATGCGATAAGTGCAGCTGTTGGTTTCATTTTAAGTGTGTAAATGTGACTGCAGACATAGAGCACATGGATGGGAATGTGTTACTTGTCAAGAAACGAGTGCATGCAGAAAAACCAAATCTGTTTGCTCAAAGATGACTTCATCAACTACACGCCAACGCAGAATCGAGCTTAATCTTCAGAAGCAGGAGCATTGGAAAAGAACGCGAAGAACAGCAAAAGCAACTTGATGAGAAATATTTGCAAGAAAAAAAATACGATTTGCTTGAACAACAAAGTTCAAACCCTGGTTCAACGAAAAGTGCAGTGGTTCAAGAAAGGCAAGAGGAAAACAAAATCGAACATGACATTTCAACCGTCATTGGTAGAAGGTTGAAAATAATTATAGCTCCTTTGAAAATAAAGAATTAAATTGTTTATTTATTGTTTTTATTTGTTAATTAAACATAGTTCAGTAGAACACAAAAGAATTTGAAAAAAAAAAACAACACAAAAACACAAATTTCACAATTTTCATAATTTTAATGTTTAACACGTCAGAAAGCAAGATTCTTCTTTATGAACAAGCGAAACGCATTTGAAATTTCACCGGAACGAACACCCAGGCACAAAAAATAATTTGGCATTCAAATCGCAACAATGGAAGTAGGAAAATTGTCAGGTTTTGATCTTAAAAATATTCATTAACGAGATCCTGTCTGACAAACTCAAAGATCTAGTAACTAAATCCAATCTCAGTGCATTTTCGGCTGAAATAACACTGAAATAAAACGACAAATGTACGCCTCAACGAAATCTTAGCGAAAATGACTGAGAGATGCGAGCTTATGGAGTCCGAAATGCAATTGTTGTCACGAAAATCAAACGAAAAAATTGTAGTTGTTCATATTCCTTTGGGCCAGAACACAGATGCAGTCAACTCATCCAAACAGACTTGCAAAGGCCTTTTCAAGTTAAAAGATAATGAAGATATTCTAGTAAAGACGACTCGTGAAATACTCAACATAAAATCGAGAAGGGAAGCAGTTTTGCTGGAACTTGATTCGTCTGAATCTGTTAAACAAATTATTACCGCATCAAGGAGTTAAAAAGGAATAGGGATAAGTGTACATCGAGAACAAATACTTCTGCAAAGGAAAAATAGGCAATCTCTGTTCGAGGCAAAAAAGAAACTTCTCGCACTCAATCCATCGGCTAAGATGTTTGTCGAAGGTGATTTCTTGCAAATCAATGACAAATGTTTTATTTTCAAATTTGCACGTGGATTGATCATTAAACCGGCAAGTGAAATGACGTTTATAACGCAGCTATTCGGAATGACAGCATTAGAATATTTTGACTGCAGCGATGGAGAAAACCAGATAGACTCGGAGTTTGGTTGGAGCACTCAACAAGGAAGGTTGCTCGAAGAGCTAAACAAATTAAATAGAAGAAAAAAAAAAAATTAGCGCGAATTCAAGTGAAGTGAATAACGTAACCAGCACCACGCACACATATAAAGAAAACTTTTCAATTCTTCATTATTGCATATATTTCAATAAATATTATAAGCATCGTAAAGTAAATTACTGACTGTGCATTGTTTTTTAATCGCAAAAGTCGGATGGTTGGACTTAACCACCGCTTTTCTCAGATTACCTTTTGCTCGTGCTGCATTCTGAGTGCATACCGGCAGCTGCAGTTCGCTTTAATTGATTTTTTTGCTGATTAAGAGCTCGTTCTCCTGCATTTGGATTCAACTAATTATGAAATATAATTCGGAGATATCAAAATAAAAAAAAAAAAACCAAAACCCGACGAATACGACAAAAAACTTGAAATCTCGCTGCCGCCAAGCTACTCTTGCAGCTAAGTGAGGATCCCAGTTGCTCAAACATGCCACAAGCATCTGTATTGCATGTAAATTCCGCCTCCTATAGGGAGCCTAACACATCATCATCCTCAATTCATCAAACCGATGCAGAAAACTCCGACCTGACGACCGGATGGCAACTACCGCCGAAAAAATATACTTCTCCGACTGCATCATCTAACCTAGCAATGGATGTCACGCCAAGCGAAAATTCATCTGCCCCACTGACCTTAAAATTCGTGCTAAAAAAATCCAAACGCAACAGCAATATTGCCAATCAACTTCATCAAAGCAACATTAATGACCTTTGTATATGAAATAGACTAGTACTACCAAGAATTGAATTTTTGAATTTTGCTGCTCTGCTTGGTTTGACAGCTCAAAAACAAGAACAAGACAAAATTTCCCCAGTGGAGAACAAAATGACAGGAACGAACACAGTAAGTAGGAGTGTGTAGGCTATAATATATTGAAATAATGCGAGTAAGAGAGTTAGGTTGCTTTAAAAAAAAAAAAAACAACAAAACATTAGCTGCGTTTTATTATCACGATGATCTGATCCGGATCAGATCATGAAAATAAAACAGCTTCTATCATCAATTTCTCTTTTACTTCGTGTTTGGCAGATGTTTGTATTTTTTTTTTTTTTTTCATTCCGATTATTATGTTGTTTTTTTAGGGGAAAAGTTTTTGCTATGTAATTGAAAAATATTTCATTACCGGATAGATGAATGTGTGAAAGTGGCAGGACGGTTTTTATTGAAAATATACGCCAACGTTTCAACTTGTGTGCGGAAGAAGAACTAATTTTTGGATCACAAAAATTGATCCAAGTGAAAAGCAGGATCTCATTTTGTTGTTGTTACACATATAAATCAGTGATCTGATCTGGATCATGGTGATAATAAAACGCAGCTAATATTATGTGAAGTAAGGATACGATCGAAAGAACTTTAAGAAGTTTTTAGGTAAAACTTTAACGTTTTGCTACTAAGTATCAAGACTATTACCAATGTACTTTGGTATTAGACGTTTCTGTGTGATCATTTATGAAAGGAAATAGGGTTTACAGAGCGAATAACAAAATTACATATTCTTAAAAGCAAAACTACCTATAGGATTTTTGTTTTTTTATCGCGATTTTAAGAAAGCCATGAATATATTAATAATTCACAATATTTTTAATAAAAAATGCCTAATTTCGGTTAATTTGCATTTTTTGAAATGTGTTCTTTTAACAGAGAAGAATGCACAGACATATTATTCTTTTATGGGTTGTGCAATGGAATTACAAGAATTCGGTTACTTAGTTACGTAACTTGATAATATAATCAATATTTTTTTTTTTAATTCTTTTATACTACTTATTTAGTTAATTCACCCTTTAAATATTCATACCCCAAATCTAATTCTCAGTGAGAAGAAGTAAGGCAATTAATATTTTGACAGAAAATCAGGTAGGCATAAGTATACTTTAAACCCTCTTCATGATTGCACAGTGTTAAACATATCCTAAAAACTATATACATGTGTAGGTTTTTGGTGCTTTTATGATGGGTAGTGTTTCTAATAACAAATCCGACACGAGGTACCTACCAGAGATTAAAATGAGTCAAGTATTGCTTGTAAGTTTCGGGTATTTACTCAAAAAAAACGAGTTTGATCAAACTGAGTCAAACATCAAACAAGTAATTTCGAGTTTTTTTATTCATGAGTAAAATTATTTACAAGTCATCCCTTATTTCAAACGAGTTCAAACGAGTTTACTGATTGAAAGTAGAATCGCTTACAATCACCACTCCATTATTCATGGCGCTTGTAAGTAAATCGAGAAATATTGTTTGGTTTGTTTGAGATTTGTGTGCTGAGTGGAAATGTAGGTAATTTATGGTCAGAAGGTTTATTTTCATCGTTGATTTTTTCCATTCTCCAATTTTTATACCAGTGTATAATTTTTCGAATAAAATAGAAACGAATAGAAATAAAAAAATCCACATATTTTGATTCTTTTGATTTTTTGTGTTCAAAAAACCATTGTAGAATAACAACAGGACCTTGTGTATGGGTTTCAATATACATTTTGATTTCATGAGCAAATTAACCCGCGTTTTCAGTTGAATTTTCCCCAGCAAAATCGGCGTACATATCACATTCCATTGAAGAAACTGACGGTTGCATATCCAAAGAGTTTGTATTTGGTTCAATGGCTGGAGCTAGGGACTTTATAAAATCGTACATTTTAGTCTTCTTTGCTGCTTGTAATAATCTTATGTTGTTGAACGTAGCGGTCTTGAATGTTAGCTTGATCTGAGGGTAAAATAAAGTCATAAGATAATGTTTCACTTTTCCTTTGAATTCAGTTAAATTGAATGAATCCGTTTCACGACGACCTGCACGTCGCGTCGTCTCTTCAAAGGGAGTCAAGAATATAATAATTTCAATCAATAAATTATTGTTGATCTCTTGAATTCGTTACAGCTGTTGTTTCTGCTGTAGAACATGCACAATATCTGGCATATTTTCTTGAATCGATTTGCACATCTCATACCTTAAATACCATACCTACGTTCTATATCTTTATGATATCATTTGAATCTTAATATTTAAAAATGCACTCATTGAAACAAAAAAATCTTATTTTATAAAAAAAAAAATGCGGAAAACCAAAAATTATTACTGGAACTAATTCATTCATAGCTTGACTTCTTCTTTCATAACTCAATTTTTGTTTTAATACTCTTAAAAAGAGCCAACATCCCACCCTAGAAAGGGATTACAATATATTATCCAGAAAGTAGTACTCGTAGATAGCTTGGTAATAGGTAGAATGTCAGATATGTCATACCAAGATTAACAATATTTAAAATATCCTTACAAAACTGCATTCTCTACCAACCGGTAGCAGGTATTCCCACGACATAATCTTCGTCAATCACTACTTTCTATTTAGGTACCTAACCTATACAAACATACCTAGCCTACATTTAATGTATGCATTCATTATAAATCCTTTCTTTAATTAATGTGAAAAATAATGTTTCCATTTTTATGACTGCAAATCCGGCCACCTAACTCATTTATAAATATTTTTATTCATTAAATTATAACCCATACAAAGCCTACATCTTTCTTTTTTTTCTTCGTAGAGAAAAAAACAATTGAAACATCCAATCAATTTTACCCGAAAACTCGAACATGATTGAGTAAGTACAAGCAAACCAATTGCTTGTGAATCAATTTGACTTGAAATGATCGAAACCGAAAATTATTTACGAGTTTCCTCTGCTTGCTTGGTTTGACTTACAAGCCTTTTTACTTATGAATCAATTTATTCATAAATAAGGGTTGCAAACGAACGAGTATGAACAAGCACACAAGAAAAAGTTGGACATGTTCGAACTGTTCAAACATACTCATTTTAATCTCTGGTACCTACGTTAGTACTGACAGAGAAATTGATTTCAAAATGGGTGAGGGTCAGCGTTACCACTCTTGAAGATCTACTTCCATTTTTGTAAAACATTGAAAATAACTTGCAAAGAAACATCGTAACTAATTTCTTAAAATATTTAAGTCAAAAAAACTTAACTTCGATTGAACTCGATATTTCCAAAATCTGCTTCGATTTACATCACCATTACACAATTGTTGTAATTGAAAAATATTTCATTACCTGATAGGGCGGATAGATGAATATGTGAAAGTGGCAGCACAGTTTTTATTGAAAATATACGCCAAGATTTCAAATTGTGTGCGGAAGAAGAACTAATTTTTGGATCACAAAAATTGATCCAAGTGAAAATCAGGATTTCAATTTGTTGTTGTTATACATATAAATCAATGATCTGATCTGGATCATTGTGATAATAAAACGCAGCTATTATAAAATATAATAATACCTCATCTGTGCATTAGATGTCAACCCATAAAAAACACAAATTTTGAATTACATGCTGGTACCTATAAACGTTTGTAATATTTTAATTGCATTGTCTTTCTCTGTGAACTTTTGATGATGTCAGTATAAAATACACTGTTCTTATCTACATTCCTTTTTCTCAATCAACTTGGATTCCTTTTTTCTAGTTTGTATTACGTGATTGTATAAAGGTGTTTAATATTTAAATTGTATTGTCTTCCTATGTGGACTTTTGATAATTTCAGTACAAAATACACTGTGGTAACGCAGAACTCAGTTTGCATCAAATTTTGCCAAAATCCATCCATCTGCGTTTTCTTACTTCCTACACATACAAAATACATACTCTCAAAGATCTGTGTATAAAAGCACTCTACATTATATTCAAGGCCAAACAAATATCTCCACAGAAAAGT
>CAKKXW010000001.1:72901030-72911621 GCA_920937365.1 Sphaerophoria rueppellii
GACGGAGGTGTAAAAAATTGAGACTACCATACTCGTAATGATACAAAGCCCTGTCGTTAGTTGAATTTGAAATGTCATCATGTTCTGATCGGCACTTCTTCAGTTACCGTATGCAGATATCAAAGGACAAGCTGAACTTAAGTGACTTTTTATTTATTCTGCGTTCCAGTTAGAGATTTTTATGCCCTTTTTTTAATCGTCAAAAAGTGATGAAAAAGTAACTTTGTCTTAGAAGGATTATATTCTAGGAATATGACCAAGAATCACATCCCAAAGTATATGGCAGACAAATTACAGGATACCCTGTACCTGTTGTTGATGAGGAAAAACAGAAATTTCTAAATCAAAACCACGTATTTTTAGAGATTGACCTTGCGTCTTATTTATTTTTCAGTGAATTCAAGTCGAACAGGAAACTATAGACGTATGCCATTGACTTCTTCACGGCTAGTCTTGTACTACTGTAAAGTTTAAGTTGATTGCTGTCCCGAAACATAGTAATGCTCATACCATCAGAGTTAAAAAATGTGGAGGCAGCCCTGGTACATAAATGCATAAATGCAAAAAATTCAAAAACTCCGTCTCGTTGTAAAATTTACTACATCGTTTTCATTTGTAATTGTGTCAAACCACTCAAAAGACTTGTGGGCAAAAAATTATGCATTTATTTGTCTAGTTCAAAATAAATTGTTGCATCGATTTTAGAAACACTTTAATGTGTACCAGCCATTATTGCACTTCAAGTCAATGCTTCAATGCTTGGAAAGACATCATGAATCAACTCATTCCGTGGATTTGCATTACAATAAAATTGGCTTGGAAGTGAAATTCGGCCTTCAGAATCAAATGAAATTATTTAATTTCCAATGTCCAATATAGTCCGTGGCTTAGTGGTTAGGTGCGTTGGCTGCTAAGCAGAACGTCGTGCGTTCGAGACCTACTCGTGCCCAAAGTTTTTTATTTCATCTTTCTCGGGCATTGCCTTTTGCGAAGAACTGACAAAACTTCCAAGAGTATCAAGAGTATGAAAAAGTTCTTCTCAACTTTGCCGTTCGGAATCGGCGTTAAATTGTAGGTGCCCTAAATTCTTCACATGCACCCAGAGAATTATTGATGAGAGTACCTAAGCCACTTAGGCCTTGGCTCTTCAAGATCTGTCGCGCCACTCTCTCTTTAATGTCCAATAATTGGCCAATGTAAGTTTCCTGAAATATTATAATAAAAATTCTTCAAGTTGCGGTTAAAGGCTTCAAGTACATTTTTGTGCGCCATTGTGCTCTCATCCCACACAAATATTCGGCCATTACCACCTTTTTGAAATATTGTAATGTCAGTTTTATGTCTAATAATGTGCTCACAACTCCAGAAGAAGAAAGAGCCAACTCTTTTTTTAATTTCAGATCATATTGACGCTAAAATTAATGATAGCAAAAATGATATCCCCATTCCACCGGATGCATCACAAAAATATATACCACCACTCAGACTGATCACACCTTGCATATCTAATGGTGTCATACACTTTTACTTTTGTTGATCGTTTAACTTCGGCTCAATAGTTTGCACAAATATTCTGAATCCAATGCAATTTTATTATTGTCCTTAACGTAGTATTGTTGTCGAGCAACCAATTCAATTGTGGCAATGCTTTATTCGCAAAACGGTTTTTTCGTAAACAACTGGCACATTTCAATTTGAAAGCATTCAATTCCCCATCAGATTGGCATTTGCA
Organism: Sphaerophoria rueppellii; assembly: GCA_920937365.1. NCBI lineage: Eukaryota > Metazoa > Arthropoda > Insecta > Diptera > Syrphidae > Sphaerophoria > Sphaerophoria rueppellii. Next base: position 72,902,763 of record CAKKXW010000001.1, read on the forward strand.
GTGACTATTGAATCAAAGCTAAATAATGTCTGTTTTTGGCTTAAATTTGAGTATACCATGTTTCCATCAACATTCAAAACGTTATAAATAACAAATAACAATATAATTAACAAATACGTACCCACTAAAAATAAATAAGATATATATATGTACATACAAATTTTCATATTCTAGAAATTTCATATATCAAAATAACGTTTGCCGGGTCAGCTAGTTCAAATACAATTTCCTAGGTTCACTGACATTTTTTTTGTCGAAGAAAAATTATATTTGTCAAATATTTTTTTCTTCACTGACATTTTTTTTGATTTTTTTATAGAAAAAAATTATTTGACAGAATTTTCAAACTAAATTGAGTGCTCGTATATTGATCAGTTTTTTTTTGTAGTGCGAAATACAAAATTTTTAACATTTTTTAACAATTTAACCATTTGTGATTTGAAAAGTATACATTTTATTTTTGCTAAACCTTCTACCCTAAAACCTCTTGCATTTAGAGAAAAAATTAGGAAAATCGGACAACCAGTGTGACCGGTTAGCGAAAGCGAACGAACACAAAAATTAGGCTGTTCTTTTATATATATAGATTAATAATATTTATAGCTCACATAGTAAGATAATTGATATCTTATTAATTTGTGGAAACCCATGACTTAATTTTCACAATTAGTTAGAAAAAAAATATAAATATAATTAAAAAAAAATAATTCATCGATTAAAAATCATTTGATTTTGGAATTAATGGAAGGATAGGCAGAAAAGATAGAAAAAGAAAAGAAAACAAAGAAAAGAGATAAGAGAGAAGATAAGCTTAGCTTAGTTAAGTTGGTTGCTTTGGTTGGAAAAGAAGATTTTAATACTATTACGGAAAATTTGCATATCACTAATCACTAGCTTGCGGAGATTGTTCCACAGTTTACGACTACAGTATTTTAAATCCAGGTGGTGAGAGAAGAACTGTTGTTTTGCGCGTTTTACCTCTTGGACTACTTTATTTCGGATTGATATGTACAGCTCACGGAGCTCGTTAACACGTTAACATTTCCAGCGTCGATACGCTAGATCACGCTGATTTATACGTTTTTTAATCCTATCTATGAGCCATTGTTTATTTTCGCGAGTCCTAGTTTGTGTTCTCAGTGGAACGTGTTGATTAAATAAAAGATTGATATTTGCATTTAAGAACTCGACTTGGTCATCTGGTGAGGACATTAGGAAAATGTAATTCCATTTAAACATGTTTATATCATTTTCAAGTTGTGTTCTATTGATATTCTTAAAACCTCTAAACTCTGAACTCTTGAAATCACTTGGTTTGCAATTGAATTAAAATCCACCGCGGTTGCAACTATCAGAACGAAAGATCCTATATCCGCTAAGATTATATAAACCGTCACGTCGAGAACTCAAAAGTTTTTACATAGTGCGTTAAAGAAAAAATTATAGTTAAAAGACATACTTGTTTACATTTGCATATTTCTTTAAAAACTCCCGAGCAGAACATATAACAGCGCGATTCCATTTTTTTTTTTTTTTTTTTTTCTAGAAACACTGAAACTGAACGCACAGATTCAAATTTGAATTTAACCGCCCAGTAAACACCGATATTACACTTATTAAACTTCAACGCAAACCACTACAACAACACACTTAACTTCCTAATCAACATGGCTGATATTAAAGAGAAACAAAAAAAAGTTCATTGAATTTTATTTTACACAAGATTCTTGCCTTTTCCGAACAAAAATCGACTTTTCTTGTTTAAATATGATCTAATAAATAATATGATTTAATAAAATGCAAAAATTTAACGACCAAAGCACTGAATACTGTTACGCAGCTCGAGGAATAACAAAAAAGAAACGATCTTTGTTACAAATTTCAAAAATTCTTTATTCTTAACAAAAATTACAAAAATGGATTAGTCTTCTTGAAAGAACCGCGCTTTTCTTAGACCACGTTTTTTCTGTCTCGGTTTTTGACATATCCGGAATTTGATTAGTGATTTTTAAGATGTGACGAAAACTTAAGTTTATAAGCGAGGCTTAAGATGTGCAAAAACACTTGTTACACTGCCCCTCTTTTAAGATATTGACTGTCCTCAGTCGTGAAAACTTTAAAGGCGTGTTAATAAATTTAAGTTCGTTGATCATAGGTCTCCACTTCCCGAAGATGACACAGGGCTAATCGATCCCGATGAACTACCAGTGGTTTGTTCGTCCCTTGCTTAGCTATTCGGTGAAGAACATCGCCCAACCTCGCCAAAATGATATAGTAGGGGCCTTGCCAGTCGCTTTGCAGTTTAGGACAAAGGCCTTTTCTCCTCTTCGGAGCGTGCAACCAAACTTTGTTCCCAATACTAAACGGAGCAGCTTTAGCGTTGAGATCATATCGGTCCTTCTCTCTACGGCTATACTCCAACAGTTAGTTTCGATTAAAAACATAGGCGTTCTCTAAACGTGCTGATAAGTCTTCTAAATATTTCGAAGTCGATGTTGATTGACCTGGTGGAGGACCGGTGAATAATTCCGTAGGTAAGCGGAGCTCGCGTCCAAATGTAAGAAATGCCGGTGTTTGTTTCGTTGCTTCATGAACAGCGGTTCTATAAGCCAAGAGTAGAAAAGGAAGGTGGACATCCCATTCTCTTTGGTTCTCGGCTGTATATTTGGCAAGATAGCCTAGGAGCGTCCGATTAAATCGTTCCACCATCCCATCGGACTGTGGATGCAATGGAGTAGTACGCGTTTTGTCAATACCCAGGAGCTTCAGCGTGTGTCTAAAAATCTCCGACTCAAAGTTTCTCCCTTGATCCGAGTGTAGTTGCAAGGGGACTCCGAATCTCGAAAACACGTGCACCACTAGGGCTTCTGCCATCGTCTCCGCAGTCTGATTTGGTAGAGCAAGGGCCTCAGGCCACTTTGTAAAATAGTCGCAAGAAACTAAGACATACGTGTTACCTTCAGTAGTGACGGGTAACGGTCCTAATATGTCGATGGCGACTCGCTCAAATGGGGCACCTACAAGCACTGGCTGCAGCCGTGAACGATTTTTGGTTCCTGGTCCTCTTCTTTTTTGGCAAATTTCACACGTTTTGCAATGTCTCTCTACATCTTTTGACCATCCAATCCAATAGTACCGCTCTTTGATCTTTTCAGCCGTTTTCTTTAAGCCAAAATGTCCACCAGTCCGACTGTCGTGCATAGCTCTCATGATATCAGCCTCTAAAGACAACGGAACCAAAACTTGGTAAATTTCGCCATTACGGCCAGTTACCTTTCTACACAACCTCCTCTTTAATTATAAGAGAATCAAACAGGCCCCAATAAGCCTTAATAATTGGGCTAAAAACGCGGACATCATCTGCTGATGGTCGCTGCTGTTGATTTTCTAACCAATTTCGCAACACCGTTAGGTCATCATCAAGTTTTTGTTTATCGGCTACATCCATAGTCAGCGATGTTGAACGAACTAACGCTACTTGTTTTTGTTCCAAACGGTCACAATACTGGCACTTAGCAGGTTCACATGGGCGACGTGATAGAGCGTCAGCATTTTGGTGATTTTTTCCCGCACGATGCTCGATTGTAAAATCAAATTGTTGTAACCGTTCCATCCACCGTGCCATCTGCCCCTCTGGATCACGAAAGTTAATCAACCAACGCAATGAACTGTGATCTGTGCGCAGGAGAAAATGTCTTCCAAGCAAATACGGTTGGAAATGAGTAACGGCTTTTACAATAGCTAAAAGCTCTTTGCGAGTGACGCAATAATTTCTCTCTGGGCGACTAAAAGTTTTGCTATGATACTCGATTACTCTTTCTACTCCCCCTTGAAGTTGTGACAGAACAGAACCACATGCATGTTGGCTAGCGTCAGTGTCAAGAATAAACAGTTTGGTTTCATTTGGCTGAGCAAACAGGTGCTGTGGTAAGTTTTTTCTTTAATGTGTTAAAAGCATTGTCGCAGGCGGTTGTCCAAGTAAATTGCTTTCCTTTCTCAGTTAAAGCTGTCAAGGGCTTAGCAACAGCTGAAAATTCGTTTATAAAACGCCGATAGTAATCCCAAAAAAGACTGAACTTCTGTCTTGTTCTTAGGTATGGGCCAGTTTTGAATAGCGGAAATTTTTTCTGGGTCATCTGCGATTCCCGAAGCAGAAACAACATGTCCTAAAAAGGTTACTTGTTTCTTACCTAAGCAACATTTCTTGGCGGATAGTTGAAGGCCAGCTTGTTGTAGTCTGTGAAAGACGGAGTTCAAATTTTCCAAAAGTTCGGTGAACGACTTACCATGCACAATTATGTCGTCCAAATAGACTAGACAAACCGTATGTGGGAGACCTCGAAGAACAACGGCCATAAGACGTTGAAAAGTTGCAGGCGCGTTGGTAAGTCCAAAATGTATTACATTGAATTCAAAAAGACCAGTTCCAATTGAAAACGCAGTTTTTTCTTTGTCTTCAGGTACCATCTCCACCTGCCAGTAGCCAGATTGAAGGTCCAGAGTGGCGAACCATGATGATCCCCCGAGGGCATCCAGTGTCAAATCAATGCGTGGCAAGGGGTACGAGTCCTTCTTGGTTACATTATTGACCTTGCGATAGTCCACACAGAATCTCAACGATCCGTCTTTCTTGCGGACAAGCAAAACGGGGAAACACCACGGGCTAGTTGACGGCTGAACAATTTGCTGGGACTTCATCTGGTCTAAAATGGATTCAGCTTCTTCTCGGCGTGCGATTGGCAATTTCCTGGGTGGTTGCTTTATAGGACTTGCGTAACCAGTGTCAATATATGGTGTTGAATCGTAGAGGTGCATTTGGTTACATCATTATCTGCAAATATAGAATGATTACGAAAAACGAATAGTTCCAATTCAGTTTGTTCTTCAAAAGTGAGATCAATCGAACTTCTTTCTAACATTTCCCTAACGCTTTTTGACAGATTTTCTGTTGGTGCAGCAGCGGAAAGACGTCTACACGTGAACATCTCAGGTTTTGGCTCTATTTGCATTACAGCGGTGTTTTTTGGAATCCAAATATCCTCTTCGGATGTATTTGTAACGCATACCTTAATAGTTCCATCTTCAACACGGCACAGAGAACTTGAAATGTCGATCATTTTAATTGTGTTTACTGGTGTTGCAAGTACGGTGTGTCCTCATCTGGTGCAGACGTCATCAGGTTAATCCACCTATCTGATAATGCTGCTATTCTGACAGCGTAGAAATTGGAAGCAAATTCGTTCTTCGTGTTTGCTTGGTTTAAATAAATTGTTTCTTCACCAACATATGCAGAGTGTTATTTTTCAAATTTATTTCACAAGAGTGTCGGCGCAAAAAGTCCATCCCTATTATGCAGTCGTCGTAAATTGGGGCGATATACATTGAATGTTGATTGGAAAATTGTCCCATCCTCACATGAACTGCCACGATTCCTTCTACTGGCATGTGAGTCTTTGAAGACGGGGCGGGTTTGCATTTGTTGTATTACTGTTTGCGTAGCACCTGTGTCTAATACAGCAAGACAAGAAATTTCTTTGATTTGGATACGGGCAACGAGATTGTTTGGGCTGTTTGTATAGCGGATTAACGCAACTGGACGGGTAGAGGCGCTGGCTGGTTTTCTCCACTATTTCTGCCTCTGAAGAAACAGTGGATCGACATTTCCCGAATTTTGACATTCGCCAACTTTGTTGCTTTCAATGATTTTGAGGTTAATGGCACGGGGGCCAACTTGTGCTTCTTCGACGTCAAAAGTGATGCATTGACCTTCCTGACGAAGCTTGGGATTTTTGTAGAGCTCACTACGGGGTACATAAACAACTTCATTATTGTCATCCCTTCGCACAAATCCATATCCAGTGCGATGAATGAATTTGATTTTTCCTTTGATGATTCCAGAATGGTTGGTTTTGTTGGCTTTAGATCGCCATTAACGCCGGGGTTTTGAGATTGGTTTTTGAATATGGGAGCGTCTTGTGTTCGTCGCGGCAATTTTCGCTCCTTTAAATTGCGCGGTTTTCGTTTCCCGACTGAAGATGGTGAGTTCCGTCATCCGAATCTGAAAGTACACCCTCCCCAACCGGAATTCGTCGACGGCTTAGTAGAGTGGCTGCACGGCTGGCCTCGACTCGAACGGCTGTACTCAAAGCCTTTTCAAGTGAGTCAGGAGCGGAATCTCGATTCGATCCTTAGCTTGCTCAGGACAGTCCGGGAAGGCAAGATAAACAAGTCGTTGAATATCGGTGGCCAGTTCGTTAAGAGTTTCTTTGGGTTTCTGAACCCGGCCTCGTAATTCAGAATGGGCTGTTGATTGCTCATACTCGTTACCGAATCTTTGACTCAAACAAGAATCCAGGCGTGTAAAATCATCTCGTATATGTGATGGAAGCGTGTCGAAATATGCGAGCGCAGTTCCTCGCAGGTGGGCGGCAAGGTATAGCGCCTTTAACTCTGTTGTCCAGCAATTCACCCTTGCGACAGCATCAAAATGTAAGCGATAAGATCGCCATGGTGTTTGACCATCAAACTCACGTGGATTAATCTTAAGATGCTGCGGTGCCGCAATCATCGTGTTCATTTCATGCGGATTTTGTTGGTGATGCGAAGACACACTACTACTAGACGTACTGACTGTGGGCAATGTGGATGGTGAATTTGTCCCGACGACGGGTGGAGCATCACTTGCCAGATCAAATGTTTGTCCATTTTGCAACTGAGTGTTCAAGTCTTGAATATTCTTTTAGCATCATCCTTTGTTCGTCCATTTTAATTAGAAGTTGCTCCAATTTATTTGCCATATTTTCATCTTCAGACATGATTGTCGTGAGAAAGAGTTTGCTTTTAAATCGTTTACTCTTTATTCCTTATTTATTTGTGTAACCCCACACCTGACACCAATTGTTACGCAGCTCGAGGAATAACAAAAAAGAAACGATCTTTGTTACAAACTTCAAAAATTCTTTATTCTTAACAAAAATTACAAAAATGGATTAGTCTTCTTGAAAGAACCGCGCTTTTCTTAGACCACGTTTTTTCTGTCTCGGTTTTTGACATATGTATCCGGAATTTGATCAGTGATTTTTAAGATGTGACGAAAACTTAAGTTTATAAGCGAGGCTTAAGATGTGCAAAAACACTTCTTACAATACTATGAAATGTATCACATTTCCGACGCGGAAATATAAACTATGAAACACCGAATTTAACTTTGCTTAAATTTACGTTTTACCGATCGCAAATCATACCTCTCGACACATACAAATTTGTTTAACATATTAAAAAATTAATCTTTTATAAAACATAGACTGAATTGGATAATTTAATTGTTATACAATTATTTTTTTGCACAACGTTCGCGGAATGACAATGCACTTCGAGTAATTTGTGCAAACTTACCACCTTAGGTAAGTGCTTAGTGGGTTTGTTTGGTTAGTTCGTTTAAATATGAAATTCAATTTCCGGAAGTAGAACGTAAATCTGTTTTTTTATTATTGTTTCGTTTGCTTCTTATTTACTTAAAATGCAGGAGAATTTAAACGATTATGTTGAAAGCATAGATTCGTTGACAAGTATTTACTTAATTCAATGTAATTAATTTGTTAATTCGTTTTTCGAGACTCGATATATAGCATTGTTCTTTCAAAACTTACTTAACGAAAACTTAATAAACCAAGAATAATTTGCCTCTAGAACACAATTCGAAGAATTCGAATACAAAATTTGAAAATACATGGTCCCACGATACTAGCTCTTTAAATTGGGATTGGAGAGTGGAATCCCTAAAAAAGCTTTTATTTAATTTTTTTGCCGTCATGTTTCATTTTTGACTTGACGCTTTCGCGTGTATTTTATCCGCTACGAGATACTAATGATGCTTATTGATCAATAAGACAATAATAGGTCAAATCCGCATCCACTTTACAAATCTCATTAGATTTCATTGTAATATGCTGTTTCCACTGACGCTAATAATGAGATTAAGCGAAGTAGATTAGGAATAAATGTCAAATATTCTTGGATTAAGCGTACATGAAAGAAAAGTCGAGATTTGTTCTTAATCTACTTCGCTAAATCTCGTTATTAGCTTCAGTGGAATCAGCATTATATTATTGACTGAACTAAAATTCTTCGGTGATATAGAATTAATAAAAATTGTTCTTTCGTTGATCCGTGGGTCAGCGTTAAACCTCGATTGTTAACCTGGCCTTCAGGGCTTCAATATCTTACCGATTAGCTGGAAATTTTTCAGTTTATTGATAGTTCCATTCAGGGCAGTGACAAGCATCGGAGCGACCCAGGGCTGGTTACACCGAACGAACCTAATTTTGTATCGCTATTTATTCGACTTGACCAAGTTCGAAGTTCAACAACATGCTCTTATTGACTTCTGTCAGGTTCGTCAGATGCAACGGGCCCTTCGGCTATCCGTTGTTTTTCACTGCCCTGAATGTAGCTGTAAAATAACTGAAACATTTCTCTGAATTTGATTTCACATCGAACACATAAGAAATGCTTTGTTTTTCTCTTTGCTGTATAAACAGCTTATTTAAACAGCTCCGAAATTTTTGCATGAAAAAAGTGGATCAATTCAGTGCACTCCCGGTGGAAATGCACCGGGAACAAAAAAAAAACAACATCGAACAGTACAGTGCGAAATCAGAGCGACCCAGAGAGCAGATCGAACAAACATTTATTATGATTTTTCACTTCTTACTGTTTTTGTTTCTAAGAAGGAAAAAGCTCAGTCTTGTTTAGTTAAATTTGTTTATATTAAATAATATACAGTCACTGCACATCAGCACAAAAATGATTGCGTTTGATGTGTAATTTTTGTCCTCCGTTTTTTGTAGACCGCTTAAG
>CAKKXW010000001.1:72912121-72972109 GCA_920937365.1 Sphaerophoria rueppellii
GCCCCTGTCATCACGTCGTCAACATACACATCTTCCATAAGAACACGGGCTGCGTTTGTGTACTCGGATCTGTAGTCTTCTGCAAGCTGTTTTAGAATTCGAACGGACAGAAACGGAGCGGGTGCTGTACCGTATGTCACGGTACATAATCTATAGTGTTCGATTTCTTTGGAAGGAGAATCGCGCCAAACAATACGCTGGTAGTCAGTGTGTGTATCCTCAATCCAAATTTGGCGAAACATTTTAACAACGTCCGCAGTGAAAACAAACGGGTGTTGTCGAAAACGTAAGCACACACCTATCAAATCGCGTTGAATCGGAGGGCCCACTAATAAAGTACTATTCAAGGACTTCCCTGTTGAATCCTTAGCTGAGCCATCGAAAACCACGCGTAGCTTTGTTGACGAACTGTCCGGTTTCAGGACCGCGTGATGTGGAAGATAAAAACATCTTTTATTGAAAGTCTTAATGTCTTCAGGAGGAATCCGAGTCAATATATTCTCGCATAAAGTTAGAATATAACTCTCGCAATTTCGGATTTTGATTAAAACCATTGCATAGAGACGAGAAACAGCGAGTTGAAGAGTATTTTCGAACGACGGGTTTGGTGTTTTAAAGGGAAGCTGAACTACATACTTCCAGTCTGGAGCACGAGAAAGTGCTCCGGAAGTGTTCTTCCGCCTGGTCGACCACGATTGAATTATTTGCTCGAACTACATCCTCAAGTTCCCAGAAACGTTGCAACAAAGCATCGACGTCGACACAAGAATGAAACGAAGTAAAATGAGTTGATTCTTCTGCTTCGAAGAATTGTCCCGTAATGATCCAACCAAACGAAGTACATTGAGCGATTGGACATCCATCCGGACCTCGAATTTGGTCACCCTTCACAATGCTCCAAAGCTTATCACCACCAAGAAGAATGTCGATTGGAGCAGCTATGTTTAAGTTAGGATCAGCGAGCTCCAGATTTGAAATATAAGACCAAGAAGTAACGTCTATTGTTTTAGATGGTAAATTAGATGTCAATTTTTCAAGAATAAAGGCATCAACAAATAATTGTGACGAATTGAAACGAGAATGAAGCCTAAAGGATATGCGCCCTTTGGTGTATCCTATCTCCTTTGACGATAAACCGAGAATAGGGATTTTCGAATGATTTCGTTTATAACCGAGTCTTTGCGCAAACGATTCCAGCACAAAAGTGGATTGCGACCCGGAATCAAGAAGTACTCGGCAGTCTATAAAGTTTCCCTGAATGTCTTGAATTTTAGCCGAGATGGTTGGTAGAAGTGTTTTCTTTCGACAGCTAAATTCAAGCGAGTGATTGCTTACGAGGGGAAAATTTGATGTAGCGAGATTTGTTGACGAAGATTGAGGTTGATTAGGAGACTCCGAAGATGATTTCGATTTATTAATTTCATATGAATGCACTAGCGAATGATGGCGACATTTGCACACCCGACAACGAAACGATGAATGACATTTGTTTGATGAATGTCCAGCACGAAGACAGTTAAAACATAAACGATTTGTTTTTGCGAAATTTCGGCGAGATTCAATGTCTAACGCGACGAATTTGGAACACTGCGGAAGGATATGACCGTCTTGACACATTGGGCATTTGGATGGCGAAGCTGAATCTGAAGTCCCAGCTAAATGTGCCCGAATGTTATTTGTTTGCTTAGTCCGCGATGTAGCTGAACGACTACTTAAAGATTGGCACGCTTCAAGAACGTCGCACCGCTCTTCCAAGAACTCTAAAAGTTCTATTATTGTGCAATCTTCCCGAGAACCGATGTGTTCCGCCCAAGATTGTTTTGAATCGGAATCGAGTTTGTTCAATAACAAATATATGAGCCATGGGTCGCGGCCCGATTTGTCCAAAGCATTTAGCCCACGCACAACTTCATCGGCACCGCCTGATATTTTTCTTAAAGTTTGTACATTGGAGACACTGGCAATAGGAAGCGATAAAAAACTTTCTATAAAAGATTGTACAATTAATTGACACCGGTCATAACGTTTTTCTAGGCGTTCCCATGCTTCGGGATAATTAGCATCGTTTATAGAAATGTGTTTTATAAGATTAGCTGCATCACCGCGCAAATAAGACTTCAAATAATGGAATTTATGAGTTGCACTAAGATTTTGCCTAGTGTCAACTGCTCCCAAAAAAAGATCTCGAAAAGAAGGCCAGTTCTTATAGTTACCATTAAATGGTAGCACGATTATGGAGGGAAGCTTTGTAGTAGCCGAATCACTGGTTGACGGCTGAGACGCACTAATTTTTTCCAGAAATACCGATTGCTGATCAGCTAAACGATCTATAGCGTCAGTTGTTTTGACGGAACGTTCATTAGAATTATTCAGCCTTATCACGAATAACTTTTCCCTGGAGTTTTTTCCCAATTTGGGAACTTTGCTATCATGAATAATTTTTTAAAATGGGAAAAAATTAATTTCGAAAAATTCGTATCGCCAATAATTTTTTCCAGGGAACTTTTTCCCTATTTGGAACAGAATTTTCCCCAAGTTAGTTGTGAGGGAAAAACTTGCTATGCAGCACCATGAAGTGAATTGGAAGACTATTTGTTTTTTTCTTTGGTGGAGAGAGGGGCAGAAGTCGTGGGGCTAAAGATCAACACGGAAAAACTTAAGGGATCATCCCTGGAATCGCATCATCGATCCAATCAAATATTTCTGGACAACTCTTTTAGCTTAAACACCAAGCCTGGACTGTTCCGTCCATTTTTGAATCCGTGCTGTTTTATAGGTGCAGTCCTTAGGAAATAGACACTGCCACCAGAAAGCTTTAAACATTCGTTAATAGATGTCTCAGAAACATCTTGAGGATTTTTCTGATCCAACCGTATCTGAAATGTTGAACTTCATGCGAGAACAGGCCAGGAACCCATAGACTCTATCATATGAAGACGAAAGTAACAGTGGATTGGCCACACGCTTCGAAAAGGCAACTGCTTCGCTATGGAACCCGTTGGCCGTTCACACAAGAAAGCAGACAAGTGGGGCGGCAGACAATTGGCTTGGCGATTACAAGTCGAACAGGAACAGGAAGCACAACGACTGCGTGTATTAGAAGCGGCCCTATGTCCCGTAAGGGAAACACCATGGACGTTAGAGGTCGTTAAATTGTCACGAATTTTGCAGGTATGCGAACTAATAAACGAAAGATCAATTCACTGAAAACCAAAACTATCTGCGAGGTACAGAGTTGTGATCCTGGTTAAAGTCCTTAGCATCTTCTTGCCATATATGTATGCATGCATGTATGCAGATATTTTCTGATGCAAATACCTCGGCAACCAGGACAGGACTAGGAAATGTGTTTGGCTTTCAAAAATTGGTTCGGGATGTTAAGAACTATCAAATATATCTGCAAAATTGATGTTTTATTGATATAAACATCCACAGTTTCAATAATTAATAATTTATTTGAATTTGACACAAAAAAAAATATTTTATTTAAATTTGAAGCTTTCAAAATAACTTCGAAAATCATTAAAATATCTTAAGGTTGGTATAATTTATTTTCGGGGAAATAAAATTTCTTGGGAGATTCTCGATGCGAAACTTCTGTTCCGGGGTAATTTTTGTTTCCCTGGGAAAAAAAGTTCCCATAAAATTGGCGATAGGGCTGATTAAGTCTTTCGCGGAGAGTTTTGAGAATTTTTGAATTCGTGACAAAATATTTTGTTTCATATGCCGAAAACTCATTTTCGATTTCTTCAGCTTCGTCTTCTTCCGATTGCTCGAGAATCTCGTTATGAAGAGAACAAAATTCTGTCCACGTTTCTAATTTCCCTAACCGAATTTCTAGCATTTCTATCGGAGTAGATTCGTCAATTGTCTCTACAAATGCTGCCGCCCGAGTCAAACGCCCTTTGGCATTACCGCATTTCATTTTCAATGCATTCGACATTACACAGTTTTAATGTCAAATATATATATTATATAGGCAGTCAAAAAACAAATGTTTGATTAATTTCCCGAAATTAATTTCAACGCTAATTAGTTCACCAAAGCAAAGTATGCATGCAGAGTTATAAAGTATATACATATAGATCCATCCAATCAATATAATATGTACATATATGTGTAATCGCAAACGCTTTTTCTTAACACTTTTTTTAATTTAAAAATTCAATAAATTTATTCGGCGTTGAAGGACCACGATGATTGCGAATAATGGACTGTAGTTTGTAGTTGTCTTTAGGCTTAATATCGAAAGGAAAACGATTTATTCGATAAGCATCAAATCATTAAGAAGAAAAATTGTGATGTTCAATATAAATGTAGTGCGGTTTAATTATAAAAATATATATATGTGGAAAGTATAGAATCAGGGGCGATTCCTCATAGTAACCAAGTATATCGGCGGTAAACCAAAAATTTCAAAAAATAAATGTATTTTCAGGTATTTAATATTGTAACAAGTGTTTTTGCACATCTTAAGCCTCGCTTACAAACTTAAGTTTTCGCCACATCTTAAAAATGACTGATCAAATTCCGGATATGTCAAAAACCGGGACAGAGAAACGTGGTCTAAAAAAAAGCGCGGTTCCTTCAAGAAGACTAATCCATTTTTTGTAATTTTTGTTAAGAATAAAGAATTTTTGAAGTTTGTAACAAAGATCGTTTCTTCTTTTGTTATTCCTCGAGCTGCGTAACAATTGGTGTCAGGTGTGGGGTTACACAAATAAATAAGGAATAAAGAGCAAACGATTTAGAAGCAAACTCTTTCTCACGACAATCATGTCTGAAGACGAAAATATGGCAAATAAATTGGAGCAACTTCTAATTAAAATGGACGAACAAAGGATGATGCTAAAAGAACAATCCACGGTAGTGGATGCCCTTCAAACCATGGTCGAAGATATTAGCACTCGCGTTGCATTAGTCGAATCAATGCGACAGGAATCAAGTAACAATTCTAACGAACAGCTTTCTAACCAATCTACTCCTGTAGGTACTTCTGCCCATATTTCTACGGAAGTGACAGATGATGGCAAAATAGTCCCTAACTCCACCACTCACGGAGCACCATCTGCAAACTCTACGAATATTCAAGACTTGAACACTCAGTTGCAAAATGGACAAACATTTGCTCTGGGTCCACCCGTCGTCGGGAGAAATTCACCATCCACATTGCCCACAGTCAGTGCGTCTAGTAGTAGTATGTCTTCGCATCAACGACAAAATCCGCATGCAATGAACACGATGATTGCGGCACCGCAGCATCTTAAGATTAATCCACGTGAGTTTGATGGTCAAACACCATGGCGATCTTATCGCTTACATTTTGATGCTGTCGCAAGGGTGAATTGCTGGACAACAGAGTTAAAGGCGCTATACCTTGCCGCCCACCTGCGAGGAACTGCGCTCGCATACTTCGACACGCTTCCATCAAGATCATCAAGTCAAAGATTCGGTAACGAGTATGAGCAATCAACAGCCCATTCTGAATTACGAGGCAGGGTTCAGAAACCCAAAGAAACTCTTAACGAACTGGCCACCGATATACAACGCCTTGTTTATCTTGCCTTCCCGGACTGTCCTGAGCAAGCTAAGGATCGAATCGCTTTGGCGCAGTTCATAGATGGAATTTCTGATATCGAGTTACAGCAAAGAGTGAGGGATTCCGCTCCTGACTCACTTGAAAAGGCTTTGAGTACAGCCGTTCGAGTCGAGGCCAGCCGTGCAGCCACTCTACTAAGCCGTCGACGAATTCGGGTTGCGGAGGCTGTACTTTCAGATTCGGATGACGGAACTCGCCATCTTCGGTCGGGAAACGAAAACCGCGCAATTTAGAGGAGCGAAAATTGCCGCGACGAACACAAGACGCTCCCATATTCAAAAACCAATTTTAAAACCCCGGCCTTAATGGCGATCTAAAGCCAACAAACCCAACCATTCTGGAATCAAGAATCAAAGGAAAAATCAAATTCATTCATCGCACTGGATATGGATTTGTGCGAAGGGATGACAATAATGAAGTTGTTTATGTGCCCCGTAGTGAGCTCTACAAAAATGCCAAGCTTCGTCAGGAAGGTCAATGCATCACTTTTGACGTCGAAGAAGCACAAGTCGGCCCCCGTGCCGTTAACCTCAAAATCATTGAAAGCAACCAAGTTGGCGAATATCAAAATTCGGGAAATGTCGATCCACTGTTTCTTCAGAGGCAGAAATAGTGGAGAAAACCAGCGTCTCTACCCCTCCAGTTGCGTTAATCCGCTATACAAACAGCCCAAACAATCTCGTTGCCCGTATCCAAATCAACGAAATTTCTTGTCTTGCCGTATTAGACACAGGTGCTACGCAAACAATAATACACCCCTTCATCAAAGACTCGCATGCCAGTATCCAAACTGTCACTGGCGACACCACACCAGTAGAAGGAATCGTGGCAGTTCATGTGAGGATGGGACAATTTTCCAGTCAACATTCAATGTATATCGCCCCAATTTACGACGACTGCATAATAGGGATGGACTTTTTGCGCCGACACTCTTGTGAAATAAATTTGAAAAATAACACTCTGCAGGTTGGTGAAGAAACAGTTTATTTAAACCAAGCAAACACGAAGAACGAATTTGCTTCCAATTCCTGCGCTGTCAGAATAGCAGCATTATCAGATAGCTGGATTAATCTGATGACGTCTGCACCAGATGGGGACACCGTACTTGCAACACCAGTAAACACAATCAAAATGATCGACATTTCAAGTTCTCTGTGCCGTGTTGAAGATGGAACTATTAAGGTATGCGTTACAAATATATCCGAAGAGGATATTTGGATTCCAAAAAACACCGCCGTAATGCAAATAGAGCCAAAACCTGAGATGTTCACTTGTAGACGTCTTTCCGCTGCTGCGCCAACAGAAAATCTGTCGACAAGCGTTAGGGAAATGTTAGAAAGAAGTTCGATTGATCTCACTTTTAAAGAACAAACTGAATTGGAACTATTAGTTTTTCGTAATCGTTCTATATTTGCAGATAATGATGTAACCAAATGCACCTCTACGATTCAACACCATATTGACACTGGTGACGCAAGGCCTATAAAGCAACCACCCAGGAAATTGCCAATCGCACGCCGAGCAGAAGCTGAATCCATTTTAGACCAGATGAAGTCCCAGCAAATTGTTCAGCCGTCAACTAGCCCGTGGTGTTCCCCCGTTGTGCTTGTCCGCAAGAAAGACGGGGCGTTGAGATTCTGTGTGGACTATCGCAAAGTCAATAATGTGACCAAGAAGGACTCGTACCCCTTGCCACGCATTGATTTGACACTGGATGCCCTCGGAGGATCATCATGGTTCGCCACTCTGGACCTTCAATCTGGTTACTGGCAGGTGGAGATGGCACCTGAAGACAAAGAAAAAACTGCGTTTTCAATTGGAACTGGTCTTTTTGAATTCAATGTAATGCCTTTTGGACTTACCAACGCGCCTGCAACTTTTCAACGTCTTATGGATGTTGTTCTTCGAGGTCTCCCGCATACGGTTTGTCTAGTCTATTTGGACGACATAATTGTGCATGGTAAGTCGTTCACCGAACTTTTGGAAAATTTGAACTCAGTCTTTCACAGACTACAACAAGCTGGCCTTCAACTATCCGCCAAGAAATGTTGCTTAGGTAAGAAACAAGTAACCTTTTTAGGACATGTTGTTTCTGCTTCGGGAATCGCAGCTGACCCAGACAAAATTTCCGCTATTCAAAACTGGCCCATACCTAAGAACAAGACAGAAGTTCAGTCTTTTTTGGGATTATGTGCTTACTATCGGCGTTTCATAAACGAATTTTCAGCTGTTGCTAAGCCCTTGACAGCTTTAACTGAGAAAGGAAAGCAATTTATTTGGACAACCGCCTGCGACAATGCTTTTAACACATTAAAGAAAAAACTTACCACAGCACCTGTTCTTGCTCAGCCAAATGAAACCGAACTGTTTATTCTTGACACTGACGCTAGCCAACATGCATGTGGTTCTGTTCTGTCACAACTTCAAGGGGGAGTAGAAAGAGTAATCGAGTATCATAGCAAAACTTTTAGTCGCCCAGAGAGAAATTATTGCGTCACTCGCAAAGAGCTTTTAGCTATTGTAAAAGCCGTTACTCATTTCCAACCGTATTTGCTTGGAAGACATTTTCTCCTGCGCACAGATCACAGTTCATTACGTTGGTTGATTAACTTTCGTGATCCAGAGGGGCAGATGGCACGGTGGATAGAACGGTTACAACAATTTGATTTTACAATCGAGCATCGTGCGGGGAAAAATCACCAAAATGCCGACGCTCTATCACGTCGCCCTTGTGAACCTGCTAAGTGCCAGTATTGTGACCTTTTGGAACAAAAACAAATAACGTTAGTTCGTTCAACATCGCTGACTATGGATGTAGCCGATAAACAAAAACTTGATGATGACCTAACGGTGGTGCGAAATTGGTTAGAAAATCAACAGCAGCGACCAACAGCAGATGATGTCCGCGTTTTTAGCCCAATTGTTAAGGCTTATTGGGGCATGTTTGATTCTCTTATAATTAAAGAGGAGGTTCTGTGTAGAAAGGTAACTGGCCGTAATGGCGAAATTTACCAAGTTTTGGTTCCGTTGTCTTTACAGGCTGATATCATGAGAGCTATGCACGACAATCGGACTGGTGGACATTTTGGCTTAAAAAAAACGGCTGAAAAGATCAAAGAGCGGTACTATTGGATTGGATGCTCGAAAGATGTAGAGAGACATTGCAAAACGTGTGAAATTTGCCAAAAAAGAAGAGGACCAGGAACCAAAAATCGTTCACGGCTGCAGCCGGTGCTTGTAGGTGCCCCATTTGAGCGAGTCGCCATCGACATATTAGGACCGTTACCCGTCACTTCTCAAGGTAACAAGTATGTCTTAGTTTTTTGCGACTATTTTACAAAGTGGCCTGAGGCCCTTCCTCTACCAAATCAGACTGCGGAGACGGTGGCAGAAGCCCTAGTGGTTCACGTGTTTTCGAGATTCGGAGTCCCCTTGCAACTACACTCGGATCAAGGGAGAAACTTTGAGTCGGAGATTTTTAGACACACACTGAAGCTCCTGGGTATTGACAAAACGCGTACCACTCCATTGCATCCACAGTCCGATGGGATGGTGGAACGATTTAATCGGACGCTCTTAGGCTATCTTGCCAAATATACAGCCGAAAACCAAAGAGACTGGGATGTCCACCTTCCTTTTCTACTCCTGGCTTATAGAACCGCTGTTCATGAAGCAACAAAACAAACACCGGCATTTCTTACATTTGGACGCGAGCTCCGCTTACCTACGGAACTATTCACCGGTCCTCCACCAGGTCAATCAACATCGACTTCGAAATATTTAGAAGACCTATCAGCACGTTTAGAGAACGCCTATGTTTTTAATCGGAAACAACTGTTGGAGTATAGCCGTAGAATGAAGGACCGATATGATCTCAACGCTAAAGCTGCTCCGTTTAGTATTGGGGACAAAGTTTGGTTGCACGCTCCGAAGAGAAGGAAAGTCCTTTGTCCTAAACTGCAAAGCGACTGGCAAGGCCCCTATATCATTTTGGCGAGGCTGGGCGATGTTCTTTACCGAATAGCTAAGCAAGGGACGAACAAACCACTGGTAGTTCATCGGGATCGATTAGCCCTGTGTCGTCTTCGGGAAGTGGAGACCTATGATCAACGAACTTAAATTTATTAACACGCCTTTAAACTTTTCCCGACTGAGGACAGTCAATTTCTTAAAAGAGGGGCAGTGTAACAAGTGTTTTTGCACATCTTAAGCTTCGCTTACAAACTTAAGTTTTCGCCACATCTTAAAAATGACTGATCAAATTCCGGATATGTCAAAAACCGGGACAGAGAAACGTGGTCTAAAAAAAAGCGCGGTTCCTTCAAGAAGACTAATCCATTTTTTGTAATTTTTGTTAAGAATAAAGAATTTTTGAAGTTTGTAACAAAGATCGTTTCTTCTTTTGTTATTCCTCGAGCTGCGTAACAATATTCTTCCGCAAATCAACGGTTCAAACATTTATAGTTTCAAACACTTTAATAAATGCCTGAACACAAAAAAAAAACAAAGTTTAGCGCAAAAAAAAGCGATTCCCTTTAACCCAGAACGTGGCATACACAAGAAATAACTTATGCAGAAAATCTATTTGGTACACCGCTTTGCTACCGTAAACAATTGCGATTACTATTTTCATACAATCTTCAAAAACAGTATACACAAACATTCCAATAAACGCCTGTAAAAATGTAAACGCAAAAAAAAAGTGATTCCCTTATCCCTTCCTTTTGATGAGAATTTGGCACACACAAAAAATCTCTGATATCGTAAAAATTTGCGGTAACTATTTGCATACAATCTTCAGAGAGAGATAGACGCATACATTCCACTAAACGCATGTAAAAATAAAGAGAAGGTTAAGCGCAAAAAAAAGCGATTCCCTTTGACTGAGAAGGCAGCGACAACCGACAACCGACAGGCGACAACGTACAACGTAGAAGGAGAATACAGAAACAGCAACAGATACACATTTTTAACTCTAAAGTCTAAAGCAACTTTAGTGCTCGTAGTTGTAGTGTTTCTATATCAATTAGCACGACGACGTACGACAACGCAACGCAAGTATTCGCCAATACGAAGCGATTATTCTCATACTGTTTTGATTTTTCTGTATCTATTATAATGAAGAATATGACAGTCAATAGAGCAAATGTAAGAAAGAAGAAAATTAGGACAGCCAAAATTTTCACGATAGAGCTGTCGAAAACTTTACAAAATTTGAGAGACGTGCAGACTTCACTTATCGTTGATTTTTACTTGCGACATATAGCATATATGGCAAGTATTGAATTCGTAAAAAAAAACATTTGAGATGATGATGACGATGAGATATGACACTACGATGATAGAGAAGTCGAAGAAAGTGGGTCCGGCGATTCCGTCTGTCTGGAAGTTTACAGGCATCTACAGCCTGAAGCCGATTGACTTCAAATTTGAAAATTAGAATTTTGAGCAAAAACTCATATCCCAATTTTTTATTGTTGTTTTAAGATCAAAATTTAGGGTAGCCACCATACGATTTTACTGGCCAAAAACCAAAACTTTCAGTTTTCTCCAAAACGGCTCCTACGATTTTATTTAAACTTCCTCAAGTTTTATGTATTTTATGTAAAAATTATTGTTCAAATAATACTTTGTATTCAAAAAAATTTCAAATCTTTTTTTGGATTTTAAAAAAATATTTTTAGTATTTTTTTTTTTTCAAAATTCTGTATCTGAAAATTTGATCAATTTTAAAAATTCAAATTGAAGTATAATATGTATATTTACATGGTCTTGAATACTGCACATTCAAATTAATTTTAAGACAATTTTGAAAAATTGTATATATAAAAAATTAATTTAAAAAAAAACGGCTCCGACGATTTTCAAAAAAAAAAATCAATAAATCAAGAATAAGGTTTAAATTTGTTTGGCATTTAAATTTTTGGAATCAAATGTATTTACGAGGTACATTTTCAAATTTTAATTTTTTTAATAAATTCTAATTATTTTTATATATCTCTTTTTTGTACATCTCTTTTTTAACACTGCTTTTTGCAATTTTTGGAACATAAAAGTAATCATAAATATTTAGTTTTAGCATGCAGGAGCAAGTTCGTAAGACCCAGTCGTGCACATTTTTTATTTCCTACTGATTTTATTATTATTTATTATTATTGTAAATATTTATTTAGGTACGACAGTATATTTGTGTACTTTTAGTATTCGTTTCATTACTACTTTTTTCAATTAATTTATCTCTTTTACCATTATAAAAATATACGTGCAATGAAATGAATTATGTGTTCCGTTTGTTTTGTAAATATTTTTGTTTGTTTTGCAAACATAAATCGCTAACTATAACTTGTTTTATTATTATTTCTTTTCGTATTTTAGTTTTCATTTAACTTGTAATTTGTCACTACATAAAATAAACATTTTTTCTTACTAAAAATTTTATCATACATTATAAAAAAAAACTTTTGAACAACAAGAGTTTTGAGTTTTTTTTATTATTGTCTTAACTTTCCCGTGAGTCGTAGGTAAATCAAGGATGAGGACCAGGAATCGCCACTGTATAGAATATTATACTACAATGGTTTTACCAGGTCTGCACTGCTTGACGATCGAATTCAAAGAGATCGATGCTTGCATAAATTCTAGTTTGCAAAGTGCAAAGAATGAGACCACAAAAGGAATGCAAGATTAACTTTGAGTGAAATGAAAACAATAATTAACTGTGTAGCTTATAAAAAGTTTGTGCATGAATTTTAACAGTAGATTAAGGCAAGCAAAAAAAAAAACAATACTAATTGAGAGTTGAGAACTAACATAGTGTATGATTTGAAAGTTTGGCAAGTTAAACAAAATGTATAAAAGATATGTGTAAAATTTGAAATGAATGTAAATGTGATTGATTTTAATTGATTTGAATGTGATGAATGATTTGAATGATTTAAATAATTTGAATGAATGTTGAATTAATTGAAATAAAGTTGATGAATCCTGAACATATGGTCATAACTTTTTTTTATTTTATTTATTCCAAACAATTTTAATTAAGTGCCGATACGATTAACAACCGTAAATGTAATCGTACTCGGTGAAAATGGACCCCAGCGCGTGCGGTATCTGGGGAAAGAGGCGTGGGATTAAAAAAAAGAAAAGTGTAACCTCAAAAGATATGTTTTTTTTTCTTGTTTGACAGATAAACCAAACCTAACTAAAAAGCGTTATTGGAAGATTACAACTATTTCTAACTATTTCAACTATGACACATCAAACATTTTTTTTCTTTTTTTGTTTTGACATAAGAACTATAGTCAACTATCGTCAGTGCAAAAACGCACTTCTAGAACGTCAACTTGAGTCTCGCCATAACATTAAAGATCAGACGACGACAATTGCCTCTGTCACTCAAACTACACCTAAATCAGGCTCAATTGCATCGATTCCGAACAATTCATCATATGTTTCACACCATCAGCTCAAATACACTTTGTCAATTTAGTCGGTTGAAATGCCATCTACTTGTTTGCCCAACAATAATGCCACTCTACGATGATATTTTCTACAAGGAGGATAATCCTTGTCCTCTGCCGCGCGAGTTAATAACGATGGTTCGTTATGGATCCAAAAATACAACTTAGTATTAGCTTGGTATGCTAATACTGTCTTCTATCTGCAATAACAAGAGACTGCAAATGGAGTATAAAATACACGATCAGTGTTACTTTATTAAATGTTGTATTTCAAAGAACCTCGATGAATCTGTGTTCATCGTATTTATACAATTACTTGCATATTTACTTTTTCTTAATAGATACCAGGAATACATTGCTTATCTCCTAATTGAATTGTAAATAATAGATAGTAAGAATACAAAGAGTACATTGCTTATCGCTTAATTCGAAATATAGAAATGACTGCGTGATGTTTGTTGGTCACGTAGTCCATTTCTTATCGCTGTAAGGAAATACAATTTGAATATAATTTGAAGTAGGGGTATAGCTGTATGTTAACTCTCCTCCCTTTTAATTTTAAATGTCCTCATTTAACAATCCTTTGGCTAAAAGTGCCTGTTTGTAAAGTCTGTTATATTCTCGTTTCTCTTTTAGCTTTTTATGGTTTACATATAATGTGTTAATTTTGTTTAAAACATAACATATAAAAATTAATATACTGATAGTTATAATTGTATAAAATGCTGTTAAAATTGGATGTTCAAGTTCTCTCTGAAGTTTTGTGGGGTGCGCTACTCAAAGAAAACTCTCTCTCAAAAAATAACAATTAAAATATTAATTAGCTTATTGACAATAAAACTAAAGATGATTTGCTTCGCGTGTTCTGATAACATTGAACGTAACTCAACATCCAATATTGAGTGTTGCGACTGCAATTGTTTTTTTCACTTAAATTGTGTTAATCTAACGAGAGATGATGTCTCATATATTCAATCAACCGGATCAAAATTCCGTTGTGATAAATGCTCTATTCTGAAACGACGTTCAATGCAAGTGCCAACCTTTGCTGCTCCTACACTTTCCGATAACAACAACACTACAACAACAGCGGTAAAAAATAATGAAGCAGCAGAGTATACTCTCCAGATGGTGTATCTTAAATTAAATGATTTAGAGAAAACCAATCGAAGTTTCTTAGAGCAAATCAATGAATTGCGATCCGAAAATAATTCACTTAAATCTAAAGTAAATTTTCTGGAAAGCAGGCTCAATTGGCAACAACAGCTTACACTTGCTAATGACATCGAAATTGTTGGTGTACCTAATGTCAATGACTCAAATTGCCTAATTAAGACGAAAGAAGTTCTCTCTAAAGCATTGTCTATAGATGTCTGTGACAGTGAAATTGCGAATTGTTTCATCAAAGTTAACCGCACCAAATCAAAGTCATCGATTTGTGTTAGATTCTCAAATTTAACAACAAAACAACGAATAATGATCGCGAAGGCAAAGAGTAAAAAAAACCTCAGCACTTTTTTTGCATCAGCAACCGATGACAGCAGCGAAAACAACGGCAGCAGCAGCAGCAGCAGCAGCAGTAATAACAAAAAAAGCAACAGCAAAAAAACTTATAGGAGTATTTATATTAATGAGTCTCTCACTAAGTATACACAGGCTTTACTTATGAAAGCAAAAGAAATAGGTAAACAGTCAGGTGCAAAATTTGTCTGGTATAAAAATAACCAAATTCTTGTAAGAAAAGTTGAGGGAGAAAAAGTAATTTCCATTAAATCATTTGATGATCTCGCTCGTATTTAGAGCGTTTTTATTTTATAAAAAAAAAAAAATGAATGAAGATGATGAAAATTTAATGAATGACTTTTCCTTCCTCAATAACTGTAATAATTCAATAATTGATAAATTTTTTTCTGATAAAGCCTATTTTAGTAACAGGTTTTTCATTGTGCACCAGAATGTCAGAAGTTTGAGAGCAAATTTTAATGTATTGATTACTCATCTTGAATCATTCTGCTGCATCCCAGATGTTGTTTTTGTTTCTGAGATCTGGATTCACGAATTCGAAAAAGACGATTATGTTTTGCCCGGGTTCAATTTCGTTACCAAAACTAATGATAATTATGCCTCTGGTGGAGTTGGGTGTTTTGTTAAAGAAGAATTCAAAATACTAGATTTCACTTGTGTCAACTTTAAATGTGCAGATGTTTTAAGGGTCTCTATTGAAATTAATCATGATGTTTATACCATTCTTTGTTTCTATAGATTCCACTTTTTTGATATATGTATATTTATGGAAGAATTTTCTGGTTTGCTCGATAAGGAACACTCAAAAAATCTAATCATTTTAGGAGATTTCAATATCAATATCCTTGAACACAACGAAACTAATTCTAATTATTTATCGCTCTTAGCTTCTCACGGGCTTATTTCATTTATTAATGTGCCTACTCGTCAAGCATGAGGTAGTTGTTTAGACCACATATATGGTCGTTTTGGTAGGATTTCTGAAGTTGAATGTGAAACGTGTGTATTCGATCTAATGATAAGTGATCATTCTATGACGAGTTTACTCATTAATAACATACATAAAAGAAAAACTTGTCGGTTCTCTAGTAGTGACAATGAAAAAAGATCTTCTAAAGTAAATATCTGTAAATTAAAGGATGCTCTTGTGTATGAATTTTGGGAAGATGTGTACTCGTGTGCTGATGCGTCAATGTGTTATATGTTATTTATTAGTAGCTTAAGTAATCATATCGCAAACTCTGCGGAGATGATTCAACCTAAGAAGTAAATCAAAAGACTTAAACCCTGGATGACTAGTTATTTAATTAACAAAGTAACATTAAAAAATAAATTAAGGCATAAATGCTATAAGAATCCTAACAATACTACTTTAAAACGCAAATACAAAATCCTGTGTAATGAATTGAAGAAAGAAATTCCGATTTGCCGAAATAATTTTTACATGAATCAGTTCAATTCTGTCAAAGGTGACTTAAAAAAAGAGTGGAGTATAGTTAACAGCATACTTAATAATTCCACCATGTCTAAAATGCCGGAATATATAGTGGTTGATGACTGCAAAGTCACAGACAAAGTTTTGGTTGCGAATGCGTTTAATAAATATTTTATTGGTGTTGCTGGCAGTTTACAACCCTATCCTTGTGAACCTTTTCTCGAGTTGAGCCAATTCTAAGATCCAGTTTTGTTTTTGAGTCGATTTCCCCTTTAGAGATTCTAAAAAGTATTAGTAGCCTGAAAAACTCTAACTCGTCTGGTGCCGATAATATATCTAATTTGGTTGTCAAACAAATTGCCTTTAATAGCTGATGTTTTAGCTTTCATTTTTAACAGCTGTGTTTTCGCAGGTGTATTTCCTGAATCTATGAAATGTGCTGATGTAATTCCGTTGTTTAAAAAAGGATCCGTAAGTGATATGTGTAATTACAGGCCTATTTCCCTTCTTCCGGTTTTCAGTAAGGTTTTTGAAAAATTAATTAAGACTAAAATGATAAGTTTTTTATCAAAAACAAATTTCTTTAGTCCTGTGCAATTTGGATTTTTAAACAGAATATCAACGGAAGATGCATTGTTGCAATTCTGCGACCAAATTATGACAAATCTAGACAGAAAGAAGTGCACAGCGGGCTTATTTGTAGATATAACAAAATCCTTTGATATGGTTAACCATAACTTTTTATTGAGAAAATTACACAAAGCTGGTTTTCGTGGTTTCATGTTTAATTGGCTCAGGTCGTATCTTGGGAATCGAAGTCAAAGAGTGAAATTAAATGAGTCCAAGAGTGATATTGGTTACCTTAACCTGGGTGTTCCCCAAGGTTCGGTTTTGGGTCCGATTTTGTTTCTGGTTTACATAAATTCACTCTTTTCACTTAATTTCAGAGGTAGGCCTACTGCGTTTGCAGATGATATTGCCTTGTCGTATGGTTCAAACAGTCGTTTGGATCTAGCATCTGACATAAATTGGGATCTAGATCTTTTGAGAACTTGGTTTGCTGAACATAATTTAATTATAAGCTCAAAAACGAAGATCATGTTTTTCAGTCTAACCTCAACTCAAAATTTTGATGTCGAGTTCTATTTTCACGCTCCTGAGTGTCAAAGATTCAAACTGCCTTCTAAAAATTGCTCACCAGACGTTGTATCAAACTATTCTTTAATAAGTAACAGTAATAGCTGTGATAACTGTTTCCCAGTTGAAAGGGTAAATGATTTAAAATATTTAGGACTTACTATTGACGCTAATATGAATTTCTTTAAGCACACGATGAATTTAGGAAAGTATTTACGCTCTACGATAAGATACTTTTATTACCTTCAAAACTTAGTATCAGCTGAATTATTAAAGAATATCTATTATGGTATCTTTCATTCTAAGATTCAATATGGCATTGTATGTTGGGGTGGTACTCATTTGAATAAAATTAAGCCTTTGTTAATTCTACAAAAAAAAAGTAGTGAGGAAAATCTATCGAAAACCGAGAAGTCACCCCAGTTTCCAATTGTTTAGTAACCTGAAAATTCTTCCCTTACGTCATTTATATTGTTTCAAAGTCCTGAAGTCCTTTTTTATGAAATCGGGTAGCCGTAATTTTAGGTTTATATCGAATTATAATTTACGTGGAAATGCTTCAAACCTTATAACAGTTCCTGTATTCCGTACAACTGCGTTTCGTAATTTCTATTCAATCTCTTCTTGTCGTCTATTTAATAAGCTTCCATCATCTTTGAGAACAATTACTACATCTGGTCTGTTCACTCGATGCTTAAAGCTCTGGTTATTGGACTTAGATTATTCTAGTCTTGACATTCTTATTTCTGGTATTCTGGTTTAAATCATTCGAATATAATAAGTTCGTTTTTTTGCTTTTTGTCTTCTTTCTTAAATTAATATCTAAACTTAGTTTGATTAGTTTATTTATTTAGCTAATTTTATTATGAAATTATCTTTAATATTAAATATTTATTGTTTTTTAAACTACACACATTTATGTGTTAAAATAAAAAATTGAAATCTGTATTAAGGGTCACCCCACCCATACTTAACATAAATCACTGTTTTTTTAAATATTGAAGTGTCATTCAATACTATTTTATTACATTGTAATTAAATATAGAATGTCTCATATTTTTCTCTTATTCACTTTTAATTATTATTTATTGTTATGAAAATTATGATTCATTATTAAGAAAAAAATTAAATAAATGAAATGAAAATGAAATGAAATGTTCCACAATGGGAATCGTAAATTTTCTTAAAATTTTTAAATTTTCAAATTGGTAATCAGAGCTTGAATCTAAAATTTTAATTTCTTCGATTTCATTAGAAATAAGGAATTTTCTAAGTTCATTTTTGTAATTTTTATAAGTTTCATTGTTAATTTGGATTGTTTCATTAAATTGTATCAAATTAATACCACTTATTGTTTTATTATTTATTATAAATTTTCCTGACAGAATTACATTTCCTTCATCAATTCTTTTGATAGGTTCATTTTCTTCTTGTTTGATATTACATTTCGCTATTTTATTATTTAAGATTGGGATAGTACAGTTATCCTCTTGGATTTCCTTACAAATTATTAAATCTAAATATCTTTGACAATCTTGGTTTCTTATATATTTATTTTCACATTCCGAAATAGTTTCATCTAACTGTAGTTTACCATGTCTAAATTCTAAAGAATTTAAATTGTTTTTCCAAAATGGGATATTTATATATTGTTATTTAGGTTTCATTTATTTTTGCTAAGTATATTTTGGAATATTCTAGAACATTAATTATCGGTATTTTTGTGTGTTCTTTTAACATTACTTCTCTTACTTCTGGTAAATTTATACTTCTTGAATTGAAATTGTTATGTTTAGCTAAGCTAATGGTTTGTAGGGTTATCTCTAGTTCCCTGTATATTGATTTTAAAATATGGCTTTCCCTAATAGTCCTTGAATCTAATTTATTGATCATTTTCTCAAAATGCGTATTTATCTTATTTTGTTTGTTACTATTTTCACTTAAGTCATTTAAACTTTGATGAATTTCTATTAGATCATCATGATCTGGATTACCAAAAATGAATTTTATTGCACTTCCTAAAAAGTTAATAAATCTAGATTATCTGGAATGACCAAAAATTTGATCTCCGAAAGCTTCTATTTCCTCCATTAATATTTTATCTTCCTCTGATGGTTCATATGGTGAGTTTTTAATATTGCAATAGGGTTCAAATATTTTATTTAAATCTACAACATGATATAGAAATTCTGTTTGTTTAAATAAAAGTGCGTCGTCAGTTTGCGTTGCTATATATTTCTTATCTTGTACAATTTACCACGTTGAAGCAGTTGCTTGAGTCTGGATTTTTTATTATTATCACAAGTATACATATGAGGTATATATTTTTTCCTGACATTGTCTTTATGTATAATTTTATTTTTTTGTGTGGTGATAACTTGACCTTTGTCACTTTTCACTGTTATTTTTTTATATTTAGGTGTGTCCTTAGTGCGTCTATCTGCTTTAAGGTAAACGACGTCTTTGTTATTAATAATTCACGCACTTGTTTATAATTATCTTTATTATAAAATAAATCCGCTGGTTTTTGTTTCGTAACCGAATGTATGGTTATATTGTACTGTTTAACTGCGTTATTTATTTCAATTATTGGCTTAGTACCATTTTCTAATGCTAAAGCATTAGTGATTTCTATTAAAATGCTATGAATTTTCTCAACTTGTCCGTTCGTCGTTGAATGACTGACTGGAGTTCTGAAGTGTGAAATTCTTAATTTATTTAAAATACTTTGAACAGAGGGCGATATGAATACGTTTTCATTATCAGTGACTATATTCGTACAAAATGGGTAAATACTAGATAAAATCTCTTCTAAGTGTGTATATAGGGATTTTTTATTTTCAATTCTGTGTATGTGGCAATATTTTGAGTATTTATCCACTGAAGTTATAAATATGTAGTTCGTTGCTCATATGGAATATATCGAAATGTACAGTCTCGCCTGTGAAATGAGGTATTGGACTGGGTTTCATGACTTGTTTAGTTGGATAGCGTTCATATTTGCTTTCGTAGCAAATTTCACATGTGTTGGTTACTTCCTTACACGTTATTTTCATGTTAGGCCAATAATATTTATTTAGGATTTCTTGGGCATTATTTAGATAATTCCTATGTGCTCGCTTATGTATATTCATTGAAATTTCTATTTGTTTATCTACTTCTGTTATATCTTCTAATATATTTCTAGTTATAAGTATTTTATAATTTCCAAAGTGTTCAAAGATTTGATCTTCTATATAAAAGAGACTTTGTTCGTCTATTTTCATAGCGTTCACTCTTTTAGGATTTAGTACCTTTCTCAATTCTGAGATAGCTATATTTACATTAGTATAATGTATTTCGTGGCGTACATGATCTTTAAATATATTTCTTGTAGTGGTATTATTTATATTATCTTTTATTAGTATTATTTGGTTGTGGAAACTATTTATTGGTTGTGGTATGACTTTCAATGTTTTTAAGGGTGAGTTGTCGAATGAATGTATTGAATCGTTTGGTTCCACTGTATTCATATTAATTGTTTGGCGTGATAGTGCATCAGCAACTACATTTTGATGCCCTGGTTTATATAATATTTTAGCGCCGTATTCCTCTTTAAAATTTTTCCATCTTTTTAATTTGGCGTTCGGATTTTTTTCAGATATAGCAAATATTAACGATTGGTGATCTGTATAAATTGTCAGATCTACTATTCCGTATAGGAAGTTTCGAAGTTTTTGTAGAGCCCAAATTATGGCTAATAATTCTTTTTCATTGGTGGAGTATGCTTGTTCTGTTTCATTTAATGTTCTGGATATAAAGGTTATTGGGTGTCACTCTTGAGATAGCACAGCTCCAATTGCAAAGTTACTTGCATCAGTGGTTAACTCAAATGGTTTACCGAAATCTGGGTGATATAACTCTATTTGTTCAATTAACTTATTTTTTAACTTATTCATTGCTTCTAATGCAAGATTATCATTCTCTAAATTTAGTTTAATTTTATGGCTTTGATTCTTATTAGTCATGTCGTTATCTCCTTTTAGGTGTACTGTTAGGGGTTTAGCTATTTGTGCGAAATTTTGTACAAATTTTCTATAATAACTTGCTAGGCCGAGAAAAGAACGTAACTCTTTGAGTGTGGTTGGTACTGGATACTCTTGTATGGTTTTAACCTTATTTGGATCCACCGTCACTCTGTTGCTCTTAATCACATGTCCAAGATATTCCACTTGGTCTTTGAAGAAATGTGATTTCTCATGCGATATTTTCATATTTGCATTATGTAGCGCATTCACTATTATTTGAATGTGTTTAATATGTTCTTCAGGCGTGGAAGAATATATTAAAACATCATATATATAAATGTATGCGAACTTGCCTATATACTCTCGTAATATATCATCAACACAACGTTGGAATATTGACGGAGCATTTTTTAACCCAAATGGCATACGTATGAATTCATATTTTGCGCCATTTACAGCAAAAGCTGTTTTTTCTCGATCTGATTACTTTATTTTTATTTGGTGGAAGCCAGACTCTAAGTCAATAGTTGAGAAAATCTTTGCTTTTCCTAAATTCTGTATGGTCATGTTCACGTCTGGAATAGGATATCGATCCGTAATCGTTCGAGAATTTAACTTCTGGAAATCAATTACCGTACGCCGTTTAGGCCTCCCGTTTTCATCGATCCCTTTCCTTGGAACTGTCCATATCGGAGAATTATATGGAGATCTACTTTTCTGTATGATTCCATCCTTAAGTAGTTTTTCTACTTCTTTATTGACAAATTCATTGTCTGAATAGGGATATGGGTATTGTTTAGTCCATATCGGTTCATTATCTGTAGTACGTATAGTTGCTTCTATAGTCGTAGTGAATGGAAGTGTCTCATTCAATTCATTATTTATTTTCATTAGGTTATCTATTTTTTCTTTATATGTTTCTGAATCATTCGTATAATGTATAGTTTGTTCTAACTTTTTTTCATATTCTAGTTTGTACTCAAAAAGATTAATTTTTGCTTTTATTAATATAAGTCCTTGTTCACCTAAAAGAAGATCAAAATCTTCTAATTCTGAAATTTCAAAAAAAACATATTTTATAACCAAAAAGATTTATTGTCTTTTTATATCTAATTATTGATACCCCATGTAATGTTTTTGTTTTTAACGGTTCTATTGGGACCCTTTCTCCTATATCACATTTATTACTTATATAATTGTTAGTAGCACCCGAATCTACTAAAATGTTTACAGATTTACCCGTTATTAGACATGGTAAACCGTTTATTCGCCTAAAAAAGTACTCTCCGTTTCAAAATTAATTTCTAAATGTTTATTACTTACAACATCCTCTTCTAATTTACTGGTGTCAATCTGGTTTACTTCTTGGAACTTATGATTTCGTCCAGAATCTTCTTGTTGTCGTTTAATCGCTGGAAATGTTGGATCCGGTGCTTGTTGTACATGTTGACGTTGATAGTTGTTCTGTTGTTGGAACTGCGGTTGGAAGCCTCGTTTTTGTTGTTGTCTAAATGGATTCCGATGATTGAAAGCTGAATTGTCCGTTTCCATTACTCTTGGGTGATTTGGAGTAACATACTTCTGCGGCTGGGCTTCGTAATTTGGTCTGAATCGTCTTTGATCAATATGGACTTGTTTTTGCATTGTATCTCGTCTTGGATTGTGATTTACCAGATTGTCACGTCTTATATGTAGCATGAGACATATTATCGTGTTGTATCGTTAATGCTATAGCATATGCCTTTTCCAGTGTACCGGGTTGATTTGAGTACAATGTTGCTTTTGTGAAACTTGAATTTAAATTTGCGGTGAATTTGTGATGATGTCATCGTTATTTTTGAAAGTATGAGATTTAATGCGTTATTAATTAAATCGTAATACTCTGACAATGTATTCTTTCCTTGATGAGTACGTCTTAATTCTTCTTGTAGAACATAAAGAGGTCTACTGTCTGCGTATGTATAATCTAGTCTATTTATTATGGCTTTGAAATTCATTATCGTATTTTGATTCGTTAGTATGTGTGCAGCTTCTCCTTGAATTTTTGTTCTGACTATCGTTAATGCGTGATAGTATTGCGGTGTACCAGAGAATATTTGAATTTCATTCATAAGGTTACATACCATAGATCTCCAAGGTCTGTATTCTTGGGAATTACCATTAAATGTAGGTATCGCTGAAAAAACTGTGAGATTTATATCTTCTGGTTTTTGATAACAAGGCACTTCTGGATTTGAAACTGGTGTAGTTGTAATTGCTTGGAATGCACCTTGCCCAGCTCTTGGGAAGTGTTCGCTATTCCTTGTCTTCTAATTTCTTCACATAGTTGTGCTATTGAAGTTTTGATGTCTATAATTTCTTCCATAGTTGCCATTTTAATGTTTGTAGCTTGATACTTTCTTGAGTTCGAATTTTTTCTTAAACGTTAATTAATTTCACTGCCTTTTTGTTTTTAAAGGACTTTATAAATATACTTTTTACTTGCACTGCCTTTTTACTTTTAAAGGACTTTATAACTATACTTTTTATTTCTTAGTTACAGTTGTCTATCACTTTCGCAGATTAGTGTAACGATGCTTGAACTTCAAGTCTTGTTTTGGCTGGATCCTTATAATTTTTTTTTTGTTTAAAGGATCCCGGTTGAGCCCCCAGTTAATAACGATGGTTCGTTATGGATCCAAAAATACAACTTAGTATTAGCTTGGTATGCTAATACTGTCTTCTATCTGCAATAACAAGAGACTGCAAATGGAGTATAAAATACACGATCAGTGTTACTTTATTAAATGTTGTATTTCAAAGAACCACGATGAATCTGTGTTCATCGTATTTATACAATTACTTGCATATTTACTTTTTCTTAATAGATACCAGGAATACATTGCTTATCTCCTAATTGTATTGTAAATAATAGATAGTAAGAATACAAAGAGTACATTGCTTATCGCTTAATTCTAAAAATAGAAATGACTGCGTGATGTTTGTTGGTCACGTAGTCCATTTCTTATCGATGTAAGGAAATACAATTTGAATATAATTTGAAGTAGGGGTATAGCTGTATGTTAACTCGCGAGTGACGAAAAGTCTTCGATCATGGACAATGACGCTTAATTACACATCGCAAAATGTGTACGGTTACATGCCTGTAACTTCAGTAAGCCAATCGCCAGTGTCTTCGAGGAGTGCACAACCATTAAATGTATATTCCAACAATATCTGTCAAGGCAGCCAAAGGAACCTCTACGATCAATGGACAACCTGAGGAGTGGCCTCTGTTCATTTCGACCTTCAATAAATCAACAGTTGCGGATATACCAACTTAGGAAATACCATCCGTCTTCAAAAATGTCTCAAAGAAGCAGCCAGGGATGTAGAATCTCTCTTAATCCAGTAACGTTCCGCATGTTATTGAACAAATAACGTTTATGTTCGGGCGACCCGAATACTTAGTACGAAGCCAAATAATCAAAATAAAATCTTAGCCAATTATAGCTGAATCAGAAATTCAACAATTAATCCCATTTGCTATAAAGGTTCAAAATTTGGTTGCTTTCCTGAAGTCAGCAGGGGCACAACCACACCTTAACAATCCGACTCTTTTGGAAGAGTTGGTGCAGAAAATTCCTCTTAACAAAAGACTAGAGTGGGCAAGATATTCCTCTGTCGCTGGACCGTATCCGACTGTTGAACTCTTTGGACAGTGGGTAAATGAAAATGCCAGACTCATTGCTAGAATCCTAATCGTAGCAACAAACATTCACATTTCATATTCATCTATTGCTTTCAAGAGCGGAAAGAATAAGTCATTATTACACAGGAAGAAATGCAACGTTACATCACCGCATGTTGCAAATGGATTGCAAGAAGTAGGTGCTGTAAACAACTCGTCAATTGCAATGTAACCAACGACTTCGAAAAAACCTATTGAAGAAATTAGAGAGTTTGTTAGTTGCTGTAAGTCCGATGAATTATTTTGCCTCTTTAGAATTGTGCCAATACGACTTCATAGCCCAAAGGGTGAGGTCGAAACATATGCTTTACTAGATGAGGGTTCATCAGTTACATTGTTGGAGAAGCAATTATCGATGGAATTAGGGGCTGTTGGTTCTGAGGACACACTAACCTTACATTGGATCGGTGAGCAAACTACCAAGGAGCGATCCTTTCTTGTCGATATTAATAAGTGCGTTGAGCAACAAGAATCGAAAATTTAAATTGAAACATGTTCGAACATTAAAGACATTGTCAGACACTTCAACTGAAAAAGCTGCAAGCCAAATACAAACACCTGCGTAATCTACAAGTGTTCGACTACATCAGAGCGACACCAAGAGTACTGATTGTAATCAATAGGCGTTTTTCTTTTTTAGCTCCAAGCAGGGTGTGGAGTAAGGCCTGAGCTCATCGAGCTCGGTCTGAGCAGAGTAAGCTCAGTAATTTCCGAGTTAATAAAGAAAATTGACAAGCTGACAAAAAAATTTGTTTATTTACCTTCATTCGGAAAACACTTGCTTCGACCGACATTTCAACTGTTTTATTTTTTTTTCGCGTCATCTCACTCATGATATGGACAAAATAAATGAAGTTGGCCGCGCGTAACTTTTTACTCCATCTACTCCATCAATTTTAACCGAGCTCGTAGATCGCGTTTGTTAAATGTAAACGATACACACTTGTTGAGCTCTTACAATCGACTGATTTATTCTTCATAATTCATATACATAACAATCTTCCGCAACAAAATAATGTTTAAATTACATGGAAATAACTAATAGTTATTAGTACCTATTATAAACTATAAGGGTTGAGTAATATAAAATTAAATATAATATTATAAATTCATAAACTTAGTTAGTTTTTCAAATTCCTTAATTAATTTTCCTTCAAGGTAAAATAATGAAATCCATATTAACAGAAACTTATAACTAATTATGATTCATGTTATCAGATATATCCATCAAAACCAACTCAACATTTAGAATATCCCCAACGACTAGGTTCCTTCCTAGTTCTTGTTGGCCTTTGATTCAAATTTGCATTCGTTTCGAGATTTGCAGCATTATTGTGTGATTGGGTGTGAGATGGAACTAGACCCTCATCATTTGCATTTAGTTTACTTGATTTGTTAAAATTTTCATTGTATATTTTTCCCGGGTGAAAATTTTCTTCTAAAGTTGACAAACGCAGTTGATTTTGATGAACATATCTGGCTTGATTATTAATATTAATAAGATATGTAAACGGGCTGATAACTTTTAATATAGTTGCCGGTTTCCATTTAACAATGTCTTTAAAATGTAATCTATACAAAACTTTTTCATTGACGTTAAACTTATTAAATTCAATTTGTTTTTTCTTCAAACTTTTGTTTGAATTTGTTACATTTTTATTAATTTCCAACTTTTTTGACAATGTTTGCAAGTACGCGGTTTGTATGAGTACATTAATTCATTTGGTGATCTTCCTGTTGCTGTTGATGGTGTTTCCCTGTATGCTAACAAAATTTTATTTAGAACAATTTGAATATTTTTCTTGTTAACTTTTCCTTCTATCATATATTTTTTTAAAATCGATTTCACCGTTTGTACAGCGCGTGAGATTTGGCAACACTGGCCGAATAAGGAAAGTTAGTGATAATTAGAGCTCCATCAAATTAATTTTATTTTAATATTAACAACCGCGATTTTGTAATTAAAAAGTACATTTTCAGAAAGCTTGTATAAACAAGTAACAGTGAGAAAAGTTAACTAGGTGAGTTTACCCTATAAACATCAAAAAATTGCAACGATGCAGCGATCACCTCCCCCAAACGATTTCAACCCATCGAAGCGACCGTATGCAGTATTTTCATCACCAAAATCTCATTCATCGAGTAATTCACTTGTAAATAGCACACCTGTTGGAAATGTGCCGCTCTCTGAACTGGACAAGATTTTCCAAGTTTCTATGGCAAAATTGTTAGATGTCAAGCTGAAAGACGTGGCTACAAAAACTGACATTGAAGGAATCAGCGCAGAGATTTCTACTTTAAAACAAAACAATACAGAACTGAAGACCCAACTGAACAAAATGGAGTCCCGATGTGTGTTGCTTGAAAAACAAGTAGAACTGCTCGAAAAAAAAGCCAACGAGAGGAATTTGGTTGTTCATCTAAAGCCTACGCAAGCTAATGATGCCCAGAATTCAGTTGAGAGGGCCAAAGCAATCTGCCTGGATCTTTTACAGACAACAAACCAAACAAAAATAAATGCGGCACGTCAAATCAGCTCGGGAGGAAAAACGACGAATGTCATTGTTGAAATGTCTAGCGCAGAAGATGTATTCCAGATACTTCGAGCGAAAACAAAATTACAAGACACTGGTACCACAATACATAAGGATTATCCGGCAGCAGCTAGAGAGCGTAGAAGGCGTCTAATCAAACTAAGGTCACACATTGCAGCTAGAAACAACAACATCAAAAGTCAAATAAGAGGTGAAACTCTGTATCTAAGAGAAAAAAAGTTTTATTTCGATAAGAATGGAAAATTAGTTTCGGATGCAGAGGATGGTTTGTTTATGATTCAACAATTGACTGGTGACACTTATGATTTGACAGCTCTTGAAGACAGAAATGATTATGGTGGAAACCAAATGCAAGGTGACATCAGAACTTCTCAAACTGTGGAGAGCGTTCACACGAGACATTTTTAGTTGTAATGCCGTCTGCCATAATAAAAAATATTTAGCTAATTTTACCAAAAATATGAATACTTCTAAGACTTTTAAATATAAAATCCTTTCTTATAATGTTGCAGGGTTGAATAATAAGGGTATTTTTACGGATTTTTATAATTTTGTCAATCAATTTGAATTTGTTTTTCTTTATGAAACATTTGTAACCGAAACTAACTTTATTAATTTTGTTAGCAAATTTATTAATTTTGAATTAAAGTGGATACCAGCTATTAGAACGCAGGCAAGGGGAAGAGCTAGTGGTGGATGTGTTTTTGGTGTCAAGAAGTATATAAAAAATTGTACATTCGAAGTAAATGAAGACATTACGTATGTTAAGCTCCAAATCAATGGGAAGAGTTTTCGCATCCTGCCAACTTACATCAACTGCAACCAATGGAACAACGATTTCGAAGCACTAGAGAGAGTGATGACTCAAGGCAAATCCTCTGATATTTGGGTGCTAGGCGATTTAAATGCAAGAATTGGAAACGAGAATGGAAATGAAAACGATGCACTTGGAATTGAGCGAAAATCTAAGGATACAGTGTGCAATGCAAGAGGTCTTAAGCTTATTGATTTTTGTAACTCCTACGGGCTAAGAATACAAAATGGTACAAGCTTGTCGGATATGGAGGGTGAACTAACCTTTGTTGGAGGCCAGGGTAGCTCTGTGATAGACTATAGTCTAATAGGAAACGAATGGGCTGAGCACATTGTTGATATGAAAGTTGAAAATGTACCGTATTCGGACCACCTACCAATTGTTTTGACTTTTGGACATTCATCAATGGAGTCGGAGGAAGCAAGGGTTATGAATCTCTTGCCTAAACTGAAATGGAAGCAGGCAAAGGCGATAGAATACCAAGCAAGACTTGATAACTCACTGCATAGGCAAAGAAACTGCAATCTTGGTCAGCTAGAGGAAATCATCAAAGCATCATACCCAACAATGATATCCAACAACAACTCTCGGAAGAACTATATTGCGCCATGGTTTGACGGGGACTGTTTAAAAGCTAGGGAATTATCTTTTGGTTGGTTGAGAGCTTATAGATCTTCAAGTGACGGATATTTCAAGAATCAATACTTACAAGCTAACAGTGCTTATAAAGCAATCTGTAAACAAAAAAAGGCAGAATTTTTTGAAGCGGAATCTAGGCAACTGACACTGTGTAGGAGCTCAAAAGATTTTTGGAACCTCGCAAAGAGTCTGAACGGCAAAAAATTTACCATCCACTGTAGTATAAGCCCAAATCTTCTTGCATCTTACTTCGAAAACTTATTAAATCCTATCCAAGAGAAATTGAACTTTCAGTATGCGTTGCCGAGCTTTCACAATGAAACTCTGGATGCTAAAATAAGTCAACAAGAAGTTATTTTAGCTATTACAAAGCTAAAGGACGGAAAAGCATCTGGTTCAAATGGCATACCAGCTGAGTTCTACAAATATGGCACAGCGGAGCTTATTAACAGGCTGGCAGATATATATAACAATGTTATGGAAACCGGGTTGATACCTCGGGAGTTTAAGGAATCCATCATTTTCCCAATTCATAAGAAAGGAAGTTTGTCCGAACTGTCCAACTATAGAGGCATATCCTTTTTAAATTCTTCATACAAAATCTTCACCCTGATTTTGCAAAAACGCTTAAATAAATGGATCGATGATTGTAAGTTGCTTAAGGAGTTCCAAGCTGGGTTTAGGGCTGGGTACTCGACGATTGACCATATATTCGTTCTGAAAAGTATTGCGGAGTCATTTCTCCACAAAGGAAAAAAGCTGTACACGTTTTTCGTAGACTTTAAATCGGCGTTCGATATAGTTGATCGGCAAGCGCTAATTTACAAGCTTTATAATCTCGGTATGTCATGGAAGTTTGGAAGAATAATTCAAAACCTTTATAGTGACACTTTGGCTAAGGTCTGGAATGGTGAAGAGTTGTCAGAAGAGTTTAAAACAGAATCGGGAGTCAGACAAGGCTGCACATTGAGTCCAAGCTTATTTGCTCTGTTTATTGAAGACCTAGTGGATCTTTTACCCTGTGGCATTGAATACGCAGGACATGTGATAAAAGCGCTGCTATTCGCGGATGATATCGTACTTCTGGCATCATCTCCTGAATCATTGCAGCTTATGATAAATCGACTTTCACAGTACTGCAAGCTTTGGAGTTTGATTGTGAATTTGAATAAGTCCAAAATTTTGATTTTTAAAGCTGGAGGAGGTCGTAACTGTGCGAACGAAAAATGGCGCTACAATGGTGAGGCCATAGAAATTGTCAATGAGTTTAAATACTTAGGAGTTTTGCTAACGAGAAACTTAAGTATGGAAAGACATCTCAAAGAGAAACTGATGAAGGCTAAAGGCGCTATCAGCGCAACCTGGAATAGATGTTTCTATAACAAAAATATCGCACATAGCAGCAAGTTTAAGATATTTGAGGCAATATCAGAATCAATATATATATAATATATTGATCAATGATGTTGAAGTTGCGAGGAGAGCTATTACAACTTAATTTCGTACCACATAGAGAGGATTTACCCATAATATGCTCTTTGTGTAACTTAAACGAAAGGGAAGATGTTTTCCACTTTATGGGAAGATGCCCAATTCTTAAAGAAATAAGGAGAAATACCTTCGGAAGCGATATCCTTACGCAAAGCCAAATTATGCTCTTGCTTAACAATATGGAAGTTAAAAAATATATCAGTACTGCAGACTAGCTCTTCTCTATAGAAATAGAATTATAAATGAAAGTTTTTAAATATTTTAATCGACAACTTTATTATTTTAATTGTTTCTATTATTAAAATTCGTTTGATTAAGAATCTTTTTTCAATGTAATAATATTTATGTTTTGTCAACTAGGCAGACGGCAATAAAGCCATGCTTTTTGTTTCTTGTAAAATTTGTAATGAAACCAACGTTAAATAAAAAACGATCTAATCTAATCTAATCTACAGCGCGTTCTGCCAAACCATTGCTTTGTGGGTGGTACGGAGAGGTTTTAAATAATTTGATTTTGTTTTGATCTGCAAAGTCTTTGAACACGCCAGAGTTGAAAGGAGGACCGTTGTCGGAGACCAATTCGGATGGATTTCCAAAATAGGAAAATATTTTCTCCAATGCATGAACAGTATGTTGTGCGTCGGTGCAGTTCATTTGCTGGACTTCAATAAATTTTGAATATGCATCCACTAATAACAAAAATGTGAACCCTTCCCAATGAAAAAAATCTAAATGCACTCTTTCAAAATGTGAGCTTACTTCGGGCCATTTTGTACTTACAACTTCTTTCGGAACATTTCGACTGACCTGGCATGTTTTACATGATTTTACAAAATTATCGATATCGCTATCTATTTTAACCCACCACACCGTACTTCTGGCTAACATCTTCATTGTAACTATCCCGTTATGGTTTTGGTGTAAATATTTTAATACTTTTTCATATAAAGATTTTGGAATTACAAGTCTATCTCCGTAATATAAACATTTGTCTTGTGTGGACAGCGATGTTCTCAAATTGAAAAATTTGTTGTCTTCGTGCTGTAACTCTACTTTATCTGACCAGCCATTCTTTACAAATTTATAAATTCTAACTAATGTAGTATCTTGTTTTATTTTGCTCGCTACTTCTTCCTTTGTTACCACCATTTCCATGGCATCCGTTAACGACATTATGGTTTCTACATTTGTCTCCTCGGGTAAAGGTAACCTAGAAAGCATATCAGCCACTGCCATTTGCCTTGCGGGGCGATATTGGAAATTATAGTCATAGCTCGAAAGTATAACTGCCCATCTTTGCAGCCTAGAAGCTGTTATATTAGATGTACCCTTGTTAGGGTTAAATATTTCTTTTAGCGCTTGATTGTCACTGCATAGCTGAAATTTCTGACCGTACAAATATTTATGAAATTTTTGGACCCCAAAAATTACAGCCAATGCTTCTCGATGTACTTGGGAATACCTACTTTCAGATTTCGATAAAGTACTCGAAGCAAAACTTATCGGTTTTTCTTGTCCATTTATAATATGCGCAATGTAGGCCCCCACACCTTTAGGGCTAGCATCACAAAAAAGAACAATCGGTTTGTTTGGATCATAAATTTCCAAAATATTGTGCTCAAGAATAAGAACCTTAGCCTTATCAAAACATTGTTGGGCTTGCTTTGACCAAACGAATTTAATCCCTTTACCTAGAAGGTCATACAAATCTCTAAGCCTAGTAGAAAGGTTTGGAATAAAACTACTATAGTAGTTTAGTAACCCCAAAAAGGATTGTAATTCCAGTAAGTTCGTGGGACTTGGAGCTTTACGAATTGCATCTGCTTTTGCAGGATCTGGTTGAATTTTGGATTTTGAAATAATATGGCCAAGATATTTAACTTGTTTTTCAAAAAAAATGCATTTTTCCATGTTGATTCGAACTTCATGGTCATTTAACCTTTTTAAAACTTTCAAAAGCGTCTTTTTACAGCTTTCCCATGAATCTCCGCAAACTAAAATATCATCTATAAAGATGGCAATATTTTCTACACCCAACAGGATCCGGTCAATAACACTTTGAAAAATTGAAGCAGCTGACTTTACACCATTTGGTAACATAGTGTAGCGAAATAAACCTAAATGAGTATTAATTACAAAGTATAGCTGAGAACTTTCAGAAAGCTTGAGTTGCATATATGCACCTGATAAATCAATTACACAAAACCATACACCACCTGCAAGACTTGCGAAGATATCCTCTTTTAGGGGTAAAGGATAAAAATTTGAGACTACATATCTATTAAGCGTAACTTTACAATCTATACAAACCCTAATTTTACCCCCTGGCTTTGAAACTACTACTATGGGAGACGCAAATTTACTATAATCAATTGGTTCTAGAACTCCAATGTTACAAAGTCTTTGCAACTCTTCCCCTATTTTTTTTTTATATGGAACAGGATATGCTTTATGGAATATTGCATTAGGCAATAATACAACCTCAGCCGTGAAATTTTTTATGCAATGGTTTGGCTCGTTTTTAAATAAATTTGGAAATTTTTCTTTAATTAACTCTAAAGTTTGTTCTTTTTTAGATAATTTATCAATGAGACCCACCTTATCATCTTTGAAAAATTTCTCTTTCCAATTTGGAAAGAGTCCATTCAAACCGGGCCTTCCCAAAAGTGGACTACGTAATTTATCGGACTTTATCACCACCAACTCCAGCGGACACCTTTCACCAACAGCAGAAAGACCAATCAACAACTCAATTTTTCCGATTGATTCGATTTTTTTACCTGTAACCGTTAAAAGATTTCTTTTACAAGCTTTTAATTCTACATTATTGAACTTATTTCTAAACTCATCTTCAGCAGGGGCGATTCCTCATAGTTGGCTAGTTTAGCGGCGCTAAACCAAAAATTTTAGAACACTAATTTATAATATATAAACATTATTCTTATACAAAAGTCAATAAATGACAACGAATACGTTACATTTTTGTAGGTACTTAATAGCAACAAAGCAGAATTTCCTACCAATATGTATTTTTCATTGCATACAAACAAAACTATCATTCAAAAATCTATCATGAAACAATATTTAGCTCCAATATTTGCGCTTGCAGATTTCATACAATCCTCAAAAACAGAAAATGAACACATTTGAATAAATGCCTTTAAAAATGAACAGGAGGGTTAGCCCAAAAATCACAGCTAACTCTTAGTATGAAACGAGAACACAACAACTACAGGCAACCCAACACAAACAGATTCGAGTCGTTTCGTACACGAAACAAAACTATCATGCAAAAATCTATCATGAAACAATGTTTAGCTCAAAAGTTTGCGCTAACAGATTTCATACAATCTTCATTAACAGAAAATGAACACATTTGAATAAATGCCTTCAAAAATGAACTCGAGGGTTAGCGCAGAAATCACAGCTAACTATGAAACGAGAACGAGAACACAACAACGACAAGCAAGACGCTAGACGCAAGAGCCAATACAAACAGATACGAGTCGTTTCGTACACGAAACACGATTCGATTACACGAGTAACGTTAACGGCTATCGCTGTCGGCTGTATGATCAGGGATGGAATTTGAGGTTTTTCAATTGTATTGAATTTGTTTTCCAAATTGTACCAAAAACTAGTGCGAATGAAAATAGACAAATTTAAAAATGTTATTTAACAAAAAATGTTAAGAAAAAATTCCACGGAACTTTCTGTGAAGAAAAACTTTTAATTTATACAGAAAAAAAATATAGAGTATTTTACCTTTAATCAACAAAATAAAATTCATAAGCACTGTTTTCATTTATTTAACATACATGGGCTGCCGTCGTGTGAAAAATACAAAATTTGAAAATATTGAAAATAAAGGGTTCCACCGGAGAGTAGAATCCGTAATATTAGAACTCATTTTATTTATTTCTCGCCGATCTTCCTTTTTTGATTGAGTGAGTTCATATTGTTAAAGTAGTTACCGTGTGGTAGCTGTATTTTTATTTTCAAAGAACGTCTGAAGCAACAATTTAAGATATAAGGTTAGTAGAAATGCTTCATTTATTAATGCTGTTGAGGTAATTTTCGGTTTTATGAGCAGAAAATGGCAGAAATATTGAATTTCCTATTCAAGTCGCCTAACTCAATTAAAAATGCAAAAAGGTCAATGTGAGAGCAAACGAGAGAACAATATAGAACGCATACTTTCAACTAATTACAGGGGTTGGTCGAAAACAGCTTAATAAAGCGTGACGTATTTCATGGACGTTCCCATAACTTAGAACCTGGAAAGAGCCATAGAATATTTTGTATTCTACTAGCTGATCCACCAAACGTTATTTTGCCATATAAGTAATTTCTAAGAACGTATTCTTCTAAACTCCTTCTTAACGGCTGGACCGATTAAAATTAACTTTTTAGTTGATAAACATACATTAGGTATTTGTAATTAGATTTTGAAGTTTCTGAACATATTCTGAAAACTTTACGATAGTTCCTGGTGTGGTAAAATAAGTTTCGTTAGTAAAGGGTGTATGATATGAGATTGAAAATTATTTAAATACTTAAACACCGCTCCCAGCTAAATTAAAAATATGAAATTTATTAGCTCACTAACCGGCCCTGCGAACTTTGTCTCGCCACCCTTCAGAACGACTCTAAAATAATTATGATTATATTATATATATATTAAACATCATCAGCCATATTTATAAAAGAATATTAAAGGGTGCTTAAATTTAAACAACTTCTAAATAGCTCTTAAGTACAAAATGTGCATTTATAAAGAATTAACACATTTAAGCAACGTTGTTTAACGATTGTTAAACTTAAACGCCAATCACCTCGTTTAGAGATTGTAACAAAATTTTTGAATTAAATTTGTTAAAAATGTCAAAAAGTGAAATTTAAATGTATTTTTTGTACTAGATTTTGAATTCCCTTAAGTTTTTTGACATTAACCCTGTTTAGTTAAGCATCGAAGAAAAAATGATTATACATAAATCCAAATTTAATTAACGTTGAGAACCATTTTAAGAAAATCT
Organism: Sphaerophoria rueppellii; assembly: GCA_920937365.1. Classification (NCBI taxonomy): domain Eukaryota; kingdom Metazoa; phylum Arthropoda; class Insecta; order Diptera; family Syrphidae; genus Sphaerophoria; species Sphaerophoria rueppellii. The sequence continues at coordinate 72,947,549 of CAKKXW010000001.1, forward strand.
AATAAATACGGCAGCATATCTGTTGTCTAAATGGATAAAATTGTTTTTTTTAGTAGTAAATTAAACTTTTCCGAAGAACGTAGCTAACCCACCCAATTTGACCAGGAATCGCCACTGATCTTCAGTTATGACTGACACACACGCCCCTGTATCAACTTCCATGTCCAAAAATTGGGTATCGGTATACACTCGAACGCTGGGTGCTTGATCCGAGATTTTATTTATTTCGGTGAAAACTCCATTTATGGATGAACTTGAATCATCGGATGATGATTCAACTGCCTCAGATAACATTCTTACGGACGTGCACGGCAAACCTTGGCTATATGGCCCTTTTGCCACAGTTGAAGCATTTCCAGAACTTTGCTGGACACTCGTCTACATCATGAAATTTATTGCATTTGAAGCAACTTCTCTTCGACATAGATTTTCCATTATGCCTTTGACGATTATTATAGGTGTGACTGGGTTTTTCCAACCACGTGGATTTTTTTCGTTGTTAACGGTAAAAACTCCAACTTCTGACATATGCTTATTTTCCTCTCTGATCATTTCGAAATTTACTGCACTTTTACATGCATTTGCAAATGTAAGCTCTTTTTTTTTGCAAGAGTTGTTGTCGTAACTCACTATTTTTAATACCACACACGAACTTGTCACGCAGAGCCCTTTCTTGAAATTCTCCAAATTTACAGCTCTCTGACAATGATTTCAAGGTTAAAATATATTCCTTGATTGACGAATTTCCCTGTTCAGCTTTCCAGAATTTGAAGGATTCACTAATTTCATTTAATTCAGGGTCGAAAAGTTCTTTTAGTTCCTTTACTAGCTCCGGGTATTTTTTCGTCTCGGTTTCGTAGGTAGCAATATTCTACGTAATTGCTTTGATGCATCAGGTCCAATGTAAAGCAATAGGTACGCAACCTTTTTTGCATCGTCAATATCGTTCATAATAAAAAACTGTTGCCATCGACTTTCCCACTCATTAAAATCTGCCGTTATTAAAAACTGTTCAATTTGACCAACCGACATAGTCGGTAGCTTTCTTTAAACACTCTATTTTTATATTTTTTTTCGTCTATTATACTTTCATTAGTTTCTCTTTCGTGATCACTCTCACCGTCTATCATTTGCCTTTTGCCCTCGTCGCCAATGTTAAATGTAAACGATACACACTCGTTGAGCTCTTACAATCGACTGATTTATTCTTCATAATTCATATACATAACAGCGTTCTGACCACGGTCTGGTCGAAAAAATAAACAAAAGTTGAGCGCTCAGATATGTCTGAACTAAAAAAGAAATACGGGTTTTTTTTTTGACAGCTCCGTACCCTGCTCAGAGCTAAAACAGAAAAACGCCTGATAACTGTCATTTGGGAGTTCCACACCGAACTGTAAGCCGACAAAATGGACCAGTTGGTTCTAAGACCAAGATGGGATAGGTCGTCTACGGACCGACAGGACATAACTCCACAGATGGAAAAAGAATATTTCACATTACTCATAGTAGTCTTCAGACCTTACACGAACTTGTTGAAGAACTCTTTAAAATAGACGAGTATGATACAAAACGTCAAGAAAATTTAGTTGAGTCAGCTGATATTGTACGGGCTCGTGAGATTTTCGAAGCTACTACCCACCAAATGTGCTCCAACCGTTTCGAAACCGGCTTATTGTAGGTTAACGATTCAGTGTTGTTGTCAAGTAGTTATTTAATGGCTATTCGACGATTAGAAGGTATTGAACGAAAGATGAAAGATAATGCCCGATTTGCCGAAGAATATGAACGAAATTTGATGGGCTATGTTGAAAGGGCTATGCGAGCAAAAAGCAGCCTGACGAAGTAGACAGAGTTGTAGCAAGAACGTGGTACTTACCACTATTTGGGATAAGAAATCCTTATAAACCAGAAAAACTAAGAATTGTTTTTGATGCCGCTGCTACTGTGCAAGGAACATCGTTAATTTCTGTCTTATTAAAGGGACCAGACTTAAATCAGCCATTAACAGTCGTTCTTTTTATATTTCGTTAGGGTGCGGTACGAGTCTGTGGTGACATTTAAGAGATGTTCAGCCAGATACGAATTCGACAAGAGGATCAGGATGCTCAACGCTTCCTCTGGCGACATGGTGACCCACGCAAACCAATTAAGACCTACGTTATGCAATCTATGACGTTTGGTGCATCGTGTTCTCCATGCAGCGCCCAGTTTGTAAAAAATCAAAATGCGTTACGCTTTGAAGCAAGCCATTCATTGGCAGTCAAATACATAATTTTACAACATTACGTGGATGATTTTGTTACCAGCTTTGAAGATAATGATGAAGCGATTGAGGTGAGCAAGACTGTCAGACAAATTCATCGAGCGGCTGGGTTTGAACTGCGGGATTTATTTCCCATTCAAAGTATGTGCAACGAGAACTCAACAACGTGTGACGAGCAACGTGGAAAAATATTTGGAACTAGAGAAAGAACCGGCAAAGAGCGTCGACAAAATTTTAGGTATGTACTGGGAGACCTCTTGTGATGAATTTGTCTTCAGGACTCAACACCATCGTATCGATCCAGATGTACATTCTTTTAAACACTAACCCACAAAAAGGGAAGTTGTTAGTATCGTAATGCCTGTGTTTGATCCTTTTGGTTTATTGGCCAATTTTATTTGGTTTATTGGCCACTTTTATAATATTATATTCAAAGGCTTATTATTCAAGAATTGTGGAAAGAAGGAACGCTTTGGGACGAGGAACTCCCAGATCATCTGTTTATTAAATGGAAACAATGGTATGAACAACTAGAAAATATCGAACACTTTCGGTAGTTGTAACATGCAACAAGAATAGACGTGCTTTTTTTTCGGCGGGCAAATTCCTTCAATTTTACAAATTAAAAATAACCAAATTTGTTTTCTGAGTGTTGACCTTTTTTGACACAAGAAATTAGTTGAAAATTAAGTTACGATAGTGTTTTTAACTTAAACAAAAAGCAAATAAAGTTTAAATTATATGTTTAATTTCTTAAAAAAAGTTTCCTTTGATTTACATCAAACAGTGTCAAACCCATTAAAACAACATCGAACTCTTTAAACAGTTTTTCTAAACCACATATTTCAATACACAAACAGATACATAAAATAATAATTAAACCTATACATCAATGTCAAACACAGGCAACAAACGAAATAGGAACACATCAGAAATTGATTCCTCTAAAACAAACTCACCTCGGACCCCACTTGCGAGTCAACAAAACTTGAAAAAAATGTCTTTTGATGACACAATTTTATTAAGCAAAATGAATTTAATGCTAAAAAATCAAAGTGATGAATTAATTACACTTCTCACATCTAAAATGAACGAAAACAATGAGACTCTTGTCAGTAAAATGGATGCCAAATTTGCCGAACTTCAAAAAAACATATCTAACATCAACGAAAGAGTTAAAAAACTAGAGATAGCACAAAACACAACAAATAACGAAACCGCGTCTATAATTTATGATTTCTCTCTTTTAAAAACGTCATTCGATGCAAATAAAAAAGATTTAGTGGAAACTAAAAAATTTGTAAACACTTGCACTAGTGAATTACGCGATATAAAATTGCAATTTGATAGCATTAATACTACCCTCGATGATCACGATAACAAAAGTGTAGCGCGTGATATGCTATTATTTGGTATCCCCCGCACTTCCGAAGAAAACTTAAAGACTTATTTTAATAAACTTTGCCACTCTGTAAACATCGAACCGCCACTTATTAATGATATTTTCCGCACTCGCCCGAAGCCCGATGATAACTCAACGATTGTTATCAAATTCAGATCACCGTACGATCGAAATTTTGTTTTAACATCGATAGCAAAATACAGGAAGATCAACAAAAACATTATGCCTAGGGATATAGGGCTTGCTTCTATTCTTCGATTTGTGCGCGAATGCTAACAAAAAAATACATTTGCTGCGCGCGGCACTCAAATTAAAAAAGAAAACAAACTCTCCTCAGTGTTTACGTGCGGTCTTGTATATCTTCAAACGCCACTCAGGATGATTGTCATTAGCTGTCAACATAACAAAACATCGAACAATTGTAGGAACTGCCAGCCACAAATGATAAACATCCTAATATTCTATGTTACTGCTGCACTCTATTATTATTTAATATTAAACAAAATTAATTTTATTATTAACACAATTATTATTATAATATTTTACTACACATTAATTATTTAAAACATATACATGTATATATATCGTTTTATCATCATGTTTTTCTCGGTGCTCGTTCCTTCTACTCCTTTCTCGGTTTATGCAGACTGTTACGATAGCTTTGATTGGGTGTCTTATTCGGCACCATCCTTGGTATTACATTGATGGCTGGTGCTGCTAATGAGATTATTTACCTACCCTGACTATCTTCGACTCAAATGGACTGTTGGATGGATTTTCAGTTACATGCTAAATCTGAATCATTTGGTCTTAGGTGAACAACTTTCAACTGAAGAACTATCCGTTCAAAAAACTACTGATGGCCGAACGTATGTTATGTCGAAGTGTGCAACAGATAACATATGCTGATGAGATCATCGCACTGGAAAATGGACAGCAATTGAGTAAGTCACGCTCTTTATTTCAATCAACTCCTTTCCTAGATGAAACTTCGATACTACGTGTGGGAGGAAGAATAAACACGGCGGAGTGCGTTCCAGAGTGTACACGCTGTCCCACAATCCTGCCAGTGGACCATCCAAGGCCGGACAATGGCAAAGAAAGTATGAGACCGTTTCTTGTTCGTCCTGGTTTTCACAGCTACGGCAGAAAGGGTTATTTTTTTCACACTATCAGATAAAGTCGAAGAGAGCATAAAGCAAACCACATCTAAAGACCATTAGTCTTTAACCCAGAAAACTGTGTTAACAGACCGGCTCATAACTTAGTGCAGTGTTAGTTGTTAGTAGACAATCTTAAGCAAACGAACACTTACACAAGAAATGACAAAATTATACTTATACAAACAAATTAAAAAAATACATGAATAGACATAGACAACAATTAAACAGTTAAGAGCACACTGCTTTTAAGCATAGTCTTTAAATTATTATTAATATGAAAGTCAATAAGATCCGTATTATGATTCAAAAGCCTACTCATCCTTGTCAAGGGCTCATGCATTCCGTAATTGGTCCTATGTGTTGGGACTTTAGTTAGATCGATGCTGCGAAGGTGATAACCTCCTCCCCTATAGTAAAAAAGTATACCACTAAGAAGGTCTGGTGCATCTGTGACGCCTGTTATGAGTTGATGAAGGAAAACTATATCATTGTTGGTCCTTCTTTGAGACAACGTTTGCATTTGAAGAATGGTTATGTGGTATACCCAATTTTGCCGCATGCTCCCCATATAGACCAATGCCCTGTGCAGGTAGCAACAATCCTGGATATGTCATGCCTTTATTTGGTAATTAAATTGATTGATTTTGGTTTGTTATAGGCTAGATTTAACGCAACTCGTAAAACTATTCCACCTACGATTTGCTTCTGATGTGTGTTTGGTCAGGATAGATATAGCCGATCACAACTCCAAGAGGAGCATATACTCTCACTGCCAGTGAGTTTGGAAGGGCTGATCCTTGTCTAGCTAGCTCATCTGCCTTCTCATTTGCCTCATAGCCCCTATGGCCCGGTATCCAGATTAGAGAGACGCTCATATCAAGTTCCTTGAGGGCCTCCCTGCATTGCTGGACCAGTTTAGAGGATGCTGCCTGACTGTGTTAGTATAGCTACCAAAGATTAAAATGAGTATGTTTGAACAGTTCGAACACATCCAACTTTTTCTTGTGTGCTTGTTCATACTCGTTCGATTGAAACCCTTACTTACATAAGTAAAAAGGCTTGTAAGTAAAACCAAGCAAGCAGAGGAAACTCGTAAATATTTTTCAGTTTCGATCATTTCAAGTCAAATTCACAAGCAATTTGTTTGCTTGTACTTACTCAAGCATGTTGGAGTTTTCGGGTAAAATTGATTGGATGTTTAGATTTTTTTTCTCAACGAATAAAAAAATAAAAATGAAAGATGCAGTCTCTGTATGGGCTATAATTCAATTAATAAAAATATTTATAAATGAGTAAGGTGGACGGATTTGCAGTCATAAATATAATAATCCGCACTGGAATCATTATTTTTCACATTAATTAAAGAAAGGATTTATTAATGAATGCATACATTAACAGCCGTATTTATTAGATTCGCCTTATACACCTCTATACAGTATATTAGCTATGTTATGAATAGGCTCTTATGTTACGTTGAATAAATTCTTATTTATAAAAATTTTTTCATCATAGCATAGTTATGTTAGATCTCTGTCAAAAAAAAGTACCAAAACGATGATCTACTACATTCGACAGACATTTGAATTGAAAAATAAATATTATTTCCTGTCAACAGTTGATGTGTTTGAATATAATTTGTTTCATATTTTTCTTAGAAAACCGATTTTCATTTCGAAATTCTTTTACACGAGTAGTCATTGGGTCAAACCGTTTTGTTTATAGTTCCGGCCTCCAGGAAAGCGAATTAATGTCATTCACAACACTTCTAATTTGGTATGGCATTTTTAGTTGCTGACAAAACTCAAATAAATTCTAAATTTCTTGACAGATTATGATAATAATTAATAATTTTTGATTTATTGACGTGTGATGTCTGACACATACGTCTTATAGTACCTTTTAATAAGCCTTATACAACCCTAAACGTTTGTATAGCTTATTCAATCCCTATGTAGTGTAGCGAAAACTTTATAAATAAGGATTTTCCTTATACAGGCATTATAAGTCTTATAATAAGTCTATGTTCGGTTTATAAATAAGGCTGTAAATGTATAAATAAATAGAAAATAGTGATTGATGAAGATTATGTCGTGAGAATGCCTGCTTCCGGTTGGTAGAGAATGCAGTTTTGTAAGGATATTTTAAATGTTGTTAATCTTATTATGACATACCTGAATTTCCAAGCTACCTACTACTTTCTGGATAATAAATTGTAATCGTTTTCTAGGATGGGATGTTGGCTTTTTGTTATTGGAGTAACAAAACAAAAATTAAGGTAGAAAGAACATTTTAAGGTTAAGCTATGAATGAATTAGTTTCAGTAATAATTTTTCGTTTTTAAGATTTTTTTTTTTTATAAAAGAAGGTTTTTTGTTGCAATGAGTACATTTTTGAAAATTAAGATTCAAATGAAATCATCAAGATGTAGAACGTAGTTAAAGAAAAAATTGTTTTTGGTTATCCTCTTGTAGAAGGGCAGCGAGCAAATTTATGGTATTTAAGGTATAAGATGTTACGACTTTTTTTCCCGTGGTTCTCTTGGGCTGGTATATTCCCGGCGGCTAGCTCAAGTCACGGGTTCTTGAACCTCGGTCGTTAACAAAAAAATATCCTGCCTTCATGTATCTTTGGTATAAGTCAGACGCGCGAGCAATGTTGCCTCAACCCTCCCTTCTACGAATGCCTCCCTCGCCAGGGCAATCCCTTAACATGGCTTCTTCCTTTCATTCCATCATTCCCTTTTCTTACCGTCCTCTTCTCATCCCCCTATAGTACTTCTCTCTACTCCATATTCATGCTTTCGAAACGTTTCAACTTAACTTCATTATTGAATGAAATACAAATATACTATTCATATAAAATCATTAAAAACAGTTTATTATTAGCGTTAAAATGAACTTAGTATTCTAATAAAAATTATCTCTAAAAAAATAACTAATTATGTACAAAAAAAACTTTAATATAAAATGCGGTGGCAATCATATTTTTGTTCCAAATCTTACATTCAATCAATAAAAATCGTCTTCGATTTATTATTACGATTTGATTATCAAAATCTCTTTTGTCTTCTTTTATACTTTAATTATTTTATTCAATATTTTTCCACCGAACAACTCTCTCTTTCTTTTTACCGCGAAGTTAAAACAATATGAACGAAGATCTTCAATATATATGTATGTGTCTTACTTCTGGCAAATCTTATGTGCATGAATATATGTATGTATATGTAAGTAATAGACTCCCCGAGTTAACTCCTGCGGAAGTGGCCACTGCTGCTGGTTATTACCTTTGTGTTGGTGCAAATGATGATTTAAAATATCCTTACAGACTAAAGATATTGAAATAACTTATCTTCTATTCTCTATTAATTTCGCGATAAAATCTTTCTTGTCTTTACGTTTCGCGAAATGTATTTCTTGAAATCAAAATTTAAAAACGTTTATACTTTTTGCCTCATTGAAGGTATTAACAAATTATTCAAATTTACAATATTTGAAAAGGTTCTACTAAATATGATAAGTACAATCGAGAATGCTAAATGAATATGTATGCACTTTGATAAATGCAAATATACAAAAAAGGAATTTAAGAATAAAAAAATGGTTAGTGGTAGGATTCGATCCTGGGACCTGCAACTCGGGTAGGGCTTTTCCCAGCGCACAGAGGAGGTATACCTAGAGTCGCAACTCAAGGCATTTTACTCTCTTTCGACTAAAAAAAAATTTGATAAAATATACTACCCAATGTAAATGTATAGGCTTTTCAATGCATTTCAAATGGGAGGCCGAACCAATACATTTGCAATGGGTAGGCCTGTGTGCCGGGCTCAATAAGGTGAAAAGCCTAGGCTCAATTTTAAAAGCCTGCGCTCAAAATTCAAAAATAAGAGTCAGTTAAATTCAAAAATTTAAGAAATAAAAAATAATTGTATGAAATTCATGTTTTAAGTATTTAAATAACAGTACAAAGTGCAGTGCATAGTGTTTTTTGCTTTTTAAATGGAATTCAACTATGATTTACGAATAAATAACTAAAAATACACATTTAAACACGTTGGCAGAGTTTATTTCACCCTTAAAACATTGCGGTCATGTCCTTATTGAATTTTTTTTCACCTCTTTCACAGATTCACGGACACGAAAAATAAGAGTAAATTGAGAGACTCACCACAACATTTTTTGGACAGTGATTTTTTAAAAAAGAGAGCGAGTTGCGACTCTAGGTAAATAGATTCTCTATGTCCCAGCGCCGGAACGCTTTAGGCTACCAGGACGTTTGGCTTGGAACGTTCAAACTAGGGTGTTCAAAGTGAAATCCAGCCACGTGATTTTCTATACCATATTAATTTTTACGAAACCGTGATGTAAGATCAAAACCCATACCTTTTTTATACTGTTCCTGGAACTAATTTAATTGTTTAATTTATCTTTTTTTGATAACTTTGATTCACTAAACACACTTTTTTCTTTAATTAACTTTACTTTAGTCTCAAAAGGAACTTGAATATGTACGTATATTGAGGTACATATATATACTTTACTTATACAAAATGTATGCTTTCTTGGTTTGGTTAGACTTTAGTTTTTTTTCTTTTTTGATTTTTAGGACTTCTGTTGTCTTCAATTTAACTCGTAAAAAAATTATGAATTCTTGCCACACAATGACACAACTAGCTACCAAATTTCAAGAAGATTCTGGTCTACCTAAATTCAGCAAAGCTATGTATTCCTTAGCGGTGCTTCTCTTGATTTTACATCCACACTTATCCTACAGTCCTCATATCACTCACCTTCCCAAAACCGATGTATCCCTGCTACCGTGACATTGAAAAATGTTGCACTTTACCCACTATGACTTTGAATTCATAGTCAACATTTCGAGTCTTTATTGCATTCTGGACAAAAGATGTTGCATACTTTTGGGATATTTTCGAGCTCTAACCGTTGAAATACGAAACGAACTGATGTCAAATTGGAAATTGTGTTCATTATTAAACCTAGGTTACAATGTGCAAATCGATTCAAGAAAATATGCCAGATATTGTGCATGTGCTACTTTCAATCAGTAAACTCGTTTGAACTCGTTTGAAATAAGGGTTAATTTGTAAATAATTTTACTCATGAATAAAAAAACTCGAAATTACTTGTTTGATCGTTGACTCAATTATTAGACCAAACTTGTTTTTTTTTTTAGTAAACACCCAAAACTTACAAACAATACTTGACTCATTTTAATCTCTGAAGCTACATTTTGGTTTTGTCGGATATCCTTAAGAGCTATACAAGCTTCCCTTATCGCTAACAATTCTGCCTTAAGCACACTGGCAAAATCGGGAAGTCTATAGGATTTTGAAATCTTAAGAGATTCACAGAAGACACCTGCACCATCTTCGAACCATCCGTGAAGATAGTTGTGTCGAAGTCTTTCGTCACATCGCCTTCCTCCTAGTCGATTCTTGACGGGAGGAAGACTCTAAACTTCTTTGAGGTGTATAGGGTAGGGATACAGTAATCGGTGGTTGTGGAAAGGATGTCTGATTGTATCAGGCTTGTTTGGTTGCAGTGCCCTTAGGATCTAGTTTTCCAGCAGCCTATTTCTTTGAGTCTCAAGATACTGCAGGAAACCTGATATTTAATAAAGAGGTCAAGGGTGGCGTTACGCGAGCATTTCTCTGCACCTTTGTAAGCTTGTTTACTATGTAAGCTTTGCTAAGAGCAGGCCAAGACTACAACCAATATGTATGTCAACTTTATCATTTTTGACTGGAGGTCCCACTTTTTGTCGAAGGTTTTGTTGCAGGCGTAGAAGGCGGCACACGCCTTCTTCAGTTTAATTTGGTGTCTAGCATAACGCCCAGATATTTAACACTGATGATAGTGTTTGTCCTTTCAACCGAGGTAGAGTGAAAGGTAGTTTTGGTGGTGAGAAGCATCAACTCGGTTTTGCTACTGTTAACACCTAGTCCACAGCTCGCAGCCCAGATGCTTACTTTCTTCAAAGCCATATTAGTGATATCACTGATCACGCTTGGAAATTTTCCTGAACCTAGAATGACCAAATCATCGGCGTACGCAACCGCTTTCACTCCACTACTCTCGAGTATCACAAGAATGGCTGTGCATCACCAAAAGCCACAAAAAAAGGAGACAGTACACCTCCTTGGGGTGTTCCTCTCCTGGCATATTTGGTACACGTTGAATATCCTAACTTTGTTTGAATCCTCCTGTTACTTAGCTTGGATATTATCCATCTTCTAATGTAGTTCTCGACGACTAGCTAAGGATCGAGCTAGCTGGCGGAGCCTGTTGATTGAGGCCCAAGTCCACAACGGACTGTAGCGCCACCTTGAGTAAGTAAATAATGTAGTTCTCGACACCGCAGTCTGCAAGTGATTCTGGGATGGATTCAGTTAGGACATTATTGAAAGCTCCTTCTACCCCTCATGTAGGCGTATACCCAATATTCGGTTAGAGGCGCACTCATGTATTTAAGTCCCCACAAAAGACGACTGTTATTAATGTCGTTTTCCATTGGTTTTTTTTCTACGTTTCTTCTTCTACCTCCAATGGAACGGCTTATGATGAAAGTGTCATTCTTCGGACGCTTCTGTTTTCAAAACGGAAGAGTTCTGCTCTTCTAAGAAGCATTCCGTCTGTCAAAGTCAGTCCAATGGAATGGTTTCAGAAAGCTTCTGGATTCTTCCGAATGCTTCTGGACTGCCAATGGAAAACGACATAATAAAGTGAATGATATTTTGACATTTAATAGGAAAGTAACAACTTTAACATAGCTTCACCCATGTTTAAGGTGAGACCCCAGTTTAGCTGTTAATCCTACGACTAAATGTGTTTATGAATAGCTTAAACACCAGTTTTAGTTAGTCACAATATAATAGCAGTTTAAAAATGTCTTTGAATATGCCCCATTGTGAAATGAAACCAAAAAAATTTTCAGAATTGTTAATTTATTTTTATAAAGTTTATTATATTTAAAGTTATTTTATGCAAAAACACAAATTAACTTTACTTTTAAGTGGAGAAAAAATGTTCCCTCGCGTCTTCTTTCAACCAAATTCTTCTCGTGAACTTTTAGCTTCGTTCGTTCATAAATTCGATGTCGGATCTGTTTAGTCCTGTTCGTCTACAAATTTGTCCATGACCTACCGCCCACAATTCCCTGGATATTTCACCACTATCGACATCGAGAACTGCTAGTTTTGATGCAGGTCTCCGAAGTACACCGCTATTTGTTCGAAAATCCGCTACTCAAATTTGGCCGTCTTCCTGTATATGTCGCAGAAATAATTCCCCTTCGCCATTTGCTCCTTGGAACGTCAGTCTCGCAAATAAGAACTAAATCACCCAGCGACCTATATTATAAGCCCGACAATCAGAATGAAGATTAGCCTCGAACTTGTATTTTAGCTAAAAAACCACTTAAAAAGTTTTCTTTGCAAAATTTAGCACCTCTGATTTAACAGTGGTTAGAGGGTAAGCAAGCGGAGGGTCTGATTCTTGCACATGGTGCATGACAGAGAGTCACCGCCTGAGGAGGTTCGTACTCTAGTGGCAGACGCAAAAGCCAGACAAACAAGCCTGCTCGTCGGAAGTGATGCCAATGCCAGGCACTATATCTGGAGCAGGAGTGAAATAAATGAGCGAGTTGGTTCTCTTTTTAACTATATCATTGAAAATAACTATCTATAACAGGGCAATACTCCCACTTTTGTTTTCCGAGTACGGACAACTCAGAAGTTGGGAAGATGTTCTAGAATCTAGACGGCAACCTCTCCATAGAAAATTGGAGACTATCTCTTCTTAATTCATTTTCTCATCATAGACGGATTCTATTTGATCTGAAATTTTAAATAAAATCTCCTTCCCCTTGAAATCCCAAAAGAATTGACTGTAAGAAATTTAGTCAAACCTTTAGCTCAAAATTGCGCAATTTACCGAACTCGAGTTGCAGATCTTGAGTTCGAGATTTCAAACTTCGAGGACTCTATAACTTTACTGTAGAAAGATATTGTTAGAAAACCTTTCCACCCTGGTGGAATGATGACTTATCTAATCTGAGAAAAATCACAACCACGGCTTGAGAGTATCTTTAAGGGTTGCCTCTTACTAAACCACGTCCCTTTGTCGTAAGACACGTAAGACAGGTAAGAGTGGTTTTCCTACCAAAAATTGGTAAAAGAGGCAGATTCCTTAGATTACCGACCTATAAGTAAGGCATCTTCTTAAAACCCTGGAAAGAATCGTAGAATCTCACATAAGGAGTATTCTGAGTAGTTGTCCCCTATCTGACTCGCAACACGCCTACATGAGGGGTAGATCTACAGAGACTGCTCTAAATGAAATTTCACATTTGAATTTTGAAAATTTAAATTTTTTTGACACACGTGAAGTACGTTTTTGCGCTGACGATAGTTGACTATAATTTGTATGTCAAAAAGAAAATGGTTGATGTGTCATAGTTGAAATAGTTAGAAATAGTTTAAATCATCCAAAAACGCTTTTTAGTTAGGTTTGGTTGATCTGTCAAACAAGAAAAAAAAACAATCTTTTGAGGTTACATTTTTCTTTTCTTTTGATCATAACAATTGTTGTTTCTCTAAATTTATTGCAAAATTTGAAGAATGATCTTGATGTGGTAAGATTTTAAAGACAATTGAGATGAGAACATATTTATTTATTTTTGAACAACCCACAGCAAGAAAAGTAAAAAGAGAAAGAAACTGAAGACCACCCTCCATAAAGAAATCTTCAAGCTGTTCCAAGTAAGCCAGCGCCTGATATTCTCCTAATTGCGGCTTCCAGATTCAGCGAAAAACTATCAATACCAATATCTAGTTCGAGAGTTTATATAAATAAACGAAAAAAGTCTTTATTCTCTGAAACTAATTAAACATTTTTTATTGCTGACAGACAAACATAAAAACAATGAATTAAAATATGTATGCCGATTTCGTCCTTCATTCATTGATTTGGGTTTCCTTATGCTTGACTTCTGCGAGAGCGTCATTGAGCTTCCTCTTCGAATTGTCCTTTTCTCCTGTGATCTTCGTAATTTTCTCCTCAGTCGGCTCCATTCATCGCTGCTTCAATTTCTTCTCATGCAGAGCAACAGTTCGAGCCGACCGACGTTCGACAATCATTATGCTCATGGGCAGAAGCCAACTTATCCTCCAAAACCATGTCCATGTCCTCGAGTTTTTCGATGACTTTTTCTAAATTAACCGAACGTAGACGCTGACTGTTTTGGCCATCTTTGGCGGCCGGTGAGAAAATGAGATTCTTGAAATTGGCGCTGAATTTTAAGTCACTTGGATCATTTCCTTGGTGTGTATCTCCTCGTAGTGACTGCGGATTGTCAGTTTGACTCGTGAAGCTTCAAAATTTGTAAGGGGAACCTTATTTTCTTTATATTTTTGTAATGAAATATTTTTAATTGAAGACAAATCCTTTGATTGGAATTAAATTTTCGGCGGCATGGATACGGACGACTACGACGGTAAAAAATGCACAAACAGAATGTTTTTTTAGATTCCAGTTTGACAGTCATTAAAAACACCATTAAATAGAAAAAAAGACTTTGACACATCAACCATTTTCAAAACACCTCCTGAGTAGAATTGGGAATAGTTAGAAATAGTTACGATTTGACACTTTAACACTGACCGCAAAAACGACAATTGTGGTTACGAAACGAAACTATTGGCGTGCAAAAACGAGAAATAGTCAACTGTAGTCAACTCTAGTCTAGATTTCTTCATTAAACTCTAGTTTAGTTAAACACAGCTAGAATACCGTCTATGAATAGAACCTGTGTTTTCCTAAACTGTTAAGCTTAAACTGTGGACTAGGAAATTACAACTTAAACAATTCTCTATGAACATGGCCCAATATATTTAACTCAGTGGAAGATTTCCGTTTTATTTTACGACAATAGTAGTATACATTGTTTACTAGTATTATGTCAAGTAAAGACTACAACTAGTAAATAATACTAGTTATTAGTATCCTTACTTCACATAATATTTCTGTTTTATTTTGTCTTACAACCATACCAATTCGACGCAATATTTGTTGTTTTTGTTAAGAACAACCTTACTCTCTTACTCGCATTATTTCAGTATAATATAGTCTACACACTCCTACTTATTGTGTTTGTTCCTGTCAATTTGTTCTCCACTGGGGAATTTTTATATTGTTCTTGTTTTTGAGCTGTTAAACCAAGCAGAGCAGTAAAAGTCAAAAATTCAATTGTCGGTAGTACTCTGCAAGTCTATATACAAAGCCATAGGTATTTTTCATTTTTTGAAAAATTTAATTTAATTTAACTGTCTTTTGAACTTTATAGTGAGTATTTAATCACTATACGCTGCTCTCCGACGTTTGACCCGAAAATGCCGACAACACTTTAAAATATAAGTAGGCATCTATCTAAATACTTGTTTAACGCTTGATTATTAGTAAGGCCCATTAAAAATATGACTCGAATTTTCAACTTTTGTTTCAAATTTTAATATGGTAAAATAATGGCGCAGGGACATAAGTCCCAATTTCTTTCTTTGGGACTTATGTCCCACCTAAGTGAGACATAACACCCAAATTGAGTTTGGGATTTAAGTCCCACCCAAGGGTCATAAGTCCCAGTTTTTTTTCCTGAAAGAGGGACACAAGACCCAAATAAAAAAAATATAGTTTGAATAAAAAAATAAGAAATAAGAAATCATCACTGAATACAGCAGTATTAAGATTAACCATGAAAATTTTTAAAATTATCCATTTACCGAACAATGTCTGTGCAGCGAAGCGCACCGAATCCGCTAGTAATTGAAAATAAAATTTCCCTTAGTTTTATCTACAGGCTAACACGAACAAAATAAAACAAAAATTATCCAAATCCACTTTATTCTTTGTATTTTCGAAACAAATGGTGGAGAAAAGAAAGTTAAAAGATTTTAGACATAAGGCCCAAAAAAAAAAGTTGGGCGTTATGTCCCTGGGACTTATGTCCCTGCCCCAAAATAATATCCTCTCTGCCAACACTAAAATTCTTCAACCTAAACTACATTTTTTTTTTTTTATAATTTGCACCCACTTAAGGGATTTTTTATACCCTTTTTATGCCAGAGACACAGTGAATGCATTAGGAAGAAGGGAAGGGGTTGGAAAGGAGATGTCGGTGTACATTGGTCTTAAATTCTTGAACATTGTAGTGACTGGGAAAGACAGAGTGTGGAAGAGAGTTCCACATTCGCGTAGTACGGCTAAAGAATGATTCCCTATACTTGAGAGTACGTCCGAAGTTGGGCTCGAGGGTAAACTGATGGGCATTCCTAGAAGCGCGAGTATTACGGGCGAATTGTTTGAGGGGAGGAATGCAACTGGCTATTTCACTAGAGCAATTTCCGTAAAAGTAGCGATAAAACAAGGAGAGACACGCTACGTTACGACGGTGGTCTAAAGTGGTGAATGCGTCAGTGATCTCTCTATCACCAATCATTCTTACAGCTCTTTTTTGAATTCCATCCAAGAGGCTTAAGTAAGTAGCTTGAGCACCAGCCCAAAGATGTGAATTGTACTCAAGCTTTGGACGGATATAGGTTTTATAGATAATAGCCAGATCAGACGGGGAGAAAAATTTCTTGCACCGTCTTAAGAAACCCAAACTTCTTGCGGCATTTTTGGCGACATCGCGTATGTGCTCGGACCACAAGAGGCGATCAGTGATGCACATACCGAGAATCTCGAGATGTTCGGTCTCATTGATGCAAGTGCCACTCATGGACAGTGGCAGGGGGGGTATATCTCGCTTCAACGATACCAGACAGCATTGAGTTTTCGAAGCATTAAACTCTACACGGTTCTTAATTCCCCATTGGACAATGCTGTTTAAGTCAGAGTTTAATGAACTTATCATATTTTGCCTTTACAGTTCCACATCCGAAGAGGAGGGATGTGAATCTGGAAACGAATATGAGAAGCCAAGGGTACTATCGTCAGCGAAACAATTTATTGGATTAGAAGTAACAGACAAGAGATCATTAATAAAAATGATGAAGAGGGTCGGAGACAAAACGGAGCCCTGGGGCACACCAGCATTTATATTGTGGGTTTCAGACTTGAATCCGTCCAATACAACTTGTATTGAACGGTTCGAAAGAAAGTTTCTAATCCAACGAACAAGGGATTCATCGATACCGAAGGCACGCATTTTCGATAAAAGAGCAAGATGCCAGACTTTATCAAATGCCTTTGAAATATCAAGTGCAACAATCTTACTTTCTCCAAAACGATGTAAAGATTTGTACCACTTTTCGGTGAGATAAACCATCAAATCACCAGTGGAACTGTTGCTGCGAAAGCCGTACTGCCGGTCATTAAGAAGCTTTCGGTCTTCGAGATATTTCTTGAGCTGATAGTTTATCAGCGTTTCCATGACTTTAGAAAGAAGTGACGTAAGTGCAATCGGACGATAATTGGACGGAGAAGAAGATTCGCCTTTTTTTGGGATTGGCTGGACAAATGCTGTTTTGCAACTGCTCGGAACGAGCCCAGAAGAATAGGATAGATGGAAAAGCTTACGCAAGGGTTTTGCCAGCGTGGAAGAACACCTCTTCAGAACAATAGCGGGGATATCATCCGTACCAGCGGATTTATGTATGTTGAGATCCTTTAAGACTCTCGCCACAGCACGAGTGCGGAAGAAGATTTGTCCCATGGAATCATTGACGCGCTCAAGAACTGGAGGAGTCATGACACTCTCTGGCAGCGAAGAGTTGGCGGCGAACTGCCTAGCAAAAAGGTTAGCTTTCGCGAGAGAGCTAACAACTGGAGAATATATAATACCAAGAGTCGCGACCTTTTTTGCCCTTGCCGAAAACACCCTCAAAATTTTTCTGAGGTGAACTCTCACAATCCTCTCTTTTTTTCGTGTCCGTGAATCTGTGTAAGAGGTGACAAAAGAGTGAGTACTCAGCCGTGAGTAAAATTTGTTTCCTGTTGCCCAAAGCAGTGTTACCACATGACCTCTATAGAGTCAAAATGGACTCGTTTTTTTCTTCCTTGACTCCGGGACTCGTTTTTATCACGTTTGACTCTTTTTTTTGCAGACACAACTAAGTACAATTACTAAGAATTTTATATTTTGAAAAAATAATCACATGTTTAAATCGTCTATTTCTTGTCCTAAACGCTTGTATTTCCAACATTAAAACCATACAATTATTTTTTCGTATGTTCAAAATACAAAAAAAAGATTTCTGAAAGAATTTAAATTTTTTTTTAGCATGGACTCGTTTTTTTTGTAAATGACTCGTTTTTCAAGCTTATAGGACTCGAAAATATTTTCCCTGCGGTAACACTGGCCCAAAGTGACAGACTTTCACCACAGCAAATAAGAGACTAAACGCACGATTGTATGCGTACTATTTCGATTGTGTATTTCTTAAGATTTATTAAGATTTTTGATACAAATATTGGTAAATTATAGTGCAATTATATGTTAAAAGTGTAAAGAAAAAATATAACGTATTTATTTTTTATATTACATGCATTTTTTTTAAAGTCTTTTTTGAAAATTTTGAGCTCAACGGAATCTTATTTTCGAAATCTGAGCCCATGAAACCCACCCCCACTCAAACCTGAGCATTGTATCTAAAGGGCAAAACAGATGTGCAGAATTGCTGCGCAGCAAAATTAAAAATACATAGGCTCTTATGGGAGCAAATTCTGCATGCAGAACAGCGCTGCGTGATGTCTCTATTTCTAAATTTTCTGCCTAGTTTCATTGCAGCCATAATTGAAAAACTATATTTTCAAAATAATTACTATCTGGCACTACTTAAATTGAAAGATTGATTGAAAAAGCTGTCAGTTTGGCATATCAAAAACCAAATTCATTTTATAATTTTTATAAAGAAATATATTGCAACACAAGATGTAGAGATATATTTGTTTTATTTGACGTTGTTGACATGAAAAACTATAAAAATATTTTCGATTTGGCCCTGGATGCCGATAATTGAAAAGATTCATTTGATCGCCTTATAAAGGATGGTAAGAAAATTCTTTTTTTTATATTCTGTACCTACTCATTTCGGTATTTAATTTCATTTAAATTCTTCTTTTATTTAGTTCACTTCGTATTGTATTGAAAAACAAATATCATGCACCATAACGTTCGTATGTTGATGCGGGTAGCTGTTGGCGAGGATATCGAAGCCGCAATTGGTCATGGTCGCAGACTCGATTGAAGGAACAATCAAGTGCAGTAATCTGTGCACAGAAATTGTCGAGTATTCAGCTCCAGATGAAATAGCTGCTATTTGCTATTTGGCGTCGATCGCTTTGAATGTTGTTGTCACGCTCACGCCACAGAAAAAGTATGATTTCCAGAAGCTCAAAAAAAAAATCACCAAAATAGTGACGAAAAATCTCAACAGAATCATCGATTTCAACTTTTATCCACTGTTGGAGGCTATAAAAAGTCCAAAATTCGACATCGTGCAATTGGAATTGGAGTCCAAGGTTTGCTTATAATGATGAGTACTATGAGTCATCCGTTCGAGAGTGAAGGCGCCTAGTGACTTAACTAAAAGATGTTCAAGAGCATTTATTATGGAGCTCTGGAAGCCAGTTGCAAACTGGCCGCAAAGGATGGCCGATGGAGCAAGGGAATCATACAATACGATATTTGGAATAAAACTCCAACCGACCTCTGGGTTCGGGTCGCTCTGAGAGAGAACGTTGGTGAACCTATGCTTTTTATTAAATAATGAATAACATTTTATAACATTGATAGGTCTTGTTTTTTTGTTTACTTTTCGGTACCGAAAATAACAATTTGGTTCCTAGAACCTATTAGGACAATGGATTCTATTGATTTTTTTTTCGCTTTCAACCCCCTTTGCTTTAGAAACAATTCAAGACAACCAAATAATACAATTTTGACGGGTGTCTTTTTGTTTTAACAAAACTTGGCATACTTTCTCTGCACGTGTGTTTTGCTTGAAGCTCTGCATGCAGCGCTGCGTGCAGAAATTCTGCACATCTGTTTTGAGCATAACTCAGTGAGAATGTATTGGTGCAATCTCTCATTTAAAAAGCATTGGAAAACTAACACATTCTCACTGGGTTAGTACAAAACGACCAAATTGCAGCTTGTAGGCACCCGACCATTAGCTAAACCGTAGCAGAAGTGCAAATCTGCTAACTCTTCTCGAAAGTATGAGTTTGACATTGTTATGTGTTGTTAAGTCAATATTTCAATTGGAAATGGTTGTTTACTAAATACGCGATGCCTTTTATTCACCTTTACGTCTTTTCGTTCAAGAAAAAATGCGGTTTAATCATCTTAAGCTCCTAGCAGGTAGAACCCTTCACCGACAGGTGGCCGCGGCCCCCGGGCATAATAAGAAAAATTTCAGGTCAGTTTTCAGTCGTTATCAATGAACAAAATGATTAATCCAGGGAAAATCCAATACTTTTCTACTTTATTGAGGCCTCATAAAATTCCAATTACACAAGAAATATTAAAAGAAAGGTTAATGATTCATAAATTATTAAAACTAAAAGTCGAGTTAGGTAAAAATACAAACAAAGATTTTCTTAGAAAAAAGAGGTTCTGCTTTTTTTTTTTAATTTCTCAAAAACGAAAAGACATTTTTGCATCCGGTTTTCTGTTTTCGACTAAAATTAACAATGGCATTGAATTTTTAAAACAAAATTAGTACTTAATTACATAAAATTTTGAAAAAACTTAGTTCAAAAATGATTTTTTTTTTTTTTTTTTGAAAATTTTGAGTTTGTATTTTGTAAACTATTCGTTAAAACAATTTAATTTAAAAACAAAATTAAAGAAGATGTTTCTGGCTTTCCTTTTGGAAAAGTACAACATGGTGTTGTAAACGAAGCCGTTGATTTTAAATATTTTTTTAATAAAATAAGTCAATTTTTCAGAAAATTGCCCCTCCTGGCTAAACGGGGGGAATAGACCCCGCCCCTCCCATACGATTTTTTTCTTGTCTCAACTCAACCTACACGCTCTAGCTTTTTGGCACAACGCTCGTGAATCACCCTGTATATTCTCTATTCTGAACTACAGTATTCCCCGCTTAATTGCACTGACCATATTGTCAGATTTTTCGGTCAATTATCCGGGTGGTTCAATTAACGAAATCCCGCTTAATTGACATATCTGTTCAATTAAGCGAAACCCGTATAATTGCACGAGTAGGTCAACTTAAAAATAAAATATTGATCCCAGAAATTCACTCTATAAACATTTCAGTAGGTGGCAAGCTTATATACGCTTAAGATTAACAGTGCACAAAAAACGACCAATTTTTTGTTTTAGAATTTGGCATCACTAGTTGAAGGTGTGAAAACGCCAGAAGAAATCTGCTCAAAGATCCAAAGAACCTTGCTTTTTGAAAAAGTGGGAAAGAATGTTAATTTCATTTCAAGGAGTCTTAATTAAAGAGTGCTGCCAACATTTGAGTCCTTACTTAATTTTAAAAGAGAATTCGAAGAAGAATCATGAAACATGAGTCAACGTGTAATAGCAGTCAAACAATAGCTAGCTTTCATTTGTTATACATATGTACAATTCGCTGTACTGACAGTGCTGACAATTTTAGTGCTTCCCCTTAAACTAAAGGAAGCCCTAAACGACGAACATGTTTCCCGATCATGTTCGTGTGCGCTATAAATTCGTCATGTAGGGGTAGGGAATGGTTTGCGAACTGTTCGGTGTTGACATTTTTTTTCGATTTTCTCGTGTCAGTCTATTTCGTAGTTTGCCCTGTAGGGAGATGATCGCGAAGAAATCTCATTTTTTCTATGAGATAACCATAAGCAAAATGACTTGCTTCTCTTTTCGGCACATCGTCAAACTTTCAAGAATCAACACGAAACGATTATCAACTGAGCATGTTCGGAAAACATGTTTGTCGTTTAGGGTTAAGAAAATCTATTTTTAAGTTTGTTTCATTACAGCTTTGTTCAGCGAGAAAAAGACAGCACAGCTTAATGAGAAATGTCAGAATAGTTTGGAACAGTTAAGAACACAAAATGTGTTCTACCCAAAAAGATGGAACAGAAAATCTTGTCCTAAACTGTTCTAGACAGATTCAATGAACACCAAATTAGAACTGTTTGGAACAGTAATTGCGTCAATGAACACCAAAAAGCTGTACTTTTCTGTAACAAACTGTGCAAAACAGTGTCGCTGAACATACCTCATAATTTTTTGGTCCTTCCAATTATCCGAAAAATGTCAATGTATTTAGTTTTTCTGCTGCATATTTTTAAGATCAATTAAGCGAGTAATTCAACTAAACGGGGTTCAATTAATCTAATCGTCTAAAAAGCTTTACTAGTAATACGGGAGATTTTCGAAGCAAATTTTTTCTATCAATTAAGCGGGATGTTCAATTAAGCGAGGTGCAACTAAGCGGGGATTACTGTAGTTGATTTGGTAAGCTCTTTTTTTTCAATTTTTAATACATATCTAATGTACGGGTATTTCAGCGTTGCCGGAATTAAGAAGTATCGGTATTTTTCAGTTCGCGAACGATATTTTACGAATATTATTTAATACATACCCGTAAAAATTAAAGAACGAGGATTCGCAATTTATGAGAGTAATGTTTTCAACTTACATTTTGAACTATTAAATTGAACAATTCATTTTTAGGCGTCATATACTCCGTCAAGCTCATAGTGTGTATGACAACTGGTCCTTCTCGCTTTAATGTCTTCCAATACAATTCTTGGCCTTCAAATGCAAGTACTACTTGAAGGTATAGCGTGCCGTTTCTTCTTGTTTTCCTGGGAATAATTAGTTCAACGGCCCTAGAAAAGTATATCAGTGAATAATTGCAATCTCAAGACCAGAAAACTTGCTTTTGGAATGGTGAAAGGTAATTAAAATTCTCTATGTTTAAAATTTTTGTCGCTTCGGAAGCTATTGGATTGCTGGGGACTGATGTAAACAAAGCTAGTTGCATCTTCGGCTTCTTTGCCAAAAGCGATTGATAACATGGTTCAGATGTACAACTTAGCCCATTAAAAAGTTGAGAAAGAGTCCACATTGAATGCACTATATAGGCCAAAAAAAAACATCCCACAATTTTTGAAAACATGATTTAGTTACATCAATTAAATTGTAAATATGAAAGTAGACAGAGTAGATAAAGTGAGATTGGAAGGTAACTTACGTTTTGCCCTTCTGATTTGTATATATGTTTGGGGAGTATTATCAACATTGTATAATAAGTCAATGATTATCAAGATTGGTTTTCTGCTTGGTTTGACCATTGTATATCTATCTATCTAGTACCTGCGACCTGGCAATCGATTGTGGTGCCAGCTTGGAACTGGCACAGTGCTGTTTTTTCTACATAAGTTTGGTATAGGGATTTTTTTCTTTGGGTTTGATGTAGCACAAAATATCGAAAACTCCATTCTTGATAATACTAGCTGATTCCCAATACAATAAGGTTTGACCATTGTATTTCTATCTAGCTAGTACCTGCGACCTGGCAATCGATTGTGGTGCCATCTTGAGACCTGGCACAGTGCTCTTTTTTTTTACAAATTTTAGCATAGGGAATTTTTTTTGGGTTTGATGTAGCACAAAATACTTAAATCACCATTCTTGATAATACTAGCTGATTCCATATACAATGGGTTTGAACCACTGATCTCTATATTACACTAGTGTATTACCTACAAACACTGATCTCTATAGGTTTGTTCGATGTGCGCTCTGGGTCGCTCTGTGGCGCTCTGATTTCGCACTGAGCTGTTCGCTGTCGCTCCTTTTTAGCCCCGGTGCATTTCCACCGTGTTCGATGTGCATTCAGTGCTCGCACCGGGAGCGCTCTGAATCGCCCCAAGTTTTTTTCGGGCGAGAATTTCGGAGCTGTTCGAATCAGCTGTTGCTATACAACAAAAAGAAAAAAAACAGAGCATTACTTACGCGTTCGATGTGAAACCAAACCCAGAGAAATTTTTCAGTTTTTTGACAACTCCGTTCACAGTATGACAAGCACCGGAGCGCCCCGGGGCTGGTTACATCGAACAAACCTTATAATACACTGGATAGTGGATTTCATACAAATTATAACACTTTTCTTGGCTCCTTTTGAATTTGACATGGTACTCTTACACTTGTGCATCTCTTTCTATATGAACAGAAAAAGTGAGACAGAGTCATTGATCTCTATTATAGAGATCAGTGGACAGAGTGAAGTGATGAAGAGATTGCTTAGTTTCATCAATGGCCTGAGCTTATAATTTAAAATAAATTTACTGAAAAATAGCTATTTTTAACTAAATGGGGCCAACCACTAATGGAAATAAATAACAATAAAATATTAAAGCAGCAAGGTTTGTTTGTTTGTTTATGGTGGCGCTACAGTCCAGGTCGGACCAGGGCCTCACCCAACAAACTTCTCCAGCCAGCTCGGTCCCTGGCTAACTGTCTCCAGTTTCGCACGCCAAGTTGGTTCAGGACCTCTACCACCTGTGTGCTCCACCGGAGTCGCGGTCTTCCTCTTCTGCGACGTCCTTCCGGATTGGATTCGAAGACTCTACGAGCCGGAGCATTATTTTCCATTCGCTCAACATGACCCAACCCTCTAAGTCGTTGGACCTTAACTTTTCTGGCTAGGTCAGTGTCGCTGTACAGCTCGTACAGTTCTTGGTTGAATCTTC
>CAKKXW010000001.1:73039573-73186275 GCA_920937365.1 Sphaerophoria rueppellii
CTTAAAGCCAGATCAGACGGGGAGAAAAATGTCTTGCATCGTTTTTAAGAAACTCAAACATCTTGCGGCATTGTTGGCGACATCGCGTATGTGTATCGCTCCACAAGAGGTGGTCAGTGATGCACATACCGAGAATCTTGAGATGTTCGGTCTCGTTGATGCAAGTGCCACTCATGGACAGTGGCTAGGGGCTATATCTCGCTTCAACGATACAAGACAGCATTGAGTTTTCGAAGCATTACACTCTACACGGTTTTTAATTCCCCATAGGACAATGCTGTTTAAGTCAGAGTTTAATGAGTTTATCATATTAAACCGTTGTAGTTCCACATCCCAAGAGGATGTGAGTCTGGGAACGAATATGAAAAGCTAGGTACTATCGTCAGCGAAACAGTAAAATTGGATTAGAATTGACAGACAAGTGATCATTTATAAAAAGGAGAAAGAGGGTCGGAGACAAAACGGAGCCCGGGAGCAATTATGTTGTGGGTTTCAGACTTGAATCCGTCCAATAAAACTTGTATTGAACGGTTCGAAAGAAAAGTTTCTAATCCAACGAAGAAGGGATTCATCGATATCGAAAGCACGCATTTTCGATAAAAGAGCAAGATGCCAGACTTAATCAAATGCCTTTGAAATATCAAGTGCAACAATCTTACTTTCTCCAAAACGATGTAAAAAATTTGTTCCACGGTTCGGTGAAATGAAATATTTTTTATCGCGTCCAGTTTAATTTGCTTTCATTGTATAAATCTTATAAGTAAGCTTTTTCATTGGTTTTATACTTTCTTAAAAGCCAGTTTAAATTAAATCCAAATAAATGTTGCTATATTTTTGGTAAAATTTTCAAATCAAAAAGCGGGAGATATATTCGTGAAACCGTTAAAACGAGTCTTAAAATACTTAAAACCATTTTTCCCCAATCTTTCTGATATCAAAGTCAAAGAACGAATCTTTTGTGGGTCCCGAATAAAAAAAAGATGAACATTTTGATGGTCGTTAATCCAGTGTCCCAGATAATTCGTATCTTTGTATGTATAGTGCTCTAGTAATGGCATCATCAAGAATATACGACTAGCGCCCGTATGAATGCCAGGCCGAACTATTCTGATTCTCTTTATATTACGAGCAAATAACTACTAGCGGTAAAAACAGCTCCAACGCAAAATTCAGCCTCGTGCCACTACAAGAGCATTATATACTTTATATTCAAAGTTTGTTTTAACTTGAAGCAGCCAGCAATACAAAATTATGAAGACATTTAATTCCAATTTTAAAAGAATTATCATTAGGTGGGGTTAATTATTGTCATTCAAGATTCATTTTTTTTACATTCACAACTGTATTTTTTAAAACCTCATCATCCCGGTACTCATGTATGGTGCACAGACAGGGACTATGACAATATCTGATAAAGACGGTTTGGGCTGCTTTGAGAGATAAATTCTTCGAGTGATGATTGGCCCTGTCTGCATTAATGGAGAATTGGAAACGAAGATTCAACCAAGAACTGTACGAGCATTACAGCGACACTGACCTAGCCAGAAAATGTAGGGTCCAAACTACTTAGATGGTTGGGTCATGCTGAGCGAAAGGAAAATAATGCTCCGGCTCGTAGAGTCTTCGAATCCAACCCGGAAGGACGTCGCAGAAGAGGAAGACCGCGACTCCGGTGAGCACACAGGTGGTGGAGGACCTGAACCAACTTGGCGTGCAAAACTGGAGACAGCCAGCTAGAGACCGAGCTGGCTGGAGAGAGCTGTTGGGTGAGGCCCTGGTCCGACCTGGACTGTTAGCGCCACCATAAGTAAGTAAGTAACTGTATTTTTCCCTGAGAAACTGAGAAGCGTAAGCGATTAATGTTTTGGAATGTTTTACTCAGGACTTGAAGATTACAAATAAAAATTTTTTCTACATAACTATTCAGCAATTAGACAATATTAGAGTGACAGAGATAGATTATGTTTATACAAAGAGGCGGAGTTACAAAGTGTATACACATAACAATAGATTGACATACAGAGATATAGAGGAGGTGCCCCCTCCTTAGGATTGATCGTCCCGAACAAATCCATCATTCTCATCACCACTGTAGTCGATGTAGCCGGTCGCGATGTACAATTTTAGGTTTTCCTCTGACTCCCTTTTGTATCCGGTACACGACGTCGTTGATTTTTGTAATGACTATATATGGACCTTCCCAGTCCCGTTGAAGTTTCGGTGACAACCGTTTTGGCCGATGGGGATTGTAAAGCCACACTCGATCTCCTGCTTGGAACTCTGTTGTTGTCGCTCGTATATCGTAGCGTGTCTTCATTCGGTCATCTGAAACATCGTTATGGATCTGAAGGAGTCTTTCCTTAAGTTCATCCATGTAGTCGTCCTCGGCTTGCGGCTCCGATGTGGGACACCCAAATTTTCATTTCGCTCGGCAGTCTGATGTTCGTTCCCATCAAAATCTCAGACGGTGTATGGCCAGTTGAGCTATGCCTTGCAACTGCGATACGCCATCAAAAACAGAGAAATGTGCCGATCCCAATCTAGCTGGTTATCGTCCACGACTTTGCAATTTTGGAATGGCGTATGCTTCAGGCCACTTGCTGACGTAATCCATGACGACCAGAATATAACGATTTCCATTATTTGTTTCCGGAATTGGACCCGCCACGTCTACTGCAATCCTTTCGAAGGGTGCTCCGACATTATACTGCTGCATTTGGCTGTGACTCCTTTTGTTCGGGCCTTTGGTGGCAGCACAGATATCGCATTTTCGGCACCACTTCTAACATCTTCCCTTGCATGTAGCCAGTAGAATCGTTGTCGAACCTTTTCCAACGTCTTGTTTACTCCTAGATGGCCTCCCGAAACTCCATCATGCATCTCTCGCAGTACGTCCATAACCTGCGATCTCGGTAAGACTAGCTGCATTACATAAGACTTTCCATCTGCTGATTCCCACTTACGCCGAAGGACACCCTCTTGAACATGAAGCGAGTCCCACTGTGCCAATAGGCCTTCAGAGCCGGACTTCTGTCGGAGATATCAGCCCATTCTGGTTTTTCCTGGTGTTCTTCCATGCGAGGATGGGTTCGATATCTGGGTCTCTTGTTGAGCCTTCCTCAACTCGTCGTTGCTCCAGCCATAATGGGATTGCTCTGGTTCGTTGGACAGTAACCACTTCTTTTTCTTCTTGGCGTCTGCAATGCTTACAGTCTTGTTTGCATGGTCTGAGTGCAGCTTCCCCTTCCGATGTTGGATTTCATAGTCGTACGTCTGTAGCCTCTCAATCCATCTCGCCACTTGACCCTCTGGATTCTTGAAATTCAAAAGCCAGTTTAGTGCTCCATGGTCGGTTCGGAGAAGAAACTTTTGTCCATAGAGATACTTATGGAAGTGCTTTGTTGCCAAGATCAGTGCAAGAAGTTCTCTTCTGGTCACACAATAGTTTCTTTCCGACTTGGAAAGTACCTTGCTGTAATAGGCAACTACCTTTTCTTCGCCATCATGTACCTGTGACAATACAGCACCAATCCCGACATTGCTGGCATCAGCATCAATGATGAACGGTTTTCCGGGAGTCGGGTAGGTCAGCACTGGTGCATTACACAAGCGTTCCTTGAGCTCTTGAAGCTGCGCTCGCACTCACCTGACCATTTAAACTGCTTTCCCTTTTCCGTAAGCTGATGTAGACTCTTTGCGATCTCAGCAAAGTTCTTGACAAAGCGCCTATAGTAAGTGGCTAGACCCAGAAAGCTTCGGAGTTGATGCTTGCCCTGTGGTGTTGGCCAATTCTTCACGGTGTCAACCTTATCAGGATCAGTCTTCACTCCTTGGGATGAGATGATATGTCCCAGATATTTCACTTCGGTTTTGAAGAGTGAACACTTTTCTGGGTTGAGCTTGAGGTGGGCTTCTCGAAGTCTTTGAACACGCTCTTCAGATTCGTACAGTGTTCGTCAAAGGTTTTCCGTATACAATGACGTATCCAATAGACCAGGCAAGATTTCCATGTCAGTCTTGCAGGACGCATTCATAAGGCGCTCACAGTCGTGGAGCATTGCATAGTCCAAAAGGCATCACTTTGAACTGCACAACCGTTTCCTGTTGAGAACGCTGTCTTCTCTTTATCTTCAGGATGGATTTCTATTGCCAGTATCCACTCTTCAGGTCCAAAGTTGAGAACACTTTGCTCCTTCCATTGCGTCCGAGTATCACTGATCCTAGGCAGAGGGTAGCTATCTTTCTTGGTCACATCGTTCAATCTTCGATAGTCCACGCAAAAGCGGGTTGATCCGTCTTTTTCTTTACAGGACATGGAGACGCCAAGGGCTTTTAGAGTTTTCGATCAGACCTCTTCCTTCATGGTGGTTATAGTTCTCAACTCACCTTGTTTGGCTAGTGGGAGGCGTTTGCAGGTTGACGGATCGGCTTTGCATCCGGTATTGATCCGATGTTGAACCAGTTGTGTTCTGCCTATTTCCTTGCGAGGACGAAAAGATGTCTGCAAATTCTTCGAGGAGATCTTTGCGTTCTTCGTTGTTGGTGACCAAGATTAGATGACTGAGAATGTTAGTCTTTATGGAACTCAGCTCTTCGTACTTCACGGTTTGACTTGACTTTTCTTCGTGATCTTGTTATCGCTGATACTGATTCGCATTGTCGACAATCTCACCTTTTCTTAGTTAACTTCGTACGGCTTGATGTTCAGTATTCGTACGGGAACCATGTTCTTTAAGGTTACAAGAGTCTTCCAATGGTGACGTTTTGGGAGGACTTTACAGATGTGGTTCGACCATGAGGTATCGATGGCTGCCAGGCTTACCTCAATTTCGTCAACGAATATTCGGAAGAAGCAGGCAAAGTTAGATCTTCTTTGATGACGGTTTTCACAGATAACGAGGTCTCATACGAGTGGATTCCATAGATCATCGGAATCTCGATGTTTCGATATTTCAGGACTGGTTCCCGCTGTCCAATATCACTCGTGTTCTTTCATGAAATCGACACCAATAATGCACTCGTCGCATATTCTGTACCAGGAAGGTGAGAGAATTCCAACTCTGCCAGCGGATCTTAAGACGTACCTCACCATACACTTTTGCGCTCTCCAGTTGCAGTCCTTTAGACGATAGCTATTGGTGTTGTGGAGCCATGTCTTCTTAACGAGGTCTGCCGTACAATGGACGCCGTGGCACCGGTGTCGATGGTAGCCAACATTTGTTGCGTTTATACTTGCTTCCGGTCAGGCTTTGTTGTCGCGTTTGGTATGAGAAACTGGATGTCGTTTCTGGGGCCATCGATACCAGAAACCAGCGTTGCCCTCGAAGTTGGTTCTTATTCGTTTCCCGGTGGGAAACAGCTTCGGAAGCAACGTTGTTGGTGTTACATTGACCAGTTGAATTATTTCTGTTTCCACAGTGATGGCATGCGGTTCCTCTTCGCGGTAATCTGCACTGTCACTGTAGATGCCCAGTCTTATTGCAATTCCAGCATCGTGCTGGTCCGTCTCGCTGACTCCTTTCCACAGTAGCCTTCTGACAAGAGCTTTTTGGACCTCTAATTCTCTTACGCGATGCGCGATACGATGCGATCATGAAAGAACACGGAGTGATATTGGACATCGGGAACCAGGTCCTGAAATATCGAAACATCGAGATTCCGATGATCTATGGGATCCACTCGTACGAGACTTCGTCTGTGAAAACCGTCATCAAAGAAGATCTCACTTTGCCGGCTTCTTCAGAAGTATTCGTGTGGACGAAATTGAGGGGTAAGCCTGGCAGCCATCGATACCTGATGGTCGAACCAGCATCTGTAAAGTCCTCCCAAAACGTCACCATTGGGAAGACTCTTGTTAGACCCGTAAAGAACATGGTTCCCGTACGAATACTAAACATCAAGTGTTCTCTAGTCAAAGGCGTTGACTAAAAAGAAAATTCATAAAATGTTCTTGTTTCCAAAAAGGAATTATATCAAGAACAATGAAAGAAATCTTGAATTGAACTAAGTTGTAGTTCAATGCTTTTATTTAAATGAAAGACAGTTGGGTTTTATAACGTTATAAATCAAGACACTAAGTTGTAGTTTATTTAAGTACTGGTCGTTAACAATTAAATTCAAATGTAAAAAGATCCTACCATGAAAGCTTCTACCCGTGTCATACTGTATTTCTTTACATAATCCATACAGCTGATTTTACGGATTTAATATAAAGTTCAGCAACCCTAAGTAGGGGAAATAGTTCATTTTGAATTATATTAAATTACTTTTTCGGAGTTCTATGTATGACATTCTTCTTATTTTCTTTTAAACATATTCTTAAATAAAGAGATGCCATTATTAGTTATCGTTTAAGTTTTTTTGGTTACAATTTACATTATTAATTAATGGGTCAAAATGAGAAACCTATATACCTACTAATGAATTTCATATTTTACAATTCTCTTTAGTTTTCGTTTTCTTCCCTCGTGTTTCGGTTCTTATAAAGTTTCTTTAAATGATTAATTAATTCTTAATTTGTAAAAATACTTTGGATTAACAATTAATAGTTAATGAATGCAATTAATATATAAATTTGCATATTAATTGTTAATCCGGTGTATTATACCGTTGGCTTTATAACTGATTCAAGACTGAGGGCTTGACTGGCTGTTACTAACTCTGAATATGCGGAACGGTGCTGGCTAGTTTTAATAACGAAGGACGGTTCTGGTCTGGTCTGGAGATAAGATATTGCTCGGTGGTTGTTAATATATGCAGGCTGGTTTGGTTTATGTCCGTCGGCAAGTCTTCCACCAATAAAAAGTTGTAGATTCATTTGTCGCATCAAGTCTATTCCCAAGATGGCGTCTTCGGTTAAAGTAGGTAGGTAGGTTACCTCTCCGGTCAGCTCTGTATCTCCAATGCCGAATGTGATGGAGTAATGCTCTGTGGTTAGTACTGGATCTCCATTGGCCATGTGTACTGCTTGTTGTCCAGAGCGCATCGGGTAACCTTTTTCTAAGAAGTGTAATCTTAGTTCGGGACCTATAAATGTTTTTGTCGATCCGGTGTCGATGAGGGCTTGGTAGACTCGGTCTCCTACTGTTATGGGCATGAAGTAGCGGGGATCTTGGTTGGTTGGCGAGTAGATGATGGCTGCTTGGCTTCGGTGACACTGGCAATCTTTCGTGCGTTTCCCATCTTCTCCGCAAAAGGAGCAGAAGAGGCGGAACGGCCTGTGGCAAGTCTCTTTACGGTGGCCTCTCTGCTTGCAATTCCAACAGTGAGTTTCCCTATTGTAAGGGATGTTCATTGGTGGACCACGCGGAACCGGTTGTGCAGGAGGCGCAGACGAAACGGTTGGGCGACTGTTCCGTTCCTCGTTTTTTATCGATTCGAATTCCTCTGCCATAGTCTGTAACTCATCTAGCGTTTCGAAATCTCGGCGTCTGATGTAGAGTCGGTACTCTGGTCGCATGTTATCGAAAATCCGGTCTATACTGTCGTCGACTTTGATGCGGGGATGCTGGCGGATGAGGTATTGGACGGCTAACAGATAATCTTTAGCTCGTTCGCGAGGGCCTTGGCGTCGGCGTAGGATCTCGTCCTCAAGTTTTTGGAGGTACCGGCTCGGCAAAAATTGGCGTATGAAAGCCTCTCGAAAATCGTCCCACCTAGAGAAATTTTCGCTTTTGATACGTAGCCACTCTAACGCGGTGCCTCGGAAAATTTCGGGAAGTGTTCTCAGCATGTCATCCAGTGGAATGTTGTAACAGTGAGTCAGTTCGGTCACCCTTTCAAGAAACTCCAAGGGGTTCCCTGAAGAATCGAATCGCAGGTTCCACTTGCGGACTGTGTTCGTGACCTCAGCTTCATAACTCAAGGTGAGTCGATTCGGGGAGTGGGTTTGCGTCACGGGGTGGAACTGACTCGGTCCTGTATAATATGCAGAATACTGCTGGGGCTGCGATACGGGGTTGAAGCGGCTTGGCTCTGCATGGAATGCGGCATAATGGTCGGGCGGTGGTACGGGGTTGAACTGGGCTGGCCCTGTGTAGGATGTGGCATACTGCTGTCTAGCATGCTCCGGTGGTTTGTTCGTGTTGATGTAATTATTGGTTGTCAATGGAAGTTGGGCTGGTTGAACTGGTTTTTGTTGAGTACTCCCAAAAGGGTGCAACGGCGGAACGGTGATAGTGGTCTGGGTGAATAGAGGAGTTTTTACTCTTTCTTTGTCGATTTCCTCGGAAGCTTTGTCCACCTCACTAGCAACGTCACTGGCTTCATCGGATAAAGCGTCAAGCCTTTTTTCTGCGATGCTTTCCCAGTGTTCGCACAAGTTCTGGGTGGACGCGTGTGCTCGGACTAGCTTCAGGTGTTGACTTAGCCGTTCCTCATTAAGTAGATGAAGCCCAGATTTCTGAAGGGATTTCCTTCGTTAGGCGGTGGTTGGTCTGGCGGTGGTTGGTCTGGCGGTGGTTGGTCTGGCGGTGGTTGGTCTGGCGGTGGTCGGTCTGACTCAGACATCTCGTGGCGGGTTAAGTCGGATGTTTGATGAGAAGAGTGCTGATTGGAGTTCGGAAACGGTGGAACCTTTCGAAGATTCTCGGTCGGACGGCGGCGGTGAGAATTCGGTTGAATCTTCTTAAGGTCCCTGCTCGGGCGCCAATTTGTGATGCTTAATTTACTCGGGCTGGGGTATACTCGCCGGAGTCCAAGGTCCGTCTGAGGAAAGCACGAAAACTCAGCAAAGAAAACACCAAACTCTCTCCAATTAGATTTTAACTCTTCTTTATTGAAATAATTCAACTTAAACTAAAATATACATAGGGGTTTATCCTTACATATACTCTTAAAATTAGCCTTATAAGTACGCTAGTGCCACGGCCTCAAAGGGAGGGGGACTCTCGGAAGGAGAAACAAAATATAACCTATCGCCACAGCCTCGAAGTGAGGGGGATTCTCAGAAGGAGGTAATTGCCACGGCCTCGAAGTGAGGGGGATTCTCGGAAGGAGGGAAAACTTATCTTTTGCCACGGCCTCGAAGTGAGGGGGATTCTCGGAAGGAGGGGAAACTATAACCTATCGCCTCGGCCTCGAAGTGAGGGGGATTCTCAGAAGGAGGTAATTGCCACGGCCTCGAAGTGAGGGGGATTCTCGGAAGGAGGGAAAACTTATCTTTTGCCACGGCCTCGAAGTGAGGGGGATTCTCGGAAGGAGGGAAAACTACATTTAATACAACCTCGACCAATATTTAGTATCCAAAAATAAGACAATACTAATTGCCCTATGCACCATCAGCTATTGCTAATCAATTATCGGCGGTGGGAGAACAAACCAAAATGTTTCTCGAATTACATAATAATCTTAGCATCTACTTAACAACTATTAGGTAAAAACTAAATGTGAATTATATAATCACAGAATAAGAAAATACATAATCGGTAGTCGATGATGCTGTTGATGTGATTCATAGTCCGGGCGGTAAAGCTGCTGATGGTTTTATAGTCCGGGCAGTGCGGTTGTTTATTTTTTAATAGTCCGGGTGCACAGAGTTGTATTTTTCCAAGGTTATTTTATAATAGTTCGGGCGGTACGGTAATCCGGGTCAGTTGGCGTTTAAGGCGTGAAGTGTGACGCTTCGTTACAAGTCTTCATTTAAGTTTAATTATGTGTTGATGACGTCACATGTCTTCTCGTTGATGTGATGACGTATGTTTCTCTCGAGCGTGATATTTTTGTTTCTGTGATGTGTGAAAACAAGAATTAAAATTAAAATTTCAAATTTTATTTATCTGCTTCGGCACCACCCACCACCCACAGGTGTTTCGGATTCTTCTTCCTTTTGGCATCATCAGTGGATTATATTTTGTACCTGTTGGTTTAGAGAGGGTAAGTTTATTGGTTGGCGTTAAGATGATTTGTTCATTTATTGAAATATATTTAATTCAGGGATATGGGCCTTTCACTCAGGGAATGATATGGGCATTTCACTCAAGGAATGATATGGGCATTTCACTCAGGGAATGATATGGGCTTTAATTAATGTTATTTTTTTTTTTTTTTTGAAAGCAATATTTTGATTAAATTAGATTATTTATTAGTTAGTTTTATTAATTGCTGTTTGACGGATCACCTATTGGTAGGCGTGATAGTTTTGATATTGGTCGTTTCAAAATTGAGTTTTCTGTTTTTATTGTCACTACGCGCGTTAAACCATCTGCGCCGGGATGTAATTCGATTACTCTTGCAAGTAACCATGCTGATGGTGGAAGATTATCTTCCTTCACGAGAACGATATCTCCAACTTTGAGGTTTTCTTTTGGGTTGAGCCATTTTGGACGTTGCTGCAGGTGATGCAAGTACGATGAGCTCCATTGCTTCCAAAATTCCTGCTTGAGACGTTGCAGGTATTTCCATTTGTTTAGAGCATTGATGTTGTGTTCCATAAGGTTCCTTTCAGGAAGGGTGCATAGTGGAGCTCCAATAAGAAAATGCCCAGGTGTGAGCACTGACAGGTCGTCTGGATCTGAACTCATTGGGCAAAGTGGTCTGGAATTGAGGCAGGCTTCAATTTGAGCCATTAGTGTAGCGTGTTCTTCAAAGGTGAGCTTAGAGCAGCCAATAGTTCGTTTGAGGTGAAACTTAATTGACTTCACTCCTGCCTCCCAGAGCCCTCCAAAATGTGGTGAGGATGGCGGATTGAAATGCCATTTCGTGTTTTGAGCAGCAAGAGCTTCACTTACTTCTGAAGACCACTCAGATGAAATGAACTTGCTATCTTTTCGCATCTCGTTATTTGCTCCCTTGAAGTTTGTTCCGCAGTCGCTAAACATATTTGCACAACTTCCTCGTCGGGCAACAAACCTTCTAAATGCTGCTATAAAGGCAACCGAGCTTAAGTCGCTTACCAGCTCTATATGAATGGCCTTAGTAGACATACAGACGAAGACGGCTATGTAGCCCTTTGAAAATTTATTGCATTTACCCTTCCACATCTTTATTTCAATTGGTCCAGCATAGTCAACTCCAGTATTTGTAAATGGTCTGGATGCCATCACTCTCTCTGCAGGTAGGCTACCCATAAGCTGCTCTTGCATCTTCGCGTTGTATCGATGGCATCGAACGCAATGATAGATGACGGATTTAATTGTCTTTTTAACGTTTGTAATCCAGTATAAACATCTTATTGTGGCCATCATAATTTGTTGACCGCCATGCAGTGTACTTTGATGAATGTCCGATATCAAGAGTTTCACAAAGGGATGAGAGTTTTTTAGTATTACAGGGTTGAAACTTAAGGTTGAGTTAGTTAGTCTTCCACCCACTCGTAACATACCATCACTGGCGATAAAAGGGTTAAGATTTCGAATGTGGCTACTCTTTGGGATAGATTTTTTGTTTTTTAAACTGGATATTTCTTCAGGAAAGCATTCTTTTTGAACAAACCTAATTATTTGATTTTGAGTTGAAATTAATTCATCTGATTGTAAAGGATGTGTAACAAGTGATTTTCTGCTGTCTTTGTGTAGTAGATTATAAAAATATCTGCGCCATATTGCAACACTTCGTACAAGGCGTTTAAGAGTTGATATTTGTCTATAATTGGTTTTATGTTTAAAAGATAACTGAAAACTACATGATCAATGCTTGAAGGTGAGATATTAATGTTTTCTTGATAAGAAAATGGTATTGTCATAGAACATAAATTAGTTCTTTTTGTTTCGAGATCAGTTTCAATAGGGATTACGTTCTTACCCTCACTTTTGATAAAATTTTTCAGAAATGGTGGCCCGTGCCACCACATTTCACTATCAATAACATCTTTAGGCGATAACCCTCTTGAGACAATGTCAGCGGGGTTTTCCTTGCCATTTACGTGATGCCATATAGTTGTTTCGGTGAGAGACTGAATTTCAGCTACTCGATTCGCGACAAATGTTGTTCTCAACGATGGGCTTCCTCTGATCCATGCTAAAGTGATCATAGAATCAGACCAAGCACAGATGTCTACATTTTCAAACTGCATAGATCTTGAAATACGATGAATGAGCTTTGCAAGCAGAAGTGCTGCACACAATTCTAATCTAGGCAGGGATATACTTTTAATGGGAGCTACTCGGGTTTTCGATGCTATAAGATGAATAACCTCTTCTCCATCTTTAACAACCCTTGCGTATATAACTGCAGCGTACGCTTTCTCCGAAGCATCACAAAATCCATGTAGTTGAATCAAGGATGAATTTTCAAAGTTAATCCAGCGAGGTATTTGAATCTCTTCTAATTTTTTAAAATTGTTTCTTAGGTCAAGCCAACTTATTTTGAGTGCATGTGGTAAAGTTGAATCCCAAGACAACTCATCGACCCATAGTTGTTGCATTAACAATTTTGCTTTAATGATGCAAGGCGCAATCCATCCTAATGGATCAAAAAGACGTGAGATGTCAGCCAGGACAGATTGTTGGGAAGATTAATCTTGAATGTGAAGACATCTTTCGCTGGATGCCATTGGATACCGAGTGTTTTTATAGAATCGGTAGAGTCGAAATCCATCGGTAGATTAACTTCCCTTTCAGTTTTAGGTATCTGAACCAAAATGTTTGACGAATTGCTTGCCCACTTACGCAAAGGAAATCCAGCTTGGTTTAAGACTGTCAGAACGTCTCTTTGTAACGTGGTTGCGTCCGCTTCGTTATCGGACCCATATAAAAAGTCATCAACGTAGAAACCTTCATTGATAGCCTTTGCTACATGAGGTTGAGTATTCTCTACATCCAAAGCGATTTGTTGTAGGGTACGCACTGCCAAATAAGGGGCAGAGGCTGTACCAAACGTGACAGTGTTGAGAGCAAATGTTTTTATTTGTTCAGTTTCACTAACTCTCCATAATATAAGTTGATATATGGTGTCTTTTGGAGCCATCCATATTTGTCTGTACATTTTGCTGATATCAGCTGCAATGGCTATTTTGAATTTTCTCCATTGGGCAATTAAGTCGATTATATCCCTTTGAAGACGTGGACCGACCATTAAATGGTCGTTCAAAGATAAACCAGTAGAAGTGGGACAAGAGGCATCAAAGACTACTCGGAGTTTTGTTGTCGTGGACTCCTTGAAGACCGCATGATGAGGTAGGTAATAATGATTACCTTCAGTTATGGCAGTTACGGATGTCACTTCCTTCATATGTCCCATCGTCAGGTACTCATTTATGCAGCTGGAGTACTCATCCTTCAGTTTTTTGTTCATTGCCATTCGCTTTTCCAATTGAAAAAATCGCGCCATTGCTGCCCTTCTAGAATCGCCAAGGACCGGTTGGATGTTGTCCTTAAAGGGAAGTTGTACTTCATACCTTCCATCTTCTTTCCTTTGAATGGTTTCGTTGTAATGTTGTTGGCATTTTTCCTCTTCTAACGTTAGTTTACGGTAGTCAAGGTTTTCTTCTAACTCCCAAAAACGTCGTACTTCCGCCCTGATGGCGTTGAAGTGATTCTGAACAGTTTGTTTAGTTTGTTTGCCTTCAGATTTGAACGATCCAGTTAAAATCTATCCCAACTCTGTTTGTTGTGCAACCGGAGACCCAATTTTCGCCTTTACAAGCCCTTCCAAAATGATAGATGCGTAGACATCTGCTCCAAGCAAGAGATCGATCTTCCCAGGGATAGAAAACGAAGGATCGGCCAGTGACAAGTTATCGAGGTGGTTCCAATCAAATGAGTCAACTTGCTGTGTTGGTACCAATGTTGTTAGTTGAGAAAAAACAAAGGCTTGAATATCAAGGGAAAATAATGGATTTGTCATAGAGTATATGGTGAGGTCAACCTTGGACTTGGAGGTGCCTGTCAAGGTGTGACCTAACCCGGTAACGTTGACCATTGTTTTTTCTTTTTTTAGTTTAAGGAGCTGTGTGACATTTTCTGTGATAAAGCTAATTTCAGAGCCAGGGTCGATTAGTGCTCTCAGAACATGAGTTGTTCCATTGGGAGCAAAAACCTTAACTCGTGCCGTTGCCAACAATCCCTTCGAACGTATATTGTTAAAAAAGGTACCAGCAGTTTGAGGATTTGTTGAATTCTCATGTTCGCTGGTCTGAAGAGAAAAATGATCAGGATTTTGCACTAAATTAACGTTATAGTTTTCGTAATTATTGGTTTGTCTTCTAAACTGATTTTGATGGTGGGATGAGTTGTTATTTTGTCTGTGAGATGATGTACTCGGAAGATTCGTATTGTTTCTATTTTGTTGCGTTTCTATGTGTAACATAGTGTGGTGCTTTAATCCACATTTGCTGCACGTGGATGAATGGTGGTCATACCCTAAGCAATTTGAACAAATAGAATTTCGCTTCATGGCTTCAATACGTGCTTTCACACCCATATTCGAAAACTGTCTACAGAATCGAATTCCGTGGTCGGCCTTGCACAGGCGGCAAGAAAACTGCTTATTCGTATGAAACGATCCCGATGGTTTTTTGAACGACGTGTTTGAAGCTGGATGTTTAAATTCCTTATCGTCATAAATTTGTTCTAACGAACTGAATCGTGCCTGTAAAAAGGCTGCAAAGGTTTTCCAATCTGGAAGAACCTTTGATGTCCCCAAACGAAATTCCCATTCTTTTTGAGTTTGAAGTGGGAGTTTTTGGTACACCACATGAACACATGATGTCGTTACATCATGCAAGGACTTTAGACCCGACGCCGATTCGTGTGTCTGTTTTTGTTGCTCCATTAATCTTCTGATTTGAGCATTAACAAGTTTTCGCGTATTTTTATACCTATCAATTAAAATTTCCCAGGCAGAGCTATATGATTTGCCTTCGATTGGGAGATGACTTATTAATTCCAAAGTTGTTTTTGCTAGCGAAGATAGTAAGTATTGCAGTTTCTGTATATCTGAGAGATCTACGTTATGGTGAACCATACTTTCAAACATGTTTTGAAATTCAAACCAATCCTCATAGTCACCAGAGAATGGTTTAATTTCAATTCGTTTTAGTTTTATTTCACACACGGAAGATTTGTTGGTATTGTTTAACCGAGAAATGTCAAAATTAGTGTTTTCACGTTCAGGGCAGATTTCATCGAGTAAATCTTGTAATTTGCCATTAAAGTCAAAATAAATCAATTTAATTTTTGTAAAGGTTTCACTTTCAAGATACTTTTCTTTTGCTGGGTCAGCAGAGTTATTAACAATGGACGTGTGGTCCTTTTTTGCTAGTTTGTAAGTATTTTCTACCTCTTCCAGCCACGTGTTCATGAAACCTTTTGAAGCTCGCGCCGCGGTATCTTTTCCTATTTTTTCACAGAATTGTTCATAGTCATTTTGAAACTCTTTAAGTCTTAGTTCTTGAGTTTCTATTATCTTTCCTAGCTTAGACATTGTAAAAAACTAGTTGCACTTGAGGCTTGCAGTTTTACTTTTATTTAAGGAGAATGTAATCACTTAAAATGTATATATATTCGTATTAAAAAAAAAATGTAGTTTATAATTATGTAGTTGTATGAAGTTTTTATTTTACTTGTTTGAATTATTAATGTTTTTTAAGGATTTTATGTAATTACCACCTTTTCACAAACGGTTAAGGTACGTGTTACCGTTATTATGAAAGTCCAGTTCACAATATATTTCCAGATACAAGAGAGTTCCTCCTTTTAGTTGAAGTCCAATTTATTCCAATTTTTAAAATTTATGTTCAAAAGCCGTCGGCAAAACCAAGTACAAGATAATGGCTTTTAATGTCCAGTTTTCCAAGCCTCGTGTTTGTGACATTCACTTTATACTTTAATTTAATACTTTTTAAATAAAAAAATCGCGCTTTTCTTTTAAAAGGCTCGAAGGACCATATTCTCTAGTCAAAGGCGTTGACTCAAAAGAAAATTCATAAAATGTTCTTGTTTCCAAAAAGGAATTATATCAAGAACAATGAAAGAAAAAGAAATCTTGAATTGAACTAAGTTGTAGTTCAATGCTTTATTTAACATGAAAGACAGTTGGGTTTTATAACGTTATAAATCAAGAACTAA
Organism: Sphaerophoria rueppellii; assembly: GCA_920937365.1. Classification (NCBI taxonomy): domain Eukaryota; kingdom Metazoa; phylum Arthropoda; class Insecta; order Diptera; family Syrphidae; genus Sphaerophoria; species Sphaerophoria rueppellii. Next base: position 73,055,578 of record CAKKXW010000001.1, read on the forward strand.
GTTGTAGTTTATTTAAGTACTGATCGTTAACAATTAAATTCAAATGTAAAAAGATCCTACCATGAAAGCTTCTACCCGTGTCATACTGTATTTCTTTACATAATCCATACAGCTGATTTTACGGATTTAATATAAAAAGTTCAGCAACCCTAAGTAGGGGAAATAGTTCATTTTGAATTATATTAAATTTACTTTTCGGAGTTCTGTGTATGACATTCTTCTTATTTTCTTTTTAAACATATTCTTAAATAAAAGATATGCCATTATTAGTTATCGTTAAGTTTTTTTGGCTTACAATTTAACATTATTAATTAATGGGTCAAAATGAGAAACCTATATACCTACTAATGAATTTCATATTTTACAATTCTCTTTTAGTTTTCGTTTTCTTCCCTCGTGTTTCGGTTCTTATAAAGTTTCTTTAAAATGATTATTAATTCTTAATTTGTAAAAATACTTTGGATTAACAATTAATAGTTAATGAATGCAATTAATATATAAATTTGCATATTAATTGTTAATCCGGTGTATTATACAAAGTCTTCATTTAAGTTTAATTATGTGTTGATGACGTCACATGTCTTCTCGTTGATGTGATGACGTATGTTTCTCTCGAGCGTGATATTTTTGTTTCTGTGATGTGTGAATAGTTGCTTATGTTGAACGCCAACATCAAGCCATACGAAGTTAAGCTTAGAAAAGGTGAGATTGTCGGACAATGCGAATCAGTATCAGCGATAACAAGGATCAACGAAAAAGAGTCAAGGCAAACCTTGAAGTACGAAGAGCTAAGTTCCATAAAGACCAACATTCTCAGGTCATCTAATCTTGGTCACCAACAACGAAGAACGGCAGAAGGTCTGCTCGAAGAATTTGCAGACATCTTTTCGTCCTCGCAAGGGAAATATGGCAGAACACAACTGGTTCAACATCGGATCAACACCGGGGATGCAAAGCCGATCCGTCAACCTGCAAGACGCCTCCCATTAGCCAAACAAGGTGAGGTTGAAGAATTGATAACCACCATGAAGGAAGAGGGTCTGATCGAAAACTCTAAGAGCCCTTGGGCGTCTCCAGTGGTCCTGGTAAAGAAGAAAGACGGATCAACCCGCTTTTGCGTGGACTATCGAAGGTTGAATGATGTGACCAAGAAGGATAGCTACCCTCTGCCTAGGATCAGTGATACTCTTGACGCAATGGAAGGAGCAAAGTGATTCTCAACTTTGGACCTGAAGAGTGGATTCTGGCAAGTAGAAATCCATCCTGAAGACAAAGAGAAGACAGCATTCTCAACAGGAAACGGGTTGTGGCAGTTCAAAGTGATGCATTTTGGACTATGCAATGCTCCAGCGACTTTTGAGCGCCTTATGGAATGTGTCCTGCAAGGACTAACATGGAAATCTTGCCTGGTCTATTTGGATGACGTCATTGTTTACGGGAAAACCTTTGACGAACACTGTACGAATCTTAGAGCCGTGTTTCAAAGACTTCGAGAAGCCCACCTACTATAGGCGCTTTGTCAAGAACTTTGCTGAGATCGCAAAGAGTCTACATCAGCTAACGGAAAAGGGAAAGCAGTTTAAATGGTCAGGTGAGTGCGAGCGCAGCTTTCAGGAGCTCAAGCAACGCTTGTGTAATGCACCAGTGCTGACCTACCCGACTCCCGGAAAACCGTTCATCATTGATGCTGATGCCAGCAATGTCGGGATTGGTGCTGTATTGTCACAGGTACATGATGGCGAAGAAAAGGTGGTTGCCTATTACAGCAAGGTACTCTCGAAGTCGGAAAGAAACTATTGTGTGACCAGAAGAGAACTTCTTGCACTGGTTTTGGCAACAAAGCATTTCCATAAGTATCTCTATGGACAGAAGTTTCTTCTCCGAACCGACCATGGAGCACTAAACTGGCTTTTGAATTTCAAGAATCCAGAGGGTCAAGTGGCGAGATGGATTGAGAGGCTGCAGACGTACGATTACGAAATCCAACATCGGAAGGGGAAGCTGCACTCAAATGCTGATGCACTGTCTCGGAGACCATGCAAACAAGACTGTAAGCATTGCAGACGCCAAGAAGAAAAAGAAGTGGTTACCGTCCAACGAACCAGAGCCAATCCCATTTGTGGCTGGAGCAACGACGAGTTGAGGAAGGCTCAACAAGAGGACCCAGATATCGAACCCATCCTCGCATGGAAGGAACACCAGGAAAAACCAGAATGGGCTGATATCTCCGACAGAAGTCCGGCTCTGAAGGCCTATTGGGCACAGTGGGAATCGCTTCATGTTCAAGAGGGTGTCCTTCGGCGTAAGTGGGAATCAGCAGATGGAAAGTCTTATGTAATGCAGCTAGTCTTACCGAGATCGAAGGTTATGGACGTTCTGCGAGAGATGCATGATGGAATTTCGGGAGGCCATCTAGGAGTAAACAAGACGTAAGAAAAGGTTCGACAACGATTCTACTGGCTACATGCAAGGGAAGATGTCAAGAAGTGGTGCCGAAAATGCGATACCTGTGCTGCCACCAAAGGCCCGAACAAAAAGAATCACAGTCAAATGCAGCAGTATAATGTCGGAGCACCCTTCGAAAGGATTGCAGTAGACGTGGCGGGTCCATTTCCGGAAACAAATAATGGAAATCGTTATATTCTGGTCGTCATGGATTACTTCAGCAAGTGGCCTGAAGCATACGCCATTCCAAATCAAGAAGCCAAAACAGTCGCAGACCAAATTGTGTTCAACTTGGTTAGCAGATTCGGCGTTCCATTAGAACTGCACTCCGACCAGGGAAGAAACTTTGAATCAAACATATTCCAGGAAGTTTGTGGGCTTCTTCACATCAAGAAGACAAGAACAACACCACTCCACCCACGATTCAACCGAACCCTGAAGGAACATCTTTGCAAAGTTGTGGACGACAACCAGCGAGATTGGAATCGGCACATTCCTCTGTTTTTGATGGCGTATCGAAGTGCAAGGCATAGCTCAACTGGCCATACACCGTCTGAGATTTTGATGGGGAAGAACATCAGACTGCCGAGCGAAATAAAATTTGGGTGTCCCACATCGGAGCCGCAAGCGGAGGACGACTACTTGGATGAACTTAAAGAAAGACTCCTTCAGATCCACGACGATACCAGGTTGAAAATAAAGATGTTCAGTGACCGAATGAAAACACGCTACGATATACGAGCGCCAACAACAGAGTTCCAAGCAGGAGATCGAGTGTGGTTTTACAATCCCCATCGACAAAAAGGGTTGTCACCGAAACTTCAACGGACTGGGAAGTTCCATATACAGTCATTACAAAAATCAACGACGTCGTGTACCGGATACAAAAGGGAGTCAGAGGAAAACCTATAGTTGTACATCGCCACCGGCTACATCGCTACAGTGGTGATGAGAATGAGGATTTGTTCGGGACGATCAATCCTAAGGAGGGGGCAATGTAATATGTACACACTTTGTAACTCCGCCTCTTTATGTTGCTATACTTAAATGTGTAAACACTATTTATCTCTGTAACTCTAATATTGTCAAATTGCTGAATAGTTATGTAGCAAAAGTTTTATTTGTAGTTGTAAGTAATTGTGTATACACTCTTTAGAGTTTCCCCTACACTCTAGTGGTTAAGAGGAGAACTTCGTTAAGCATCGAGACGTTTCAGCGCCTACTAGAACCTAGTAGTTTCTCGAACTTATTTGAGTTATATAAATACCCGCTTGGTGTCGAAGCAGAATTAATTGAATGTGAACTGCTATAAAGTAAAGACACTGTGTTTGAAAGTAATAATTGAAAGTGTTGAATAAATAAGTTTGTGAGTGTTTTAAATAAAGTGAATTTGTGTTTTATTAGAAAAGTGAATAAGTTTTAATTGTCGGACAAAGCCGAATATTACAATATGATTGTCGAAGCATTATCTGTGTTTATAATAGCGGGCATAGAGGTCTCGAATTAAGGCAAGCTTCGATTTGGGCTAGAAGCGTCGCGAGCTCCTCGAATGTGTCTCTCGTTCCCAACGACTCGTTTGAGATGGTACTTGACGGACTTCACACCCGCTTCTCATAGGCCACCGAAATGGGGAGACGCGTAGAGATTGAAATGCCAATCCGTACCGTGATTTGCCAATACTTCTGCAACCTGCTTCCAGTCGTGCTGCTTTTTGCATCATCTTTGCCAGTTCGTTATTGGCACCGACGAAGTTAGTTTCAGTCACTGAAGATCTGCTTGCAGCTTCCTCTTCTGGCCGTGAACCGTTTGTAGGCGACTAAAATCGCCTGGGTAGTCAAATCTGAAACCGCTTCGAGATGAATGGCTTTTGTTGCCAAACAGATAAAAATTGCGAAGTAACCCTTCAAAATTTTAGCTCCACGGGACTTCCAGGCCTTAATCTCATACACCTGCATGGCTAAATGGTCAGGACATACGTACCCGGGCCGCTTCCCATGAGTTGTTGCATTTCTGATGCCTTTTGCCGGTAGCAAGAAGTGCATTTATGCAGCTGATGTTTAACGTTTCTACTTATCTAACCTATCCAGTATTTTTATCTGATGTAGCTTATCATCTGTTGGATGCCGCCATGGAGGGTTTGTTTGTGAGCATCTCTTACAACCAAACTCGTAAAGTGGTGCACTTATTTTTATTGTTTGTTTAGTTCTTAGCCATAAGCCGTCGCCGAGTTTTACGAGCTCCTCGACACATGAGCAATGTCCCAGCTTTGACATTAAAACTGTCCTCGGCGATTTTTACGCAAAGCTGGAAAAAGGGACATCGAACAGTCGGAAAGCACAGCCTGCGCGACGACACTTCCGACAACGAATTCAGGCTGATCGATTTTGCTGCGGGGCGAAATGTTGTGGTAGCAAGCACATAGTTCCTAAATCTCAATATCCATAAAGGAACTTCGACATCTCCTGATCAATCAACCGTCAACCAGATTGATCGCATTGTGATCGACGGAAGGTACTTGTGCAGCATTCTAGATGTTCGAACTTTCCGAGGAACCAACATCGATTAGGACCTCTACCTCGTAGCCAAGGTTGTGCTACGAATATCTCGATAACGGCCTAAACAAAGAAATGCTGCAAGAAATCGCAAAAGAACGTCAGATCCTTCTCTGATCGAGTGTCAAGTATCTAACCTCTTAAGAAGTCCTATGCCGGCAACATTTAGTATCAAAGACAATGCCAGAATCAATGCCAGAAAGCAGTTAGAGATGTCGCCTCTAATATGCTAGGTTTCACACAGCCACCAAAACGATACCCCTGGTTTGACGAAGAATGCAGGGAGGCCTCTGCAGCTAAGTAGGAGGCATATAAAGCTGCGCTCCAAGAGCTGCTAGTGAGTTCTAAGAGAGAGGAACGCCGGCTTCCCCGGAGAAAAAAGGGAGACTACTTAACATCGCCTACAAGATTCTTTCTGCCGTTATATGTGAGCGTCTGAAGCCTTTCGTCAACAGTCTGATTGGTCCTTATCAATGCGGCTTCAGGCCAGGAGAGTCAACCATCGACCAATTTTTCACTTTGCGGCAGACCTTGGAAAAACCCTATGAACTCCAAATCCATACCCACCGCACCTTTTCATCGATTTTAAGGCCGCGTATGACAGCGTCTACAGAGACGAACTGTATAAAGCTATGTCTAGCAATAACACCAGCGCTGAGATCAGACGAAGAATAGCTCTTGCTAATCGCTGTTTCATTGGGCTAAGAACTCGAGCAACTAAGGTATAGCTATACAGGGTGATTCACGAGCGTTGTGCCAAAAAGCTAGAGCGTGTAGGTTGAGTTGAGACAAGCAAAATATCGTATGGGAGGGGGGGTCTATTTCCCCCCGTTTAGTCGGGAGGGGCAATTTTCTGAAAAATTGACTTATTTTATAAAAAAAAAATATTGAAAATCAATGGCTTCGTTTACAACACCGTGTTGTACCTTTTTGAAAAGCCAGAAACATCTTCTTTCATCTTGTTTTTAAATTAAATTGTTTTAATGAATAGTTTAAAAAATATTAATTCTCAAACTCAAAATTTTCAAAAAAAAAAAAAAACAAAAAAATCATTTTTGAACCAAGTTTTTTTTTAAAAATTTTATGTAATTAAGTACTAATTTTGTTTTCAAAATTCAATGCCATTGTTAATTTTTAGTCGAAAACAGAAAACCGGATGCAAAAATGTCTTTTCGTTTTTGAGAAATAAAAAAAGACCAGGACCCTTTTTTTCTAAGAAAATCATTGTTTTTATTATTACCTATCTCGACTTTTAGTTTTATTAAATTATTATGACACATTAACCTTTCTTTTAATATTTGTTCTGTAATTAGAATTTTATGAGGCCTCAATAAAGTAGAAAAGTATTGGATTTTCCCTGGATTAATCATTTTGTTCATTGATAGCCACTGAAAACTGATCTGAAATTTTTCTTATTATGCCTGAGGGCCGCGGCCACCTGTCGGTGAAGGGTTCTACCGGTTAGGTGATTAAACCCTCATCATCCCAGGCCTGCTATATGGTGCAGAAGCATGGTCCTTGACAAAATCGGATGAATGTGCCTTAAATTGTTTTGAGAGGAAAGTTCTCCGGGTCATCTTTGGCCCCGTGTGCATTTACTTAACGGGTTGTACAACGACATGGACCTAGCCAGAAGAGTCAAGTCGAAGATACTCAGATGGCACGGTCATTTAGAGCGGATGAACACCAATGCTTCGGCCCGGAATGTCTTCGACGCTATTCTCGAAGGACATAGAAGGAGAGGAAGACCGTTTCTCTGGTGGCGCACACAAGTGGTAGAGAACCTCAATGAACTTGGAGTGGAAAACTGGAGACAGCTAGCTAGGGACCGAGCTGGCTGGCGGAGACTGTTGATTGAGGCCCAAGTCCACAACGAATTTTGGTGACCTTAAGTAAGTAAGTAAGTAAGAAATCTTCAAACAAAAATTCCCATTTTGGATCGTTGTTGGTTTATTCTGTGTAGTAAAACTGGAAATCTTTTTTCACAGCTGATATCTATTATCATTCTCCAGAGAAAAAACAATTATTCCGTTTAACAAATTACAAATATGATCAATTTAAACTATTTGATTTTAATCTTTTTAAATATGAACGCATTATAACAAAAAAAAAAACTCAATACAACGGAGAAGACAAAAAAAAAAACAAATCAGATGCAAACTTCTCCATCATTCATGAGAAAACAAGGACCGTCAAAATTTTAACACATTTATCCTACTCCACAGCTAGATAAATTTTAACCCATTTTATTCCCCACTCCTGGGTCAAGTTTTAAGTTTTAACCAAACGTCAATACACATTTTAACGCAACTCACACACGGCCTAAGAACTAAATTTAACAAGTATTTTTGACGCAATTCGCATACAACGCGAACTGCGTTAAAAATGTTGGTTGAATTTAACCACTGCTGTAAATTTTAACCTGCTCCGCGCAAGTGTGATTCTAACACATTTTATTCAACACGAAGTGTCAAAAATAACCAAATATCATGTTTTAATACACTTTTTAAAGCGATTTGCACACGGCCTAAGGCCTAGTGTAATTTCAACATAATTATATTCAACACGAAGTGTCAAAATTAAACCAAACGTCAAGTTTGACACACTTTTTAACGATATTCGCACACGGCCAAAATATCTTTTCCATTTTTCTTCAGTGATCACTTTATAACAAGATTGGAAACCTACCTACGTTTTACCCTCCAAATACCGCACAAGTTATTTTTTTTCGTACACACATACTCTTGAAGCAACTTGCTTTATTATGTAGGCAATTGTATCATTATTACAATAAAACGCATACTCTCACAGCTAACCTGGGGCCCTACTCTGTAATGCGTTTCGAAAGCCAATCCGATTCGAATCTGATATTCGATTCGTGTATGAATTCGTACTCTGTAAAATGTTCGAATCGAACAAAACAATCATCTAGTACTTTTTCTATTAATAGCATAGATTTGCCGAGTCTCGAAGTATTTCTCATGTGATCTGTCAAAGCAAAAATAAAAAAAAAAAAAAAACAAAATAAAAACAAATCACGAACAAGACGAGGAAGTTGAAATTAATTTTTAAGGAGAAAATATAAAATTCAATAAAGTTAATAAAATGGATTCAGTTGCGCTGTGGATGGATGAAGAAAATAGAGAAGAACGTGTAGAACGCAGAACAATACGCGATAAATCAAATATTTTTGAAATGAGTGATAAAAGGTAAACATAATGTGGGAGTTATTTTCCTTTTTTAACCATTGCTTTTATTTAGTTTTGTACAGAACTTCAGACTATCAAAAACCGCATTCAATTATGTATTGAATGCTATTCGGGAGGAACTGACCACTCCTATGAGATCGACTGCTGTGCCAGATATATTGAAGTTAGCTGTAACATTGAAGTTTTTAGGACAAGGAGGGTATCTGCCATAACTACTCGATAGGAATGTCACAACAGACAACATCGAGTTCGATTGCAGTAGTTTGTAGTGCAATTGAAAAAGTTTTATGTCCAAGGCACATAAACTTTAAAATGTCCGAACCAAAACGCAGAGAGGCTAAGCAGTATTTCCTTTCTAAGTCGCGAATTCCCACAAATTGTCCGAAGTGTTTCTGGCGTCCGAGGCGTTCAAACGTCCTTTAGCCAAGTCGGGATGCGCACACATAAATTCCACCATAATTTCAAACTGTTTTTGTTTGGCGTGCGCATTTTTCGCTGATGATTCCCTGTAATGATATTTATTTGCTTAAATTTTGAATAAAATGATTATTTCCTAACTTACATTTTATCTATTTCGCATTCGCACAACTCAACTCAATACAATTTTCCCTGTGTGTCCTTTGAAAACGACCTTCGAATTGCAATCCGTTAGCTCACTTGGTGTAGAAAGAAAATTTCCGTTTTCGAACGCTAATGACTTTCCGAAACGCATTGCCAGGTACGAAAAATCCAATGCGGATTTGTCAGTCCGTAAGTACTAGATTATTTATCCGAATTAGGAATAGAGAGTACAAAATATTCGTTTTCGAAAATATTTGCTTTCGAAACGCATTACAGAGTAGGGCCCCCTGATCAGTGTTTTTCTTCCTTCTCGGAAGAAAGATGAAACTTGAGAAAAATGAACACAAATAAAAAAATAAAAATATCATTGACGCTAATGTATTTGTTATTTTAAAACTATTTACAAGGTGTCCAATACAATTCTACTTGGGATACAGCTTCGTCTATTATGCTTGAAAAAGATTGTTCAACAATGTTAACGAACTTTTTCGTGCTTCTTAATCTGGAAATCGATTTTGAAGAAGTTTGTGGTGGCAGAAGATTCATACAGGGTGAATCACTTCCAAGAGTTTCACGCGAATACAAACTTCGACCTGCCTGCATGAGAAAGCTAATACAATCATCTAAAAGTACAGGAAATGCGTGTGAGAACCTTTCAATGGCTGGTAAAACTTTGCTTAGCATTTCAATTTTTGCTTCATTTGATAAAAGTCCCAATAACGATAATAATGTGCTTACGCATAATTTGGCAATGCTCAAACTTTTTGGTATTGAATATCTCAGAACTAGATATGATGTGAGGTCAATGGTAAAGATTTGCCTTTCCATTTCGGGCATACCCAGTATTTCATGGAGAAAATCTATACATATATGCATAGAAGGAACTCCTCGTACTGCAATGCTCAATAATTCCCTTGGGTATGTTTGAAAGTGAACAAGTTTTGCCAAAGAAGGCTCCGAGATAAAAGCATGGTGGATGTATGAACAAACGATACCATGTATCTCCCGCAATGTCCAAGATGTTCCAAAAAGTATGTCAACTTTTGTTTTTATAATCGATTCAAGTAGAATTTGAACGGCTGCACTCTCTTGTGATGCAATAAGCGCTGTTTTGAGTTCTTCACGTTCCATTTCATTCTGCAACTGTCCATTTTTGTCCATTAAAGGCTTATCTAGAATATGTCGAATAAGCTGAGCCTTGGATGCAGCTAAACTAGCTTGAAGAATACGTAGAACAATTATAAGAATATCGGGACATCGAAAAACGTTCTCGTTACACCTAAAAACAGAACAATAATTCATGCGAAAAATATATAAAATATAACTAAAGTAAACATTACCTTAATATATGTAATGGATCCAATAAAACATTTTCATGCACTAAGCTAAAAGAGTGATATGTTTCTGATGAGGGCATCAATGCGTTAATCGTTTCTATCCACAGTCTTTTGGGCAGCACAGTATTTAAACGCAGCCACACTTTACGGTAAAGCTCTTTTATTAACCTAGGTACATTGTTTTGAAGCATTTTATTAATGTTTTTAACAAAAACCTTTTCAAATTTCCATAAGTCCTTTGGATGACGTTTAAGCAGCACTCGAAGGATTTTCATAACTTTTGAAGGGTTCACTTCTAACTCATCGAATGCTTCGTCTAAATGTTGTTCCAAAATTTCAACTTCCATGAGCCATGTTGATGTTGGTAAGAAAACCAAATTTGTACTTTTTTCTATCCAGTCATCTACCATACTCAGATGAGGGAAATTAGATACTAATAATCGTAAAAGTGGATGAAAGAGTCCTACATACTCGTGCTGATGTTTCTGAGCTTTTTGAAGCAAGTATTTGACCGGCAATTCAGATAAGAATTTATATGAGTATGCTTTTATTTTCCTCCCATTCACTAAAGTTATTGTTGTGTTCGATAAACGAGTATCTTCATACAAAACAATATAATACAAAACCAATAATTGGGAGGTTAGAGTACAACTTATATTCATTATTTCTTCTCCACTATCTAATGCTACCGTCTTCGCATCTCCGTAATCAAATCGACTTGAAAATGTATCAAAATTCAGTTTTAATTCTTGATTATTTGAAAATTTGAAGATTTTTAAAATTTCACGTTCCGAAAGTGGTTTATGTAGGTGATCACTACCGAATTTGCCGCTACCTTGATATGGCAGTATCAATGAATTGACATAGACTTCAATAAGTGCTGGCATCACAGGATGTAATGGTTTTTTACAATTGCAAATTTGTTTATAAATCCAGGATTTAATTGGTACTTTATGTTTTAAGAATGTCTTACACTTAAGAAGCTGATGAATGCAGTGAACGGGTAAGTAACTAGGAATGTTAGCATTTAAATTAGGAGTTACAGGAACTTTTACGGCGTGGGCTGCTACTACTTGTTCACTAAATAAATCCTGAGTAAATATTTGTTTTACTCGACTCGTGCTATTGGGCCGTATTGGTATTTTCATGTGTAGTGTTGAACATATAAGTTCGCCAACTGCTGATATTTGACTGCTGTGGAAATGAATAGCCATGAGAAGCAGCATTTCACCTAAACATGATGATATGCCTGAATGAGTATTAAGAAATGATTCTTCTTTTATAAGCCAATGCATCCATTCTATGGCCCTTGATTCCAAACTTGGGTTCGACATGAGAGATGGACTTGCAATAAGCATGCATAAGCCTAATGAAACAAAACGAATTCCAGATTGAGTGGGTGAAGGTCGTGTAGTGATTAATTGCATTATTACTGAAATTTCGTCTTCGTTGAATCTAAAAAAAAAAAAAAAAACCAAGATTAAAAACATACAGCCTTATTAATAAACCGAACATAGACTTATTATAACGCTTATTATTCCTGTATAAGAAAAATCCTTATTTATAAAGTTTTGCGTAATGAATAAGCTATACATCGTTTGGGGTTGTATAAAGTCAAAACAGATGTGCAGAATTTCTGCACGCAGCGCTGCATGCAGCACTTCAAGCAAAACACACGTGCAGAAACTCTGCCAAGTTTGGTCAATACAAAAACGACACCTGCCAAAATTTTTTTGTTTTGGTTGTCTCGTTGTTAAGTTTGAAATTGAAAATATCGAATCTGCCAAGAACAAAATGTAGATTTTATTCAAGAAATTCACTTTATTGCTTTAAGATGCTTCATATAAATTAAAGCAATTGGTTTTACTTCTTTATTGTTCGCTTTTAAATAATAAATTATGTCTAATGACTATTGAGATAACACTTTATTCAAAACTGTATTTTTTATCCCACATATCGTGGTATGATTTGTCGTGGACTAGCCGCTGTTTCGGCAGCCAGATTATCCAGCTGATTGGTTATTACTCTAGCATAGGGATAGAGGCCATTGACCAATTTGAAGGTAATTGCTAAAGGATCAACGAAATCCATGTTCCAGTTGTTGCATATTGTAGCTTTTGGATGCGGGATATGATTTTTTCTTCTTTGCGGCCATCCCGCTTGAAAAGTACATTTTTTCGGCCTTCATCTAAAAGATCTAAGGGAATTTTGATATTTTTCTTATATTGTCTTGTTTTGCAGACTAATTACCTTTATAAATTTATTGAACAAGTTTATTCTGAAAATAGATGTTCGTTGTACGTATTTATTTTACAAACTGACTGACATAAAATAAAAATAAACTATCATCAGTGTAAAATTTAGTTTTTCAATTATGGCTGCAATGAAACTAGGCAGAAAATTTAGAAATAGAGACATCACGCAGCGCTGTTCTGCATGCAGAATTTGCTCCCATAAGAGCCTGTGTATTTTAAATTTTGCTGCGCAGCATTTCTGCACATCTGTTTTGCCCTTTATACGTGCATATGTGTCAAAAATTAAAAAGTCAGAAAATAAAAATTGTTAATTTTACTTTATCTGTCAAAAAATCATAGTGAACAAATTTAAGACCATACGAAAGAACCATCAAATGATCAGCTAGCCAACCTTGCTGCGTCTGTACACATGCATATATTTCAATGTTTATTTTGTCCATCTTAAGCGTTGTCCTTTGATTTCTTTAGTCTCGGCTTTTGATCTGATTTTCGAATTTTTATTCAAACACAACTGACAACTCCAGACATTTTTTTTTTGTTCAACTATCTGCTTTACGTAGTAGTTCATCATCGTTTTGGTACTTTTTCTGACAGAGACGTAACATAACTATTTTTGTAATGACTGGGAAAGACAGAGTGTGGTATGGCTAAAAAATGATTCTCTATACTTAAGAGTACGTCCGAAATTGGGCTCCAGGGTAAACTGAGGGGCATTTTTAGAAGCGATTATTACGGGCCAATTGTTTGAGGGGAGAAATTCAGATCAGACGGGGAGAAAAATTTCACCGTCTTAAGAAACCCAAACATCTTGCGGCATTTTTGGCGACATGGCGTATATGCTCGGACCACAAGAGGTGGTCAGTGATGCACATACCGAGAATCTCGAGATGTTCGGTCTCATTGATGCAAGTGCCACTCATTTACAGTGGCAAGGGGGATATGTATCGCTTTAACGATACAAGACAGCATTGAGTTTTTGAAGCATTAAACTCTACGCGATTTTTTATTCCCCATTGTACAATGTTGTTAAAGTCAGAGTTTAATGAGCTCATAATATTTTGCCGTTGCAGTTTCACATCCGAACAGAAAGGATTTGAATCTGGGAACGAATATGAGAAGCTAAGGGTACTATAGTCAGCGAAACAATTTATTGGATTAGAAGTAACAGACAAGAGATCATTAATAAAAATGAGAAAGAGGGTCGGAGACAAAACGCAGCCCTGGAGCATTTATATTGTGGGTTTCAGACTTGAATCCGTCCAATACAACTTGTATTGAACGGTTCGAAAGAAAGTTTCTAATCCAATGAAGGAGGGATTCATCGATATCGAAAGCACGCATTTTCGATAAAAGAGCAAGATGCCAGACTTTATCAAATGCCTTTGAAATATCAAGTGCAAAAATCTTACCTTCTCCAAAACTATGTACAGATTTATTCCACTGTTCGTTGAGATAAACCATCAAATCACCAGTGGACGTGTTGCTGCGAAAGCCGTACTGCCGGTCATTAAGAAGCTTTCGGTCTTCGAGATATTTCTTGAGCTGTAAATTTATGAGCGTTTCCATGACCTTAGAAAGAAAGGACATAATTGGAGGGAGAGGACGATTCGCCTTTTTTTGGGATTGGCTGGACAAATGCTGTTTTCCAACTACTCGTCCCATGGAGTCATTGACGCGCTCAAGAACAGGCGGAGTCATGACACTCTTAGGCGGCGAACTGCCTAGCAAAAAGGTTAGCTTTCGCGAGCGAGCTAACAACTGGAGTATCATTGTCAACGAGCGTAGGGACCGAGGAAGAAGAAGAATTCTTCATATCTTTAACAAATTACTAAAAATTCTTACTGCTTTTGGGATATTGCAGTATTTTTAAACTATGCTATGTTGAACATTTTCTTATAATTATAAATAAGAATTTGTTTACCTTCACATAAGAGCCATATTCATAGCAAAGCTATTATACTGTATAAAGTCGGATAAGGAGAATCTAATAAATAAGGCTGATAAAGTATAGCAACATCAAATTAAATTGAATTTTCTTAGCAAAAATATCAGTTTTTTGATCTTATGGAATAGGTAGTCTCGTACTCTAATCCATGAAGAATATATAATCATTTGTATTATTATATTAAAGATACATATTCTCTATGTTTTAATTAGGGATCGAATCGCATAAGGTGATAGTTGACTATTTGATTTGTTCAATCGTTCTTTTATGAAGTATCAAAGTTTTTTAAAATCTGATTTTCGTGTCAAGGATACTCTAAGAGTAGGATATCCGACTGGGTGGGTGGCCCTCGCCCATCGCGTTACGAGATGAAAATGGTGCTTATGTAAAATTTAATGTGTTAAAAAATATATATTCAGAGTAAGTTGCCTAAGAATTAAATGCAAACTGCAATCAATTCATTAATTTAAAAGAAAAGGTTTTTTTTTATACATTGCACCTATTGTACTACGCAATAAATTGAATTTTAATCGTAAGTAAGAAGCTTATAGAATATGGGTACGCTGGGTTGCCTCCTTAATTCGGGTGTTATTATAAGGTTGCCAGGTATATGCAGGTAAATCGAAACTAGCGATTTGCACTAGCCCGCTCACGAAATAAATCATATATTAAAATAAAGATAATTTTATTGCGAACACAATGACATAAGGTTGTCTGCATAAACTTGGTGATTGGTGCTCAACTGTCGATTTTTAAAAACTCAAACATTCGTGCACCATTGAACATCCTTAATAAAACAACTTGATGAATAAAGATGTAAACAAGTGGGTGTTATTGAAAATGGAACGAGATTTATTAAGGTCAGTTTTTGAAATATGATTAAGATTATTGGAAACAAATCAAAATTCTTAACCGTTTACCATCACAACTGTTTTCGCACCATTTGCTCGAGCCTCAGGTTTAGGGCTTGTTAGCTTGTCGGTTATTCCAAATAAAAAGTATTTTGTATTTTCAATGTTTATATCCCAATTTATTGTAATCGAATAAATTTAGAAAGTTGAACATAAAATAAGAAACATAAACATATCACAGTCAGTGTTTTTAAAACAAAGTATCTATACATAAAATGGATATATTACTAACACCCCTTCTTAACAAACACTTCATGAACAAAAAACATAAAACTTAAATTTAAATAAGACCAATCAGTGATCTCAATTTTGAAAACTTAATATTTTGTAACGGTTTAGTTAAAATATCTGCAACCATATTTTCAGTGCGATAATAAACAAATTATACTTCATTTGATTCTTTTACATCTCGAAGAAAAAAATATTTCACGTTGTTAGTTACGAAGGTAGAACTCCAGCTAATCTTCGATTCAATAAAGAATAAGAAATCAGCAGGTGTCGATGGTATATCCAACATTGTACTAAGGCACTTACCGATTGAGGCAATAGACATCTACACCACTCTGTTCAACAACGCGCTGAAAAATGCATATTATCCAGAGCGTTGGAAGACAGCTGTGGTTCATCCACTCCCGAAAAAGGGAAAGGACAACTCCAATCCGTCAAATCTTCGGTCGATAAGTCTTCTACCAAGCATCAGCAAGGTATTCGAAAAGTTAATCAATGGGGCTCTGAGTAAGTGGGCTGCGGACAACAAAATAATTCCGGATAACCAGTACGGGTTCAAGGCGGGACATGACACCATTCAAGCCGCGTCTTAGCTCGTTTCTGATATCCAATGGAATAAGTCCAAGAAACAATGCACGGGTGCACCGTATGGTTAGAAGGCTTGTACCTAAAACTCACCAGACAAGGCATCAGTAAACCATTATTGTATGTGCTTTATGATATGCTCAACGGTAGAAAGTTTGTTGTCAAAAGTAGCAATGTAACTTCTACCACCACCTTTGAAATTAAAAACGGTCTTAAACAGGGAGCGGTTAATTCGCCGATCTTCTTCAGCATTTACACCAGCGATCTGATTGCGTACAGAACTGCCCCAAAGGTCGAAGTCATTAGAATTCTCTTGCAACGTGAAACTGAAAATAAATGTCCAGAAATGTGAAACAATTCTGTTCCGGACCTCGTTGGCTAAAGCCACGAGGGATACCCGCAAGAATTGGCGCAAGATGGTCATCGTTGGACCTCACGGAGAGCGATTAACGAGCAAAAGTGAAGTGAAGTACCTCGGTATTTGGTTGGACCAGTATCTGTATTTCGACAGACATATAGATGCTGCTCTGACTAAGGCCAGAGGAGCCTTCGCTCTGACGAAACTGCTGTTTTACAGCAGTCGGCTTGACCCCAGAGTGAAGGTAATTTGCTACATGGCCCTCATACGGCCTATGATCGTTTACGGCTGTCCAGTGTGGTTTAACGTTGCACCATCTCAAATGGAGAAGATTCGGGTGTTCGAGAGGCAGTGTCTTCGGCGCTGCCTCGGTTTATATCGGACACCGGAATCTTATATTACTACTCTTACGAGGTTCTATACAACGAGGCTCGGATCAACAGAAGTGACAATTTCATGATAAAACTTGTTCGGGGTCACATCGCAAGAGCTATGACTTCGACGAATAATTTGATCTTTGGGGCGTTCTATCCGAACGATGAATATTTTGAGAGTGCACGCTTGAGCGGCTTCATTCCACCAGTGGCATTCCTCTATTTAGATAGATGCGGTCTAATACAGGACAGATTGGCGGTGCCGCTAATCTACCACGTCAGGCGAAGAACCGTCGATCGGCGGCTCCTTTACAGTCGAGACGTCCTCGCACAAGACGGAGCAGAGCTCCTTCGGTTCAGTAGGGCTGTGTCCAAACGGGACCGAATCGGTAGGGTGAAGCAGGAGAACTAGTTCTGGTGGCTTCAGTCAGCAATTGATAATGAGTAGTCGGGGTGGGGTTTTGAGCCTTGGCCGGCTTACATACTTGTTTTAGTTTAAGGGTTTTGAGTTTAGATTTAAGTAGAGTAGGCATGGTGGCACATACATTGACAAGGACAACAAATATAAAATACAACAAATAAAAGAAATGAAAAAAAAAAGAAAAAACAAATATTAAAAAAAAAAAAAAAATAAAAAAAAAATAAAAAAAAAATACAAAAAAATGAAATAAAAATGATAGAGATTTGCTGCTGTGGTTGTTCTAGTTCTTAAGTAGTTGTTAGGTAGAATAGGTAGTTTTAGTTAATTTTAAGTTTTATTTTTAAGGACCTAATTTTAAGTAGCATTTAAGGACAAAAATAACAAATGATATAATGTTAGTTTTTTTTTTTAATTTTTCTAACAAAAACAAACAATAAAGTTAAGTAAAATACGTAGTTCATAGGCCGAAAGGCACTAATTTTAAAACGATCATAAATTTCTGAGAGAGCACCCGGTTGGGGCCAGTAAGTTAAATATAAGATTTTAGATAATAAGCTAGAAGTTATCTCGTGTGTGTCGTGGGGTCAACACAGATTTTGCTTCCATTCCTAAGTTTCTGTTTTTTTATTTCTTTTTATTTTAAGTCTTAAAAAGTTTAAGAAATGCCCTGTATTTGCAAAAAGACTGTTCGTAATCAGGCAAAAATTCAGTGTGTTAGCTGTAAACAGTATTTTCACTGCAGTTGTGTGAACATTAAACCCGAAGACATTGAGAAATTACAAAATTTCAATAAAGAATTTCATTGCAATAATTGCGCGGTTGCACGGAGAGAATCCCTCCGTTCCTCTCCTTTATCAATTGCTGTAAATCATCAGAAGGAGAAACCCCAGCAATATATAAATGATGTTGAGAACAACAGTTTAATTGCTCCACATTTATCACCGTCATCAGTGCAAGCACAGAGAAATATGGAACAAATTATCTCCCCGAGCCTAAATCGTGATCACGATCTTCAGCATAGTGATCAACTCTCTTCTGATGAATTGTTCAATTCTCAGCATCGTGCTTCTTCATCCAAAATTAAACCATCTGACGATTACTCTGCTCATCATCAACAAGGTTTAAAACTTCAGTCATCTCATGCATCTGCATTCATTCCACATCAAATTCAACAAAGTGCTGTCCATTCTAATAAAGTGATTACTTTAGAAACAGTTTTCAATGAAATTGTTGCACTGAGATCAGAAAATGCTTACACTCTTTCTTTAATAAGCTCTTTACAAGAAGAAAAAATTAAACTCTCTCAACGTGTGAGTGACTTGGAAAAAGAAATTTTTTTTTTGCATCAAGAAAGAAGAGAAAAATGTGTTGAGATAGTTGGTGTTCCCAATGTAAATAATGAAAATGCGCTTGTTTGCGCTCTTCAAGTTTTTTCAAAGGGTGCTTCCATTGATTTATCTGAAGCTGATATTGATAATTGCTTTGTCAAAAATGTTAAAAATAAATCTAATATTTTAGTCGTCAAGTTTGTTTCTAAATTAAAAAAGAATGCTATAATGAAGAATAAATCGTCGTATAAGAATAATTTAACATCTAAGATTTTTGGTTATGATTGTAATAGTAAAATATTTATAAATGAATCTCTAAATGGTGCGACAAGATATCTTTTAAAAGCTGCTCAGAGAGCAAAAAAAGAAAAAAAGTATGAGTTTGTTTGGGTCAAAAACGGGAGAGTACACATGCGCAAGAAGGATAATGTCAAATACGTTGTTATTAATTCGGAGGATGACCTCCTAGCTCTTACCTAATTTAATTAAAATGCAAGATCCACTAATTAATTTGTCCTATGTTCCTTCCCTGAACTGCGCTGACGTTAACTCTTTTGACCTTGTTTTTGACTCAAAATACTCAAATAATTTTCTTATTATCCACCAAAATATCAGAAGTATGCGTAAAAACTTTGATTGTTTAATTGCAAATTTAAATTATTTTGTTAATAAGCCGGAGTTAATCTTTTTATCTGAAACATGGATTTATGAAGAAGAAAATGACCTGTACAGTATAGATGGGTATGATTTCATATCATGCTGCAATAATGAATACGCTACAGGTGGCGTTGCTGCTTTCATAAAGAGTGAAATTAATGTGGAAGATTGTTGTTTTAATCTAAAGAGTTGTGATGTTTTGAAATTGAGAATTGACTCTAAAAAGTTGACTTTGTTTTGTGTTTATAAATTTGTTCACTCATCTAATGATATTTTTTATGGGGAAATGGAAGATCTGTTGTCAAGTGAGTCATCAAATAATATTGTTTTTATGGGTGACTTCAACATTGACATTTTGTCTAGCTCTTATCAAATCGATAATTATTTGTTTCTTTTGTCATCTTGTGGCTTAGAATCTTGTGTGAATAAACCAACCCGTATTTCAGATTCTTCAAAAACCTGTCTTGATCATATAATGGTTCGTTTTTTCAAGTCAAATCTACAACTCAGTAGTTCTGTTATGGATCTACAAGTGACTGACCACTGTATGACATGCCTGAGTTTGGAATCTACTTCTGTTTTGGTTTCAACCAATGCACCTTCGTGCTCATGTTTTGTTAAGACTGATTTTGTAGTGCTTAATGATTTACTGCGTTTTGAATGCTGGGATCATGTTTTAAGCGAAAATGATCCTTCAAAAGCATATGTCTCATTTATTGACACTCTGAATAAGCATGTAAGTCTGTGTTCTAAAACAGTTATGAAAAGAAAAAGCAAACTTAAGAAGTTGAAACCCTGGATGAATTTTGAATTGCTTAACAAAATTAAAGTAAAAAACAAAATGTATAAGAAAAAAGTCAAAAGTCCATCAAATACTATTATTTGTTCAACTTATAAGAATCTCCGTAAAGAGATTTCCAAAGAGGTTTTATTATGTAAAAATAGTTTTTATTTAAATAAGTTTTGTGAATTTAAAGGAAATTCCAAAAAAGAATGGAAATTGGTTAATGACATATTAAATAAATCTTCTAAAACTGATCGTGTAATAACCATTAATTGTAATGACATTGTTATAACTAATCCCAAGGATTTAGCTGAAAAATTCAATGACTTCTTTGCTTCTATCGGTTCAAAAGTAGTGTTGGACAGTAGTGCTGCCTTCATGAATTGTAATTGCTTATCATATGAAACATCATCCACCTCAAGCTTTTTTTTCGATCCTATTACTTCTTTTGAGTTGTATAAAATTATCATCTCGCTTAAAAACTCTAATTCTGCTACCTCTAATTGTTTCTCTAACACCTTTGTTAAGAAAATAGCTTTCAATATTTGCGATGTTCTTTGTCATATCTTTAACAATAGTATTCTTACAGGTATCTTCCCAGAAGATTTGAAACAAGCTGAAGTGATACCTCTATTTAAAAAAGGAGATAAATCATCTATGAATAATTATAGGCCAATTTCATTACTTTCTGTATTTTCAAAGATATTCGAAAAGGCAGTTAAAAACAGATTGATGAATTATTTAGAAAAGATGCAGTTTTTCAGCGTATCTCAGTTTGGCTTTCGCTGTGGTTTTTCCACTGAAGAAGCCCTATTGAATTTCTGCTCAAATATTTATGATGGTTTTAACAAAAAGAAACTTACCGCAGCTCTTTTTATAGATATAACTAAAGCATTTGATACAGTGGATCATAAAATACTGCTAGATAAACTTTTTAAATGTGGATTTAGGGGACAAATGCATAATTGGTTCAGATCATATTTAACTGGTAGAGGACAAAGGGTAAAAATTAAGGATGAATTTAGCACTATCCAAACTTTATCTCTAGGTGTTCCTCAAGGTTCAGTGCTTGGTCCGATCCTCTTCTTAATATTTATAAACTCACTCTTTCAACAGAAATATTGCAGTAAGGTGAACGCGTCTGCTGATGATATGGCCTGTTCTTTTCAAAGCAATTCTCCTCTTAATCTTTCTGTGGTTATAAATCATGACCTTGAAATTGTAAGTCATTGGTTCCAAATGCATAAAATGGTAATAAGTGATAAGACAAAAATCGTATTTTTTAATGTAGCTGGCAAGGAAGTTGATTTTGGAGAGTTTCTTTTTCACTGTGCAAACTGCGATAAATTCAAGTACAGCAACTACTCTTGTAAGTCCGTTACCAGCCCTCAAACATTTTATGATTTGCGAACTTGTTCGGATAATTGTTTTAAAATTGATTGTGTTAAGTCGTATAAGTATTTAGGGGTTTTTGTTGATTGGAAAATGAGTTGGTCTGTTCACACTGATGCACTCAAAAAGTATCTAAAAGCTGCGATAAGGAAAATCTTTTTCCTTAAATCGTTTTGCTCACCTTCCCTTCTTAAGTGTATTTACTATGGTCTAGTTCATTCAAAACTTGAGTATGGCATAGTATCTTGGGGTGGTACACATGATAGTAAATTGAATCCGCTTCTTATGTCTCAAAAACACGTTATTCGTCTTATTTGTAATAAATGTCGCAGAAGCAACAGCTTGCCGCTTTTTAAGAAACTTAAAATTCTGCCTCTTAAACAATTATATTTTTATAAAGTTTTGAAGATATTTTTTGCTAGATCTGGTTATCTATTAAACAGGCATTGTTCCAGCTTTGACCTAAGAATAAATTGTCAATGCCTTACTTTAACACCTCGCCACAATCTCCAGATATATTTCAATTTTTATACAGCGATTGCACCCAGAATCTTTAATAAACTACCTTCTTGCATCAGAGAAATTAGAATTGAATCCATTTTTCTCAAAAAAGTGAAACTTTGGCTTTTAGACCTTACCTATGAAGATGTTAATAACCTTTCATCTGTGATTATTTAATCTGTTTTTTTTTTTCTTTTTTGAATATTTGTTTTATTTTTTAACTCTTATGTATTGCCTTATGTTCAAATAAAATAATATTATAATATTCCAAAAAAAAAAAAAATTAATTCTACAATAATCCAATCATATATTATATCTGTATTGTATAAGCTATGAATCTTGTCGTGACCCCACATCACTTAATTTTTGATCTTGTTTTAATTTAACTATTTGTATTGTTATTACTTTTTTATTCTTTCTGGCTGTTTTCGCCTCTAGATCTGTTAGATCTATAGATTACAGCCCCTTTATTAATTTTTGTAACTATATTATATGTATATATTTTTATTTTTTTATTGCTCATTTATTTCGATCATTTTCCAGTCCCAGTGTCAAAAATTGATAAAGAAAATATATGTTAAATAAATAAATAAAAATAATTAAATAGTTTTAATTCCTTTGTTTAGTAATAAGTAGTTTTAAGTGAAATGAATAAAAATGAATTTAGAAAAAAAAAATATTTCACGTCTGTGTTTTGTTCGAGGATTTGTTTTGTCTGAGTCTAAAAGTTTTAAGCAACTTTGATTATCTTCAAACATAGTAATGTCTTCAATTTTCACTTGTAAAGGCTGAACTACATCGAAACACATAGTGTAAAAAGTACAAAAAAGTATTCGTATTCGTACTGAAAACTTTGTGCACTTTATTTTCTGATGTAGTTCAGGCTTAAGTCTTGAAATAATATTCTCAGCCAAATTAATTCTTGAGTTGCTTCCGTCATAGCAATAAGTTCAGCTTCAGTCGATGATAGTGTAGTAAGTCCTTGTTTTCTACCTGCATAGCTTATAGTAGCTTCTCCCAGTTTAAACAAATATCCACTCGTAGATTTTCTTCCTTTCGGATCTGAAGCCCAATCTGCATCAGCATATCCCACGAGCTTATTTTGGCTTGATTTGCATCCAACACAAAGCTTTAGTTCCTGACTTCCTTTCAAGTATCTAAACACTCGCTTTACTTCATTCTAATCATTTTCAGTTGGACAGGAAACTTTTCTACTGAGAACTGAAACAGTTGCTGCTATATCTGGTCCTATTGTCTAATGGTTTGTCATTTAAAATCTTAAAGTATCTGGTATCCAAAGGTATTTTTGTTGCATTTGCATTCTTCACAAGTAGCACAAAATTACTTATAGAAGGCTTTAAGAAGTATTATAAGCTCTTATCCCATTTCTTTAAGACTTCTTTAAGTACCTATTAAGTACATAAAAGGCGAAAGTGGGCGGTCCCATAGAAGGAAATAAAAAGATAATTTGGTTCTTATTGAGGTTTTAAAACGGAATATTTCCCTTCTTAAATACTACTAAGCGTCTTCTTAAACACTTCTTTTCGCACTGTTGACTCCTTCTTACAAAATTCTCAAAAAACAAAAGAAGTAATCATAGAATTCTGTACCTATTTTTTTGTTTCTCTGGTGCTTATGTATTAATTATATTTGTTTTGATTTCTTCTACAAGTGGCTTGTCGTTTGCGTATATTCTCGATTTACAGTAATTCCCTCTCTCTTCCGTAATGCGCCACCACGCCACAACTTTTGCTTGATTACTTAAATTACTAGAACTTCTATCAGCTACAGTTATGTCTCTTAAGCAAGCAAATTTACACAAGTACAGTTTCGAAAAATAGTCTGTGAACTCTAAGAATTAAATGAAAATGAAAAAAAAGTAACCACTGGAAATAGTAATCTTAAACTGTTTGGTTTCTAAACTGAGCACTATAGACCTATACTAGAGTCCGCGCACATGCAGAAACCATTTTGTCGCCCATTCGAAGAACTTTTAAGTTTGTGTTTTGACACAAACTAAACGATCACCTCAAACCAATTCCTTAGTCTGTGTCACAAGGAATTATAGGTAACTGCGCAGACATTCAACTAAATTGTTGAATAATTTTCTTTAAGTGCAAGAGAGAAAAAAATGTAGTCAATGTTTTCCTTTTACAAAAAATTCTGAGAGAAGATAATCACCTTACATCATAATTTCACTAGTTTTCCCTTTCATACATTGATTGCGAAAATTTATTAGTTGCTTTAACCCATAAACAATGTCTGTATCCTACTATGATATACGTAACTGCGTCCACATTCAACTAAATACTTTCTTTGGTATGCATGTGTTAGTGCATTTCAGTCGAATGAGTGTGACGAGGTCAGTAGGATACATCCAGAATAATATATCCTACTCATAAGTTTGTTTTCATAATTCAATTTGCTACTTTTTAAACGTCAATTGTATTTATGTACTGAAAGGCGGTGGTAAATATTATTTGTATCTCAAAACAATACATAATTTTTAATTTTTTTTTTTATTTTCAGATTATTATTATTATTATGGGACCAAATGATGGCGGTATTGTCGACTATTATGGCGCGCGCCGATCCAAAAGGTGTTGATATTCTAATGGAACATTTACAAAGACCTTTGGCAGTGCTGGTGTTTATATTGCTAGAACAAAGATAAGGATTTATTAATAGGGGTTAATCGTATCCAAAACAAATTCCTTGTTTTTTTATAGTTTATAAATGATTCTGTTTTTGTTCTTGGCGGTCTGTTCTCTGTTAATTATTAACATGACAAAAACATGACATTTTTTAACAAAAACATATCTCTTTTTGCAGAAACTGCTAAGCCAATGCAATGTCTCCACCAATAGCACAACAAATCTTAACTTCAATGAAAATGATCATGGGATTAGATGGTTCGGACATTGGTCGTAGAAAATTGAACAACTAGCTCGGAATACACGATATTTCCGACAACGATTGGCCCAAATGGGTGTCATTATCTATGGCCTGTTGTACCGATGCTCGTCTATCTTTTCTCCGAAATTGGAGCTATAGTTCGTACACTTACTTTCCATAAGGTAGCTGTTGTTGGAGTTGAGTTTCCTGCCACTACAATTATGGAAGGACGTATACGTTTTTGCTTATCAGCGGCTCACACTAAAGAGTAGCTTGATTATGCCTTACAAGTGATTGATGAAATAAGTGATTCAGTTAGCCTAAAGTATTCACGTTAACTACGAGATTCTAAAGCTTCCTTGTAAGTTATAGGTTCATTTAGGCATGTTGTCATGAATCCGTATCTTTTTGGAGGTATACCTTTATTAGTTCTGGTTGATATTCTCTGTTCAGTATTTGTATGGTTGGATATGAATGGATTTTCTTCAGAATCTTTCCATTCATCTTCAGTGTCTTCAAAACTGGTAATGGTTTCTTCAAATTCTGAGTTTTCTTCATTAGGTAAATCTGGTGTCATTGTGTCATTTTCTGGGTTACTGCTGGTAAAAAGGTTATTTTCATAAAATTCTGCATTATCATACTTTCATTAAATATTACATCTCTTGATATAATTATCTGTGAAGAATCAGGGTTTAATAATCTATATGCTTTTGATTCACCACAGAATCCTACAAGCACATACTTTTTGGATACGTCTTCTTATTTATTTCGAAATTTCTTTGAAACATAATGATAAACCAAGCATGCAAATTTTCGTATATGATGGCAGTCTGTTTTGGCTGTGTGTAATGCCTCCACCCAAAATCTCTTGCTTAGTCCGGATTGAATAATCATTAATCGGGTAATTTCGATCAATCTACGATTTTTCCTCTCTGCAACACCATTTTGTCGCGGACAATAAGGCGCTTTTAGTTGTTATTGAATACCCTTACTTTTTAAAAAATCTATTAGTTTCTTGCTATAAATTCACCACCTCGATCAGTGCGTAAAACTTTCATTGATTTTCCAAAATATTTTTCTGCATGTTTTATATATTCAATTATTTTGTCCATTGTCTGACTCTTTTCTTTCAAAAAATACTCTGTACAATACCTGCTATAGTCGTCAATCAAAGTTAAAAAATATTTATTTCTTCTTAAAGTTGTTACTCTCATAGGTCCACACACATCAGCATGAACAAGATCCAAAATTGCATCTGATCTATTTGTGGATTGTTTTGGAAATTCGGGTCATGTCATTTTTCCTCTTAAACATGAATCACAATGATCCATACAATAACATTTTATCAATTAAATATCAGTTATAAGATTCGTATGAATAGCATTTTTTAAAGAATTTTAATCACGATGACCAAATCGGCGATGGAATGTATGAACACAACCTTTTTCAACTTTAATCATTTTTCTTGCATGGTTACGTTCATTTAGTCTATATAGATTATTATACAACTTAGCTGTTGCAAATATAACACAACCTTTTTCAACTTTAATCATTTTTCTTGCATGGTTACGTTCATTTAGTCTATATAGATTATTATACAACTTAGCTGTTGCAAATATATTATCTTGAAGAGATATTTCACAACAATCATTTTTAAAAAAGAACATGCCAACCTTTTTGAACAAGTTTTCTTACAGAAATTAAGTTTCCATCCAATTCAGGTACAAACAAAACATCTTTAAGCATGATTGATTTAACTTCAAAGTGCAACACACGATCACCTGAGCCTTGAGCTTTAATTTCGTTACCATTGGCTAAATAAACGTAATCATTTGAAAGTTTTCTTATATTCTTAAAGAATTTAACGTCATTACACGTATGACAAGTAGCAGCCGAATCAATGTACCATTGTTAAAAATAGAAGATTTTGTCTAATTTGAAAGCCTTGTTCAACTTTATTTAAAAAAAACACTTTGTACTGTTATAGAAAATTTTCATAAACTTCTTATTCCTTTCATAATTTTCATTGAGAATAAAACTTTTGTTCGCTTATTATAAGAAGCTTTCTTTTTCAATTTGGACGGATAAAAGATATAATTACCGAATTTATTTCAACAGGTTATGGGCCCAGGTCAGCGTTAAAGAAAAAGAATTTATCGAAAGTTTTTATTGTACGTATATTCGTATTTGGATGAACCAAGAAGTAAAAATGGAAAAGGAATCATCAACGATTGACAAATTTGTCGATGCATCCCAATGGATGATGTGGAGATTTCAAATTCGGGTGAATTTGATGGCATCAGAATTATATGGTTATGTTGAGGGAAAAATCAGCAAACCAACAGATCCAGCTAAGGAAGCGGAATGGTTGAAGAACGATGCGAAGGCTCAAAAGGTGATGGTGAATTCTTGTGGTAGCAAGATAATCATTCATCTATGCAACTGTTCAACATCAAAGGAAATGTGGGATAAATTGCATTCTATTTATGAGCAAGTAAATGACTCTGCAAAGCATTTATTAGAAGAACAATATTATGCATACAAAAAGGATCCTACCCATGATATAGCTACTCATATTTCATCACTTGAAAACATTGCAGAAAAGCTTAAATCTGCAGGTGTTCATATTGACGAGAGTATGCTCATAACCAAGATATTGATGACGTTACCATACGAATATCGGCATTTTTCAACATCATGGGATTCTGCAGCTAAGTCAGAAAGAACAATAACCAATCTGACTAATCGTCTCATGGTTGAAGAAAACCGATTGGGAGTTCAAAGCATGAACTTGAAAGAAGTTGGAACAAGCGAAGCTCTTTTAGCAAGACAAAAATCAAATTTTTTCAGAAGGAATTCTACAGACAAGAAAAAGCAATTCAAATCTAAACGACCTGGAAACTGTTTTAACTGTGGAAGTTCTGGCCATTGGAAACGAGACTGTAACGAAGGATCTCGTAATAATAATTTGAGTTTCAAGTCAAGGAAACATCGTTCCGAAAACTTTAAGGAATCTGGTTATCAGGACAAAGCTTTCCTTGGATCTATTGTGAATTGTTTTGAAAATGAATCTTGGATTGTTGACTCTGGTGCAACAAATCATATGTGCAAGCATAAAGACATGGGTTCTGGTAGAAAGACCTACAAATCAAAAGGTAATTGATAACAAATGGGTCTTTAAAATTAAAAAAAATTCAAAGGATCGATCTGTACGATACAAAGCTCGTTTAGTATGGAATTGACTATTTGGAGACATTCAGTCCTGTTGTTCGCTTTACGTCTGTAAGAGCTATTTTAGCTATTTGTGCTGAAAAGAAAATGATCATGAAACAATTCGACGTAAAAACTGCATTTCTATACGGAGATTTGGAAGAAACTGTTTATATGGAGCAACCAATCGGATTTAACGACAAGACTGAACGCGTGTGTAAGTTGCAGAAAAGTTTGTATGGTTTGAAACAAGCTTCACGTTGCTGGAATGAAAAATTCAAGTCGTTCATTAAGATGTTTGGGTTCAAAGTTTCCGATTCAGATCCATGTGTTTTCGTTAGCCATCAAGAGGAAAAATCGCTTATTTTGGCCATATATGTTGATGACGGAATTATCATAGGAGAAGACGAAAATATGTTGCATTCGGTAATCTCGCATCTACAGAATAAAATAAATAGAGTGGCGCGACAGCTCTTGAAGAGCCAAGGCCTAAGTGGCTTACTCTCATCCAACAATTCTCTAGGTGCGTGTGAAGAATTGAGGGGACCTACAATTTTACGCCGATTCCGAACGGCAAAGTTGAGAAGCACTTTTTCATGACAGATGATACTCTTGGAAGTTTTGTCAGCTCTTCGCAAGAGGCAGTGCCCGTGAAAGATGAAATAAAAACTTTGGGCCTGAGTAGGATTCGAACCCACGACGTTCTGCTTAGCAGCCAACGCACCTAACCACTAAGCTACGGACACTACTCTACAGAAACACTTTGAAATTAAAACCATGCAAGTTGAGTGTTTTCTTGGATTCGAAATCGATCGACAGGACGATGGATCAATTTTTATGCATCAATCAACATATGCAAAGAAAATTCTTGAACGATTTAATTTTGAAGAATGTTTTCCAGTTTCAACTCCAAGCGATTCAAACCAGGTATTGTCAGTGGCAACCGATGCAAAGCCAAGTCAATTTCCTTATCGTGAGCTGGTTGGAAGCCTGATGTACCTCGCAATTGGTACCAGACCAGATATAAGCTTTGCTGTTGGAAACGTTAGTCGGTATTTAGAAAAACCTACAGATACCCATGAAAACGCACTCAAACGGATCTTGAAATATGTTAAAGGATCTTTGAAATTTGGTATACTTTTTGGTAATGGAACAAGACAAGGACTTTGTGGATTCAGCGACGCAGATTATGCTGGTGATGTCGAAACAAGAAGATCAACGTCAGGTTTCGTTTTCAAATACAATGAATGCATAGTTAGTTGGAGTAGTGTACGGCAAAAATGTGTTTCGCTCTCAACAATGGAATCAGAGTATATTGCAGCATCTGAAGCTATTAAGGAACTTGTATGGTTACAAGGATTGTTTCAAGAACTGATACCTTATACAGATAAAGTTGCTTCATTCTATATGGACAATCAAAGTGCTATTCGTCTTATAAAAAACCCTGAGTTTCATAGAAGAAGCAAACATATTGATATAAGATATCATTTTATCAGAGAAAAATTCCAGATGGGTTGTTTTAATCTGCAATATTTGTCATCAAAAGATATGGTGGCAGATATTTTTACAAAGGCTCTACCAAGAGAGCGTTTTATTTATCTTCGTTTGTTATTAGGAGTTATATCAATTAAAAATTGACTGTTATTTCTTATTGTTTGCTTAGATTACTAAAAAAAAAAAATGTTTTTTCTAAATGAAATTTGACAAAAAGGGGGAGTGTTACAAATAGAAGATTTTGTCTAATTTGAAAGCCTTGTTCAACTTTATTTTAAAAAAACACTTTGTACTAATGTATGTTTATTTTCTTATCACTGTATCAATAAGTTTCCCTCCACGGGGTAAGCCTTGACGTGGCGGAGCGGCTTACGGTAACTACTATGTACTATGAAGCTTAGAGCTATGCGATCGCGAAACTTGATTTCGCAGAAGGGCCTCCCATGGTCGACAGGTCGAAGCGGAGTAGGCTGTTACTACCAATTACCCCACAACGAAGGAGTGTTCCCACCAAGGCACTCCCACCGAGGGACGGCAGCGAATGAATTTCTTCTTTGGAATCAACGGTGGCGTCTCCAGTTCCAGTTGGGCCGAACTACTTGGTGAACACCTTTACGGGCTACTTCGACTTATTTGAAGCCCAGGCCGTAAAAGGAGCGGTTTTTCCGGCTCTTGCACTTGGAGTCACATCAAGTGCCTGGTACTCCAGGTTGGGGGTTGTGCGTTGGGGTGACTTCCCGACCACGTAGAAAAAAGTTTAGTTGCGAAGCAACAACAGGCCTCGGAAACGGACGGATACACTGATGACGACCCAAGCAAATGTACAAAGGACAACGATTTTCGGATATGCACGTGGAATGTTAGGACCCTTAATATACCACGTGCTGCCGAACAGTTAGCGGAGACCCTCAACTGCTACAAAGCAGATATTACCGCTATCCAGGAAATGCGATGGGATGGACCGGGCAAAAGGAGGATGAAAAACTGCGACATCTACTATGGTAATTGTTACCGAGAGCAACAACAGCGACTATTTGGATGCGGATTCGTCGTGGGAAGCAGACTCAAGCAAAAAGTCTTGAGCTTCAAATGTGTGAGCGAACGCATCACGGCAATCCGAATCAAGGCTAAATTCGGCAACATCAGCCTAATATGTGCGCATGCCCCCACAGAAGAGAAAAAGGACGACACCAAAGACGAGTTCTACGAGCTCCTCGACAAAACATACGAGCAATGTCCTAGTTATGACATTAAAATTGTCCTCGGCGATTTTAACGCAAAGCTGGGAAAAGAGGACATCTTTGGTGGAACGGTCGGAAAGCACAGCCTGCACGACACCACATCCGATAACGGATTCAGGCTGATCGATTTTGCTGCGGGGCGAAATGTTGTGGTAGCAAGCACCTGGTTCCCTCATCTCAACATCCATAAAGGTACATGGAGATCTCCTGATCAATCAACCGTCAACCAGATTGATCACATTGCGATCGATGGAAGGCACTTGTCCAGCATTTTAGATGTTCGAACTTTCCGAGGAGCTAACATCGACTCGGACCACTACCTCGTTGTAGCCAAGGTGGTGCTACGAATATCCCGACAACGGCCAAAACAAGGAAATGCTGCAAGAAAATTCGTTGTCGGACGGCTACAATCGCAAGAGATCGCCAGATCATTCTCTGATCGAGTGTCAAGTAACCTCTTAAGGAGTCCTATGCCGCCAACATCAAGTATCGAAGACCAGTGGCAACATTGCCAAAGAGCAATTAGAGATGCCGCCTCTAATGTGCTGGGTTTCACACAGCCACCAAAACGAAACCCCTGGTTTGATGAAGAATGCAGGCAGGCCCATGCAGCCAAGCAGGAGGCATATAAAGCGGCGCTGCATAGAAGGACAAGAGCTGCTCGTGAGCTCTACGAGCAAAAGAGGAGAGAGGAACGCCGGCTTCTCAGGAGGAAAAAGAGAGAGCATGAGAAGCGTCAGATCGAGGATGTTGAGAGAGCCAACAGCAGGAATGAAGTTCGGAGGTTTTACCGAAAGGTTAAACAGCTGGCTCAAGGTCATCGAGCAAGAACTGATGCCTGCAGAGATAAACAAGGGAACATCATAGTAGAATCGCAGTCAATGCTGGGGATTTGGAAAGACCACTTCTGTAGATTGTATAACGGCGACGACGAACAAAATACCGCCGTCAGACAGGAGCCTTTCATCGGACACGATGATAGCCAACAATTCCGTGAACCCGACCTAGAAGAAGTGAAAACCGCAATATCACGGCTGAAATCCAACAAAGCCGCTGGAGCAGATGGACTAGCTGCTGAGTTGTTCAAAGCAGCAGGCGACGAGCTAGATAGGAGCATGCACCAAATCATCTGTAAGATATGGTCAGAGGAATGCATGCCCGATGAATGGAACCTCAGCATTGTTTGCCCGATCCTGAAAAAGGGAGATCCTCTAAACTGCGCCAACTATAGAGGAATAAGTCTACTTAACATCGCCTACAAGATCCTCTCTGCCGTAATATGTGAACGTCTGAAGCCTTTCGTCAACAATCTGATTGGTCCTTATCAATGTGGCTTCAGGCCAGGAAAGTCAACCATCGACCAAATTTTCACGTTACGGCAGATCCTGGAAAAGACCTATGAACTCCAAATCGATACCCACCACCTTTTCATCGATTTTAAGGCCGCGTATGACAGCATCTACAGAGACGAACTGTACAAAGCTATGTCTAGTTTTGGCGTCCCTGCCAAGCTCGTTCGCTTATGCAAAATGACGATGGAGAACTCACGCTGCTCCATCAAGGTTGGCAACGAGCTCACGGAATCTTTCGACGTCAAAAAAGGATTCAGACAAGGCGATGCACTGTCATGCGATTTCTTTAGCATCGTTCTTGAGAAGATAGTGCAGAACTCCACCGTCAACACCAGAGGCACTATCTTCCAAAAATCTGTTCAACTTCTCGCGTACGCCGATGATATTGATATAATGGGAAGAACACAGCGTGATGTCAATGTCGCCTTTGTGAGAATTGAGACAGAAGCGGCAAAAATGGGTTTAGCGGTAAATGAGGGAAAAACGAAGTATATGCTGTCTTCGAGGAAGGACACCCAACACCGACGGCTCGGGCAGAACGTCACAATAGACGCGTATAACTTCGAGGTAGTAGAGGAGTTTGTCTACCTAGGCTCCGCTATAAACACGGGCAATAACACCAGCGCCGAGATCAGACGAAGAATAACTCTTGCTAATCGCTGTTTCTTTGGGCTTAGAAAGCAATTGAGTGGAAAAGCCCTCTCTCGAGCAACTAAGGTAAAACTGTACAACACACTCATCATCCCAGTCCTGCTGTATGGTGCAGAAGCATGGACCCTGACAAAATCGGATGAAAGTGCCTTAGGCTGTTTCGAGAGGAAAGTTCTTCGGGTTATCTTTGGCCCCGTGTGCATTGAAGGGGAATGGCGAAGAAGATACAACAGCGAACTTTACGGGTTGTACAACGACATGGACCTAGCCAGAAGCGTCAAGGTCCAGAGACTCAGATGGCTCGGTCATTTAGAGCGAATGGACACCAATGCTCCGGCCCGGAAAGCCTTCGACACTATTCCCGAGGGACGTAGGAGGAGAGGAAGACCGCGACTCAGGTGGCGCACTCAAGTGGAAGAGGACCTCAATCAACTCGGAGTGCAAAACTGGAGACGACTAGCTAAGGATCGAGCTAGCTGGCGGAGCCTGTTGATTGAGGCCCAAGTCCACAACGGACTGTAGCGCCACCTTAAGTAAGTAAGTATCAATAAGTTTATGTTATAGAAAATTTTCATAAACTTCTTATTCCTTTCATAATTTTCATTGAGAATAAAACTTTTGTTCGCTTATTATAAGAACTTTCTTTTTCAATTTGGACGGACCTGGTATATTTATATAAAAGATATAATTACCGAATTTATTTCAACAACCATGCATAATAAATTTTATTAACACTAGAACTGTAACAAAGGTTCGAACTATTTTCAGTACACTCACCAGAATCAGAATTCGAATTCAGTGCAATTTTTCTGGCATTAAAATTATGTTTCTTTCGCTCTTGCCTTCTGCTTGGACATTCTTTCTTCGTATGGCCTGTACCTTCTTCTTCTCTTGAACTCTTGAATCAATTTTTCTTTAACAATCTCTAATGTAAGTTCGTCATCTTTTCTTACTTCTAGAGCTGTAACCAATGAATTATAATCATCTGGTAAACTTCCTAATAGGAACGCAATTATGAGATGATCAGATAATTGCTCGCCTAATGCAACAAGGCGAGTTAGATACCAAGACATGTAGTTTTAACACGTTTTATTGAATAAGTTATTTATTTAGTTGTAAGCAATTGAAGAATCGAGAAAAGGCTAAAACATTATTTTTACAAGAACTTAATATAATAACACTAACAAATTTTTTATCATTCGTTGAACACAGAATAATGTATCAAAGTATATCTTATGGACGGATGTATTCCTTGCCATTTATTAATTAAAAAATGAAAATAATTGCATTAAAAATAAAATCCTCAGTAAGCATCCACCAAAGTCGTCAAGTGAGGGACCTGTGGGAAGAAATTCCATGGACCATATAAAATCAATCACTCTAGTTAGTTTTTCCAGTTTTGTTTATTTTTGTAATTTGAGAGATACCTTTAATTGTTGATAACTTTGGGATTCCCTTGCAAAATTGTAACGTAATATTTCACGAGAAAGGGAAGAAAATTTGTCATATTAAAAGAATTCAGTATAGGTAAGTATTTCTTGAGGATTTTTCCCTAATTTTGAAGCCAGTTCCCGAAAAAAATTGTCGGGAAATGCGATTCACGACAGCCCTGAATATTTTTTGAAATCCATAAAAAAATTGACATTTTTTCAAACACAAAATATTATTTAGGCAATATTATATATACCATATACATTACATATATACGCTGATCGGACTATAGTTTTCCGAAAAAAAAAATTCAAACAAAAACACGGTTATGTGAGTAATTCTCACATAACACAACCAGAGGTAAAATTCCGCATATGTAGAACGTGGTATTACCGGCAAAGGCAATGTCTGTCTGAAATCACCGGACAGCAGAAGTAGAGACCCATCGAATAGTCAAGTACTATTATTAATAATTTGAATTGTTCTGTCAACCCCTTAGTGCATTCATCCCAGATAATAATTTTACAATTTTTCAATACATTAGCCATACCTGAATGCTTTTTTATATTACACACTACATCTGGATTAGTGTGAACATTCAACGGCATCTTGAGTGCCGAATGCGCAGTCCGCCCACAGTCAAGTAAAGATGCTGCAATTCCTGAGGACGCAATTGCCAACACAATGTTTTTGTGATCGAATGCGAGCAAGTATCAGTAAAATTAAAAAAGTTTTGTCGGTGTCACCAGGTGCGTCCAGTACTTTGGGAGGTGTAGGGCCACAAACAAACGCACCGGAGAATTATATATATAAGACTAGCTGACCCGACAGACTTCGTACTGCCTCAATCAATATAAAAAAAGACCTAAACTTTTGTAGCCCTCTTGGGAGGAGTAGGGTCACAAACAAACGCACAGGAGAATTATATATATAAGATAGTAAGTGCATATTTAATATATAACATCTCCATTTTTAAGATACGAGGGGTGTTCAATAAAGAGAGTGATGGCATAAAACTTTTATTATACAAAATTATTCATTGGCGGACTGATCACGTTCAAGATACTCTCCGTTCAAAGCTATACACCTGTTCATGCGCCTCCGCCACTCTTCGAAGACATGTTCGAAGCCATTTGAAGATAGGCGCTTTAAAATCACCTCTAAAGCTTTCACAGCAGCTGCAGCGGATGGAAAACGCCTCCCTTTGAGGTCCTTTTTGGCTGTGGGGTTAAAGAAGAAGTCGTTTGGAGCCAGGTGGGGGCTATAGGGCGGGTGCGGTACCGTTTCGATATTTTTTCTGGTCATGAAGTCTTGAACCTTAACCTCGACGTGTGGCCTGGCGTTGTCTTGGTGCATTTTCCAATTTCCAACGAGCTCTGAACGCTTCTTAGGGAAGTGGTCTTTCATCATTTACTTTAAAACGGATATGTAGTAGTCGGCATTAACTGTCTGGCCTTCTGGAACCGTGTGAGTGTACACCATACCTGCCGGGACCACCCTTCAGCTCGCAGCTCTCACGGCAGTGTGAATTACTAAGAAGTATTTTTATATAACAATATACACTTTGTTAATGGAATTTGATCATATATTTGATTAGTGAGAATTTTTGTTTTTTGGGCTTTTATGATCTTTGAGTTGGATGCGATTAGTAGTAAAATAAAACTAATCCATCTTGGTTTACCCTACGTTTCGCCAGTTGTTTTCCAGCTTCTTCAGGGGATTTTTATTTAGCTACATATATAATTAAATACATTATTGTTAGTACAAAACATTTTTTTATAACGAAAATTTTACATTTGAAAAAAGACTTACTATTTTATATTAAAAAAACATGGTTGAAAATTGCACAAAAATGCAAAAGAAGTTAAATATAGACAACACTGTAATTAAATAGAAACAATATGAAAAAAAAAAATTTAACACAAAGTACAACAAAAAATTAACCCTGGGGTGATTGCCACCCCTTCTCGGGGGTTATTTTTATTTTTTTTAATAACCTCGGATATCGATAGAAGGCCTTATTTAAAGCAAAAAATCATTGATAAGGTTTTTCAAAAAATCAAATACTTTTCAAGTTATTGGCAATTGAAAATTCGCAATTTTTTCACGTTTTTCATCGGTTTTTTGTAAATATCTCCAAAAATATACGTTTTATCGAAAATGTTATCAAGCAGGTAAAACAATGAACAATTTCGTTTTTTATAAAGTATTCTAAGTGCAATATTAAGCTAGACATTAAAGATCAAAGCCGTTTTTTATTTTGTCTGAAATTTGATCTATGTGGTCAATGCCATCTAGCGGCGAGCAGATGCATTTTATGCATTCAAATACAAAAGGGTTTTAGTGCTTGAAATAAGATTTAAAATGAGCATTATTAAAAGTCTCTTGCACCTTAAATAAGTAAGCTAAATTGCAAATAAGGGGAGCATATAATGTTTTTTCTTTTAAATCAATGGGTTTCATAAGTGCATTTCCACCAAAATTAAAATTAATCGTATTCCGCCTAGAATTAACTTTATTATGAAGAGTTTGATAGATACTATCAGTTTGGCTGCTTCAGGACACATATTTTTCAAAAAAGTCACTATTAAAAAAAACAAAAACAAATTTTTTTTTTTTTTAAACCACTTGTTTTCATAATATCTCAAAAATGGCGACAGATACATATAAAAGTGTTGAGATTAAAAATTTAGGTATTTTTCTGACAAACAATTTGTTTTTGTTTTTTTTTTCTGTCACACAAAAATTGACGGAGATATGATTGTTTTAAGAGCGCGTGGCAGCGCAATCACAGCCCCTCTTAAGCTCTTTAACCGTTCACCGTTTTGAAAAAAAAAGTTTTTTAATGTATATTGCAATGAAGAATGTTGTAGCTCACTTAATTACCTTTACAATGGTTTTTAAAAAATTGAAGGAGTTATGGTCCAAAAACTTATCATATTTCTACTTATAGTAACTGAAAATTTCGGAGTGTGAATATTTGGAGCAGTGTGAAAGTACGCAATATAATAGAGACCCACAACTATTGTAAAAAAAGGCTTATCAGAATATCTTGAAAAGATGTAAAATTATCATCCTTAGTTCCAACCGTTGGCGTTGGTGCCATAAATGAGCATACTAATATGGTTTATTTACAAACACAGATTTGGCTTGGCAACAAAACCATTCACCCAACAGATTGGGGGTGGGTCATGAATGGCGGTTTATTAAGTCCACTTAAGTCTGTAGATCCACCCGCACCACAAGAACTGCTGAAAATGATTTTTTGCAATTGCAAAAAAGGATGTGGAGCGTCTTGCGGATACAGGCCAAAATAGCCCTCCAATTCAGCCAGAAGATGTTGAATGTGACAGCGACTCCGACATTGAGTCATGAATAATAATATTATATTTTAATAATAATAGTAGGTACGTACAATTTTATATAATTTGTAAATATTTATGTAGTTTTCAAGGGTTGAAAGGGGGTTCCAAATTTGATATCTTTTTATGTCATGCCAAAGCATTTTTTTGTGATTTTTTTCAATTTAGGGGTTGTTTGCAAGAGTTGTAAGATTTTCAAGGGGTTGAAAATAATTTAAGTTTGATGTAATTTTGTTAGAAAATAATTTACAATTTCACCACTTACTATTCTATTAGACATGTTTTCTAGCGATAAAATGGGTCAATGTCAATTTTTCCATTAAGGGGTTGTTTACACCCCTTAAAAATAATAGGCGGAGTTCAGATCATTTTCACTTTTGAAGTTAAGGGTAAGATGAGCCTAATTCCAAAGTTTCATGCAAATCGGTTCACAGTAAAAAAAAATCGGAGGTTTGACCGTATTTTTCGCTTCAATGACTGTACTATAACGCTTTCGTGTCTTCGCATGCCTAAACGTTGTGATTTCAGTAAGGAAAAGTCCTGCTCCTGCACAGCTTCACGAGTTCGCAATTGGCATTGAGCACTGTGTGTTGTATTCATAAGAAGAAGAATAAACGAACAAAAAAGAAAGAAAAATATTGTCTAGCTTCAAGCGCAACTGATTATTTTGCTTATTTTCTTTTAAGGGTGGAAATGACCTGCAAGAATCCGTGTATATAAACATTATGTACTTGCAAGTTTCAGCTTGGACTCATTGGCGGTGGCTTCAATGCGAGACATCACCGTTGGATGGATACTTCCGATAGTACTGAGGGCAAGGCTGTTGTTTATTTACTTCCAGAGATTTGCAATTACACCTGCTCCATAGTGCCAAGTGACTCGGACCACGAAGCAGTTTTGCTCTCAGTAAAACTAAATCAACCAGCAATGCTAGCAGCAAGGCCTCAAGCGGAGTTTATAAACTACAGGAAGCTAACCACTGAGGAAATTGACAGCGCGGGTGTTAACCTGGAATCAGCTCTTTCCAATGCACTTGATGTACAAAAAGTACCCAAGTCATCGAAAGACCGATACCAGCATCTTCCGGAATATGTACAAATAATATGCGCCCACAGACAAAGGATTAGGAAGCGCCTCCAAAGAATACTGCACCGGGAACTTAACACCGTCAATTTGGAATACAGAACAGCCAAAAAAAGAACTGGAGCACACCAACATCATGTTCCGAAACGCTATTCAACACCAAAACGACATCGCGTTCAGGAAGAGGCTGCAGGCCATCAAGCCAGGACCAGACGCATTCAAGGAAATAAATCGCCTTATTGGGAAAAATAAGCCACTTCCGGAAGTCATGCTCAGCAACAACATCGAGCTTACAACAACAGCAGATAAGGTCGAAGCCTTTGCCAACTACTTCGAGCAAAGCTTCACACCTTCTCCGTCAGCAGACCAAGCATTCGGTATGGATATCGACGCCTCCATCCAACTGATCTAGCAACCCAATACTGAAGGAGTTAAGTTTGACAATGCCTGTCCAGCTGACGATCCAGCTAAACACCAGTAATTCTGCAATCAGGAAGAGATTGCAGAAATCATCGGCAGTCTTAGGCCAAAGAAGTCAACTGGAATGGATGGTGTTTCCAACTACATATTGAAGAAACTTCCGCAAGCTGTAATAATTCTAGCGATTATTATCAACAGCTGCATCAAAAATTGCTACTTTCCACAGAAGTGGTAAACAGCAAAAATAGTGGCCATCCCGAAGAAAGGAGCAAGCAACCTGGTCTGCAACTATCGGCCTGTATCCCTTCTAAACAACATGAGCAAGATTCTGTGAGGAAATCATACTCAGGAGGCTTACAAAATTTTGCAACGAGCGCAGCATCATCCCCGACATGCAGTTTGGATTCCGCAAAGGCGACTCAACTCTACATCCGTTGGTTAAATTCCAGAACGACGGCTCCTCAGCCTTCAACAGTCATCGTGATACGATAGGATGCGTTCCAGATGTTGAGAAAGCATTCGACAGCGTTTGGATCGAGGCTCTCATCCACAAGCTCCGTATTTTAGATATCCCTCAGGCACTTATTAAAATTTTCTTTTCTTTTCTTTCTTCCAGGAAGTTCTTCGTGGAAGCTGAAAATATTAAATCAACAACAAGGAACATTTTGGCTGGAGTGGCACAAGGGTCGAAGCTCGGACCCTTTCTCTACAGCCTAATGACGTCGGACCAACCTGTGCTATCAGACTGTGAGAATCTGCTTTTTGCAGATGACTCTCTCACGTACGCCTCATCCATCTCACCTGTCCTAGCAATCCGGAGGGTTGAAGCCCATATATCCAGACTCTACGAGTACTACACCAAATGGGGACTTAGGATAAACACCGCCAAATCGGAGTTGGTATGCTTCAGGAGACCGGTTTTCAACAGCAGCCGCTGTAGATGGGCGACAGCATGCAGGAACCTTATACTGAAGTTTCCAAATGGATCAACAATTAAAGCTAAAAGGAACGCCACATACCTGGGAGTAAACTTCAACGAGTTGTTTCGCTTCAACCCACATTCAAGAGCTGTGCTTGCCAAAGTTAACCTAGCCTTCCATCGCATCAATCCCCTATTGAAGAAGCGGAAAGGACTAAGGAAGCCACCCAAACTGCTGATCTACAAGCAACTACTCAGGCCAGTTATCAGCTACAGCTTTCCAGCATGGTTTACAATTTCCAAGACGGCGCACAATGGGGCAAAACTCCAAAAAGCTGGCATTTAATCAATTAATAAAGTTGACTTTGGCGTAAATAAGTGATCTATTTCTCTTCGAAATATAATAGAGAATCAAAACAGAGAGAGATATAATTGATTTGCAACACGTGGTTTTTAAGAGATCATCTCAAATGAGGAGAAAGTCCACGTTTTGCATCGAGTTTAGACCTCTTTTTGTCAAATTGCCTTGTTTCAATAATTGTGTTTAATTTTTTTTAAATTACGTTTTTTAAGTTGAATCTTTTTGAAATGGAATCAGTAAGCTCAGGTGCGTTATTATAGATTTTCATTTTATGAAAAAAAGTTCTTTATGTTATTTAAATTCGTAGTCAAAAATGAAAAAAAACTAAAAAAAATGTGTTTGTCTTCAATTTTTCTGAAAGACTTAGTCGATTAGTTGTGTTCGCCGTAAAACGCCAATAAGTTTTATATGTCATTTTGTTCATTGTGTTGTGTACTTTCAGAATATGAAAAGTTTTCTTGCTACAATTTGCTCCTCCGTGTGTAGTGTTAATTTTTTGTTAGTGACGTCACGTCGATTACAAGACTTGACCTGTTTAATATAATGAAGACGTCAGGTTGCCAAGGATTAAGGGGGGGTTTCCCATGTAAAAATAGGTTGGACTTTTGCGCGAAACTGTGTAGCGTTCGTAATTTCACGAATATTTTAATAAAACAAACGGTTTTCGATTGATATTTTATAGGGCCAAATGCTTGTGTAGTTAAAAAAAATAAATAAAAATTCGATGTAGCTCAAAACCGACAAGCAAACGGAAAAACTATAAAATTTTGAAAGACGCTTACGCTAACTAATGGGAAATGGGCTAAATATTATATTTTTATTTATTTTTTATTTTTTTTATAATGACAATATATCCAGTCACTTAACGTCGATCTTTTTTTTTCGATTATCGTTATAATATTTCCCAAACAAAATTCCAAAAACAGTGAAAAATACAGCAAATTATGTAAAAAGTATGAATGCATTTTTTAGCATAACTTCTAAAATATAAAAGGCAGTGAAGTCAAATTAACTTTTTTCAAAGCTTTAAATATGTGTTTTCAATGGAGCAATTTTTTTTTTTTTTTTTGTATTTTCGTCAAATTTTTTTGTTGACACAAACATAAAAAATACCTATTTTTTGCCTAACATTTTGCGCGTTTGTCCGGGAAATTGATTAATATATTTTCGAATTTTTTGAAATATTTTTTTAATGAAAGTTTAATATATGTTTCAGTTAACGTCGTTGTTTTTTTTATCATTTTTCACCTGTAACATATTAAAAAACAAACTTCAAAATTTCAATATTTGAAAGGTCATTGTAAGTGAAATATGGGCAGTAAAACTAGCAAATATTTTTTTTATTTTTTTCTGTTATTTTTTTTATTCAATTCAAAAAACAAAATAATTTGTTTGCTAATGGTCTTTTTAATTTTAATTTTTGAAAAATCGTCGATTTTGCGTTTTTTGTCAAAAAAGAATGGTCGATCACACACACAAAGAAGCTGGTTTCAAGGGAATGCCACTAGGTGGTGCTGTAATTTGTTTTGCTTTGTTTTCCCTTTCTTACAAAAGATGTTTTTTTTTTCATGGGTATTCAGGTACATACAGTTTTTTGGGATCCGCTGTTGAAGGATAGGTAGGTGTACGCAAAAGGCATCATGCGCTGTTGGTTTTGTTTTTGTTTTTTTTTTTTTTCTTTGATAGATAATGTGAGAGATGAGAAAAAAGATCTCTTTTTATTTTCGGTGGGTGCACATGGCATATAGAAGAAGGGTTAGAGATAGAGATAGCGAATAAAAAGGATGCGGTTAGTAAATCCGCAATCATTTACACCGGTTTCAATTTTTGTTTGTTTGTTGGAAATAACAAAATAAGAATATGAATGAGAGTGGGAAATTTGTTTATGTAGGTAAAGAGAATATCGCACATGCACGATAATTTCTTACCATATCTTTTTGTTTTGGTGGCTGCGACTTGCGATTTTTAGAATGAATATGACAAGTGCAAGACTATTTATAGTCTTTCTAATTTGTTTTGTTTTACATAATATGTAGCTCGTTTCATTGTGACATGCTGTATGCAAAGGGGAAAAATATATAACTCTTTCATTTTTTGGGGCAATATGAGATTCTGTATCCTTATTTCAATTTGAAATTTTTTTTAACAGCGTTGTTTGCTAATACGTGGGTGGGAAAAGAATCAATTTCTCCTTAGGTCAATCATACACCAACAGGTGTGCATTGGTAGCTGTACAGTTTAATTCGAAGAGAGCTTTTTTACTGAGTTTTCAAAGACCAGCAATCACAACGTGAGCACACCAAGCAAACAACTTTTAGTTCGAACGGAAACCAAAAAACGCAATGACCTAAGAAAAAGAAAACTGTTTCGTGCTAATCATGAATCTGCTCCAAGGAAAAGAAAACGATTAGCTCCTGCTGACAAATATTATGGCAATATTGATGACTCTCCAGAAACGTGTGATTTGCATCCTGAAGAGGTTGAAAAAAAAAAACAGAAATCGAAGGGCGCTTGAAAGAAAACTTCAATTCTAGGCTGGAAATCGAAATAAATACAAGAGATCAAGCAAACTGCTCAAGATGGCTTGAAATCAGAAAGTCAATGGTAACAGCGTCAAACTTCGGGAAAATTTGTAAAGTTAGAAGCGTTGCTAGTTATCATAATATAATTAAAGCTTCTCTTTATGGAATATTCGCTTCTTCAAGCGCAGAATGGGGTAAAGCATATGAAGCAAAGGCCATAGAAAAACTTCAAGAAGAAGTAGGCATAATTGTTGAAAAATGTGGATTTATAATATACAAAGAAATGCATTTTACTGGCGCAACACCAGATGGTATGGTTGGAAACACCAGCTTATGTGCAGTGATGTGTCAGTCATCTGCAAAAAGCCTGACAATAGACGAAGCTGTGAGGCTGAAAAAAATATCCTACCTACAAAAAGAAGAGGATACGTGGAGACTAAAGAAAACTCACGACTACTATTATCAAATTCAGAGACAACATTACTGGCCAACAAACTTGTTTCTTTGGCGTATGAACTTCCTGCCTTCTATGGCTCAAAATTGATAGAGATGACGAATTTTGGCAAACAAAAATACGGAAGAAAATACTTTCATATTACAAAAGTCATCTCCTCTTAGAGCTGTGTGACCCCAAGATTCCAAGAAACATGCACGTGTGGAATATATAAGAAGAAGAATATAACGCCGATTCCGAACGGCAAAGTTGAGAAGAACTTTTTCATGACAGATTGATACTCTTGGAAGTTTTGTCAGTTCATTGCAAGTGAAAGTGCCCGTGAAAGATGAAATAAAAACAAGGATACGAGTAGGACTCAAACCCATGACATTCTGCTTAGCAGCCAACGCACCGAACCACTAAGTCACGGAAAATATAAAAAGATATGTACCTATTATATTTATATTACTACACCAAAAAGTTTAATATTCATTATTTTTATATAATTTTTATAGGTGATTACTTGATTAGTTAACATCCAGAATATCGAATCAGTAAGAAACAAATCTGTTACCACCGAAAGATGTTGCGAAGTCAAAGCTGATGCTAAGGGCCCTGAGCTTGTTTTCGTTCCTGTTGATCATTTTGGCGAAGTTGATGCTGATGCTCTCGTTGATATATTGGATGCTGATGAAGAAATTGCTGTTGTTTCCGCTGATGGTACGAACCATTGATGACGTGATGCTTGTGAGGGATTTGTTTGCTTTTCG
This sequence comes from Sphaerophoria rueppellii, assembly GCA_920937365.1. Classification (NCBI taxonomy): domain Eukaryota; kingdom Metazoa; phylum Arthropoda; class Insecta; order Diptera; family Syrphidae; genus Sphaerophoria; species Sphaerophoria rueppellii. The sequence continues at coordinate 73,099,568 of CAKKXW010000001.1, forward strand.
AACATTTTCATAGAACAAACTAAGGTTTCTAGAGCTTTAATAATTTCAGTAAAGTTTGACATTATATTGATTTTTGCTCATATTTATCCTTTAATTATTGTATATATTATTTTATATAAACAATAGTCAGTCATTATTAATTAATTTAAGTCATAAACTGTTAGCTTTAAATTGCTTGTAGATTTAAATAAATAAATAGATAAATATATAAATAATGTAAGAAAAAACATTTTCAAAAAGTTTCATGTTTTAAGAATTTGTCCAAAATAGATCAAAAATTTTGTGTAGGTAGGTAGGTACCTAATTCTAAATAAATTGGAGAACTCAATTTATTTTCTTACATCGTTTTGTTGCGTAAGGTCAAAAATTTCAATAATAGGTTGATGACTATTTTGAACACCGTTCATATTTCTAAAAGATAAAAGGTACCTGCCTGTTACAAACGCAATCATCACCCAATAATAGAATTTCCATTTCATAAAAAATACATAGTTATCCTGCCTCTCCAAAAATTATTTATTTACACGGAAACAAATAAATGATCTTCTCATAAGGTTTCATCTTTTTTATATTTCTTCAACTGGATACACACAAAAAGAAATAAAAACCTAACCGTTCATCACCTCGCGTCTCTGCCGCCGCCGTCCCGATGTCGCGTGGTGCAACAACAATATCTATGATGTATCCCTTTCCTTGTACCTCCTTACATGTACTTTTTCAGTTTATATCCTATCTCAAGAAAAAAGAAGAAATAATGTGCACATATTCTTTTCTTCACTTATTGCATGTAGGTATGTTTATGAATTTGCTCCTTTTCTACCTAGACTTCGCCTGCGTATATTGCCTTTTTTTTCTCCTTCATGTGCGTGATCGTGATGGTGGTTCTTGGTTCTTGCAAATTTTCGTCTGAGATGAGAAGAAGGAATCGGTGAAGTGTAGAGCTCACTAACACATTCAAATTCATTTACATGAAATTTGAGTTCGCTGTTCTGGTACACCTACCCTTAAATAGCCAGATTCAGTTTTTGAAGAAAGAAGTAGTGAGGAGGAAGTGCGTTGGGAAAAAGTTCCTCGTGTAGAGCCACGATTTTTAAAAAGCAACAGAATTTGGCTTGACACACCCATTGTTTTTAAATATGAATGTCCATTAAAAGCTAAACGTGGTCGTCCGTCTGTTTCTTTTGAGGAAGGATCGGATAGAACAAAGCGCCTCAGCTTACATTTGCGACTGAAATGAGTTTGAGAGCATCTGGGCAGTCAGGAACTGCAAAGCTAATTCATGAAGTGACAACGAGTCCTAGCAAAGTCAAAACGTGCCGGAAGGCCTTAAGTGAACCTACTTCAATGACAGGTGAAGAAGCCTTAGCTTTAATTATTGAAGCAAATTTATCCCGCTATCAATATGAAATAATAAGGTCAAAAGCACCTTCAGTATTTCCATCATACAAAATAGTTCAAGAGTAAAAAAAAGCTGTTATCCGAGTCCTGAACATATTAGTCTCTCCGAGACTTCTGTGAGTACAGACTTACAAGGTTTGCCAAAATGAAGATTTATTTTTCGAGAGCGAAGAAGATTTCTAACTTATTTATTTTGTTTATTTATTAAATTGTATTTTTATTTTTTTATTTAATGTATGTTTATGCATAAGAAAAAAATGTTTGAAAATGTTAAATGAAAAAAAAAAAACAAAAATATTAACGATAATCATGAAATAAACGATGTGTAAAATTTAAATAGTGGCAACCCTAAATTTTATTCTCTTCTATGATCGTAATTATATTAAACTTATTTATGATAAAAGACAAAAAAGTTTTATTTACACAATTTGAAGATTTTCAGAGATATGTTTAAAGCTTTAAGATTATGTAGGGGTGGTAACCCTAGAAATGGGCGTGGCCATTCCAAATTTTGACTATGTGTTACCATTGGTATCATTAAAATTTGTGCCAAAATTCAAATGTCTAGCTCCTTTGGTTGATTTAATGCCAGATTTTCGTCATTTTGCCCCGTTGTGCGGCGATGAAGAAACTTCTATTAATTGAAAGGAAACTGCTTAGGATTTGCACTGGACTACAATTTGATAGGCAAAGGCGCAAGTACCACAGCAACAAGCGGCTGTACGAGGAAGCCCGGATCAAGCCACTGAGAGAAGATTTCTAACTTATTTATTTTGTTTATTTATTAAATTGTATTTTTATTTTTTATTTAATGTATGTTTATGCATAAGAAAAAAATGTTTGAAAATGTTAAATGAAAAAAAAAAAACAAAAATATTAACGATAATCATGAAATAAACGATGTGTAAAATTTAAATAGTGGCAACCCTAAATTTTATTCTCTTCTATGATCGTAATTATATTAAACTTATTTATGATAAAAGACAAAAAAGTTTTATTTACACAATTTGAAGATTTTCAGAGATATGTTTAAAGCTTTAAGATTATGCCCTAGAAATGGGCGTGGCCATTCCAAATTTTGACTATGTGTTACCATTGGTATTGTTACAAATATTGTACCAAGACGTTGAATGCAGCCATCAACGTAAAAAAAGAACTGAACGAAAATAATTAGCCTGACACCGAGGTCTACCAACTTTAACATAATAACCTGTCAATCTCAAGATGACAGAAAAAGTCTAGCAAGAGAATAAAGCACACGTGTTCAACTAAACTGCTTCAATTTTTATTTTATCGTTTTCAATTTCTTCTTTCTCTTCTGATCTCATCCTATTAATTTAACATTGGTGTCAGAAGTGGGATGAGATCAGAAGAGAAAGAAGAAATTGAAAACGATAAAATAAAAATCTCTTACCCACAAAGTAATAAGGATTTTTCATGACACGCCGTTTGGAGGTCATTTTGGTTCCAACAAAACATTCAACAAAATGAGATCTAGATTCTATTGGGTTGGCGCTAGAAAAGATGTAGAGCAGTTCTGTACGGAGTGCGATGTTTGTGCGGCGAAGAAAGGCCCAAAAAGCAAAACTAGGGCGGAACTACAAATCTACCTTTCTGGTGAGCCGTTCCAAAGAGTTGCAGTGGACATTTTGGGACCTCTCCCAACCACCCAGAGGGGAAACAAATACGTATTAGTTTTTATGGATTATTTTACTAAATGGGTCGAGATTTTCCCTCTTTCAGATCAGACTGCAGACACTGTTGCTCGCACCTTGGTAAAAGATGTGTTCAGCCGATTTGGAATTCCCATTGAATTACATTCTGACCAGGGGAGAAATTTTGAAGCTGAGGTGTTCCAGAATGTTATGGAAATTTTGGGTATCCACAAAACCAGGACAACGCCCTTGCATCCCCAGTCAGACGGTTTGGTGGAACGAATGAATCGAACGGTGTTGCATTATCTATCAAAGTTTGTTAATGAAAAGCAGGACGATTGGGATGACTTTCTCCCTCTTTTTGCCATGGCGTACAGAGCAGCACAGCAGGACACAATCAAACAATCTCCTTTTACGATGCTATTTGGCAGAGAGATGCGTTTACCCCCCGACTTATTGTTTGGAGTTCCACCAGGGGAGGTTACCATCGTTGGATATGCAAAGCAGCTACAGGAGCAACTACAAGAAGTACATGAAAGGGCTCGGAATGAGATGTATAGAACGGCTACCAGGATGAAGAACAGGTACGACATTAGTTCTCATTCGCCACGGTTTGAGGTTGGAAGCTTCGTTTGGTTTCACAATCCCAGAAGAAAGGTTCGCGTATCCCCAAAACTTCAATCTGATTGGGAAGGCCCATACCGGGTCATGGAATTGATTACTGACGTCACCATCAAAATTCAGAGAAAACCTAGAGTCAAGCCCAGAATTGTACACATCGATCGTTTAGCAGAGTATCGAGGAAAGCAGTGTGACGGTTGGCCATTAGAGAAGGTTGCTGGTGGAGGTGGTTTATTTCAAGGTGGGAAGAGTGTTACAAATATTGTACCAAGACGTTGAATGCAGCCATCAACGTAAAAAAAGAACTGAACGAAAATAATTAGCCTGACACCGAGGTCTACCAACTTTAACATAATAACCTGTCAATCTCAAGATGACAGAAAAAGTCTAGCAAGAGAATAAAGCACACGTGTTCAACTAAACTGCTTCAATTTTTATTTTATCGTTTTCAATTTCTTCTTTCTCTTCTGATCTCATCCTATTAATTTAACAGTATCATTAAAATTTGTGCCAAAATTCAAATGTCTAGCTCTTTTGGTTGATTTAATGCCAGATTTTCGTCATTTTGCCCCGTTGTGCGGCGATGAAGAAACTTCTATTATTTGAAAGGAAACTGCTTAGGATTTGCACTGGACTACAATTTGATAGGCAAAGGCGCAAGTACCACAGCAACAAGCGGCTGTACGAGGAAGCCCGGATCAAGCCACTGGACATATTTCTTGTTGACGCAGCTAGAAACATGATTTCAAGTATCACCAACCACCCCAATCCGCTGATGAGAAGGATGACCAACGAAGAACGACATCCCGAACCAAGGTACCTGAGTGCCATGGATATCCCCGAGCAATTGATAACGGACAACGCTGATGCAGTTTCCTTTTATGCTGGCCTGGAGTCAGCATATCAACGCGGCTAGATGCCTCAACCCAATCCAAACCAACCAACAATAGGACAACCAGGACTGAACAACCATTTTAAGCCAAGTAATAATTTTTAGGCCGATTTTGTGCCAAATTACTTGTAATGTTAAGTGTTAAATAATTTTAGGCATAAGTAACATTGTATATATATTTTTTGGTTCAATAAAACAATAATGGAAAAAATGTAAGTTTCAGCTTTTACTTATCGAGGACGACGCGACGACGACCGGTGACGACGCAATGGTTTTGTTTTTTTTTTCCGCTATTTTTATCTGCGATCGTTCAAAAAACATTTTGTTCTATGTGCAATCGAAATCTTAGTTAAAGACAGTTGATGTGAAGAATGTGTAAGTTATTTTTAAAAGTTAATTAATAATAATAAACAGCGCAGAAAAAAACCTGAGTGTAATCCTCCAATATATGTAAATATTTATTTTCGACATATTATATGGAAATGAAATTAAACTAAGTATATAAACATATTTTTAAAGGTAGATCCAGATTATTATTTAAGAAGATCCAGATTATTATTTAAAACAATATTGTGTTCTTTTCAGAAATATTTCAATAAAAACAAAATTAATAAACTTGTGGTTTTTGATTTGACAGCTGCATTTTCATAATATTTTTCATTCATGAAAAAAATAGTGGAAAATTCCACTTTCAAAAAAGGGAATTCACCAATGAGCTATCATTTAACATTTCATCGGAGTTAGAGAACAAATGAAAACACAGGATACTTTTATTCAATGATTTCACTGATTCATATTCACCAAGAAATTTACTTGGTGAACTCCAATGACCAAATGATTCACCTTCAAATTCATGAGTGAAGCTTCCATTCCTTGGTGAATCGCATGGTGATTCCTTGGTGAAAATAGTTATGTAGCAAGTTTTATTTGTAGTTGTAAGTAATTGTGTATACACTCATTATAGTTTCCCCTACACTAGTGGTTTAGAGGAGAACTTCTTTATTGAAAGATTATTGACCAATTTTATGTCGGCTGTTTTGGTCACTGTAGTTTTTGCAAGGAAACAAAGACTTGTAACTTTTGCTTTTGCCGACGTTTCGGCAAAGGTTGTTGCCTTCCTCAGGGGAACTTTTATTACATAAAAAAAATACAAAAAGATAATACAATAATGTACACAACCATTTGTTAAGCTAAAGACTTACTTTTACAAAGTTAAAAAATAATTAAATATAAAATGCGAATTGCACTTCGTTAAGCGAAGACGAGTTATTGTAAACTATTAAATCTACGATGAGATATTTTGGGTGTCCTGTTTCCGATTCATGTTGTTCTTGTTGTTTAAGATGTGAAACGTTTCAAGCATATATCGTTTAAAGCTGTGCGTTTCGGTTTGAAGAATTTGTACCTCGTCGAAGGAGCATGTTGGCATGAGAAGCTAAGGCTGTTTTTGCTGGATTTTTGGCTTTGATAACTGATTTGTGGTTTGAAATCCGTTGGCGTAAGAGTTGTTTGGTGGTTCCAATATAGCATAATTTGCAAGGTTCTTCTGCCTTACCTTTGCAATTTAATTTGTAGATAACATCAGAACATTTTTCTTTTTCTGTCTTTACTTTTAGGTTGGTGAAAACTTGTCTGAGTGTTTGGTTGGGTTTGAACGCTAAACGAACATTTTTAATGTTCTTCTTGACTATTTCTTTGTAATTATCGGTTAGAATGGGAATGTAAACTATACTATTAAAAAAACCATTTCGTGTGTATTCAATTTCTTCTTTCTTATTAGTAGAATTATGTCCTAGAATTAATCCTCGGATGATCGACCGGAAGTTTATCAATCGCCCTGAATATGTTTCTTTTTGGAACCAATCAAAAGAGAGATGGTTATCAACTCGGAAAATTTTGACATCTAAAAATGAAATCGAGCAGTTGTGTTCTTTTTCAACAGTAAACTGTATTTTTGGATGAATCGTTTTACATACAAAAAGACACAAACGCACTAAATTTAGACAACGGCAATATTGAGTCTTGCCTACTTTATCTTATGTGCCAAAGACAAAGTTAAAAGAAGAGAAAAGTACCCCTTTCAATGTTGTTGCTACTCAACTAAGCTTAGTCGCCATTGCTGATGATGGAGGGCATACGCTCTGCAATGCATTCAGGTTAGTTACATGTTTGTTTATTTCGTTTTGCGTTAAATGTAGTGTTTTTTTGTTAAATTAAATTTAAACAAATGTGTATCGAATCAAAGGAAGTCAAAATAAGGTGTAATTTAATTATATTAATACAATTTACTGGACTTCATGCCGTTTAATGTCGAACCGTTATTTCTCCACGTACTTATACTTTAAGTCTAAGGTTTTTGACTATTATTTCGTTTTTAATCTTCATAATGCGTTTTCGTTTTCTCACGTACTGCGGGGGTATAATCCTTATGCATCTAAATGCCTGTATTTCTGAGTGTTGTTGCAGATTTTTAGATTCTCCCGACGTCATCTCTATTTTGAAGTTCTACAATAGCATTTTCAATTTTTAGATTGCGGGATTGGATTGATCTCGTTGATGTTATTGCGGATGTATTCTGGGTTTGCAATAAGTCTTAACACAGTGGAGCAAAATTATTGTCCGCTAATGAATAATTTTAATGTGATACTAGCTTAAAATGACGCTTTAGTCATGACTGAAACGACACTTTAAGCTAGTATCACATTAAGGCCATATACGAAATCAAATAAAAAGTGGTTAAAACTTGACGTTTGGTTTAATTTAACCACTTTGCATTGAATAAAACGTGTTAAAAATTAGACTAGCTGCGGAGCAGGTTAAAATATGACATCCATCATCACCCATTTTAACCACAATTTATCCACGGCACACAGCCTTAATTCTCTTAAAATTGTTTATTAGCGGACTATAATTTTGCGACAGTGTTATTACTTTATCCGAAGATACAACTCCGCTTTCAGCGGGTACGCGGAAGATGATATTTCTTTCTTTGACAACCATTCGATTTTCCATTTTTTCAGATCATCTTGTAGAGCCATGTTTATTTGTTGCAGTATGAACAGTTCCGCTCTGATTCCCTCGATGGCGGCATACCTTAAACTTCTCATCCAGTAAGATTGACATTGCTCCCTTAACAAAGGACTTAAGAGCTGAACAGAATGCAGTCGCCAGTCGCCATTGAATAAGAAGTACAGAAAGGAGTCTTATGAAAAAGAATTGAAGCATTTTTCTAAGTAGTATGAGTTTCACAAACACAAACGCATTACAACAGGGCTGGTCTGCAGTTGAATGGTTAATCGCAAGGGCGCCAAGCGAAATTCGATTGAATCAAGGTTTCATCGATTTTGCTTCAACTCTTTTTTTCAATCTCAATTCTTTTTTTAGGAAGCATGGTGTTTTAACACTAAAGGCAGTGGCGAGGCGTCATATTGTTCAAGTCGTGCATGAACGACTAGCATTTCCACCTTCCACGCACCGTACTCACATCTCACACATTGTTTTGTTTTGTTTTCTTATTCAAATACGATATACATACATACAATACATATCTAATGTGCCTGCGTCCTACATAAAATATATCCACTTCCAGTTCCAACTCGTGCATACCCTTAGTAAACCATATAAATAAAACAAAACGAACTAGCTACCTGCTACTGTTTTTTTTTACTCAACTGATGTGTATCTATCTACCAAAGTCGTTTGAACGATCTGGCAACGACTTGAACCCATAGAGAGCATGTCAGAAAAAAAAAAAAACAAATCGCTCGTAGAAGGGATCTTGTCGTGCAGTGCAGTTGCGGACGAGTAGAGCTTTTTTTTTGAATGAATACACAGAATTTCGGAAATGAGAAAAGAGGGTAGTTTTTGAATATGATAAATGAAACAGACGGACGATCATGTTCATGATTGTGTTCATATCAGTTTGGAAAGAGGAAAGCTTTTTTTCCTGTTTGAATAATGGAATAAAGGACATGAGGCTAGCCCAGGAGGGTCATTCCGTAACTTTGAAAACGACTATCGTCCAAACGATTGTCGTCGACGATATCGTCTCAAATTTGCTTCACGTAAGTTGATCGTCATCGTCTCGTCCATCGTTTTTTTTGCCTCTACATTTTGAGAGCCACTAAAACTCTCAAACTGTGAATGAAATGTCATCGGCTTGTCAAAAAAAGACAATTTGAAATAGCTGTGTCCAACAAAATGCAATTTTTTTTTACTCGGGATCTTTTTGAATGGAAAAGAATTTAATGAACAAAAAATTCAAACATCTATGTCTCAATTCAACTTTTTTTTTAATAAAAAACATTTATACACATAATTTATAAGTGTGGAAATGTGATTAAGTGAGTATTAACCTTTCTTCAACACAAACAATAAAACGCGTAAAATTCTATTTTGGGATTCGGATTAGAAAATGAACATGCCTTGTGTTTTCTATTTATTGGAACTCGTATGTTCCTTACTTGTTGTTTTTTTTTTGTTCATTTGTTGGTTTTTGATTGATTATAAATAAATCATTGTTACTAACATTTGGTTAGGAAGATCAAATGGATTCGATTTATCCCTTAATTGTCTTCGCATTTTTATGATTTGTTTTTTTTTTTTTTTTTATTATTCTCATTATTTTGGTTTTCTAACATAAGTACATTCATTCGTCGAAACATTTCGATGCACTCTAAAAACACAACACAAAACAAATTTGATACATAAATTACAGTGAGTTGCTATATTTCAATTAACAGTCGCTTACAAGTTTTACATTTTGAATTTTAACCTTCAAATGTATGAAAAACGATACCTACTTAGCTGTCGTTCAAATTCCATCGTTTTGACGATATCGTCTTGACGATAGTCGAGATACGGAAAGCAAATGTCGATCTGAAAAAACGATATCGTCTGGACGATAGTGATTTTCAGAGTTACGTGAAGCGAGTCGATCGTCGAAACGATATCGTTTCGACGATATCGAGATACGGAATGACCCTCCAGCATAGTTTTTTTTTTTGTTTTTTTTTCAAATGAAATTGAAAACAAAATAAAACAATGCAGTTTTATTTCTGTTTTTAATGGACGAAACAACTGACAACAGTAAGAATAAGAAGTCGCAACTCTCTACAATGGTGCGGTTTGTTTTGAAAAACGGAATAATTGAAAGGCGATTTTTGGGCTTTTCCGATGTAAGTAACAAGAGTGCAGAAAGTCTGCCTGAACATATCATAAGTCAAATTAATTATTTGGATTGTGCCCAAAAGTTAATTTGTCAAACTTATGGTAGAGTAGCAGTAATGTCGGGTCATTTTGGGTTTGAACGACTACATTTTACAGGCACGCGTCGCCGCTGACTAAAGGTGCACTGCAGGGTTTTTATGTTTCATTATTTTATTTTCCAGCACATTTTCTTCATTTTTCATCCGTAATTCATCACGTTTACTAAGCCTAATACAACCAACATATAAAAACGTTTCGAAACACGATGGATGAACTATTCAAAACAACCGTGCACACTACGGTGTGCGAATTGCAGCGCCTTACCATCACGAACAGAAATAATACACCCCTGAACTCGACTGACACACAGTCAAAGTTTGACGCACATACCCCAAAAATTTACAGCACATAGCCCAAAAATGGACATCATCAGAAATGTTTGTTGCTTCTCTCACGTACACTGAACATGTAGCTAACACCGCTTCCTGTACTTCTTATTCAATGCCAGTCGCCCGGCGGTAATCTGACAGCTGTCAAAAATTCGCCTCCCAAATCGCTGAAGAAATTTGTGAACACAATGCAGTCGCGCGACGAACTATCAAATATGCCCATGAAAACAAAACAAAACATTATTAAACATTTTTTTATTCAATTTGAAAAGAAGATAGTTTGTGTTTTTTGCATGGACATTCAATGAATTTGCGTATCGGATATATTCCATAATAATTCGTCACTTATAATTGATTCCATGAAAACTCCTGTAATTTCTTAACCACACAAAAAATTAATATCAGTAAAAATTCCTTGAGTTGAATCAACAAATTGAAATTGTTTTAAGAAAACAAGGAAACAACAACACGATATAAAACAAAAAACGTCAAACTCGTCGCGCGACTAAGTTGAAAAAAGTTCAACTTTTGGGCGACTAGTTCGGCGACGAACGGGGCATTGTGTTGCAAATGGGCGACTGCTATACAAATTTCACATTTTTGACAGCTGTCAGATTAGTCGCCGGGAGACTGGCGACTGCTTTCTGTTCAGCTCTTTAATAGCTGTAATGAACATGTTACCGACAGATAAGTTGCTTTCATCGCCTGTCACCATTTTTTGAGATGGAAAAACGGGAGAAATTTCGGTCAGGTTACGTTTAGATGAAGAATTTGTGTATGTGTTTTGTTCAAAGATTTTTGTTTGTAGGGGTGCGGTGCATTTTTTTTTTTTTTTTGTAGCTATGTGGTCTTAAGAATAATATAAATTCGCCGACTAACCTTGTTTTTTTTTTATTAAACTGGCTAACTCTGCACTTTTAAGGCATATTATTTTTGAGATTGAATGTGGCTTTTAAGTAATTCAAACGATATATGTATGTATTGGATTTTTAAATTTTAATTTTAAGTGTATAGAAACTTACTTGATTCCAGCTATTCCTCTTAGAGCACAATAGAGGCGTAAGAGACCTGAAGCTTGGACAGTATAGTCATCTGTTGTTTTAGGCCTATTTGACAAATTTACTTGTTCTTTTAATTGTGTTAAAAGTTCTTCTCGGGCTGTATGAAGAGCATCGCCTTTTCGTTTTTGACTTGATCTTACAAACCCTGCAAACCAACTACGAACAACGTGATCATTTCCTAGCAGCATTCCAGATATAAAAGCAATCTTTAATGTTATCAAAAATTGAAAGGAACTGTTCATAAATGTAATTTAAAGAAAATCATTTCTTACCAAATCTTTTGGGTACTTTAAACTCAGTCTTAACATAAATGAAGGAACTTTCATCAGGTCTAAGCATATTGCTCTTGTTGAAAGAGCTTGCTTTGGGTTCATTTCGCTTAGATAATTTAAAACTAATAACTTCAATTTCCCATCTGCTAAATCTTCGTCACAATTTGTAATCAAGTTTGAAACAACGTCTCTGTAACAATCTGGAAAATTCGCTACTATGGAACAAATTATACGCGGCCCGTTGTTTACATATAATAACACATCTATAAGTTCCTGGACGTTCAAAAGAGATGGAAGTTCAGCTAACGAAATACAAATAATATCTATTATTTCTTCCATGTAAATCCCATCCTCAAAGAGCTCGGACTGTTTAATAACAAATTCGCCTATAGGACGGTTATTTGATAACACATGTTCCACCAACTGGGCTTGGATGTAGAATATTTCTGAAAGCACTACTCTTACTTTCCTTGTAACATCGGCACGTTCGAATCCGAGGGCAATACCATTTTGCAATCCGTATGCTTGTAAGTTTTCAGAAGGCAAACAACCCTTCTGGCGACTTTGCTGTTCTTTTTTTAAATCAGTTTCAAGTTCATGGTAGTTGACTTGAAGAAAAGCGACTATATTATTAACAACTTCGATACCAACTAATAAAGCAAGTATTTGTTTACGAGAATTCATTGAAGATTTGGTGTTATCGAGTGGTGACAAGAGACTCATTCTGACAAGTGAAGGCAGAATAGGACGAATTTCACTCTGTGTATAAGAAGAAAGTTCTTGTATGTTCAAATTTTGCATTGCCTCAAAAACACGACTAGAAACTGTAGTACGATTCATTTTGATGTTTAACTGATTTTTATTGGTAGCTAATAAAATTATAATCTTTTAAATTATTAGTTAACTTAATACACCACAAATCAAAAAGTACAAGACAATATCAAAATCAGAGATCATTGTATATATATCACACTTGAGTTTAAAACAAAGGGAGAAGGAGATGGGAAACCAAGCAGTCAAAATAGCCGGGTTTACATGATCCAACATGGTTGGACAACATGGTATGACAACAGCAATGTTGGATCATCTAAACGCTAATACAACCGCTTGACAAACCATGTTGGCTGGTTTTTAAATAATTTTAAAAACTTGTCCGTTTTTCATCCAACCATGTTGTCCAACCATGTTGGACCATGTAAACCCCGCTAATCACTGATCTCTTATATTACACTGGATAGTGTATCGATACAAAAAAAGTGACTCCATTTGAAGATTGTTATAAAAGGCGTTTTTCTTTTTTAGCACGGAGCGGGAATCGAACTGTCAAAAAAAGATCGGCATTTTTTTTTTTAGCTCGGGGCGCTCGGAGCGCTCGATCTGTGTTACTTTTTAAGAACCGAGTACGCTCGGGGCTGACTCGATTTGCTCGGTCAAAAATGATCGAGCAGATAGAGCAAATAAAGAGCGTTGAGTTTTTGAGGGACGAAAAAAAAAAAACAAACAAACAAAACAAAAGAAATGGCGGGCGAAGCTGGTTGCTCTTCCAGTGGTAAGTAATATTTTGAATTTAGAAAAATATTATTATTTAATTTACTTTTTTTCTGGTTTTACTGTAGGAATCAAGTGGACAAATGACATGACCACATGTTTGGTAGACCTACTAAATACAAACAAACATCGGCTGGACAGCGACGGCTGGCGCGGTCCATTTTTATTTTATTTTTAACCAAAAATTTATTATGACAGTTCAGTGCTCAATTGTGTTTCTCAAATAGTTCTGAGCGCTCAGGTCACGCTCGACTCGACTCTCGCTCGATTCGCTCGAGCCCCGCTCTTTGCCCCGCTCGGTGCTAAAAAAGAAAAACGCCTAAAGTCGATAAGGGAAAAATTCGTATAACAGTATAAGAAAAATAAACGACAAAGAATCCCTTATCTCTACATTACTGATCTCTGTATCGGTGCAAAGAACAGAGTAGTTTGTTTTCATCACTGATCTCTATAATACACTGGATAGCGTATCCATACAGAAAAAGTGACTCCATTTGAAGATTGTTATAAAGTCGAAAAGGGAAAAAATTCGTATAACAGTATAACAAAAATAAATGACAAAGAATCCCTTATCTCTATATTACTGATCTCTGTATCGGTGCAAAAAACAGAGTAGTTGGTTATCATTTATAGGCGATTTTCTTTTTTCAGTTCGGAGCATTGTATATAGAGAACTAATATTAAGGTTTTTTTTCATTTTTATAATTGTATTAATAAATGATATAATCGACTTTTATTAATTACAAAACTTATATTCTTTTCCATAACAACTTGTTTCCTTCACCATTTAAATTATTCGAAACATTTCTATTCATTGTTCAGTTTCTGTTCAGATGTAAGAAAGAAAAACGCGTTATGTTTTTTGCTTTTTTTTTGTTGGTTAGACGTCAAAAAGTCGAAAAGGGACATTGAATGTCATCGTCAAATGGAGTCAAAAAAAAACTGTTATACTTTGTAGGTAATACACAATAGGCGGCGTAGGAGTTGCTTGACAACGTCGTCAGCCTCAGATACATTGCCTTCGTTTTCATCTTCGGCAACAACAAAATCGGGCAAGATGTCCAGTCGTCCAGAGTTGGGCAAACATTCCAAGATAGTATAGTCTGAAATACAAGGAACCAAGCACAAGAAACTTTCTTTTGCCTTTTTAAAAGAATTTAATTGATTTGATTTGACTTACCAGCTAATTTAATTTAATTTCATCAGACTTTGGCTGCTTTTTCAAAAATTTTTTTTTTTACTTGTAATTTTTTTATTTACAAATCCCATCTGTCACTTTGGGCAACAGGACAAAAAATTTTACCCACGGCAGAGTACTCACTTTTTGTTTTCACCTCTTTCACAGATTCACGGACACGAAAAAAAGAGAGGATCGTGAGAGTTCACCTCAGAAGAATTTTGAGGGTGTTTTCGGCAAGGGAGGAAAAGGTCGCAACTCTAGGTATAATATATTCTCTATGATGGATACACTATCCAGTGTATTATAGAGATCAAGATCAGTGCATAAGACCTTTGTATATGGAACAGCTAGTACTACCAAGATTGGTTTTCTGCTTGGTTTGACAGATCTTCTGTCAAATCAGGCAGAGAACACACAATACAAACTTATGTAAAAAAAACTGCTTCTGTGAAAAATTCTAAAGATGACACCACCATCGTTTTCCATCTTGAGACTACTCCCCAAATAGATATACAGAGCATAAGACCCCTTCCTGGGGCCCTATTCTTGAAACCATGCGAAAATTTCCGCATACGAAAATTATCGCATACTGAATCTCGTATGCGGAAGCAGAGTGATATTCTTGAACCAAATTGACTCGTATACGACTTTGTGCATGCGATGAATTTCGTATACGAGATGGCAAAGCGTTGTCAAAATTAAGAGTTCATTTCTTTCCCTCCCACTTAAGGGCAAAAAAAAAGGAAAAAAACATGGTGATTTGAGTTTTCAATTCAGTTTACACTTTGACTTTGACGGCAATGTAATAAAGAATTAATTGAAGTTTGTGTTTCGCTGTAAGATTTTATTTCTAAACTTTTTGTAAATAAATACCTTTTGTTTGCGAAACATTTATATACATTTTTGATTTTAAAATAGAAAACGGACGAAGAACAACGACGAACCGCCAAGCAACTTCCAGCTAGACCGACAAAAGGACTTGGTTTTCAATGTGTTTTCTTTTATGAAAACGTTCTTAAGAACATCACAAATGTTAAAGTAAAATAATGCTTCTGAATGAATGCTTCTGAATTTGATTCGAAAGCAAAAATAATAAAACATTGTTAAAGTGCCAACTGCTGATGATTCAGTTACGAACAAATGTATAAAAACCCAAGCTATTAAAGAAATGGACCATAACTGATTAATTGGTTTTTTATTCCTCATTCTTTAAAAGCTATCATTCTTGTTTTAGGGTTTTCTGCTGTGACACTTTCATAGTTAAAGTACATTTAAAACATACCCTTCGAAAAAGGTCTAGGTATCCTTCTATGTAGAAAATGAGAGTCTAAGGATTTGTATGTGCACAAAAAACAATGTTCTTTCATTTTTTTTAGTGAATATAATTATCTAAGGGCTTATTCCTTGAAAAGTTCTAGGCAAGATTAATGAAATTCGCAAAACTTTCGTATACGGAATATCATCTCGAATGGGTCTGACCACTCGAGATGAAGCATTCGATAATTTTCGTATACGAGACGTTTGACAGCATTCGAAAAGTGTTCAAGAATACTATTTTTGATCTCGTATACGAAAATGTATGCGATATATTATTTTTTTGATTCAAGAATAGGGCCCCTGTACTTCTTATTCGATGTATAAAAAGCTGCGTTTTATTATCACAATGATCCAGATCAGATCATTGATTTATATGTGTAACAACAACAAAATGAAATCCTACTTTTCACTTGGATCAATTTCTGTGATCCAAAAATTAATTCTTCTTCCGCACACAAGTTGAAACGTTGGCGTATATTTTCAATAAAAACCGTGCTGCCACTTTCACACTTTCATCTATCCGGTATCGAAATATTTTTCAATTACAAAGCAAAAACTTTTCCCCTAAAAAAACAACATAATAATCGTTGAAAAAAAATGTCGTAGGGCAACTTCGATCGGAATGAAAAAAAAAGCAAACATCTCCCAAACTCGAAGTAAAATAGAAATTGATGAATTGAAGCTGTTTTATTTTGATGATCTGATCCGGATCAGATCATCGTGATAATAAAACGCAGCTGATATCATTGAATAAGAAGTACAGGAAGGGGTCTTATGAACAAGAAGTGAAGCATTTTTCTAAGTAGTGTGAGTTTCACAAACACAAACGCACTACAACAGGACTGGTCTGCAGTGGAATTTGATTGAATCAAGATTTCATCGATTTTGCTTCATTTCAATCTCAATTCTTTTTTTAGGAAGCATGGTGTTTTAACACTAAAGGTGCACTGCATGGTTTTTATTGTTGCGGACGCCTGGAAAACGTAAATAAATAGATTCAAGAACATATTGAAACACAAAAGAAACCATCAAAACGAAGAAAAAAAGTAAAATGTTTTTGGTACTTACGCATTTGGTCTTCCTGGTGTTCGTCCTCTCACCTCTGACAGATATCTGACATCGGAGTTGGTTTTGGTTGTCACATTGTTCATATACAACACACTTGAGATAATCAAGAGTAGGTTTTTCGTTTTTTTTTTAGTTACACCAAAACAAAAGAATTCCCCATACCAACTTAGGTAAGAAAAATAGTACTGGGCTAGAACACAAGATGGCACTAGCAAAATACAACCTTTGCATATATACTAATTCTATATGCAAAGATACAACTCCTCTGAGTTGTCATGAGAAGAGTTTTAAAAATAGTGGGGGCGATCTTTCTTTTCTTGTACAGATGGGCTTCTCTGCCACACTCGACGATGTTTCCAGTGACATATGATGAATGCTCGCGTATCGTTTTAAGGTTGACGAAAACGTAAACAAACATTTCAATCGAATCGCTGTGAGTTGTCTCCTCCTTACGAAATTCTGTCTATGACTTACGAGATCTTTTTTTTTTCGTTTTGTTTTTATCTCTGTCACCAACATCATTCTCGTAGTATCGTGTCATGATTCCGTCGAATTGGAAATGTTTCATGTTCATTTTCATGTTCGTGTTCTCAGTTATTTTGAAAAGGAAAAATAGTTCAAATATTGAGCACGGAAAAATGTCATCGAAATGTTATGACCGAAAGCATTGCTTCC
Organism: Sphaerophoria rueppellii; assembly: GCA_920937365.1. Lineage (NCBI taxonomy): Eukaryota > Metazoa > Arthropoda > Insecta > Diptera > Syrphidae > Sphaerophoria > Sphaerophoria rueppellii. Next base: position 73,116,852 of record CAKKXW010000001.1, read on the forward strand.
CGTGTAAACGGACATGGTTAAACATGCCCTTAAGTAAGTTCGAAGTTTAAAATTCGAAGTTCGAGGATCGAAAGAGAAAGGGATACCAGTTGTGTGCACTTCTGTCCTTTGTATACAGATCCCAATACAAAGGTGGTGTCTACAATGCACATACGTTTTTTTTTTGCATATTTAATTATAAATTATAACTGATCCGTGTTATTTATGTATGTAGTGGATCGAATGATTTTTACGCCGTTAGACGAAAATCGTTCGATTGTTGAGAGCCGTTAAATTTTACAGTTGTGTCAGGAAAGAAAATTTGAAGTTAAAGTTGTGCAGATCTTGTTGGACAGTCGGGACGTAAATTAAAAACGTGGAAAACAGAAAAATCAAAGTGAAACAAAAATTAAGATTAACGAAAAATAAAAAGACAATTAAATACAAGTGTTTTAAAACACCAAGAAATATATTTAAAGTGCATTATTGGAAATATTGCCATATGTGAGTTTTCGCCAAAGAGCATTTAGAAGAAAGAAAAAATTAATATCAGTTTTTTTGTCCTTGTGAATAGCGACCACGTTCCGACCCAAAAAAGTGTCGCCTTCCAACGATTTCCTGTGGCCCTCGTTTTTTTTAAAGAAAATTTTGAAAATTGCAGTGGTGAGTTGCGAGTGGGAAGGTTTATTTAATTGAAGTGTCAATGAATTTTTCTCAATCCTTAGGGAATTTTCCGGCGGTCCCAGGTTTCAGTCCAAGAACTGGGCCGCCGCATCTTTTTCGTCAAACCCCGTTGTTCAAGGGCAAATTTGAGACCGGCAGCGCTGCGCTACCGCAACACCGGAGCCAACAAAATAAAAAGTCCGTGAGTTAATAAAATTAAGAATTAAAAGCAAGAAAAGCAAGAAGAATTAAGAAAACCAGGAAAATCAAGAAACGAAGAAACTCAAGAAAAATTATAAAAATCAAGAAACTCAAGACAATTAGAAAAATCCAGAAACTCAAGAAAAATAGGAAAAGAGAAACTCAAGAAAAACTAAGAAAAATAGAAAAAAATAGAGGAAAAGAAAAGTGAAAAAAAAAAATATGTATAAAAATTTGTTATTGTCCGTGTTTAGTTTTAATGTTTAAGAGGGCATTGAAGTTTTGTTTGTTTATGCAATTAATTGCAAAAAGTAAAGTTTTATGGTTTAGATTAAATTTTGTTTGTAAGCCAAACAAAGAAAAGGGGCCGGGTTTCAAGTGTCGGCGGTTCAGAATAGTGTTCCCCAAGAGTACGTAAACCTCCTGAGAGCTCGTAGGGGGTGGGGTATCCTGGGTTTTGACCGGTACCAGAAGGGTTTGCCTATCTTTTTTTTGACACACATGAACGGTTTCTTTTGGTTTGTTAGGTTTTTTTTTTGTGCGAAAAGTAAAAGTATCTGTATCTTAAGTCAGATTTTTTTTTGGTTAAATTAAAGATAAATTCGCTTAAAGTTTTAAAGTATTAAATCAAGAATATGTGAAATAAATTTCAAGGCCCATTATGAGAAAAGAAATTGTGGAAAGTTTTGTTTTTCTGTTTCACTGCAGTGAAACAATGATACATTGAAGATTTTTATAGGGGTGCCGAAGGTGGTGGAAGGATTCCGGAGAGAAGGGATGATCTGAAACCGATCATCAGCCTTCAAGGGGGAATCCAAATACGGCCATGGTAGGGTGGGTAAAGGCCACACTGCGACAACATCTGCAGTGCCCTTAGCGTGACGGTAGTCCGTCCGTCTTTTTCTGGTCCGGTTTTCCAGTTTTTTGTGTTCAGGCCTGATTAATGTTTTTGATTGCAGGTGAGGTTGTGTTTTGGGGAGCAAGATCCCCCCCGTCCGACGAGCTAACGCCGTGCAACGCTAGCAGGCCGTGCCTCCAAAACATGACATTCCCTTTTCCTAAACCTAGCTATCCCTTTCCTAGTTTCCTACCTCCACTAATCTGACCTGTCAGATTATTCCTAAGGCCCCCCCTCCTCTTGCCTCGCAACAAAATGGCGCCCAACGTTGTTAAGCGTTTTTCCAACATAGTTGGATCGTGAAAACAACAAATTTTGTTTTTTTGATATAGTCACAGTTCGTTTATGTCGTGAAGTCCCCAAACCAAACTTACTGTGGATTTTCAAGCCCCGTAAGTCTTTATCAGGAAGGTCTCTGACGAACCTAGATAAATCGCGACGGGAGTTTGAAAGTTCACAGTGACTGCGGTTAGTGAGTGTGATACGTCTGTTCACCGTTGCTCGAGCTTCTACGAGATGCGTAAGTCTGCACCAAGAAGGTCCCTGACGCACTTAGGTGTATCGCGGCGTTATGTTGTGGAAACTCGTAGCATCGATGGATGGAGTATTTTCGTTTCGTCTTTTCCCTTTCCCATCCTTTTTTTTTTACTTTTCTATTCTTTTTTCTAATTTCAATTTTTCATTCATCTAGTCTTGTCTCTTTATTTGGTAGTGATGTCCGTGGTTGACTGGACGTCGAGCAGCGTAGCATCATACCAATCATTTTGCCTTCGTTGACCTTGCCGTGCTCTGTCTTCTAGCAAAGTCCTTGAGACTGACTAGAATTGCAGGAACGGTAGAGAAAACATTGTAAAGTATTTCGAAAGTGTTTAAGTTAATTTTTCCTTAATATTATCGTCACGCCAAGGGAGTCCGTAAGTCCGTCCGAAGTCTTTTTGTATTTGTGAAGGTCGTGAGTAGGATCAGTCATTCTCGCTAGGAAGATGGAAGCCACTCGAAGCACCCCGTATGTCAATGAAAAAAAAAAATTAAATCTTAAATTCTCGTTTCTTAATCGAAAGAAGAGAAATAGTATTCGAAAATAATTTAATATCTTTATACCAATCATATTATCTTCATTTAATTGGTTATTGTTCGGTTAGAAAATTAGTTTCAAATTTGTTGTTATTACAACACTTAGTTTTTGACAAATTGTCCAACCGACTTTTGGTTCTTATTATCTGTTTCTTGCTTGCTTTGTTCGTTCTATTGTTGGAAATTCTCCTTATTCATAAGTTTTTTTTTGAGGAAAAAGTTATTAGAGTTTGGGAAATATCCTTTCGATTTCTCATAGATAAAGTTTTTTTGGGTAGTTACCAAAAATTAGCCTTAATCTAATTGAGAAACTCTGTTCTGTTGTTTATATTTATAGTTGCGTTAGTTAAAGTGTTAATTAGTTAAATTGGGTTCTTAAATTTAGTCATCGCTCAGTTCAGTTTTGTTGTTGAGAAGAATTTATATCTCGAATTGAAGAGTGTAGTAGAGTCAAGCCTAAGTAATCTGCAAGACTTAAGTAATTTTTCGAAGAGAAAAGATACTCTAAGTTTTGAAAAGCGATAGTGTTAGGATTGATATTTTGTTTTTTTTTGTTCCTTTACCATTTTGGGTTGTCAATCATTTGATTATTTACTAATTCGGTAGGTTTTTTTTTATTATTTTTTTTGCATTTTTTTTCTTGATTTATAATATTAATAATAAACAATCAATTTATCTGCCAGTTGATTAAAGTTATTAATAATTTAGGTGTTTATTTACTTATACTGGTACTTATTTATTTATTTATTTTTTTTCTTACTATCTATTTATTTATTTTTTTTCTAACTATTGTCCTAGATGGCCGATTTCCGAAATTAATAAACCCGAACACGAAATTTAGTTTTATGTCTTTTTAATTTTCAAAAATAGGAAATTGCGACCATGCGCTCATGTTGAAATATACATCGAGAATGAGTTCGTTATAAAGTAGTTTTAAATGAAAGAACAAAAATGAAGAATGAAAAGGATAGATACAGAGATGTAAGAAAGGAATAAAAAGAAATGAATACAGGGTTGGCAATAAAATAAAATGATAAATGAGTTCAGAGATGACACTATTTATTTATTTGTTAATTTATATTCATATACATCGTTTTTTTTGTTTGTTTCATTTTTTTCCCATTTACTTACTTACTTTTTTCATACTCGTTTATTTACATTTTTTTTTGGTAAAGTTTTCTTTTTGGGGTATAGGTCTACAGTTCATTTAATAGTTAATTGTTTTTTTTTTGTTACTGTTAGGTTATACTTTTTCTCTTGCAACTCACCACTTTCCGTTTTGTTCGATTGTGCGTTATCCGAAAGTGGTTTAATAGGTAACAGGATGGCTTTTGTAAGCCAAATTGAAAATGACCAAATATCCAAGATGATCAGAGATGCTGAAATCGACGAAGCCAGGCAGACTAGATCTAAGACCAAAAACCAGAACTTAGGGGCTAGACCGCGAGTCGTACACTCACCTCTGGTTCCTGAAGGACAGAACCAAGGCGCGTTCGACCATGTAGGTAGTTCGGGAGTCGCCGCGTCTAAAGCTCAAGGTTCCAGTGTTCACACGAGTTCTCTTTCGACTCCGCCTTACAGCGAACTAAGCGACATGGGGGCGACACCATCTCTTCCGCCCAATTTTGAGTTCCTGGACAGCACAGTTAAACTGAACCCGGGTAGGGAAAAAGAGGACAGGCCTCACTCTATGCCGCCCAGCCACGGTTCTAGAAGTATCCTGGAAACGATTGCCAAAACTATCCCTAAAAGTAGGCAAAGCAATATTACTCCGGAAGAACTGGAGTACCAAATCAATATGAGAGTAGCACAGGGTATGTCGACATGTAGGAAGAGCTTGGAAAAGGAAGTGGCTCGGGTTGTTAGTGAGCAAGTTGATAGAAAACTTGCAGCATTTCTCGATAGGCTCAGTTTGAACATACCAGGTCAGGTCCCAAGACAAGCGGATCCAGCTGCGGCTCCAGCCCCGGTACAGTCCCAACCGCCAGCGCAAGCTTTTCCAAGTGAGTCGGTTCCAAAGCCGGCCCAAGGTCAAGTCTTTTCAAGGCCTCCACCAGTACAGTCTAGTTCCTCTGGTATGCAAGGTAGAAGTGCTTTTGTTCCAGTGGGGCAAGGACGTAGAAGACCTCAAATTGCCGCACCGGACCGGTCTTTCGCTGCACCACCCCATCTACCAAATGGGAGACAGTATCAGGCTTCGTACACCCCGTTTCCTTTCCCGCCTCCAGCAGTGAACCCATACATATATGCAGGTCATAGGGCCCCAGTAAAAGTCGATAAGTGGGGTCTGAATTTTGATGGCCTTTCAGACAAACTGAGTGTTGAAGATTTCGTTTTTAGACTAGAGAAGTTACATTATGTTTCATTATTTTATTTTCCAGTACATTTTCTTGATTTTTCATCCGTAAATCATCACGTTTATTATGCCTATTGTAATCCAACCGACAGATAAAAACGTTGCGAAACACGATGAAAGAACTATTCAAAACAACCGTGCACACTACGGGAACTCAACGAATTGCAGCGCCTTACCATCACGAACAGAAATAATACACCCCTGAACTCGACTGACACTCATTCAAAGTTTGACAGCACATACCCCAAAAATGGACATCATCAGAAATGTTTGTTGCTTCACTCACGTACACTGTACATGTAGCTAATACAGCTTCCTGTACTTCTTATTCAATGTGTACATGTAGCTAACACCGCTTCCTGTAATTCTTATTCAATGGCTAATATATGCAAAGCACTGATCTCTATATTACACTGGATAGTGTATTACCTACAGAGTATAACAGTTTTTTTGACTCCATTTGAAGATGACAGTCAATGTCCCTTTTCGACTTTTTGACGTCTAACCAACAAAAAAAAAGCAAAAAAAATAAGAAGTTTTTTTTTTATATTTGAACAGTGCCTGAACAATGAAAAGAAATGTTTGGAATAATTTAAATGGTGAAGGAAACAAGTTGTTATGGCAGAGAATATCAGTTTTGTAATTTATAATGGCTATGTTATTATTTATTAATACAATTATACAAATGAAAAAAAAAACCTTAATAGATAGATAGATAGATAGATAATTTGGATTTTATTGAATTAACATTTGAATTTAACAATAGTAACATATTAACATATACAAAAATCATTATGACATGGCATTTGCCGTCTGCCAGATTGACAACTATAATATATTTAATTCATTATGAAGTTATAACAGTTTACAATTATGTATGTGATTCAAATAAGGAATTATTTGACAACCATTTAATTTTAAAAATTCAAATAAGAGACAGTTAGTTATACGTTTGTTTAATTAAAAATCTTCATTGATTATTCTCGATCTATATCTTAGTGCAATTACACGATATTATAAAGACTTTCGACGTTCATTTCATTCAATTCGTCCAAAACTTGATATTCCGATAAAACATCGCTCCCAAGAACACTTCTTATGGTTTCTCTCAGATTTGGGCATCTTCCCAAAAAGTGAATCACATCTTCTCTTTCCCTCATGTTGCAAATGCTGCATTCTAGTGGTAGATCGGGTCTGTGAGGCATGAAGTTCAAATTTAGAAGCTCGCTGCGAAGTCTGACCATTGTAGCGATAACGTCAACTTTATTATGATCACGAAAGTAGTTTTTTTCTGCCAGATTGTGGTTAAGCCTGCTGTAAACTGTTCTGTAGATGGAACTGGAGGCTTCATCTATATATTCAATTCTGCATTTCTCATCCACTTTCGAGATTACATAGTAGAAGAGAGCCTTGCAACTAAACATATTTTCCAAATTTAAATCAAAGCTTAAATTGCATTCTTCAGCAAGTTTTGACCACTCTCTATACCAGCTGTTTTGTTCCTGTATGGCCCTAATAGCTACCTTTCTGACTAATCTGAATTCTGGTAAATTGAAGGTGTTGAGAAGCAAATCAGCTTGCAACTTCATGGTCTTTATGTATAAAGGTTATAGTCCGGTTTCGAGCATTACTACGTAATTTGGTGTGTTACCTGGTAAGCGAAATATCCGTTTAATATAATGCGTCAAGAGCTTTTCCACCGTATGAAACCTCGAACCTCCCCAAACTTGAGCGCCATATAAAAGTATGCTCTCCGATACCGCTTCAAATACCTTGAGCTTGCTGCTATGCGCAATGTTTCTGTTCATGAAGCATTTTTTCCATGATATGTTTATGGCTGTTTTCGCCTTTTCCAATTTTTCCGTTAAATGCTTCTGCATGCTTAAATTTCTCGTAAAAATTACACCTAGGTATTTGTATTCGGTAACACATTCTAAGTCTTCACCGTTGAATGTCCACTTCTCGTTGGAAGCATTTCTTCCTCCACCTTTTTTAAAAATCATCACTTTAGACTTTTGTGTATTAACGATTAAGTTCCATAAGCAACAGTAATTATAGAGCCCGTTTATCATGACAATATCATCTGCAAATAATAAGGCCTTAATGTGTGTTCCTGCCTCATAAAAATATTAAATCAAAAGAGTTTACAAACTTATAAAAATCACTAAATAGCGCTTTATTGGTCAGACCTGACACATTATAAGATAAAATTTTTAAATATTTTTGGTTACTGTCTAAATTACTTGAAATTGATTCATTTAAACTACGGCAGACGGCATTTATACTAAATACTACCATTTATACTCCTAGCTGCAGCACTGGTTCCGGGCAAGTTAACTGACGTAACGACGTTATTGATTGGCTTTGAAGTTTCTGTCATGTTGTTGCTGTCACTGCATGCTGTCACAATCTTGTTCAATAATGTTATACCGATTTCATCATCTGTGATACATTTAATATGTTGTTATGGTCAAGATCTTTTGCAGATCTAAGCAAACATTTTTCGTTTTTTCAATCACATGCTGATCATCGTCCTGAGTTGGAATATGCAGTACCAGATTCTTTTCGTTCGATTTTTTTTCTATTTTGTCTATTGACATCTATTCTCTACTTGTTGAAGTTTCGATTGAAGAAAAACATTGCTGCTTTCTAGACTCTCTATTTTTGTCTTGACTTCAACCAAGTCCGATTTTGTAGCCAAGTTTTTCAGCCGATCATCAAGTAACGCTGCTAGTGATCGTTCTAACGTCTTAACATCAACGACTTGCATATTGCTGGATTCACGATCTTGCATGATGGGGTTCACGGGACGGGTGACAGACATTGTCGTTTTTGCCTTTGTATATCTATTTGGGGAGTAGTCTCAAGATGGAAAACGATGGTGGTGCCATCTTTAGAATTTTTCACAGAAGCAGTTTTTTTTTACATAAGTTTGTATTGTGTGTTCTCTGCCTGGTTTGACAGAAGATCTGTCAAACCAAGCAGAAAACTAATCTTGGTAGTACTAGCTGTTCCATATACAAAGGTTTTTGCGGTTGAGTGCCATACACTCTTTTATTGTTGTTCATGGGGGTGTTGTTGTTGTTGTTGTTGTTAGTATTTGGCGGGGTTCTTTGTATCCCATTCATTTTACAAGCTTAAATATACTTTTAAAATAATCAGATGATAGCTCACCTTTTGGCAAACGATTAATTGGGGTTTTATTTGATTTTCTCACAATTTTTTATGCAATAAATAGTACTTTTTTTTAACTATTTTTCCACAATTTCACAGAACTTCTTATAAATGTCAACCAAACTTTTTCGAGCCAGCGTTGTCAATCCCAAAACCTTAATATTAATTCTCTATATACAAATACAATGCTCCGAACTAAAAAAAGAAACGCCTATAAAAGAAAGCAAACCACTCTATTCTTTGCACCGATACAGAGATCAGTAATATAGAGATAAGGGATTCTTTGTCGTTTATTTTTCTTATACTTTTATACGAATTTTTTATTGATATTGATTTATATTGAATCTTTGTATGTATATAGAATTGAGTATTGAAATACCTACGAGCTCCGACCTCCGTATAGACAAGATTAATTTCAGTAGTATTTTATTATAGAAACATTAGAAAAATGGCAGATTCAACTCAAATTAATAATTCAGCTGATAAAATGGCTCATCTATTAAAAGAAGCTGAAAATCTGAAAACAAAACTCGAAGAGGAACGTCAAAAACTAAATGACATTAATTGTAAGTTTTTTGCGATTTGTGCATGATACTTACATGGTGTTAAGTTTAGGATCAGAAATGTTGTGTATACACAAAACGAGACTCAAGTCAGCAAAAAGGTATAACTGCATGCTTCCATTACAGTATCAACGGTGGCAGAACGCCTAGAAGGTATTCCTTTTGTAAACATCAAACCAAGGCGCGTCTTGAAGGGCCATCAAGCTAAAGTTCTTTGCACTGGATGGAGCCCTGACAAAAGGCATATAGTGTCCTCTTCTCAAGATGGAAAACTTATCGTATGGGATGCATTCACTACAAATAAGGAGCATGCGGTAACAATGCCGACCACATGGGTTATGGCATGTGCATATGCTCCTTCGGGGAATTTTATAGCTTGTGGGTGAGTTGCAATTCTTTTTTCAAAGGATTCGAGTTTTTAAGTATGGTTTTGTACATGGTTAAATATTTACAAAAATTAATGGGATTTGTGGGTTTTTAAATTTGGTTCCTACACCACCAAAGAACCAGTGGTGAACATAGCTAGTCAGTATGTATGTTTTATTGCATTTACAATTATATTTAACGAAGAAAATTTACTATGAGTAGATGAACAAGAAACAAACAGTTTTATTTTTGCAATCGAAGTACCTTCATTTAGTGTTTATTTTCATAAGTTGTGAGCGTTTTATTGAATGTACTGTTTCATTACTCACTGTTAAGTTGTGAGAGTTTTCATGCCTTAAATTTACTGAATGAACTTGACATTGTTGATCGAAGATAGTTTAAGTTTGGAGAAACTCTGCTCGCAAGATGCAATCATTTGCATATTGCATTTACTACAATTTTTAAAAGTTTACAAATATTTCCACATGATGTGCATCATAGAGAATATATAATACCTAGAGTAGCGACTTAGGTTGTTCGCTCTCTTTTTGCCTACAAGCTGCAATTCGGTCGTTTTGTACTAACCTACTGAGAATGTGTTAGTTTTCCAATGCTTTTTAGCATTGTTACATGTTTAAAGTTCAATAAAAAAATGTCTCGTAATCCTTTACTACAAAATTTATTTCTAACATTAGTTAACAATATAAGTTTGAAGAAAAAACAGTTTCATTCAAACTGACCGCCTTTAGCTTTTACACAGGCTTTTAAACGTTGGCCTTTTTTCTATTGTGGCACGCGGTAAATGGATACGAAAATATTTTGCTTAGTGATGAAAAAATGTTTACGATAGAAAAGATCTTTAACAAATAAAATGATAAAGTGCAGGCAACATCATCAAAAGAGTCCAAAAAAGTTCACCACCCTGGTTTACGAAAAAGGTAACAGGAGTAAAAGTCTATTAGGAAAGTCTTCAGGAGGGTGTTGTTAAAGGTTTAACACATTCTCTATTCAACGGTGAAATATTGGTCTTCCCAGATTGCTCCGATACACAAGTCCAAAACAACACAAGAGTGGCTAAGGTGCAATATTCCCGATTTTATTACTGCTGAGGATTGGCCATCGGGAAATCCAGATCTAAATCCGCTGGATTACAGCTTGCGGTCATGGCTGGAGGGCATGGTCTCTCCACCGAACTTTGGACATCCTAAAGCCAGTTTCGATAAGAGCAGCGTCGTCGGTTCCCAACAAAACTGCGTGCCGCTAAGGAACAATGGCCACAACTATTTAAAGCCTGTGTAAGAGCTTTAAATAGTTTTTTGAATGAAACTTATTTTTTCTTCAAACTTATAGGGGCATATTCATAGACATTTTTAAACTGCAGTTAAGCTGTGATAAACTTAAACTGGAGTTAAAGCTATTCATAAACACATTTAGTCCTAGGATTAACAGCTAAATTGGGCTCTAACCTTAAACATGGGTGAAGCTATGTTAAAGTTGTTACTTTCCTATTGAATGTCAAAATATCATTCACTGCTTTCAATAAATTATTATTGTTCATGAATATTTATTTTGACAAAACAACGTTGTTAATAAGAGTCGTCTTCTGTGGGGAGTAAAATACATCTGTGCACCATGAATCGGAAGTTGGGTATAAGCGAATTGGTGTCCTCTATTTTCTGCGGTTCCCTCATTACACACCATTACCTTGATCCTGGGATGGAATCGTTTAACTCAGTGTTTTTTAAACTTCTTGAACTGGCGGCCCCCTTTATATACAAAAATAAACAAGCGACCCCCAATATATAGCCGGGAAACCGCATACAATTGCTGAAAATTTTATTTTACATGCAGCTCTAAAAACATGGTTGAAATAATGTTGGGTTGTCAGGAGAAAGAGGAGCTTAAAAATATTCCACTTTCTGATAATATAATTGAGAGAAGGATAAGTGACATGGCAGCTGACATTCGAGAACAGTTAATTGTAAAATTGAAGAAGAGCCAACGATTTGCATTGCAACTGGATGAATCTACAGATGTTTTAGATTGTGTACAGCTTGTTGTATTTGTTCGATTCGAAGAAGATGACAAGATTGATGAAGAGATTTTATTTTGTAAACCTCTTCCTGTGTATTCTACAGAACAGTGTTTGTTCGACATGATTTTCGAAAGTTGCCACGACTATGATCTGGATTGGACCAGGTGTATTGCTATTTGTAGCTATGGTGCAAAAGCCTGCCCGTGGACTCATAGCTAAATTCAAGTTAATAGTGCCAAACGTTTCATGGACACATTTTTTCAGAATTAAATGATTTCCTTTTAGATGTCATCAAAGTTGTGAACTCAATTAAAGGAAAAGCTTTGCAAAGTAGGCTATTTAGGATCTTTTGTGATGAAATGGGTTCCCTTCACTAAAACTTATGTCGTTTTCCATTGGCAGTCCAGAAACATTGGGAAGAATCCAGAAGCCTTCGGAAACCATTCCATTGGACTGACTTTGACAGACGGAATGCTTCTGAGAAGAGCAGAACTATTCTGTTTTGAAAACAGAAGCGTCAGAAGAATGACAGTTTCATCATAACCCGTTCCATTGGAGGTAGAAAAAGAAACGTCAAGGAAAGACCAATGGAAAACGACATTACAGTACCACACTGAAGTCAGATGGCTCTCAAGAGGAAAGGTTTTGACCCGGGTATTTGAATTGAAAGCAGAATTATTGATGTTTCTTGACTTGAAGATTAAAACTCTGGATGTGCACATTTTTTTTTTCTGAACCCAGTTGGCTACTTAAATTGTCTTTTCTTGCTGATATCTTCGAACATCTGAGATCTGAACACCTTGAATAAAAGCCGCCAAGGAAGAGAAGAAAACATTTTGTCTGCAAGAGGCAAAATCAGAGGATTCATCTTGAAACTTTGTTTCTGGTCAGAGTCTCTGCCAAAAAAGTGTATGAATTCCTTTCCCTGCCTTCAAAAACCCATCGATGAAACTTGCAGAGATGAATCGGAAAATTTAAACAGAAACATATCGCTGATGACACAGAGTCTGCACAACTTAAAAGGGAAACTTTTGAGTTATTGCTCAGAACTGGTGTCTGATGGAAATGGAAAAAGATGGATACTAAATCCTTTCTTAGAAATGTCCGTCCAATACGCTGAACTTCCATTTGTAACTATGAAAGAAAAACTTATTGACTTAGCTGCAGATGAAATGCTTCGAATGAAGTTCAATTCAAAAGAATTTCTGGATAGAAAGGAAAAACAAATATCCAGAATTGGCAAATGAGGCTTCAAAAATGTTTGTGCCATTTTCAACGTCATATCTATGTGAACTAACATTTTCTTCAATGGTTAACTTAAAAAAAAATAAGCCTCAATTGGAAAATGACTTAATTGTAAACGTTTCAAAGATACAACCAAGATTTGAATTTTTAGTGAAAAAAAAACCAGGAACATTCAGCACATTAAAAGTGTTTTATTTAATTTTTTTTTTTTTTTAGCAAAATTTGTTCTCTTTCTAACTTGGTGGCCTTTGGCGGCGACCCTCTTTAAACTTCTTCGCGACCCCCCAGGGGGTCGCGACCCACACTTTATAAAACACTGGTCTAACTTACATACTAACGGATTGCTTTTTTTGATACGTTTGATGATTATCTATGCACAAGAACGGAAGCGAAATGAAAACTGCTTTATTCTCTAGGTACAAGCCAAAAACAAGAAAAAAACACAAGATAGGTACTCAGATAAAAGTGTTTTGTTAGTGCATCTATTGTTAGGCTTCTCGCAGAGCAACATGTTCTTATTCATTTGTGTATGCAATCCAAGACATTTATAAACATGTCGAATGATTTTGTCATGATTATACAGATCGTCAGTGTAATAATCATCGACTACCTCGAATTGGAAAACAGAAACTAAGCGAAAAAAACCAACACCCTCAAGGAAACAACAACAACTTCATTAAAACCAAAAAGCCTCCAACCTTCTCTTACCGTTAATGTTATCATCATATTCATCGCATTTCATCTGGTCCAGAGAACAAAATTAATTGCATGGCAATAGTAACAAATAAGTATATTTATTTCAAATTCACATTTCAATGTTGAAAATTAGTGTTTTTTTGACATTTCTGCTGTTTAACGTGTTCATTTGAAGGAAAGTTGTAGTAGATTTCTTCCATAAACTCTAGTTTCGTTAAACACAGCAAGAAAACTGTCTATGAATAAAAGTTGTGTTTTCCTAGACTTTTAAGCTTAAACTGTGGACTACGAAATTACGACTTAAACAATTTTCTATGAATATGGCCCACATTGTTTACTAATGTGAGAAATAAATTTTGTAGCAAAAGATTTACGAATAATTTTTTTTATTGAACTTTAAACATGTAACAGAACTTATGGCCGGACTAGGTACATTTAAAATCAAAATAAGACATATTTTACTTGTGATAAGAAATATTTCTTGACTCCGTAGTAGAATCGTTTCCACACAATGTCACAAAACACTTAATTATCTCTTATGGTGTTTTTATTGGTAAATGTACATTGTACAATGTACATGTAGCTAACACCGCTTTCTGTACTTCTTATTCAATGGGTTGAAGCAAATGTCAAACACGTGCTTTATTTTCCAATTTGATTTTTTATTTATTTATTTTTTTTCAAAAGTTTCGAAGTTTCTTTTAAAATTTAACAAAATAATAATAAACGCTTTACAGCCAACCGAAACTCTTTTATAATAAGGCTGTAAGATTACAAGACTATTCATGTTGTATCTTTAACGAATTGATTAAATAAATAAAAATAAAGAAACAAAACAAAAAAACTTCCCTAATCTACGATCTATTTATTTTAGAGGTCTTGACAACAAAGTTACCGTTTATCCAGTTACTTCAGACGAAGATATGGCTGCCAGGAAAAGAACTGTTGGCACGCACACAAGTTACATGTCGTGCTGTATTTATCCTAATTCAGATCAGCAAATCCTTACCGGTAGTGGTGATTCAACATGTGCGTTATGGGATGTGGAATCAGGGCAGTTGCTTCAAAGTTTTCATGGCCATTCAGGGGACGTTATGGCAATCGATTTGGCTCCAAACGAAACTGGAAACACATTTGTTTCAGGAGTAATTTCAGAGTAGCCTAGGGTTCGTACTAACGATGCTCACATCATTTTCTCTTTCAGAGTTGTGACCGTATGGCTTTTATATGGGATATGCGGTCTGGTCAGGTTGTTCAATCTTTTGAAGGTCATCAATCAGATGTTAATAGCGTTAAATTCCATCCAAGTGGAGATGCAATAGCTACTGGATCGGATGACGGAACCGTTAGTTGAATAATTTGTTTTTTTTTTTTTTCACTACTCTGACGTTTTATGTAATAATTGGCATGCCAATTTAGTATAGAGTGAGTTTCAGCGTTTTATTGCTGGCTACTGTGTAATGAAAAACGCGGCTATTATTGATTTAAACTATAAATTGTTGTCATTAGGTGTGTTGTATTATACATTAACGGGATGATGGTTAATTTTTTGCACACAAAACAACAACAACCTGGGACCCCGATAGTTATCGGGGTTTATTTTGTTACCCAAAAAATAGTTCTAATTATAGCGGATAGATGGCGATTTTGCGTCTCGAAAAAAAAGCAGTGCAAACTTAATCTTTATAAGCTCATAATCCAAATCGTTTTTTTATCATGGGGTAACCCATATGGGCTTGTGAGGAAAATAAAACGCGCCTTTCAGCTGCATATTCAAGTGCGAATATTACTTCTTAGGTTGAAGTATTAGACTTCATAACTCAGATCATTAGATTCGCGCAGAAGAATAATTCTTTTTAACGCCATCAGCGCTGTCTTCATTTCCATAATTGAAAGTTCTATCGCCGGTAAAAATGTCATTTTTTACTGGTCTCTTTATTCCACTGCAATCCAAATTGTTGTTTGCCAAGTTAAGTTTTGCTGTGCCGCCTGCTGAGTAGTGAAAGAAACACGGC
The DNA here is from genome assembly GCA_920937365.1 of Sphaerophoria rueppellii. Taxonomy (NCBI): domain Eukaryota; kingdom Metazoa; phylum Arthropoda; class Insecta; order Diptera; family Syrphidae; genus Sphaerophoria; species Sphaerophoria rueppellii. The sequence continues at coordinate 73,132,117 of CAKKXW010000001.1, forward strand.
TGTTGTTTGCTGAGGGAAATTTTGCTTCTTGCTACGGAGTAGTGTAAAAAATACGACTGTTGTTACCAAAATTGTTCTTATTCCAAATATGTAACTAATCTTTAGAATTTATTAGTGCAGGTTATTTGATATGAGAGCTGACAAGGAGGTTGCAGTGTTTTGCAAGGAAAGTATTATTTTCGGTGCAAATTCAGTGGATTTCTCTGTTAGTGGAAGGCTGTTGTTTGCAGGTTACAATGACTATACTGTTAACATTTGGGACACATTGAAAGCCGAAAGAGTGAGCTTACTTTATGGACATGAGAACAAAGTATCATGCCTTCAAGTTTCACCTGATGGAACAGCACTCTCAACTGGAAGCTGGGACTACACTATACGGGTACAACTTAAACCTTCAATTTTTAAATAAAATCAAATGGTTTTTTTTTTTCAGGTCTGGGCTTAAATAAAAATACGGTAAACCCCGTAATTATACTACTCTTGGAGACTAAATTGACATCAAAGGCGTCAAATATTTCTACCAAGATGTTTAACAATTCCTGTAAAAGGATACAGAGATACATATTTTATTGTTGTTCATAGTTAAGTAAAAAAACGTGCAATAGCTCGAAGGCCTCAGAAGTAGTTCTGATTTCAACGTTCTCGTATCTAATATCTTATTTATGTAAAATTATTATTATTTTTATTATTATTAACTAACATAAAATTACACATTTAATGCTTATATTAAAAGAGCAATAGCTACAAAGCTTTCCTTCTAAAAAAACAATGCTTTGGCTTATAAAGTAATCTTATTTATTATAAGTGTGGTAGTTTTGGATTTTCAAGAGCATGATGAGTGTCCATGAAGGTGAAGTTATTTTAGGATGTGCTGGTGGGTTAGTGAGGTCTGAGGTGTGCCCCAAACGTAACTGAATGAAATCAGTAAATGATGCTCTGGATAAGCAGGAAGCAGGTATTTTTCGAATTGTGTCGATGTTACAGTAGTGATTTTCTTAAGAAGTCCAGGTGAGAGTTCTGTTATTTTGTCTTTTTTGAAAATACATCGAAGGTAAACACTGGTAATTTACTGGTCAGCCCGTTGCCCATAATCCTAATGTGGCAAGCAACCCGCATGATTGTTGGTTTGTTCGCTTTTTTTGATGAAAAGTTCCCTTAAGTCACTAACCAACTACTTGATTCAAATCTTCAACTTTTCTTTATACAGTGTTGAATTTCCAGAAGAGTAGAAAAACTCATACGTTTACCCTGTTCCAAAAAAAGTTAACCCTTCCAAACCCTCTGAATTCAGGCCAATTAACATTTTATCTTTTCTAGGAAAGTTACTTGAAAAAATATGCATGATCAGTTGCAGTTGTATCTAAGCGAAAACTGTCTTCTATCAGAATTGCAATTTTGGTTTCGCAGCTCACATAGTTGTGAGTCTGCCACTATTAAATCTAAGACTTATATTCGCTTTGCACTTGACTCTGGTAATTTGGAGTCATAGTTCTTTTGGATTTTAGTAAAGCATTTGATTGTATTGACCATTCCATTCTTATATCCAAACTAAAATCAACGTTTAACTTTCAACTACTTAAAGAATTAGAATGGCATGCGAATTAAACTGAAGTTTGGTACCTCGAATTCCTTTATTACCAATGTTGGAATTCCTCAAGGCTCAGTTCTAGGTCCATTGCTGTTTTAATGATCTTCCGGATTTTGTTTCCCAAAGCCAGGGTAATTTATATGCAGATGATGTTGTTCTTTACATTTTTCGTCCAATAGGCTTTATGGACGATTGCATTGCTCGATTAAATGAGGATCTTAGCTGTATACATATTTAAATGGTCTAATGATCAACACATGACTCTGAATCTATCCAAGTCTGTTGCAATGTTATGTGCTAGAGATGAGCTCAACTCTGACGACTTCCCATTGGTCATTCTCTCATTTCATATGTAAAAGACGTCACTTATTTGGGTTATAAAATAAGCAGTAATTTGAGTTGTTGTAAAGCGATTACCGTTACGATTAGAAAAATGCATTATCGGCTACGGTGTTTGGGATCGTCTTCGGACATTCTGAATCCCAGTATGAAGAAACATCCCATTAAGTCACTGATCAGTGATCATGCCCTATTTTACTTTTAACTCGAGTGTATATCCAGCTTTAGATTGTGTGTGTAAAAGGAAACTAAATGTTGCCTTAAATGACTGTATTCGCTTTGTTTACTCTACACCAAGTTGCACTAGTGTTTCACAATTACACAGTAACTTTGGTATGAATCTTGATGATAACTTACAATTTCGACTTCTCTTGAGGCTTCACAATATCATCCATGGTGGAGGTCCTAGGTATCTTAGCGCTGTTCTAAGCTTTGCTAAGTTACAGAGGGGCTTAAATTTAATCTTACAACACTTCTCACACCGCATTTCAGAACGCTTATTTAATGTGTCTGTAATTCATCAATGGAATTTACTTCCAAATAAATTGAAAAGCACTATCGCTCCTGCAGCTTTTAAGAAAAAACTATTTTTACACCTTTCTTTCTTTGCTGAATAGATTCTAGGTTTTTAAAATTCAGTTTTTTTTTATATATATGTACTAGCAGACCCGGCGGACTTCGTTCCGCCTTTTTTAGTATTTATTTTCAACTTTCGACTCTGTAGTGAATTAACTTGAATGTGTAAGGAACAAACTTAAAACCGTTTTAAATAATAAAAAAAAACAAAATCAAATCATTCGTATGATATAAATATTTATTTTTAATGTAATATTTTTTTAATTTTCTATTGCAATACAATTTCATGTACTATATTTTTTGTTAATCTCTGAGGGGCATATATAAACAAACTTGATGGTTTGCCAACCCTTGAGCACCCAACAAATAATTGACCATGCGAAAAGCATGGATTTTCAAGGTCCAAACCACAAATCCTCATTTTTTGGCCTTGTGACTTGTTTCTTGTCATAGCGAAAGCCAACCGAACTGGAAACTGTAACCTTTTAAATGGAATTGGGGAGTCTGAAGGGTTCATTGGGATGCGAGGCAAAAGCACAACTTCGCCTTCAAACTTGCCGCTTAAAATTGCAGCTTCTAGCACATTGTTCCTGATTATTTTTATAACCAATCGCGTGCCGTTGCATAGCTTTGGTGGATTGAAATTTCATATTATTATTATAGGAGAACCTATCTTCAGCCGCAAGTTATATGGTGGCATTCCTGGTAAATCGATAGAATTTAGGAACTCAACAGGATAGTTGACAACTTCCTCAAGGTCGACAAAAGTGTCGATCGATTAGAATGATGATTCAACTCCAGTCAATGATTCCTGTATTTTTGAATTAAGCGCGTCAGCATCAACATTCTTTGCCGCTAAAATAGCTCGCTCGCGTAACCAGGCATGATTGCTGTGGGCTAGGTTTGGTTATATATTTTTTTTATTAAAAGTTCTTTGGTATCCACCATATTGCAGAAATTGTTTGGGATTCGGATGCACTGTGTTGTTTCATGCAATTGAAGTTTTCCGTTTCCAATATTCAGCAATCGTTGGGAAAATTCCAATGCCAGGGGATCATTTTGGAGTTGAACCCGCATATTTATAGAGAGGCAAAGCTTTCTCACTTTTAACCAGAGGTAAAATTCCTTGAAACATGCGTTAACCTCGTCCGCATATGTAGCACGTGGTATTACCGGCAATGTCTGTCTGAAATCACCGGACAGCAGAAGTAGAGACTAGAGCTCTTGATTCTGACCGGTTATCCGAAATAATACCCGGGAACTCGAATTATTCCAAATTACCCGGGTACCCGGGTACTCGGTTCTCTTACACAATGAAGCTAAAATTGTTTGAGCAAATGGATGTTTTTGTGAAGGATTTGCAGGTTGGGGTGGATTATTATGATTATGTAGTTTATAAGGATGGTTTCGGTTTGTTTCTTGTTTGTTTGTAATTTATAAAAAAGTTGTCATTTGTTAGATGGCTTATGATTTTATTAGTGGTTGAAAAGTTATAAAACGATCTTGGCCCTGGTCGGTCGTCGTGGTCGTCGTCCTCGTCGTGTTCGTCGTGGTCGTGGTCGTCGTGTTCGTCGTCGTCGTTGTCGTCGTCGTGCGTCGTGGTCGTCGTAGTCGGAAATAAAGAAGAAAACAAAGCTGTTGGCAAGTGTTTATGTTTTTGTTATTGTTGCAATGTACGAAAAAGAAATGCAAGTTGTGTTTGGATAGTCAAAATTAAAGGGATGATTTTATTATGTTGGCAATCCACGTCCTGTATTTATCTATGAATGGACTTCTTAAAACAGGTAGTTGTTGCGTTTCCTTTTTTTTTGGTAATTCATAAAAAATATTTAGTAGAAAATATCAGATGGATTATTGTTTTATTAGGGGTTGAAAATTAAGATAACCGATTTGATGTGTTTGGTGTGGTTGGTGTGTTGTCGTCTTTAATCTTTTTATGATGGTCTTTTTCTTAACCACAGAAAACAATCTGTTGGTAAGTGTTTGTAAGGGCGATATAAATAGTAGTTCGGAGACTGACCTGATTGCATTCAACTATTAATTTAATAAAAATTATTTAAACAAAAAATGGCTGTTCTATTTTATACTCGAATTTATCTTTTAAAATTCAGGTGTTCTTATTTGTTTTTATTTGTTTCCTCAAAATCTCAAAAAAGAGAAAAAAAAATAACACAAAACTAGCAATAAAAATCCCGTCCAAGTACATTATTCGTTACCATTCATCGTAATTGTTGAAAATGCTCTAGTTTCTACAAGCGGGACATATAGAGAAACCGAAACATTAATTTTTATGACATGCAAAAACCCAAATTAACAATCCTGCAACTGAGGTCAGTCTCCGAACTACTATTAATATCGTCCTTACAAACACTTACCAAATGATTGTTTTCTTTTTTCTATTGACATGTGGTTAAGAAAAAGAATAATAACCCATCATAAAAACATAAACGACGACAGCACACCAAACACATCAAATCGGTTATCTTAATTTTTAACCCCTAATAAAACAAAAATCCATCTAATATTTTCAACCAAATATTTTTTATGAATCACCAAGCCAAAGAAAACGCACCCAACTACCTGTTTTAAGAAGTCCATACATAGATATATGCAGGACAGTGATTAACCATCATAAAATCATCCCCTTCAATTATGACTATCCAAACACAAGTTTCATTTCTTTTTCATTCATTGCAACAATAATAAAATCATAACCCATCTAACAACCCAGTGGCAAATTTCCCAATTTTCACCAAGGAATCACCATGCGATTCACCAAGGAATGGGAGCTTCACTCATGAATTTGAAGGTGAATCATTTGGTGAAATTTACACAGGGCTGTCATTGGAGTTCACCAAGTGAATTTCTTGGTGAATATGCATCAGTGAAGTAATTGAATAAAAGTATTCTGTGTTTTCATTTGTTCTCTAACTCCGATGAAATGTTAAATGATAGTTCATTGGTGAACTCATCCCTTTTTTGAAAGTTGAATTTTCCACTAAGTACTTTTTTCATGGCTGAAAAATATTATCAAAATGTAGCTGTGAAATCAAAAACCACCAAATGTAAATATCAAAACAAATTTATTAATTAATATTTCTGAAAAGAACACAATATTGTTTTAAATAATAAACTGGATCTGCTACTGTTTCTTTAATTGTTTGCCGCTAAACAACTCCTTTTAAGTTGCTCCACACTCCAGGTTCCAGAATACCTTTAAAAATGTTTAGATATTTAGTTCAATTTCATTTCTATATATATCGAAAATAAATACCTATTTACACTCATGTTTTCTCCTGTGCTATTTAATTATTATTAATTCACCTTTAAAAATAACTTACACTGATGTGAAGAATTCACATCAACTGTCTTTTACTAAAGTTTCGATTGCACTGATTGAACATAGAAAAAAACATTTTTTTAGTACGATCATAGACAAAAATAGTGAAAAAAACCAAAACCATTGCGTCGTCACCGGTCGTCGTCGCGTCGTCCTCGAGCAATAAAAGTTGAAAGTACATAATGTTTATGTACACGGATTCCTGCAGGTCATTTCCACACTTAAAAGAAAATAAAAAAACTATCAGCTGCGCTAGTAGCTAGACAATATTTTTGTTCCTTTTTTGTTCGTTTATTCTTCTTCTTATGAATACAACACACAGTGCTCAATGCCAATTGCGAAATCGTGAAGCTTTGCAGGACTTTTCCTTACTGAAATCACAACGTTTAGGTATGCGAAGAAACGAAAGCATTAGTAGAACAGAGATATTGTACAGAGGAAAAAGGGCATTATTTTATTCCTATGAAATAATTTCTTTATTTTTCCTCTTAAAAGTGTGGAATGAATTCCTTGCTCTTTTCACCAAAATTTTTCACCAAGGATGAAATTTGCCACTGGGAAATGGCATTTTATTATGAATTACAAATAAACCACACAAACAATCAAAACCATCCTTATAAACTTCATAATCATAATAATCCACCCCCTACCTGCAAATCCTTCATGAAAGCATCCATTCCTTCAAACAATTTTAGCTTCATTGTGTAAGAGTTCCAAATACCCGGGTGCCCGGTTACTCGGATATACGATCGTTATGTTTCGAGTAGCCAAGCAAATACCCGGGTATTTGCTACCCGGGTAATTCCCGAAATTCCCGGGTACCCGGGTATCAAGAGCTCTAGTAGAGACCCACCGAATAGTCGAGTACTATTATTAATAATTTGAAGTGTTCTGTCGAGAGCTTCAAGCGAATACTTGTGGGCAATAGTGCATTCATCCCAGATAATAATTTTACAATTTTTCAATACATTAGCCATACCTGAATGCTTTTTTATATTACACACTACATCTGGATTAGTGTGAACATTCAACGGCAACGAGTGCCGAATGCGCAGTCAGCCCACAGTCAAGTAAAGTTGCTGCAATTCTGAGGACGCAATTGCCACGCAATATATTTTTATGATCGAATGCGAGCAAGTATCAATGAAATTAAGAAAGTTTTGCCGGTGCCACCAGGTGTGTCCAAAAAAATAAAAAGAATCCACCCTGAGAATAGCGCTACCTACCGGGTCAACTATTATACTTGAAAAAAAACGAAAACGAAACAAGTTGCTACAATGATTGGAAATGGACATGGCTTGAATATTTTACAGGCTATCGGAACAGATCATTAGTTTGGAACTTTGAGGTTTTGCTGTTGTTCAGAACTTTTTTTTTTTTTTCAAAGACATTTTAAAATTGTGTATATATTCCTGCGAAGCCTAGGCTTTTCTGCAGAAGATTGTGTACCATTAATATTTATAATAAAATTAATAATAATAAATAATAAAAATGAAGTGAGCTTAATTATACAATATAAGGTTTACAATTTTTAAAGTAGGAATTAAAAAAAAAAAAAAAAAAACTAATAATTTTGTATCACTTTAAGTTCATAAGGTAAGGAATTAATTATTGATGGAAGAACGTATTGCAGCTGTCTCTTTCCATATGTGTTGTAGTGTCGTGGTGTATCTGAAATACACCTTGTGCGCGTTGTCTGGTGTTGAATTGATGTTGTATTGGTCGAATGAAACGGTCGTTTTTATGATATTCTAAAACTGTCGTCATCTTGAAGATTTGCTCAACTTTAAGGACCCGAAAATTGTTTTCAGATTGTTGCCTGTTGTTAGCTTGAATTATTTTTAGAGCTGAATTTTGGAGTTTTTGAAGCTTTTTAATATGAGTTGCTGCAGCGTTTCCCCAAGCAAGTATGCCATACCTCAGCTTTGATTCTAATAAAGCATGATACACTTGCCTTAAAACGTCTTCTGAAGCATGGTTCTTTAAGTGCGATAGTGCATAAAGACCCTTCTTTAGATCTGTACGAAGTTTGTTAATGTGTTTGTCCCAAAGGAAATGGCTATCAATAAGAACTCCAAGATATTTGTAGCATTCAACAACTTCGATACATTCAGTAGGTGTGTTTGGACAGAGATCATTCTTGAAGTATAACGGCTTATTGGTTTTTTTGAAATGTGGACTTCGGATATGCATAATCTTTGTTTTAGAAGCGTTTATTACCAAACCGTTGTCGTGGCACCATTGTACAGCAGCGTCAAATTCTTCTTGCATTACCATTGTCGCATAATCCAGAGACCTATCGCAAACAACAATGGCTGTGTCATCAGCAAAAGCGAATGGAATACTTTGTTTAAAAACTCTGAGAAGCTGGTATACAGGATGAATAGAAGTGGTACCAGTTTTGACCCCTGTGGAACTCCATATTTAACACTCTTTGCTTCACTATACACATCTTTTATCTTGACGCAGAACTTTCGATTGTGAAGATAGTCTGCCATCCAATCGGCCATTACACCTCGAATTCCTACTCTTCCTAGTGCTTCCAATAGTTTTGTATGATTCAGTGTATCAAAAGCCTTGCTGAAATCCATAAACAACACAAGTACATAGTGGCCTTTATTTAAGCTCTCGTTCACACAGTTCGAAAATTCACCAAGCAATTTTTGTTCTTCTGAAATCCGTACTGGCTTTTGTTAATTAGTGAATGTTTTTCAATAAAACCTTGTAATCTATTAACTACAATTCCTTCTAGGCACTTTTCTAAGACCGGTAGTATTGAAATTGGTCTGTAGTTCGTTTGTTGGTTTTTAAATCCACCTTTGTAAATAGGTCTAACAACCGCTGTCTTTAGTGGTTTTGGTATCGTTCCTTCAGTTAGGCTTAGATTTATTATTTTGCAAAGGATTGAAGCAAATATATCGGCATGATTTTTTATGTCAACTGCTCTTATGCTATCTATTCCAGGTGACTTACTCTCCCCAAGCGACTTAATAATCGTGTTAATCTCACTTACGATATAGCATATGCAAAGATTGTTTTTTCATTATGTATATTTGTGTTATGTGATGTTGACAAATTACAATGATGTATTATATTCACAGTTTGCATAGAGAAAAATTCAGCAAAATCGTTGGTAAGTGAATTGAAATCTGTTTTAAAGTTGTTTATCATTGCTTCGTCAATGCTCGATTTCTTCCTTCCTAGAATCTCATTTATTAATCCCCAGGTTTTACGAGGATTTGCTTTAAACTCTATAAACTGGTTTTTATAGTAATTCGATTTTTGGATTAATATGTTTTTGTTAATTTCATTCCGTAGGATCTTGTAATCTGTTTCATAACTTTTGTTTCTTAAATGGTTTTTCCATTTTCCAGGGGTTGTTTTTCCTTACTTTTTGAACAGGTTTCATCACTGTTGATTTCTTGTAGAGATCATTTAGTTTGTGAGCAAAGTTACCATACATTCTTTCAGCATCTTCCTCTTCTAATACCGAACTCCAATTTTCTTCTCGAATAAGTTGGTTTAATTTAGAATTTAAAATGTGTGATCTACTAACAATCTGTTTATCTGAAAATGTTTGATTTTTAGTGTAGTATAGTGTTGGATAGTGATCTGTGATTTCGTTTTCAATTACTGCAGTGTAAACAGGGTTATTGACTTCCCTTACTAAGATGTGGTCAAGCAATGACTTAGTTCCATTCCGTGGATCAACTCTTGTGCATTTTGTTATGACCCTGCTAGCATCTCCAAATAATCTTTAACATAGCTTATATCTTGTTTTGACTCTTGTACATCAATATTTATATCCCCCAAAACAACACATTCTTCATTTTTCCTCATTTCTCTTACATCATTGCCAAATTCCTCGATAAATGCAACTTTGCTAAAACCAGGAGGTCTATACAGTGCCTTGCATAAGTATAACCGCACCCGAAAAAATGCATTTAAAAGAAAACTTCCAATAGGAGTGACTCCTTACTATTTTTTTTTATTGAGATGCATCAGTGAACAAGCAAATTGAGAAGAAAATAAAGTACCGTTATTTCCTCTCCTGGTGTTTAAAAATTAAAAACTGATTTTGATGTATTGCAAAAATATAACCGCACAATGCAAATCTCTTTGAAGCTGCATTCAGTCAAGGGCTTTACGCATTTAAGCGAGATTGAAAAAGGCAAAATCTTGGCTTTTCGGTCAAGCGGCCTAAGTCTTAGGGCTATTGGAAGACGAATTTCACGATCGGATCGTGTCGTTCGAAATTCATTAAAACATCCAGAATCTTATGGGACAAAAATAAGACCCGGGCGTCCGCAGAAGCTGACACGTGCGTCGCGACAAGAGGCGTTTAATCAATGCTGCATCCAATTCGGTGCATTCTTTGTCGGAATTTCGTAATGAATTGGGCTTAGGAGTTTCGGTTTCAACCGTTTCTCGTGCTTTAAAAAACAGTGGAGTGATTGTTCGGAGCAAAATGGTGCCATCTCCAAATTTAACAGCAGCCCGCAAACAAAAAAGATTGGAATTTGTCCGCCAAACCATAAATCGGTATTGGAAAACCGTAAGTGACTTTCTATTAATCTACAGTAAAATCTCGTCATTCCAAAGGTTATTTTTAGTGATGAAAAAAAGTTAAATGTCGATGGACCAGATGGTTTTAGCGGATATTAGCACGATTTGGGGAAAGAGAAAAAGTTTTTTTCCAAGAGGAACTTTGGTGGTGGCAGCTGTATGGTTTGGGGGGCCTTCTGCGAGCGTGGTAAGGTTGCACTTGCCTTCACCTCTACCACAATGACCAGTTCCGACTATACTTCGGTCCTTGAGGAGAATTTGGTAGCTTATTTAAGACGATTTCGCCGAGTTGAGCATGTCTTCCAGCAAGATAATGCCCAAATTCTTGTAAGTAGTCAAAGTTTGGATTGGTTCGAATCGAAAAAACATTAATTTGATGGAGTGGCCGTCACATTCTCCAGATTGCAACCCCATCGAAAATCTTTGGGGAATTTTAAATCGCAAAATTTATGCCCATAATAAGCAATTTGCTAGTGTTGCTGAGTTGCGAGAGGCAGTTGTGACAGAATGGAACGCTTTAGACGACTCCATATTGAAAAATCTAGTTAATAGTATGCCAAAAAGAATTCTAAGATTGGTGGAAAATAGAGGCAACAAAATTGCATATTAATTTTTTTGTTAAAAATGAACTTAAAACAAAAAAAAAACGAAAGACAATAAATGCGGTTATATTTTTGCAAGACATTAAAATCTGTTTTTAATTTTTAAACACCAGGAGAGGAAATAACGGTACTTTATTTTCTTCTCAATTTGCTGGATCAGTGATGCAACTCAATAAAAAAATAGTAAGGAGTCACTCCTATTGTAGGTTTTCTTTTGCATGCATTTTTTCGGGTGCGGTTATACTTATGCAAGGCACTGTATATTGCTATCATATTTATAGTTTTATAATCTTCCTTGAACTGTATCTTAATGCTTTCATATGTAACCGTTGATGAGGGTATTCTTTCGTGATTTAAATTATTTCGAATAAACATCATTATACCACCTCCTCTTTGATTATTTCGATTTACTATTTCTCTTTGGAATCCATGAAGTTGATAAAATGCACTCTCTTCGTCATTAATGTTTGTTTCCACCAAAATAATAACATCCAATTCCTTTATAAAATGATTTAGATTCAAACAGAAAACACTCCAGTGGAGACGCATCGATCTTATATTGAAAAATATATAGCAACGTTTTGTATTTTTTAACTCATTAACCTCAATGCCACTAAAGCCATGTATTACCCTACAATTTGTATTCATTTCAAGTTCTTGTGTTTCGGTTGTGCTCTCCAATTTATTTACGGTTTTAAATTTCTGATCGTTCTTAAAAGTAGCAACAGGAAATATTATGCACTCTTTATGTTGTTTATGTCTTTTTCGGTTGTTATAATTATTGATTGTGTGTTCTCGCTTCTACGTGCTTATATTTTTCCTGCACTCTCCCACACAAATTTCCAATTTTCTTGTTTTGCCGTTTTTTTTGTCAACCACAAGAGATGCTTATTTTGCCTTGTTAGCTGATTGTTCACATAAATTGTGGCATCGAACTCAGATCTCATAGAACTCATGATGTTATTGTTACATATTTGTATTTTGTCTGATAGAAGAGAGTTTAATATTGTTCGTGTGCTTCGTGCTTGTTTAATAAACTGTGTTTTACATTGATTGGATACAAATTTAACTATTATGTTCGATTTTTCGGGATTTTTAATATTTGTTCGGTAAATGTCGGTTATATCGTTGTCATTAATTACATTGTCTATAGTTTTCTCAATTCCTTTTACCACCTCGATTAAATTCTCTTGTGGAATAAGAGGAATGTTTTTTTATCATGTTTAAATTAATATCGTCGTATTTGTTACTCAGAAATTCACAGCTCTCGGTAATTTTGTTTAATTGATCTCGCAAACTCCGAATCTCCATAAGGATTGCTTGATGATCGTCGCCGTTGCTGCTAGGAGCCTTAGCTGTTTGTAAGTCTGGTTTTATTTATTTATTTCAATACGTTAAATACTAACGGTTACATAAAAACTTACTAACTAATTTAATAATAACAAGGAAAAAAAAGTTTAAATTAAGTTATCTACATCATGAATTAACAATATAGAATCTTGATTTGAAATTGAACGTTCTTACATTATGATCGTTTGAATCAATTAAGTCATAATTTTTATTATAAACATTAATAAGACGATTAACAGGGCTATTCAATCCGTAGTTTGACCTACTAAATGAGCTACAAAGTGGTAACTGTCTTCTTAGAGAATAATTATTAATGTTAAAATTTAATTTAGATAGAATCGTTGAAGCTGCAATTGAACCATTTAAAACACCAACAGATAATAAAAATTGCAAATAAGCCCTATGACTAGATAAAGTCGGAAGGTTAATAAGTTTCAGACGATCAGTATATGGTGGTAAGTTATATCTATCGGGCAAATAAAAAAACCGAAGACAAAATCTCAGGAACCTTCTTTGGACAGACTCCAATCTATTAATATGTACTGTATAGTAAGGGGCCCAAACAACACATGCATATTCTAAAATAGACCTTAATTCACGTCCAAATCTCTTAATGAAGCCAAGAGTCATGTTAGCTTTATTTATTACATAGTCAAAGTGGTAATTGAAAGAAAGTTCAGAGTCTAATACTACACCAAGATCAGAAATACAAGAAACTTTACATAGAGTCGTCAAATTTAATAAATAAGAGTTTTCAATAAAATTTTTCTTACGAGTAAGACCCATAGCTTTACATTTATCAATATTTAAGTCAAGACAATTATTATTGCACCATTCCCCAAATCTATTCAGATCTTCTTGTAGAAGATCAGAGTCATTGACTGAATTAATTCTTCGAAAAATTTTCACGTCATCAGCATAAATAAGAGAAATAGAATTAATAAATAACACAAATAATATAGGACCAAGATGGCTACCTTGTGGAACACCAGAGTTGAGTTTGAAAATTTTAGAGCGTACACTATACAGCCTATCATAAAGGTAAGAGGAAAGCCATTTGATAAATCGCTCATTAAGACCAATCGCACTTAATTTATTCAAAAGAACACTATGGTTTAGTTTGTCAAAAGCTTTAGAAAAGTCAGTAAAAATACAGTCAACTTGTTCTTTCTTTTCAAATGCGTCAATACAGTATGTTGTAAATTGAAGTAAATTTGTCACAGTAGATTTTTTTTTAACAAATCCATGTTGGTTTTCACATGTAATAGAAAATAGACGAACAATGAAATGACAGCGTATCACAGATAATTGCTTCAAATAATTTTGGTTTGGAGGACAGTTTGGCTACAGGTCTATAATTACTCACTTGATTTTTCATACCTTTCTTATAAATCGGAATTAAGAATGAACTCTTCCAAAGTGTTGGGAATTCAGAACAGCTAAGGGATTTGTTAAAAAGCAAAAACAAGGGATATTGCACATTTTTTCAACATAAAAGACGGCAAACCATCAGGACCCGGACATAAACAATCATCTACATTTTCAATGTACTTAAGAATACTAGCCTCTGAAATTGTAAAAACTATCGAATTTAGATGCGAAATCCCATTTACGTTAAAATTATTGCTAGAATTATTTTTATTATTAATATCGTACGCGGAAACATTACCAAATGCACTTTGGAAAAATTCTGCAAACATGCATGCAATTTCTCCAGGAAAATGGCTGACCGAATTCTTATAAGTAAAGTTAGTTGGGTACCCATCCGATTTCCTCTTACAATTAACATACTTCCAAAATTCACGGGGATTAGACTTGAGATTATGTTCTATTTGAGATATGTAGTCGGAGTAAAGAAGATTCTTGTAGTTAATAAATTCGTCTCTATGTGTAATATATTCAATTTGAGCTTCGTTGTTCCAAGATCTATTCAATTTGATCCATGACTTGTTCCTTCTACTTTTAAGTACTTTAACATGAGGATCAAACCACGGTGGAATAGAATTTAAGTCCCTCTTTCTTCTTAAAGGAATAGTTTGTAAAAAACATTCAAAAAGTATTTTATGGAAACTAAATACCATTTCATCTAGATTTGCATTATTAAATAAAATATCCCAGTCAATATCACGAAGCAACCGAAAGAGATCGGCAAAATTACATTTCCTAAAATTGAATTCATGCACATTCTTACAATCAATAGTAGAGCTTATAATACTTATACTTAAAGAGATAGATAGAGCAGGATGGTGACGATCTTCATCAACAAGTACAGTATCTGATGGAAGTACTAAGCAATCAGAATAATTGTCATCCGAAAAGTAGACAAGGTCAAGAATTTTGTCAAGTTGATTTCTAATGCCATTGATTTGACTGAGTCCCATAGAAGCCATTCCATCAACCAAGAGAGACTCATTTGAAGAAGATATATTGCACGCAGAAAATACATTACAATCCGGAAGTTTAGACCATTCAATATTCGGCAGATTACAGTCGCCAACAATCAATAACTCGTCTGAAGGTTCCAACATATCGCTTATAGAATCTAGGGAGTCCAAAAATCTGCTATGTGTCATTATTTGAGGATGGAGGAATGTAATAAGCGATGATGTACAAATAACCGGAAGTCAATTTCAATTTAACACACAAAATTTCCAAATTTTGGTCCAAAAAATCGTTGACTAGATTACACAAAAGATGACGACGAACAGCAATCAACAAACCACCACCAACAGTGGCCAAATTAGAATCCCTATGGCGATCACGGCGGTAAATTTCGTAAGTTTGAATTCTGAATCAGCTATTGATGAATTCAACCATGTTTCAGTCAGTATGAGTATATCATGGGGAATATAGTTGATAGTTTTATAAACCTTGTTGGTCTTCGTCCTGAGGCCATTTACGTTTTGATAATATATCAGAAGTTTTTGTAGCTGCGTTGATTGTGGCATTGCATTGTCCATTGTTTCCGAAAAGGAAGAGAGTTCATTGATTGTCTTCTATTTAGGAATTCATGAAACACTATTCCATGTGGCCAAAATGAGATTGAATTTAGAAGGTGAAATACAGTATCTGGAACTTTAATTTTGAATGAAGAGTAGTTTTTGCAAAGATTAAATAAGTAACAAGATGGGAAACAAGGCTGTCAAAGTGAGAGTTGCCTACAAGCTTCGGACCATAGTTACTGTGAAAGTTTGCGTATTTTTACCAATACTATCACAGTAAATATGGTCCAACCATCTGAAAATGCGAAAACAAACAAAAGGGAAATGTTGAAAATGCGAAAACAAACAAAAGAGAATAGAAAAATCTCAGCTCATCTCTGTGTTTTTGTAACTCACATGCATTTATGTAGACGAAAAGAATAAAGTAAATGAAGGAATATGAAAATTGCGGGATCTAGGGAGTGAAACGTAAGTCAGTTTCCCATCTTGTTACATATTTAATCTTTGAGTTTTGGTGATTGCGATGCAGCATTTTCTCGACTACTGTAGATTGAAGAGTACCAATTTTCGTCATGATGTGATTTTTGACATCCAAAGCATTTGTTGATGGGTGAAGTTTTGAGATAAATAACGTCTTAAAACCTTCCACAGTTCTTTAGCCAGATTCCAGAGGTGAAACAGTGGTCTCTTTTGATAAGATAGCAGTGGACATTGAAAAAAGTGTTGGACTGGGAACGACAACTTGAGACGTTTCCGCTA
Source organism: Sphaerophoria rueppellii (assembly GCA_920937365.1). Lineage (NCBI taxonomy): Eukaryota > Metazoa > Arthropoda > Insecta > Diptera > Syrphidae > Sphaerophoria > Sphaerophoria rueppellii. The sequence continues at coordinate 73,148,179 of CAKKXW010000001.1, forward strand.
TTGACATTATAGGTAGTGCAGATGGTAACAATATTGAAGATTGTGAAGATGAAGACGTTGATGACGAAGATAACGATGATGACGATGATGACAATGATGACGATGACGATGATGACGACGATGATGATGATGAAGATGATGAAGACGATGAAGTTGATGATGACGACGAAGACGATGATGATGACGATTGTGGAGATGAGTCAGGTAAAGGAGGAAGAAGACATGATGGAACACGCACACCATTATTGAAATTAAAATCAGAAATGGAACGAGGCGGTATAAATGATTTAAATATAGGTGGAGCAGGTTTCTTGGATTGTTGTATTTCCTTCGGATTGTCAAGTTCTTCGAATGAACGTTTGTTCGAAGTGAGAGATTGTTCGTTGTCAGAACATGAGTTTTTATATTTTGCCTTACTCCTTGTTTGTATGGTACTATCTTGAGGCTTGGTGCCTAAATTATCACTCACCAGGAAAAACACATAGCAAATAATCCAGGCAAGAGTGAGAACACAAACTCTCAAACAGCAACAAGTACATCAACACCAAAACTTAATAAACACATAAAACAAATTAATCAAACCGACTATTACAATGATAATTCAAACATTTAACACAATTCAGAATTTTTAAATTAGTTAAACTTAAAAAAAAAAACGATTAAATATACGAGCACTGAGAAAAGCGAGTCATGCACAGCCAGCGTTGCCAACGTTTTCGTTGTTCGCGACTTAGATGGATCTATCTGACCACCCATCGGGCCATCGATTGAATTCATATTCCTACAAAGGTGGCATTTCCATGATTCTTCACGTATTCCCATGGTTCTCCAAGATTTTTCGGTAACCGTTGTAGGTACATTGAAAATGCAGTTTACGCTTGCAGCAAGAACAATCAGCGCAATCTCCAGCAGTTGGGATAGGCTCTCCGCAAGAAGCGCAGGAAATCATTTTTTTTTTTTTATTGTGATCAAGTTTACGAAACCGTAAAAAATTTGTATGGCAATGTGACTAATTTAGTGTTGTATAAATTAAATGAAACTTAATAAAATTACTCAATCACTTTCTTGTTTCTATTGTTGTTCTTATTTTATTATATTGGAAACCAAAACCAAGAAAAAGAATTATTGGAAAAGTACTTATAAAAATTGCAACCAAGGATAAATTTGAAAACACGTCTATTCACTTCGAACTTCAACTTCGTATCGAAAAAACTAATCAACCTAATCTTAATATTTACTAAAATTACCTAATCATCATTATTTAATACTTTCATACATTTCAATTATTTGTTAAATGATGTATACATTAATTCCTTTTAAGATCAAAATTCACACAAATATACCTAATACATACTGTTAATTTATTGTTGAAACTTGCCGAACAAACACATCATACACTATAATGTATCAAAACTTTTAACTTGAATTATGAAAAGTAACTCTCTCTTGCTTAAGATTATAATACAGTATACCGTAGCTTATTTTCACTCAATTGTTTGCAATTTCTCTTTGCGGTCTTTTTCTTTGCACTTGCACATTAGACTTTTCAAACTCATCTTTCTTTTTTACATTGGACCACCGAGAGGAGCAGACACATTGGTAAAATTGTATCCACACAACCAAAGATTAAAAATGTAACTTATGTATTTTATTTATGTTACTTATTTAATCTTTGAACCAAATCACCAAACAAGAAAATTTCCCTGTTCCTCTCTTTCCTTTGCTTAGTTCTTTCTGTAAATCTGATTCTCTAAGAGCGACCGTCGGCTGCAAAAAGAGAATGACAGCAAAGTTCAAAATGAAGAAAATGTACTGGAAAATAAAAACATTAACCATTAAAAACTGTGCATGTGCACCTTTAGTGTTAAAACACCATGCGTCTTAAAAAAAAAAGAATTAAGATTTGAAAAAATAAGTTGAAGCAAAATCGATGAAATTTTAATTCAATCAAATTTCGCTTGGCGCCCCTGAGATTAACCATTCAACTGCAGACCAGCCCTGTTGGAATGCGTTTGTGTTTGTGAAACTCACACTACTTAGAAAAATGCTTCACTTCTTTTTCATAAGACCCCTACCTGTACTTCTTATTCAATGGTTCTCTTCTTGGTTTGACAGATCTTCTGTCAAACCAAGTAGAGAACACACAATACAAACTTATGTAAAAAAAAAATACTTGTGTGATAATTCTCATGAAAATTCTACCATCTTGAGGCTACTACCCAAATATGTATACAAAGCAATAGACCAAAACAACGTTGTATACGAAATTATATTCAAAGGAAATGATAGAGAACAATGTGGGAGAATTCACATTGGTACGCCTAAGAAAAAACTGGGTGTGAGAGTGAGACTACTAGAATACGAAACAGGTGTGAGGAAAAAGAGAACAAACACGGCACTCTCACAACACATGAAAAACAATGACCATATGGTAGATTTTGACAATGCTCTAGCGAAATAGCAAGTTGCATTCCTCCCTCAAACAACAAACTCGCGCTTCTAGGAATGCTCATCAGTTTACCCTCGAGCACAACTTCGGATTTAATCTCAAGTATAGGGAATCATTTTTAAGACCAATGTACACCGACGCCTCCTTTCCTTCTTCCTAATGCACTCACTGTTGCCATACATTAGATGTTAAATATTGTGATACTAGGTTAATTTTTGTTGTACTTTGTGTTAAATTTTTTTTTTCATATTGTTTCTATTTATATAATTACAGTGTTGTGCATATTTAACTTCTTTCGCACTTTTTGTGCAATTTTCAATCATGGTTCTTTTCAAATGTAAGATTTCGTTATAAAAAATGTTTTGTATTTAAATATATATGTAGCTAAATAAATTCCCTGAAGAAACTGGAAAACTATTGGCGAAACGTAAGGTAAACCAAGATGTATTAGTTTTATTTTATTATTAATCGCATCCAACTTAATGATCATAAAAGCCCAATAAACAAAAATTGTCAAATATATATGTTCTTTACATAAAGTAAATTGTGTATTTTATTAACGAATTCTTGCGTTCTATAAGGAATTGAATCTCAAACATTTATATAAACTGACCACAAACAGCCTTTGAATTTAGTGATGAAATTTGACTAACAACTTTTTACAAAAATACCATTGTGTGGAACAACTTTATTTAAAATATTGGCTTGATTTTTAGTTTTAGTCAAAATTATATCATTGAAAACTTATATGATTTTTAATTCTTTGATTTGATGCTTGTTGTGGATGATGTTGTTGGTTACCAAGCTGATTATGGTGTTGTTTTTGTTGCATTTGTTTTTGTTGCTGTCGGACGAGCTCTTCCATAACTTCATGGTTATATGTTGAATGCAACATGAGACCCAAAACTCCGGCTCTTGATGCCATTGTTGCACGAGTTTGTCTCTCTTGTTCTAATAACTCGTCCATCTTCAACCACTGTCGAACACGCTCTAAATCTATTTCAGCTCGGCGTATTTTTTCCCAAACGTAGTGCCTAAAGCAGTTCTTTTTAGGTGCTCGGCAAAACTCCCCAGTTAAATTAAAGACATTTGATACTAAAGGACATCCACATACGTCGTTATCGCTTACTTTAGCATCTTTACAATGTTCTGGGCATAGAACGCGTAATCGCTTGCAATAAGTTTTACTAGCAGGATTGTAGAAATCACAAAACATAGAATTACCTTCAATGCGGGTTTTAAATATGCTGCCAAAACTTGCCTGACTTTCGTACTTATTAAAGCACTTTTCCATGTGTTTAATAGCAGTTCGAGAATGTATTTCATGTCCACATGTAATGCAATACATTGATTGTTCATCCTCCACGTCAAGATTGTCTAGTGCATGAGGATCAAGTGCACAGTGTTTTGCCCTTTGGACAATTAAATCGAGTTCGTTGTGTCTTTTCTCTAACTCTGCTAAAGCAAAGCGAACAACGGCTTGTTTTGCTCTAACTTGATCGAGTTGGTTTTTGTTCTCTTCTTCTGCACGACATCTTGATAGTCCCCATTCTTGAACACGTTGTGGAAGAACCTAATGTGATAAATATGTTAATGATTACTCAGAAATGTTAATGATAATTTAAAATAAATATTCAACATGAGATTTATTACGATGTCGAAGATTTCACACCAAGTTCTTGCATGACCAAGAATTAAGTCAAAAAAGCTGCAATGAACTTTTTAGTAATCATAAATAAATAAACAATGACATCCTAATCAAATCCCTTCCGTAAATCTTGCATGCACCTTTGATTTAACGCCAAAATAGCAAAATGCTATATTGTGTGAAGAAGATCACTACATTAAATTTGGTAGCGTAACTGATTTTTCAACATTATTCCGATTTTTTCGCTATCTTTCAATTTTTAAAAAAACAGGCAATAGGAGAGGAATAGATAGGATTGGGAGGGGAAAAAACCTGCAAGAAAAGAATCAGGTTAGAACGCGGAAATGGAAATGAATGTCCATCACGACGGCTGTAGCACTCTTGCATCGCTTGGTCCGGCTCTTCAGCCGTTGGTGTTACTACGGCTCGGCCTCGTCCCACCCTACCTGGAATCTATCGGCCAACATTTATACCCCATTCATTTCCTGTCAGCTTAACAGACCGCAACCGCTTAAAACCTTTAATCACAGATAATATAGTTACATAGATATCGCACAAAGAGGGAAAAAAATGACAATTTTTCAATTCCATGGGACGTACCACTACGTCCCAGTTCGATCAAACCAGCGTGAATCATACTCAGTCGTTATGTTGTTTCTTTTTTGTATTGTATTGTCAAGTTGCTTGTTGCGTTTTCTTTTTTATTTGCTATTCTATACAGGGTGATTCACGAGCGTTGTGCCAAAAAGCTAGAGCGTGTAGGTTGAAATGAGACAAGAAAAAAAAATTGGGAGGGGGGGGGTCTATTCCCCTCCGTTTAGCCAGGAGTGGCAATTTTCTGAAAAATTGACTTATTTTATAAAAAAAAAATTAAAAATCAACGGTTTCGTTTCCAACACCGTGTTGTACCTTTTTGGAAAGCCAGAAACATCTTCTTTCATTTTGTTTTAAAATTAAATTGTTTTAACGAATAGTTTAAAAAATATTAATTTTAAAACTCAAAATTAAAAAAAAAAAAACAAAAAAATCATTTGTGAATTAAGTTTTTTCAAAATTGTATGTAATTAAGTGCTAATTTTGTTTTAAAAATTCAATGCCATTGTAAATTTTTATTTGAAAACAGAAAACCGTATGCAAAACTGTCTTTCCGTTTTTGAGAAATGAAAAAAAAAAACCAGAACCACTTTTTTCTAAGAAAATCTTTGTTTTTTTTTTTTAAGTTTTACCTATCTCGACTTTTAGTTTTATTAATTTATGAAACATTAATCTTTCTTTTAATATTTGTTCTGTAATTGGAATTTTATGAGGGATTTTCCCTGGATTAATCATTTTGTTCATTGATAACGACTGAAAACTGACCTGAAATTTTTCTTATTATGCCTGGGGCCGCGGCCACCTGTCGGTGAAGGGTTCTACCTGCTAGGAGCTTAAGATGACTAAACCGCAATTTTTCTTGAACGAAAAGACCTAAAGGTGAATAAAAGGCATCGCATATTTATTAAACAACCATTTCCAATTGAAATATTGACTCATCAACACATAACAATGTCAAACTCATACTCTCGAGAAGAGTTAGCGGACATGCACTTCTGCTACGGTTTAGCTAATGGTCGAGATCGAGAAGCTGAAAGATATCCCAATAGAAAGTGCCCGAGTCGTAACATGTTTTCAAGAATCCACCGATGTCTAAGAGAGCACGGACAGCTAGAGCTTAGAAGAAGTGAAAGGTCAATTGCAGGACTCGCAATCATAGAGGAAAGAATTTTAGATACGGTCCGACGTAATCCCTCCATTAGTACAAGGAGGATAGCTACAATGCTCGGAGTATCCCAATCGCGCTCGTGAATCACCCTGTATAGAATGGCATGTATTGAATTTGTGCAAAAAAAAACGTTGAGATGATGATGAGATATGACATTATGATGACATAGAAGTCGAAAAAAGTGGGTCCGCCGATTCCGTCCGTCTGTTTGTCTGTCTGTAAACGCATCAACAGCCTTAAATACTGGTCCGATTGACTTCAAACTTGAAAATAAGAGGTTTCAGCAAATTCGCGTGGGTGGTTTTTTGTTTTTGTTTTTTTTTTCTTTTTAAATAAAATTTTAGGGTTTTTTTTTGCTTAAAACCAAAACTTTTAATTTTCTCAAAAACGGCTCTTGATGAAAACTCGGAAAACTCATTGGTATTCAAATGAAAAAATGTGCACGACTGGGTTGTATGAACTTGCTCCTGCATGCTAAAACTAAATATTTATGATTACTTTTATGTTCCAAAAATTGCAAAAAGTAGTGTTAAAATAAGAGATAAACCTTAAGCAATTCTGATTACACTCTAACTTACAGCTTACACTTAACTCACAAAAAAATAAACTCAATATATAAAAATAATTAGAATACATATATTAAAAAAATTAAAATTTAAAAATGTACCTCGTAAATACATTTAATTCCAAAAATTTAAATGCCAAACAAATTCAAACCTTATTTTTGATTTATTGCAATTTTTTTTTGAAAATCGTCGGAGCGGTTTTTTTTTTTTTTTAATTATTTTTGGGTATGCAGTTTTCAAGACCATGTGAATATACATATTATACTTCAATTTGGATTTTTAAAATTGATCCGTTTTTGAGATACAGAATTTTGAAAAAAAAAAAAATTTTAATATTTTTTTTAAATCCAAAAATTTTTTTGAATACAAAATATACGTACTTTCAAAAAAAAACTTACGCTGATCGGATTTTCATTTTTCGAGAAAATCTAATAACAAAAAAACGGTTCTATGGGAGGTACCGTTTTTTGATCAATACAAAATATCTTTGTACATAAAATACATGAATGTTAAAAAAATAAAACTCGAGAAAGTTTAAAAAAAATCGTAGGAGCCGTTTTGAAGAAAATTGAAAGTTTTGGTTTTCGGCCAAAAAAAATCGTATGGTGGCTACCCTAAATTTTGATCTTTAAACAAAAATTAAAAAAAAAAACTAGGATATGAGTTTTTGCTCAAACTTCTAATTTTCAAATTTGAAGTCAATCGGACCATTAGTTAAGGATGTAGATGCCTGTAAACTTCCAGACAGACAGACAGACGGAATCGCCGGACCCACTTTTTTCGACTTCTCTATCATCATAATGTCATATCTCATCACCATCTCAAATTTTTTTTATACGAATTCAATACTTGCCATATATTCTATATGTCGCAAGTAAAAATTGCATAAAATTGTGGATGCATTGATTTTCAAGTGGAAATTTAAAGTACTTTAGAAATAAGACTGTAGAACTCGCGGCTCCAGGACTGCTTACAAACCCAAATTCGGTCGTACTATTAAGTACAGAGATATGTTTTGTTTATTAGTCTAACAACAAAAATATGAATCTGAATACCACACTCTGTAGTGTCGTAACGGGGTAGCGGATATGGTTAGACGTATTGGGTAGCATAAGTGGGTAGCGTTTAAAGGGTAGTGGGTAGTGTGGTAGAGGATACGTGAGGAAGCCTGAAGCCCATACCATTTCTCAGAAATTTATAGGCGCTTTGCGACCCATAAACATTTTTTGGAAAGTTCTTTTTCGTTGTTGTTGTATTTTGTAGATTTCGACAAACCCATCAACATATCGCAAAATATTTTTGAATGGTGGGAAATATTAAGCCTTTGTATTTGAGACGATAAGGATAATTCTCGTTTTTTTGAAAGTTTTAAAGCAGTATGGGCTCTAGTTTTTTTGGAATGTTTTGATTTAGGACTTTTTATTTTAATCTTGTAACTTAACAAAAGTTTTGTTTTTATATCGCATTTCTTTACTCCGCTTTGACGCATCTCTCTAATAATTGATCGCTACTTACCCACGAAATGCTACAACTACTCGAAGTTCTTCTTCGTTTAGTTGGACGAGATTTAAGATCTTCATAATTTAATTCTGAATCCAAATCAGAAGTTAAATTCAAAAAAGGAACAGCTCCTTCTTAAGGTAATTTCTTCCCAAAAACTCCGGGCAAACATGGTCTCCACAAACAAAGTACTTGCCTTCATTTGCAAAACCACAAGCCTGCCTCCACAAATTACGTAAAATTTCATGTTTTTTTTTTTTTTTGTAAAGGCATTGAAAAATTTTCAAACTAGGATATTCTCTTTTTGTTTTCTTACAAATAGAACAAGAAACTCCAGATTCTTATCAGCCATTGTATTAAAAAAAAAATAGCACTGAAAAATAAATCGCATACAAACATCCAAATCGCTCTAAAGTCGAGGGTAAAAAAAGAAAAGACCACAACAACAGATCGTGCGAGCACAACGCAGCCCACAACACAACACAACACAGCCCATCGATCCATTCTTGGCTGCCCGTAGCAACATTATATAGAAAAAAAACTACCTGCACGTGAACAGTTCAACTTCAAAGTCATAGAGAATCTATTTACCTAGAGTCGCAACTCGCTCTCTTTTTTAAAAAATCACTGTCCAAAAAATGTTGTGGTGAGTCTCTCAATTTACTCTTATTTTTCGTGTCCGTGAATCTGTGAAAGAGGTGAAAAAAAAAATCAATAAGGACATGACCGCACTGTTTTAAGGGTGAAATAAACTCTGCCAAAGTGTTTAAATGTGTTTTTTTAGTTATTTATTCGTAAATCATAGTTGAATTCCATTTAAAAAGCAAAAAACACTATGCACTGCACTTTGTTCTGTTATTTAAATACTTAAAACATGAATTTCATTCAATTATTTTTTATTTTTTAAATTTTTGAATTTAACTGACTCTTATTTTTGAATTTTTAGCGTAGGCTTTTAAAATTGAGCCTAGGCTTTTCACCTTATTGAGCCCAGCACACAGGCCTACCCATTGCAAATGTATTGGTTCGGCCTCCCATTTGAAATGCATTGAAAAGCCTATACATTTACATTGGGTAGTATATTTTATCAAATTTAATTTTTTTAGTCGAAAGAGAGTAAAATGCCTTGAGTTGCGACTCTGGGTATACCTCCTCTGTGTTCAAAGTTATGTTGGCACACGAAAAGGAATGGCAAAAAGAAAATGTTTGTATCTTTCGAATGTAAGATGTAACTTGCTAGCTAACCAACGTTTGTGGTTGGAAGCTGGATCTTGTTCTTGTTGTTTGATTTGGTTGCAAGGTTTGACTATAACAAATCTCTTGAAAATAAGGGACAGAAAAGTGGTCATTTTTATTTGCACTGGGTGCGATATCTATGTAACTTTATTATCTGTGCTTTAATGATTCATGGCCAAGGCGATTGTCTTACCCATAAATTACTCTCATAATTGAAATAACAATATTTCGATTTATTATGTAGCTAAGTTCTGGGATTCAAACATTTGATCACAAAAAGAACTACAAACATAAGCGTCAAAAATAATTGATGAAGAAGCGCTTTCGTTAAGCATATCTACATATACAGGGGCCTGATTATGGTATTCGCCGCGAATTGTTTTGCTAGCGAGCTTGAAATTTTTCAGTTATTGCTTTCGCTTTCGCCTTCTTCGTTTTGAATTCGACCAATAAACGAATTCGAAGGCGAATTTGAAATGTCATATATCATAATGTTATCCTTATATAGAGTCAAAATATACAAAAATGCACTGAATTAATATTTTAAACTTCGGAAATTGTCATGCAATAAAAAAATGAGTAGTAATCCCATTACTTTGATATTTAAATTGCTATTTGCTATCATCCCTCATTCAATCATCGTTTAATCTCTTGGGTTGATCAGTGCTTAAAGTTTTTTTTATTTTAAATGTGCTCAAACATAGTGAAAGTCTTAACACTTAATCAAAAAGCAGAGATTTTGGAAAGTTTAAGAATTGGATAAGGGTGACAACTTGTCAAAATAATATGGTGCCACTAATATGCAACGTTAAAATGTTGAGAAAAATTCAACAAACCAAAATAACTGATAATTTTGTTAAGTAAACTAAATGGAAAAATAAACTATTTAGAAAAAAATAGCAAGACAATATGGCAGGAATACTATTTGAATAATAAAATATTACATTCTAAAAATGAACAATCTCAAAAACATGAACACCCTCGGTTTTAATTAGTACATGTTTCCAAAGTTCATTGTATATATATTATAAGCGACACCTACCGACTAAAAAAACACTTTGGCAGTACCCTTTGAATGGCATTACCATATTATAAAAACATTCTAGAACGACCGATACCAATTCGTTACGTGCCAGAACGTGATCGAAAGTCAACGAGCAAAGAAAACTATAATTTTGTTTTAAAGTTGTTCAACAAATTACATCCCTCCACGGGGTAAGCCTTGACGTGGAGGAGCAGCTTACGGTAACTACAACTATGAAGCTTAGAATTATGCCATCACGGAACTCGTTTTCGGTCGACAGGTCGAAGCGGAGTAGGCTGTTACTACTAATTACCCCACAACGAAGGAATGTTCCAACCAAGGCACTCCCATCGAGGGACGGCAGCGAATGAATTTCTTCTTTGGAATCAACGGTGGCGTCTCCAGTTCCAGTTAGACCGAACTACTTGGTGAACACCTTTACGGGCTACTTCGACTTATTTGAAGCCCAGGCCGTAAAAGGAGCGGTTTTTCCGGCTCTTGCACTTGGGGTTGTGCGTTGGGGTGACTTCCCGGCCACGTAGAAAAGAATCGACGACCCAACCAAATGTATAAGGGACAACGAACTTCGGATATGCACGTGGAATGTTAGGTCCCTTAATAGACAGCGTGCTGCCGAACAATTAGCGGAGACTCTCAACTGCTACAAAGCAAACATTACCGCTATCCAGGAAATGCGATGGGATGGACCGGGTAAAAGGAGGATGAGAAACTGCGACATTTACTATGGTGATTGTTACCGAGAGCAACAACAGCGACTCTTTGGATACGGATTCGTCGTGGGAAGCAGACTCAGGCAAAACATCTTAAGCTTCAAATGCGTGAACGAACGCATCACAACAATCCGAATCAAGGCTAAATTCGGCAACATTAGCCTAATATGTGCGCATGCCTCCACAGAAGAGAAAAAGGACGAAACCAAAGACGAGTTCTACGAGCTCCTTGACAAAGCGTACGAGCAATGTCCTAGCTATGAAATTAAAATTGTCCTCGGCAATTTTAACGCAAAGCTGGGAAAAGAGGACATCTTTGGTGGAACAGTCAGAAAACACAGCCTGAACGACACCATTTCCGATAACGGATTCAGGCTGATCGATTTTGCTGTGGGGCGAAATGTTGCGGTAGCAAGCACCTGATTTCCTCATCTCAACATCCATAAATATACATGGAGATCTCCTGATCAATCAACCGTCAACCAGATTGATCATATTGCTATCGACGGAAGGCACTTGTCCAGCATTTTAGATGTTCGAACTCTCCGAGGAGCTAATATCGACTCGGACCACTACCTCGTCGTAGCCAAGATAGTGCTACGAATATCCCGACAACGGCCAAAACAAGGAAATGCTGCAAGAAAATTCGACGTCGGACGGCTACAATCGCAAGAGATCGCCAGATCATTCTCTGATCGAGTGTCAAGTAACCTCTTAAGGAGTCCTATGCCGCCAACATCAAGTATCGAAGACCAGTGGCAACATTGCCAAAGAGCAGTTAGAGATGCCGCCTCTAATGTGCTGGGTTTCACACAGCCACCAAAACGAAACCCCTGGTTTGATGAAGAATGCAGGCAGGCCCATGCAGCCAAGCAGGAGGCATACAAAGCGGCGCTGCATAGAAGGACAAGAGCTGCTCGTGAGCTCTACGAGCAAAAGAGGAAAGGGAACGCCGGCTTCTCAGGAGGAAAAAGAGAGAGCATGAGAAGCGTCAGATCGAGGATGTTGAGAGAGCCAACAACAGGAATGAAGTTCGGAGGTTTTATCGAAAGGTTAAACAGCTGAATCAAGGTCATCAAGCAAGAACCGATGCCTACAGAGATAAACAAGGGAACACCATAGTAGAATCGCAGTCAGTGCTGGGGATTTGGAAAGACCACTTCTGTAGATTGTACAACGGCGACGACGAACAAAACACCGCCGCAATATCACGACTGAAATCCAACAAAGCCGCTGAAGCAGATGGACTAGCTGCTGAGTTGTTCAAAGCAGCAGGCGACGAGCTAGATAGGAGCATGCACCAAATCATCTGTAAGATATGGTCAGAGGAATGCATGCCCGATGAATGGAAACTCAGCATTGTTTGCCCGATCCTGAAAAAGCGAGATCCTCTAAACTGCGCCAACTACAGACGAATCATTCTACTTAACATCACCTACAAGATCCTCTTTTTTTAAGGCCGCGTATGACAGCATCTACGGAGACGAACTGTATAAAGCTATGTCTATTTTTGGCATCCCTGCCGAGCTCGTTCACTTGCGCAAAATGCCGATGGAGAACTCACGCTGCTCCATCAAGGTTGGCAACGAGCTTACGGAATCTTTCGACGTCAAAAAAGGATGCAGACAAGGCGATGCACTTTCATGCGATTAACATCGTTCTTGAGAAGATGGTGCAGAACAGGGTTAGAACCTCAGTTTCAAAATTTCGGAGTGAATTTGAAAAAAAAGTGGAGCAAATGCAAAATTTTCGTAGTAGATTTGTAACAAGAAGAAAATCTTTACCTTTCAGGGAAATTTCTTTAATAAATGTTTACATAGCTGTTTTCCTGTATACAACTCCCTTCTTTTTGTAAAATGTACATAAGTTGCTGAGATGAACAATACTCACATTGCTGTCGTATTTTTCTATTTTTTCCGAAGCTTCAGACTTTTTTCCTTAAAGCCACTAGTGGCGTTTTTAACTGGAATCTGGAAAAATGCATTCTGGTTTTAAAATCAGAAGGGAATTCTCTTCTTTTCAAAATCAGAACTGTCACTTTTGCCCAATTGCCAATTAAAAACACCATAGGTCTGTTAAATGAATCTGTTCTGCACAGAAAAGAACAGAAAAGGTCCAAAAAGTACCTTGCCTTGAAAAACCTTGCCCCGACTTGCTCTACAAACTACAATCTGTTATTTTGTCCATTACCCATCGGAACCCCTCTTCAATGTTCAATTAAAGGGAAACAACGTCTTGATTTGAAAAAGATAAGTTCAGGGACAACAATTTTATTTAATTAAATTTTCTTCAAACAACGCAAAGCTTTATACAGCTATACATTATTTATAATAACATGTAGTTTAGTTAGGTTCACAATTTTTTTTCTTGTGGAAAAACTGGAGTAAAATCTTGAAAAATCCGAGCGTCGGAGTAGATTTTCATTCATTTCATTTCATTTATTTGAACTTGTTTGGTACAATGTACATATGGCTACTTAAATATAGTGATTAGAATGTTATACAAATTCTTAGCAACTATAAATGATTATTTTGAACTAAAGATTTAATTGATTAATGGGTTTTGTTTTGAGAAAAATTATGGAAAAAAAACTCAATAGCTTTTTAATAAAACTTAAAACTAATATACAAAAATACAATTTATAGAGGAATATCCTTAAGCATAGCATCTTGACTATTTACACATTTATAAATGAAATTTTCATAGATGTTTGTACAATTTTCTTTAATAGTTAACATTTTTGCTATTTCATGCAATCCAATTGTAGAGAAATGCCAAGGCAGATTCAATATGTTTTTCAAAATTTTATTTTGACAAATCTGAACTTCCTTGTAGTGACAGTTTGCACAAAAAAACCAACTTGGTGATGCATATAATAGAGCAGGTAGGAAAACGACTTTGTATATTAACAACTTGTTTTCTATACTCAGTTGGGAATTTCTGTTCCAAAGTGGGAATAAAATTTTCATCAAAAATTGAGCTTTATTTATGCTTTCTTTTATATGAGCTGAAAATGTATGACGTTTGTCTAGAGTTACTCCCAGATATTTAATTGTTTGTTCCCATTGAATAGGCTTATTGCGTAAGACTAGGTTTGATTGCGGCAAATTACTTTCTTTTCGGTTTTTTGTAAAAAAACAAGCTTGTATTTTTAAAGGATTTATTTTGATTTTCCAGCGATAGAAATAAAAGTATATTTCATCTAATGCTTTTTGGATGTTAAACATTATTTCTTGGCAATTTTCAGAAATGCAATATATGCATGTGTCATCTGCAAAAAAGGACCTCTTGCAATAATTAAGGGAAGGGAACATAAATATTGTATAGGAGTGGGGAAAGGGATGAACACTGAGGGACGCCCGCTTTGATTTCATGGGTTGGTGACATTTCTTGGCAAATTTCAACATAAAATTTCCTATCTTTTAAAAACCTTTTAATTATTTTTATAATATAAGTTGGAAGACCAAGTTTTAGGAGCTTGTGAAGGACACCATTATGCCAAACACAATCGAAGGCTTTTTCAATGTCCAACGATATCATACCGACAGATTTTTTGTTATTAAGGGCTATTTTTAATTCTTTAAAAAGTCTTACAATTTGGTGAGTTGAGGAGCGTTCTTTTCGGAACCCAAACTGTTCTGGAAGTAGAACATTTTTGTCGTCAATGATTTCTGTCATTTTTAGACAGATAATTTTTTCAAATAGCTTGCCAAGGCAGCTAAGTAAACTAATTGGGCGGTAAGAAGTTATATCTGATAGCGGTTTGTTTGGTTTTGGAATTGGGATGATTTTTGCTAACTTCCACCTTTTGGGAAAATAACCCAGCAAGAGACACTTAAGAAAGAGAGTGGTCAAGAAAAAAATACATTTGTTTGGAAATTTTTTGATTATTTTGTTGGAGATCTTTTTATAATATTGTTTACAAATGTGTGAGAAATTAGAGGAACACTTTGGGGGTCAGTAACGAATTGCTCGATTTCTATTAGGCTAGATTCGACTTCCCTGACTGTACCTGGGTCGTTAAAACTCTGTGTTAGAGAGTGACTGGTTTCAAAAAACTTAGCCAACTCTGTTGCTTTATGAGCATTTGAAATTATTTTATTTCCATCGACATTTAGATGAGGGAGATTGAATTTTGCCTTTTGAATATTTCTGAGAGTTTCCAATTTAGTTTGTCATGTTACTTTATCTGGGATAGGTTAGTGTTCCAGTGTTTGTTTCTTATAATTTGGAGTTTCTTTAAAACTAATTGATTTAGAATTTTAAGCTGGAATTTCAAAAAATCTGTTCTCTGACGTTGGAATCTTCGTCGGACTGTGTTTCTAAAAGTGATGGTTTTCTTTAGATCCTTTGTAAGCGCTGGGTCATAGAAACTTCTTGAATTTGAGCTCACGGGAACTGAAGTCTTTAAGGCTTCTTCAACATCGTACTCAAATTGTTCAATATTTTCATCAATTAACTCTATACTATTTATAGAGGTTGGAGAAAAGGAGGAATATTTGAGTTTTAAATATGTTTTAAATTTATCCCAATCTGCCCTTTGAAAATTATATTTTCTCTCACGACAAGAGCGGCTTGCACCATGTTTGATTTCAAATATAACAGGCAAATGATCTGATGTAAGGTCGTTTTCAGCAAACGGAACCGACAACAAATCTTGCCTATTTGTTAATATGATGTCTTAAGGTGGAGGGAAGTCCCCTGTTATTCGAAGGAATGTATGTTGGATCTTTGGTATATAAAATATCAAAGTTTTCGAAATTTTTAAGATCAAATAATGTTTTACCCCATTTATTTTCTCTTTGGCATCCCCATGAAGTATGTCTGCTATTCAGATCTCCACAAATGACAATATTTGGATTTGATTTTATTAATGTAAAAAAAATAACACCCTTATATTTTGAAATTGTTTCTTTTCTAATTTCACGAATCCTACATTCAGCAACTTAATTTCAAGAGAAAGAGATTCTATCAATGAGGTATTTTCAATGTTAAGAAGTTTGTGATTAATGGTTCTTCTTACAAGTATACAAACACCACCACCTTTTTCGATTTCCCTATCTACTCTGTAGCAGTAAAAGTTTTCAAAATGCAATTTTATTTTTTCTTTAAGCCATGTTTCAGTCACAAACGCAACTTCAATATTATGTTTTACTAAAAAATTAAGCAATTCTGATTGCTTCTTCTTCAAGCTCTTGGCATTCCAAAAACAAATCTTACGTTTACTGGCCATTTTTATTATTATACAAGTATTTGATACTGAGATCAGCGATTACATTAAACTGTTCGTATTTAGTTTTACATGCAGAAAGTTTTTTTAACATTTCATTTTTTAAAGACATCAATTCCTCAAAAGAAAATAAATCATTTTTTACATTATGTTGAGTACTATTTACAGAGGAAACATTTAGATTAGAGTGAGTTTCGATGGAATTTGAGTTTATATTTTTTTCTAAGGGGGTATGAGTGGGAATAATATTTTGTGTTGGAGCAACGGCTGCATGCGATGGACGTTGGTTAAGCTGGGGAAATTGAGAAGCATCATACACAAAATTGTTCAGCTGATGTATTTTTGGTGTTTGATTGTACTTGGCGTGGTTTCTACTTCTGTTACGCTCGCGCAAACGCATTTGCAAATCTATGTACTCCAGTCTTTTTTTACAGTTTGAATCGGTTGCTGCATGGTTCTCACCACAGTTTGAGCATTTGAGTGTTTTTTCTTTATTTGGGCACGAGGATGCATTATGTGGTTCTGAGCAGAAGGAACATGAAATTTTTACATGGCAAAAACTTGAACCATGACCGAACATCATACAATTGTGACATTGGGGAACAAAGTGAGGGTTTTTTTTATAATAGTCCCAATAAATAATTGTGTGGAAAACTTTCTTAAAGTTTCTCCTGAGGTCGTTTAATTTAACACTTTTGTTTTTTAGATATATAAAATAATTGCATTGATCTTTGAACTTAGGGGTTTTAACATTCATTGTATACACTTTAAGTACTTCAAGTTTCAGTTTTTGCACCAATTCATTATAAAGTTCTTCTTCTTTCACTTTATGAAGTCCATACAGAACAACTTTAAATGGTTTATTTTCTTTTGTGTTATGGGTAAAGAAGGGCATATTTTTTTCTTTGAGTGAATTTGAGACTTTTTTAGTGTCATCTTTGTTGGAAAAATTTACTCGACAGCCGAGTGATGTATTTTTACACATGAAATTATTGATTTCTAAGTCACTTATGTATTTTGATACAAATTCACTATTTTGTCCAATAATATGAAGTGGGGGAAATCAATTTGGTTTGATTTTGATGGATGGGCAATATTGGAATCATCCTCCATATCAGAGAGATCCGATAACCCATCAAACCTATTTGACGTTGTGGCAGTTGCCATTTTATACAGTTTTGCCGTAGCTGAGGTTTTGCTTTCGGAGTCCGATGAGCCTCTCGCTCTTTTTAATTTCGGTGGTATTTTAACTGTTTTCTAATTACTTTGAATCAACGATGAGAGTGGACCGATCGTACTACGTCTGTTATCGACGACGTTTCGAAGTAAACTGAGTAGATTTTTATTTTTCCCTAAAAGTGGAGCAAATTTGCTCCGATCGGAGCAAGGTTCTAACGCTGGTGCAGAATTCAACAACAGTCAACACCAGAGGCACTATCTTCCAAAAATCTGTTCAACTTCTCGCGTTCGCCGATGATGTTGATATAATGGGAAGAACACAGCGGGAAAGCGGCAAAAATGGGTTTAGCGATAAATGAGGGAAAAACAAAGTATATGCTGTCTTCGAGGAAGGACACCCAACAGCGATGGCTCGGACAGAACTTCACAATAGACGCATACAACTTCGAGGTAGTAAAGGAGTTTGTCTACCTTGGCTCCGCTATAAACACGGGTAATAACACCAGCGCCGAGATTAGACGAAGAATAACTCTCACTAATCGCTGTTTCTTTGGGCTAAGAAAGCAATTGAGTGGAAAAGCCCTCTCTCGAGCAACTAAGGTAAAATGTACAACACACTCATCATCCCAGTCCTACTGTATGGTGTAGAAGCATGGACTTTGACAAAATCGGATGAAAGTGCCTTAGGCTGTTTCGAGAGGAAAGTTCTTCGGGTCATCTTTGGCCCCGTGTGCATTGAAGGTGAATGGCGAAGAAGATATAACAGCGAGCTTTACGGGTTGTACAACGACATGGACCTAGCCAGAAGGGTCAAGGTCCAGAGACTCAGATGACTCGGTCATTTAGAGCGGATGGAAAGTCTTCGACACTATTCCCGAGGGACGTAGGAGGAGAGGAAGACCGCGACTCAGATGGCGCACTCAAGTGGGAGAGGACCTCAATCAACTTGGAGTGTAAAACTGGAAGGACCGAGCTAGCTAGCGGAGACTGTGTATGAAGTGTAGTTTTGTGGCATTTTATTTCTTTAAAAAATTATAAATAAATCAACAAAAACTACAAAATTATAATAGGTATCCACAAAGTTCAAGTATATATATATATATATATATGTATATATACACGCGAATCGAACAAAATGATTCGCACACCACCAAAAGCTGGATCTGCCTCTGCGTCGTCAATACAAGTACGGAGTTCTTGCAACAAAATGCGAAGAACTAGACACATTAGATATGGTGCAGATATGGTGCAGTCTGATCAGAGTTGGGCATTATTCGAATAAAAAATTATTCGTCACTAATTTACTCGCGAATAATTTATTCACGAATGAATTATTCGTTATTTTATTCGTGTTTCGTAATTAATTCGTGATTTTATTCGTTATTCTGAATAACAATAAAATCGACCATGTACCTTTTTTCATTTGTCTGTTTATCTAAACAAATTTTTACTTACGTTTCCTTTGGGATTAGACGCTCGAATTCATTCATACATTCTTTACTGCCGACGAAAATTATTTCAACGAATTCTTGGTAAATACATATATTGAAAAAAGGAAAAAAAACCATCTGCGGTTAATAATTCTTGGAAATTATTAGAGAGAGTACTAAAAATTGGTTCTTTATCGTTTGCAACATAATGGTACACAGGTTAGCATCGTAATAAAATTCATTCACCAATTCTACCTACGAATTGTATCTTCAAACCCATTTTAAAATCCCTTTAACCCATATACTGAAATTTCCTCGGAAGTGATTAAATTTAAAAAATCTAGTAATATTTTTTCTATATATTTCATATAAAGCAGTAGGGACGTAATTAATTAATGATTTAGCAGTAGCATACAGGCGAAGCGCTGAAATGAGATTTGCAGAGTTCTTCGATTTATATACACCTAAAGGTCGGCACGCCATAATTGCCACCCTGTCCTACCCAAGCTTCAAGAACAAATGGTTTGCCTGTATTGCACCACTTGAACAAAGAAGAATCAAAACACTTTTCAAACATTAAGTGTCAAGAGAAATAACAAAACTTACGACAAAATATGAAAAAAGCGTGGCTGCTTATCCTGAAAACTCATATTTCGACTTTGAAACAGATTCGGGAAGTGAAAATGACAGAACTACAATTGCAGCATACACAAACAACATCAACAACCAGAACTGATGTCATATCACAGTATTTTGCTGGAGAAGACCGTACGCTGAAAGTCTTATGGACAGGCTTTTTCAAAAGTACAATACAACATTGCCTTCATCTGCAACAGTCGAACGAGTTTTTTTCATACGCAATCATCATACTTGCCAAAAGCAAACAAACTGTCCGACAATATGTTTGAACAAAGAGAAGTGATAAAGTCAAATTTCGGGAGCTTTAACCAATAACTACACTTCGCTTCAACTGAAAAAGCACACCATTTTTCTGAAGTGAAGTTTTTTGTCCATTTTTTCCTAACTTTAAACGGTAATTTATCATTTGATGATGCTATCTGTTTCCTTATGATGTTGAGACAACAAATCAAGAAGAACAATTTAAAAAATACCGGTGTTTCTCCTGACTCTCTTTCAAAGCTTCCCATATCGAAAAACTAAGTTTTTTTTTTGCCTGAATAAGCACACGATCTTTCACTGTCATTATTTTCATTGGTTCTTAGAGTTTTAAGTTGATGAGTTCTTAGTGATATTAAGCCGTTTAATAAAAATTAAAAAAAAAATTGTTAAGTCAGAGGTTTTAAATAGTGTCGAAAGAGCTAAGATTGATTCGTTAAAAGAACAAAGGCTGACCGTGCGTGATATAGCTAACAACATTGATCGGGGTCTTGGTGCTGGTACGAAGAGTACCTCAAAAATAAGAGTTCGTACGAGAAAAGCATTCAAGATGGTAAAAAAATGGCAACATTCGAAGTTGATCGACAAGCAATCTTGAGATGTGCTTGCAATTCATATGCCTCCTCGGTAAAAATTAAACCAAAAGTTGGTGTTACTGCAGATGTTTCAACAGTTCGCGGAGTACCAAACATATCATTTAAAGCGATTTCAACTTCAAAAGAAACCACAACTAAACGAGCAACGAAAAAATATTAATCAGTGGCACAATGCGGTCTTTTCGAATGAGAAAAGTTTCATTATTGATGACCCTAACGGCTTAAAATATTTCTTATACATTTTGAGAAAAGAAGAACGATTTTTAGCGCGGCATTATAGTCAAGAGGGTGGAGTTATGATATGGGGAGCAGTAAGCTAATATGGGACTATTGAGCTTGAGTTTGAATGGATTTTCCAATAGTAATTAATTTATGAAACATTAACCTTTCTTTTAATATTTGTTCTGTAATTGGAATTTTATGAGGCCTCAATAAAGTAGAAAAGTATTGGATTTTCCCTGGATTAATCATTTTGTTCATTGATAACGACTGAACACTGACCTGAAATTTTTCTTATTATGCCTGGGGGCCGCGGCCACCTGTCGGTGAAGGATTCTACCTGCTAGGAGCTTAAGATGGTTAAACCGCAATTTTTTTCAGGTCAGTTTTCAGTCGTTATCAATGAACAAAATGATTAATCCAGGGAAAATCCAATACTTTTCTACTTTATTGAGGCCTCATAAAATTCCAATTACAGAACAAATATTAAAAGAAAGGTTAATGTTTCATAAATTAATAAAACTAAAAGTCGAGATAGGTAAAAAGATTTTCTTAGAAAAAAGTGGTTCTGGTTTTTTTTTTTATTTCTCAAAAACGGAGACATTTTTGCATCCGGTTTTCTGTTTTCGACTAAAAATTAACAATGGAATTGCGTTTTTAAAACAAAATTAGTACATACTTAATTACATAAAATTTTGAAAAAAGTTAGTTCAAAAATGGTTTTTTTTGTTTTTTTTTTTTTTGAAAATTTTGAGTTTGAAAATTAATATTTTTAAAACTATTTGTTAAAACAATTTAATTTAACAACAAAATGAAAGAAGATGTTTCTGGCTTTCCAAAAAGGTACAACACGGTGTTGTAAACGAAGCCGTTGATTTTTAATATTTTTTTAATAAAATAAGTAAATTTTTCAGAAAATTGCCCCTCCCGGCTTAACGGAGGAGTAGACCCCCCTCCCATACGATTTTTTTCTTGCCTCAACTCAACCTACACGCTCTAGCTTTTTGGCACAACGCTCGTGAATCACCCTGTATATTAACATGTAAATTTTAATTTGATGTTATTAAATTATAACAATTCTATTTTGTGTTATTAGCTGGTTTCAAAAACAAATTATTCGCTCCCAGTTAAGCAAAAAGTATATCACATTACAAAACAATCTTGTTGACACAGTCAGCTGATTGGATACAAATAAAAAAAAGACACACATACAATATGCATGTTCCCGTCTTTAATTTAATTTTTTTTTTGTCTCTGCTAATTTGAAATCATGTAAAACAAAAAATAAATCGGGTTTAAACATGTACTCGACAGAGTGATGACAAGAATCCAAGAAAAAATAATGATTTCAGAATAATCATATCACATCCTTTCCGGCTAACTAAATTCACGCCGAAAAAGCGAATCTTCGTCTTGGGTCTATCTATAATTTTTGATTACAAATTTTAGTAGGCACGATGACGGAGCTTGCTTGTGTGGAGAGCTGTCAAGTGTACATTTACTTTTTAGGAAAATTTCATGACCCCTCTTTGAAGTTTGACAGCTTTCACAAAACTCCCGAAAATGTAAAAGAACGGACCTATTATATAGGTTTTCTATTATTGGCGATGAAGATAAAAAAAATACAAACAAAAATATGAAATCATTTGTGTCCAATTTTGTTTTGACTTGTTCTGGGGAGTTAAATTAAGAAGAACTTATCGCCAAAAGAAAAATTTGCTTCCTACGCACAACAATATCTGTCATATAAATATGCAAAGATCCACACTCCTACAAATACTTTTATCACTCGTGTTTGATCTCAAATTCAAATTTCTTGAAAATATAACGAAATTTTTTTTTTTCATGATAAAATAATAGTTAAAATTTTGCACGAAATTTTAAACTATTACTTAAAAGACAAAGTGTAGGGGAATGATACTGGGCACTTTCGAAAGAAAAATTCTACGACGGATTTTTGATCCCGTATGCGACGATGGCGAATGGAGAAGAAGGTTCAACCGAGAACTGTATGAGCTGTACCAAGATGTGGATGTAGTCCAGAAGGGTAAGAAAAGACGACTACATTGGCTCGGCCACATCGAGCGAATGGACGACAACGCTCCAGCCAAAAAAGCCTTCTCATCCCAGCCCCCAGGTTCGAGACGACAAGGAAGACCGAACCTACGGTACAAGGACCAAGTGACTGCGGATGCCAGAGCGCTTGGTTGCAGCGACTGGAGAGTGCATGCGAGGGACCGTTCACGATGGACGGCTGCAATATCTCAGGCTCAGATCCTTCATGGATTGTGAGCCTGATAAGTAAGTAAGTAAGTCTCTTTGTGTTTTCTCTGCTTTAACTGTCAAATAGTGTGGAGGTAAAATCATGGACCTGGAAATTTATGTGGCTTTTCTTACAACCCAAGAATTGATCCGTGACGTAAAAGTGGCAATTTTTTTCCCTTAAACGCATTTCTTTCACAAAGAAATTGAATTTATTTCTCGAAGGATTGATTTCTCTCGAATCTCTTTTTGGAGACGGATTTACACATACTTGTACACAGATTTAACACATATACTACAGCTGAGTTTTCTGTTGTTGTGATTATCATGCACAAAACGATTTTACAGCTGACCAGACAACACACATTGAAAAAAGGGATTGATTCGTTTTTGCACATTTCTTACACGCCAAGAAACATTGAATTTTAGTAGCAATTCTTCGTGGTTGTAAGAAAAGCCACATTAGAAAGGAAACATGTTTCCGAGTACATATTCCCCAGTAAGTGAACGTGCTGACCTACACCTTCAAGTGGTGCCTCTGAGAGGTTCTTGTCAATTTATTGGCATGAACCTGCGGACGTAGGCAGCTTTAGTCTAATGGAATTGACGGATTGAAGCAGGACGTATAATGAAGATTGATGCGATCTTTAAAAAGATAATATATCTAAGGATATATTAAATGAGGAAAAACGATCAACGAATACCGAAAGTGGATAGACGTTAATGAAATTAGACGCCCAGTTGGTATATCCCTTGTTTGGCTGGTTCATCCCTTCAATCAATGTGGATATACTTGACAGAGGGTGAGCGGTGCCCCTCATCCGCCAGTTGGAGAAAAGCTGCAAAACTCAAAAGATCACAAAAATGAAACAATGTCTGTATAACGAATGGTTATACGAACCAAAATGTGACACCAACCCCTCACCCAGGGGCAATTGGGTACCGCGGGTAGTGAGGATTTGCCACCTCACTAGTGGGATGGACCTTCGCGGGGGTTGTGGTTGTCTGAGTTTGGCCTCAGCTGCTGTTCGCAAATCGCGGTTACGGCTCTTCTTTCGGTGACTAAAAGTTGAGTGCAGTTTCCGTGACCGGACAACGGCTCTTCTTTCGGTAAATGAGGGTTGAGTGCAGTTCCGTGTTTTGCCTGAATAGTAGTCTAGAATCAAACCAAGATGAATAAGGGCTGGCACTAATTCAATTGGTACTGGTGTGAATCCAGTTGCAGGGTACCCGCTTCTTTCTTTCGAAAGTTGAGGTGTGCTTTTGTAGCTGGTGGATCATCAGGGTGAATGTCAACACTTATAAACGACACCTGTGTGAGTGGTCACACGTCAGATAAGGCTTAATTGCTAGGTGCTGACGTTAATCAATTCATGCTTCTGTCAAATAGTGAGAAACAACTTCAGGTTGAAGAATAATAGTGTTGGCCCTGGCAGATGAGTAATATTCTACCCGATGTTAGAATTTGAACTGATGGTAAAAATTTCGAGTGACATTTTAATATTATTTTTTTTTTATTAATTTATCATGAGGAAATGTATTTTAACATGAGTATGAGTAATAGTAACAAATTTCTTTATTTTTTTTTTGTAGTGCGTGGCGAATGGAGTACATAATGTCCTCAAACGGAAATATTTAAGAAAATTCCCGAACAGAAAAATCTCATAAATATACGCAGTCTGTCGGTACTAAAAATGACATTTACTCATGAATTCTGTGCTCAAAATGCAATTTTATTTAATTAATTAAAAATAGAAATATTTATTTCCTGTAAAAAAAACACTTGATTTGTACTTAACTAACGATAGCCTATCGATTGAGACTATTTTCGTCTCCCAATTCAGGAGCCCATAGAAGAAAGTCCAGCAAAATGCATTTTCTCATGATAAAATAAACTGTTCTCAAAATTCATTCTTCATGATAAAATATTAATTTTAAAATATCAACCGAAATTTTTAACCATAATTGCAGATTTTAACATTGGGTAAAATTACTTGTATGCCAACACTAACATTCTTCAAACTGAAGTTGTTTCTCACTATTTGACTCAGTATTTGACAGCTAAAAAAAAACACACACACAAAAACACGAAGAAGCTTGCTTTACACGATATGGATTTTCCATATGGACTGTCACATCGTATGTATGTCAAATTGAATTTTGTTTGTAAGACCGTGTGCGAATTGGGTTAAAACGTGGTTAAAACTTGACGTTTGGTTAAATTTTGACACTGTGTTAAAAATTAGACTAGCTGCGGAGCAGGTTAAAATATGGAATATGAATTCATCCATTTTTAACCACAATTCATCCAATTCGCACACGGTCTAAAATCAAGGGACAGACACATAGAATCCGTCAATTTTTCAGCGTTGACGTTTTCAAATGACAGCACAACAGAATATACATGTTCTTATGAAACTCGTCCCATAAGCAACACATGTCACGGATACGACGGATAGAGTTGGTTAACTTTCTACTTTTTGTGTCCGTTCATCCGTTGAAAATTGAATTTGACGAACAGTCAAATGACGGTTGACGGTTGATTTATGGATGTTGAGATGAGGGAACCACAACATTTCGCCCCGCAGCAAAATCGATCAACATGAATCCGTTATTGGAAATGGTGTCGTTCAGACTTTCCGACTGTTCCACAAAAGATGTCCTCTTTTCCCAGCTTTGCGTTAAAACCGCCGAGGACAATTTTAATGTCATAGCTAGGATATTGCTCCTACGTTTTGTCAAGGAGCTCGTAGAACTCGTCTTTGGTGTCGTCCTCTTTCTCTTCTGTGGAGGCATGCGCACATATTAGGCTAATGTTGCCGAATTTAGCGTTGATTCGGATTGTTGTGATGCGTTCGCTTACATATTTGAATCTCAAGACTTTTTGCTTGAGTCTGCTTCCCACGACGAATCCGTATCCAAAGAGTCCTTGTTGTTGCTCTCGGTAACAATCACCATAGTAAATGTCGCAGTTTCTCATCCTCCTTTTGCCCGGTCCATCCCATCGCATTTCCTGGATAGCGGTAATGTTTGCTTTGTAGCAGTTGAGGGTCTCCGCTAATTGTTCGGCAGCACGCTGTCTATTAAGGGACCTAACATTCCATGTGCATATCCGAAATTCGTTGTCCTTTATACATTTGCTTGAGTCGTCATCAGTGTATCGGTCCGTTTTCAATGCCTGTTGTTGCTTCGCAACAGGAAAAAACGCTCCTTTTACGGCCTGGGCTTTAAATAAGTTGAAGTAGCCCGTTAAGGTGTTCACCAAGTAGTTCGGCCTAACTGGAACTGGAGACGCCACGGTTGATTCCAAAGAAATTCATTCGCTGCCGTCCCTCGGTGGTAGTGCCTTGGTGGGAACATTCCTTCGTTTTGTTCGTTCAAAGCACCTAAATGTAACACTTTTTTTCACAAAATAACATTAAATCTCTTCTTTTTCGCGCTCCCATGTTTTAATATAAACTTTGTTTATCGTTTAAAAAATTCGATTTCGTTTGTATACAGATGAAATTTAGAAACAATTCTACATATATGAAAAAATTCCATATGGATTTAAGCGTGCTTTACACGCTGTCACGCTGGACTGTCTCTTTTTATTTCTAAATGTATTTTCATTTGTATGTCAAATTAGTTTTTGCTTGTAAAATCAGATAAAGCGTGCTTTACGCGATATGGATTTTCCATATAGCAACTAAAATTTAGCTTTCAAAAACAGCTGTCATCAGCTTTTTGAATTAAATTTCAACTCATACAAGTTTGTATCACTTTCTTCTGATTCTGTCAACAACGATATTAAATGCAATAGTTGTTTATTCATCTTGATTTATGTTTATTAATCACGATTTACAAAGACTTATTTGGGTTTTGCGTTTGACGTTTCTGTCATGTAACCATTTTACTAAAACTTACTACAAAAGCGTTCCTTTATTGAAATTGTACCAGGAAAAGAAACAATATATTCCAAGACGATTACAGAAATGTATGAACGAGATATGTATTTGATTCCAAGTTTAACGAAGAAGTGATTAATAAATATTTTCTATAAATAACAAAATATTTACAACATACTATGATAACGAGTAGATGTAGAAGTTATTTAACAACAAGTAATATTTCAGCATCCTTTACTTTTTCGTAAATTTGACTTTCTGTGAGAGAATTCATACCCACTCCTGCCAATTTGACAGTTTACTTGAAGTTCCTTGAAAAAGTAAAGGAACTGACCTAAAATAACACAACAATTCTTCTTCTTCGCGCTCTCCGTGTTTAAATATAAGCCTTGTTTGCCGTTTAAAAAGTCCGTTTTCGTCTGTATACAGATTAAATTTAGAACCAGTTCTTAATGGAAAAAAATCCATATGGAATTTCCATCTGTAATTTCCATGGATTCTAAATACGTTTACACGATGTGTATAAAATTCCATATGGAAAAAGTCCATATTGAAAATCCATAGGGTGTACAGAAGGCTTAAAAGGAAAGTCGCCACCAAAATACGTTATATACACATGATCAAAATAAGCATACCTGAAAAATTCTGTTTGTGGCTAAAACAACACCACAATCATCGCCACAATACTTCGACTGTGGTCTGGCATTTTTCTTGCAACCTGGTCCATAACAATGCCTGATTCCTTCTAATTCAGGATTGATGTAAATTTCAGGGCTTAATGAGCGTTTTCTTTTCCTTAGACGATCTTTAACTTGTTTAGCTTTAATTTTTTTTTGTTGCTGTTGAATACACTGCCTTCTTTCACAGCGTGGCTTATGTCCAACTCTTACTAAACAAAATTCACATGTTCCACAATTTGACGCTTTACATCCCTCACATGTCCCACAACGCAATGTCTTGGATTCCTGAGCTACTTTTTCTTTTAATTTCTTTTTTAATGGCGCCGAAATGATTGCTACAACAGGTACCAATGTTTTCTCCACTGGAACTGCTCGGAAAACCGTCTGAAGGCTCGGATCCTCTTCTTTGCATTTTCGGCAATAGTAATGTTTAATATGTTTTGCTTCCTTTTCAGTTATATTAATGCAATCACCATGATACCACTCTTCGCAGCCATCGCATCCACTATACAAAATATATCGAACTTAACTATGAATAAACAAAATAAGATCATGTATTTCTCACATCATAAACCTAGAGCAGTCCGAAGAACGACAAATACAGTACGCCTGTCCATCCTGTTTCATTATTGTTGCAATCTTACTTTGACGTT
Source organism: Sphaerophoria rueppellii (assembly GCA_920937365.1). NCBI lineage: Eukaryota > Metazoa > Arthropoda > Insecta > Diptera > Syrphidae > Sphaerophoria > Sphaerophoria rueppellii. The sequence continues at coordinate 73,176,128 of CAKKXW010000001.1, forward strand.
CCGGTAAATCAAATTCTCGAGCGATTTCTTCTTTCTATAATTATTTGGTTAGCTATTTATACTCCTTTCTATCTTTATTAAACTTACAGATTTTTTACTTTTTCTTTTTTCACTCATCTTTATCACGATATGTTGAATCCTCTAAGTAATAAAAATATGAAACCAAAAGTCCAAAACTCATTATTTTCTTGTAATTACAACGTGATTACAACCACTGATCATTTATAACAAGATTGGAAACCTATCTACGTTTTACCCTCCAAATACCACAAGACTTATTTTTTTCACACACACATACTCTTAAAGCAAACTTCCTTTCTATTATAGCTGTGTTCACTGACGCTGTGCTGGACTGTTCTAGACAGAAAAGTACAGCTTTTTGTTGTTCATTGGCCTTGTTCAACATTGAACAATAAGTACAGGAAGGGGTCTTATCACTGATCTCTATATTACACTGGAAAGTGTATTACCTACAAAGTCTAACAGTTTTTTTTGACTCCATTTGAAGATGACAGTCAATGTCCCTTTTCGACTTTTTGACGTCTAACCACCAAAAAACAAAAGCAAAAAAATCAGGCGTTTTTCTTTTTTTTATCTGAACAGAGTCTGAACAATGAATAGAAATGTTTCGAATAATTTAAATGGTGAAGTAAACAAGTTGTTATGGAAGAGAATATCAGTGTTGTAATTAATAAAAGTCGATTATATCATTTATGAATATAACTATAAAAATGAAAAAAAAAACCTTAAAATTAATTCTCTATATACAATGCTCCCAGTGAATGCTCCGAACTAAAAAAAAACGCCTTTAAATGAAAACAAACTACTCTGTTTTTTGCACCGATACAGAGATCAGTAATATAGAGATAAGGGATTTTTTGTCGTTAATTTTTGTTATACTGTTATACGAATTTTTCCCTTTTCGACTTTATAACAATCTTCAAATGGAGTCACTTTTTTGTATGGATACGCTATCCAGTTTATTATAGAGATTAGTGGGTCTTATAAACAAGAATTGAAGCAATTTTCTAAGTAGTGTGAGTTTCACAAACACAAACGCATTACAACAGGGCTGGTCTGCAGTTGAATAGTTAATCTCAGGGGCGCCAAGCAAAATTTGATTAAATCAAGATTTCATCGATTTTGCTTCAACTTTTTTTTTCAATCTCAATTCTTTTTTAAGGAAGCATAGTGTTTTAACACTAAAGATGCACTGCACGGTTTTTAAAGTTTAATTTTTTTATTTTCCAGTACATTTTCTTATTTTTTCATCCGTAATTCATCACGTTTATTACGCCTATTGTAATACAACCAACAAATAAAAACGTTTCGAAACACGATGGAAGAACAAAGCAATCGTGCACACTACGGGAACTCAACGAATTGCAGCGCCTTACCATCACGAACAGAAATAATATACCCCTGAACTCGACTGACAAAACACAGTCAAAGTTTGACAGCACATACCCTAAAAATTGACAGCACATACTCTAAAAATGGACATCATCAGACAGTTTTGTTGCTTCACTCACGTACACTGTACATGTAGCTAACACCGCTTCCTGTACTTCTTATTCAATGTTGTTCACATGTGAAGAGCGATTGTGTTCATACCAGAGACAAAAGGAGATCGGAAACTTACATACGTTTCACTCCCTAGATCCCGCAATTCTCCTATTCCTTCATTTTCTTTTTCTTTTCGTCTACATGAATACATGTGAGTTACAAAAACAAAGAGATGAGGTGAGATTTTTCTATTTTTACATTTCTCTTTTGTTTATTTCGCATTTTCAAATTTGTCATGGATTGCTAGATTGAATTTTGAAATTGTCAAACACGTTTTTCTTAAACTCACCACGGGAATACTAGAACTTATGATTTCGGATGCGTTCTGAAACTTTAGACCGAATACATATTTTTTTGCGTGTTAATGTTAAGAGTATTAAGTGTTAAAATATGCTGATTCAACTGACACTCATCACGAGATTGAGTGAAGTAGATTAAGAACATATCTCGACATTTCTTAAAGTTAGGGTGGAAAAAACGTAGTATTATACTAAACGTTCTATAATTCTTAGTATTAAGTTCTAAATTCAAATTTGACTGCCAAAATTATTCCTCTTTGGTGAATCTACGGATTGAAGAACTGCCACTTTCACAGCCTTGCTTTCATTTATTTATTTTTCTTCCAACACATCAGATACATATTTCTGATGACAAAAAAAAAATATTATATTTTTCCACTATTCCCATATTCAATGATACATTTTTCTAATTCCTATTACCGGCCCTTTATTGGACTGAAGCTTTTTCTTTATTTTCATTTATGTTCAATTTTGATGTCGGAAATTCAACTGCTGGATACATTTGATGCCATTTACTGCTTCTACGCAATTTTATTTTTCTTTCTTTCTGAACATATCCCTCTTCTGCTCACTTTTACTCACCTTTCGTACGTTAAAACTACAAATTTTCAAATTTACCGGTTAATTTTTTCCCCAGATGGGGTCCTTTTAAACTAATCTGTGGTTCATACGGGAGTATTTTTCTTCTGTAGATTTTGCTTACTCCCTTATGTTTTTATTTTCTTTAAATAAAATTTTGTGTTTGTATCTGTTTTTTCATTCAAGAGAGTTTTCAAGAGAAACAAAAAACAAAAGACTGTGATGCTTAACTTACTCTGGCTGGGGTATACTCGCCGGAGTCCAGGGTCTCTCTGAGGAAAGCACGAAAACTCAGAATAATAGAAAAAAACAAACTCTCTCCAATTCGACTTAGAATATAATGTACATATGAATCCTTATATATACTCTTAAAATTACGCTTACGAATAGGCTAGTGCCACGGCCTCAAGGGGAGGGGGACTCTCAGAAGGAGAAACTAAAATAACCTATAGCCACAGCCTCGAAGTGAGGGGGATTCTCAGAAGGAGGTAATTGCCACGGCCTCGAAGTGAGGGAGATTCTCGGAAGGAGGGAAAACTTATCTATTGCCACGGCCTCGAAGTGAGGGGGATTCTCGGAAGGAGGGGAAACTATATTTAATACAACCTCGACCAATATTTAATATCCAAAAATAAGACAATACTAATTGCCCTATGCACTATCATCTATTGCTATTCAATTATCGGCGGTGGGAGAACAAACCAAAATGTTTCTCCTCTAATTACATGATAATCTTAGCAACTTCTTAACAACTATTAGGTAAAAACTAAATGTGAATTGTATAATCACAGAATTAAAAGTACACAAGGTAGTCTATGATGCTATTTACGTTGATGTGATTCATAGTCCGGGCGGTAAAGCTGCTGATGATTTTATAGTCTGGGCGGTGCGGTTGTTTATTTCTATAATAGTCGGGGTGCACGGAGTTGTATTTTTCCAAGGTTGTTCGTAGTCCGAGCGGTTATGTTTATAATAGTTCGGGCGGTACGGTTGATTGTTTCTTACAGTAATCCGGTTTTTTTTTTTTTTATAATTTGCACACACTAAAGCACTATTCACATGAGCACGACCAACGAACAACGAATTAATGAAGAAAAGTGATTTTATTAACGTTGGAAGCCGTATTTCCCTACAAATTCTCAACAAAACGATAGAAGTACAGTTTGTGTTTGATTTGTGATACAAAAATTTAATTTCTAATCTCAAATGTTAATAAATTTGAGAAAACAAGTTTATTTCGTCGCGAAAAGAATTGTAGTTGATACGAACTGCCAAACTCTATTCGCGTTCCACATCATCCAAACTCCCAACGAACAAAATGTTCGCGCGCGTCTAACCTCAAAAATCATTCATGCCTTTTGTATTGGTTGTTCATTCGCGACGAATTAAAAACTCTCATGTGAAAGAAATGTCAAAATCGACGAATTTTCGTTCATTCGTTGGTTGTCGTTCGTGCTCATGTGAATAGTGCTTAAAGGGACTTTTTATACCCTTATTATGCCAGAGACACAGTGAGCGCATTAAGAAGAGATGAAGGGGTTTAAAAGTAAGTGTCGGTGTACATTGGTTTTGAATTTATCCACATTGCAATGACTGGGAAAAACAGAGTGTGGAAGGGAATTCCACATTCGCGTAGTACGGCTAAAGAACGATTCTCTATACTTGAGCGTACGACCGAAGTTGGGCTCGAGGGTAAACTGATGGGCATTCCTGGAAGCGCGAGTATTACGGTTGAATTGTTTGAGGGGAGGAATGCAACTGGCTATTTCACTAGAGCAATTACCGTAGAAGTAACGATAAAACAAGGAGAGACACGAAACGTTACGACGCACGGTGTTCCAATGAAGTGAATGAGTTAGTGATCTCTCTATCACCAATCATTCTTACAGCTTTTTTTTGTATTCCATCCAAGAGGCTTAAGTAAGTAGCTGGAGCACCAGCCCAGAGATGTGAATTGTACTCAAGCTTTGGGCGGATATACGTCTTATAGATAATAGCCAGATCAGACGGGGAGAAAAATTTCTTGCACCGTCTTAAGAAACCCAAACATCTTGCGGCATTTTTGGCGACATCGCGTATGTGTTCGGTCCACAAGAGGTGGTCAGTGATGCACATACCGAGAATCTCGAGATGTTCGGTCTCATTGATGCAAGTGCCACTCATGGACAGCGGCAGGGGGGTATATCTCGCTTCAACGATACAAGACAGCATTGAGTTTTCGAAGCATTAAACTCTACACGGTTTTTGATTCCCCATTGTACAATGCTGTTTAGGTCAGAGTTTAATGAGCTTATCATATTTTGCCGTTGCAGTTCCACATCCGAAGAGGAGGGACGTGAATCTGGAAACGAATATGAGAAGCTAAGAGTTCTATCGTCAGCAAAACAATTTATTGGATTAGAAGTAACAGACAAGAGATCATTAATAAAAATGAGAAAGAGGGTCGGAGACAAAACGGAGCCCTGGGGCACACCAGCATTTATATTGTGGGTTTCAGACTTGAATCCGTCCAATACAACTTGGTTCGAAAGAAAGTTTCTAATCCAACGAAGAAGGGATTCATCGATACCGAAGGCACGCATTTTCGATAAAAGAGCAAGATGCTAAATTTTACCAAATGCCTTTGAAATATCAAGTGCAACAATCTTACTTACTCCAAAACGATGTAAAGATTTGTTCCACTGTTCCAGTGCCATCACTGGTCTTAAAGCTCTAAGTTGTGTTCTTGTCGCGCTCCTTATTGTTTTGCAATTATTTTAGTTCTCTTTATTTGTTTATTTTTGAATTAATTGTAATCTTTACCGGAGTGACAGAAATTAGTTGATTTCATTTTTATCTGTTGATTTTACTCGGTTTGAGGTTTTAATAAAGTAAGTTTCGTTTTGTAATTCAAACGCTTATTTTTTTCTTGTCAAGTGTTTTCCATTAAATAGCATCCAATCGCATTCCCCTCATTTCATTTTTTTCAACATTCGCTGCTTCCCCTCTTTAAACTGAATTTCATAGCTTTAACCGTTTAAAGCTTTATTCAGCAAAGCTTTTTTTCCCAATTCTAAATTTTTAAAACTCCTTAAGCCTTTCTTTTTACTATTATCACACAGAAAATTTAAACCAAGCGGTGGTTCTGATCGTCTAGGCGTCGGTGCTCGCTTCATTGTTAAATCCAACATACGCGGTTCGAGTCCCAGCAAGGCCAACATTTTTTTTTTTGTTTTTGGATTTTTTTTTTTCTTGCCAGTTTTTAACTAGTTAATTTTTATTTTGATTAATATTATGATTCAAGTTTTTTTTTTTTAATAAAAAAAAAATAAAAATTACAATATGTCTTGCGCTAACTCTAACTGTAATGAAAGATCTAACAACTCTCCCCTTTTTGCGTGCCTAGGCCCCTGTGGTAATTTATTCCATGCGAAATGTGTCGGTACTACTAATGCTTTCTTGGATAAAATCGTTGCATCTGATTTTGCTTATTGGTACTGTCCTAATTGTAGAAAAATTTCGCTTGCAAATCTTTCTTTCAAACTATCGACTCTGAAAGATGAAATGAAAAAGATTTCCAAGGGTTTTGAAGTCCTTACAAGTAGTGTTTTGCATATGGAATCTACTCTTGTTAATGTTTCTGTGCCTCCAATGCTAACTGACAATTCCTCCTCTACGGATGATCTTGTTAGTGTTCCTGTGCCTCCAATGCTTACTGACAATTCCTCCTCTACGGATGATCTCGTAACACTCAATATAAACCCTAACCCATTAAGTTCCCTAAATAATACCACTCCATCTAATTCTAAGAAAAGTAGAAAGAGAGGGAGGGATGCTGCCCATTCATCCGCAATAGCAGGACCAGCGCCAAAAAAATCAAATTTTAGAAATAATAATAAAATTGCTGAAGTACAGCCCAAAGCAACTGTCGACCTGCCTCCCGTTATCGATCCCGCTATAGAAAATAATAATTTGTCTTCTAAGACCCCTGAATCTCAAAATGAGATTTTGCAAGCTGAAACTTCTAAAAAAACCCTTTTATCAATACCCAAGCCTAAGTCAATATTTGTTTCTCGGTTACTTCCTGGGACTGAGTCTGATGAATTAATAAACCATCTTCTTGAGCATAAGGCTATAACTAATACTTCACAAGCTAAATGCATTAAAGTAAGCAAGCCTGACAGCTTCGTTTCATCATTTAAGATTACAGTCTCAAGTGACCAATTCGATTCGATTATAAATTGTCCTTGGCCGCCTCATACCCTTGTTAAAGAATTCATAGCCTCTGGTAGGAAGAAATTGGTTCGCAACTCTATTGCTCCAAAAAACTTATCAGGTTCTCCTTCTATTACCAGAACGTAAGAGGACTTCGTAGTAAGACTACTACAGTTTTTAATAATTCTCAAACATTTTCTTATGATCTTTTTGCATTTACCGAAACGTGGCTTAACGCCTCAATATTGGACGCCGAACTTTTTGACAAAGATTTCATAGTTTATCGAAAAGATCGTCATGAAAATGAATTGAATTCAGTTGGTGGTGGGGTCCTTATTGCTGTTCGTAATAGCTTGTACTCGTCCCAAGTTTATATTCCTTTCGTTCTTAACTTAGAATTTATATGCATTAAATTAAATGTACAAGCAAAGGATGTTTTTATTATTAACGTTTATATTCCACCTAAAAGTCCTATTTCTCTCTTCACTGAACTATCTTCAGTTCTTGACTATCTCATTAGCTGTTCAGGCATTGAGAGTGAGATAATCTTGTTGGGTGATTTTAATCTTCCTAACATTAACTGGGTTCCTTCTGAGGATGATTTCCATTTAGAAGCTTCCCCAAGTTCTTCTCAAATGGAACTCCAAATGTTAGATAATATAATCTCAGCGGATTTACAACAAGTAAGCTCTATTCTAAATTCGTTAAATCGGTCACTTGACTTGGTTTTCTCATCTAATGCGGCCTGTACAGTGGTGATTGAATCGGCTTCTGCAATATCTAATATTGATAGTTATCACCCTCCTTTAGATATTATTCTTGACTTGAGTGGTCATTTACTAGAAAATAGTAATTCCCATGACTGCTCATATAAATACGACTTTCGTAGAGCCAATTTTCAACAGCTTTCGGACAGTCTATTAAATTATGGTATTGAAAACTTACCATTTTCCAACAACATTGACGAAACTGTCTCTAGTTTCTATTCTGTGCTCATGAGATGTATAAACGAAACTGTACCTAAGAAAAAAATCAGTCAAACCAACACCTCTTGTCATCCTTGGTACACAAAAGAGTTAAAAAGCCTCCGTAATAAGAGAAATAAGGCGTGGAAAAATTATATAAGATCTATGTCCTTAGAGAACGAAGTGGTTTATATATCTCTTTTCGAAGAGTTTAAAAGATTGTCATATGATCTTTATAATGAGTATATTGTTCATATGGGTGAGTCTTTGAAACAAGACCCTAAGCTTTTTTGGAACTTCGTAAACTCTAAGAGAAAATGTGATGTTTACCCAGTCAATCTCACTTACAATAATGTAATTCTGAGCTCTACTTCTGAGATCTGCGATGCATTTGCCAATAATTTCAGTCAATCTTTCATAGATACTCCCGTTGATGTAGACATTGATTTTTTCAACTATTTGAAAAATAGCAAACAAGTCACGTTTAATAATGTCCCGATCGAGATTGATCTAGTCCTAAAATTTGTGTCCCTTTTGAAAGAAGACTATTCTTCTGGTCCTGACGGTATTCCTCCCATATTATTGAAAAAATGCAATACAGTTTTAGCTAAGCCTCTTAGTAATATATTCCAACTATCTTTGCGACTTGGTAAATTCCCTTGTGCCTGGAAGATTGCTTACATCACGCCTGTTTTTAAAAAGGGAGATAAGTCGCATATTGTTAATTATAGGCCTATTTCTAAACTTTCTTGTATCCCTAAACTGTTTGAACAAATAGTGTGTGAGAGTTTATCCTTTTACTGTAAAAGCATCATATGCAGTGAGCAACATGGCTTTATACAAAGGAGATCAACTGTCACAAACCTTCTTGCCTTTACGCATAATTGTCTGAACAGTTTAGAACATGGATTGGAAACTGATTGTGTATACACTGATTTTTCAAAAGCTTTTGATCAACTGTCTCACTCAGTTATCAAGTTGAAACTACAGTTGTTAGGCTTTCCCCCTGGGCTGGTTTCATGGATTTCTTCTTACCTTGAGGATAGAACTTATCAAGTTAAATTCAGAGACATGTTTTCGAAAACTTTTACTGCTAAATCTGGTGTTCCACAAGGTAGTCATTTAGGACCTCTTCTCTTTATCTTATCAATAAATGATGCACCGTTATGTGTTCGTGATAGTGAAATTCTTATTTTTGCAGATGACATGAAGATCTTTAAGAAAATTACATCTAACGATGATCGCATTCTTCTGCAAAATGATATAAATAGGTTTTCTGTATGGTGTAATAAGAACAGTTTAAATCTAAACCCATCGAAATGTCAGACAATGACATTCTCAAAAAAACGAGCATCTTCGACTTATGAGTATTATATATCTCAGCAGATTCTTTCTCGTGTTTTTAAAGTAAGGGACCTAGGGGTTCTTTTTACACCGAATCTTGATTTTACAGAGCACATTAACAACATTGTTAATAAAGCTAATTCCATGCTGGGTTTCGTTAAGCGTTGGTCAAAAGAATTTCTTGATCCTAACGTCACCCTTTCTCTTTATAATTGCCTTGTTCGTCCGCATCTTGAATATGCTTCACAGATTTGGAGTCCTTATTATAACGTTCATATTGACAGGTTAGAATCGGTGCAACGTAATTTTACTCGTTTCGCATTAAAAGGTATTCAATGGCATGATCCTCAAAATATTCCTCCTTATGAGGATCGATTATCACTTCTTCAAATGCAAACGTTGTCTCAAAGAAGGACTAACAATGATTTAGTTTTCCTTCATCAACTCATAACAGGCGTGTAACGAAGCGTCACACTTCACGCCTTAAAACGCCAACTGACCCGGATTACCGTACCGCCCGAACTATTATAAAATAACCTTGGAAAAATACAACTCTGTGCACCCGGACTATTAAAAATAAACAACCGCACTGCCCGGACTATAAAACCATCAGCAGCTTTACCGCCCGGACTATGAATCACATCAACAGCATCATCGACTACCGATTATGTATTTTCTTATTCTGTTATTATATAATTCACATTTAGTTTTTACCTAATAGTTGTTAAGTAGATGCTAAGATTATTATGTAATTAGAGAAACATTTTGGTTTGTTCTCCCACCGCCGATAATTGATTAGCAATAGTTGATGGTGCATAGGGCAATCAGCATTGTCTTATTTTTGGATACTAAATATTGGTCGAGGTTGTATTAAATATAGTTTTCCCTCCTTCCGAGAATCCCCCTCACTTCTAGGCCGTGGCAAAAGATAAGTTTTCCCTCCTTCCGAGAATCCCCCTCACTTCGAGGCTGTGGCAATTACCTCCTTCTGAGAATCCCCTCACTTCGAGCCGAGGCGATAGGTTTTAGTTTCCCCTCCTTCTGAGAATCCCCCTCACTTCGAGGCCGTGGCAATAGATAAGTTTTCCTCCTTCCGAGAATCCCCCTCACTTCGAGGCCGTGGCAATTACCTCCTTCTGAGAATCCCCCTCACTTCGAGGCTGTGGCGATAGGTTATATTCTGTTTCTCCTTCCGAGAGTC